>JBAPLJ010002027.1:4572081-5810622 GCA_037832345.1 Rhizophora mangle
AGAAGTTATTCTTAATGTTTTTAAATCTTATTCATTTGTTACTGTTGTTTAAATGCCCAAAATAGGACTAACATACTTACGTTCTTAAGAAAGGAAAGAGGCTTAACACTTGAATTTACTCGGGTCATTCTCTAGTGTTATTATATGCATGCATGACCTATGGACAATCAACCTTGATGGTCCCCCCACCACACACCCCTTACCTCCCCCTACCTCCCTCCACACACCCCCTCCCCCCCACCCAAAAAAAACAAAAGAAAAAACAAAAAAGACCAAAAACAAAAAACGTGAACATTGAAGTACCAATATCAGAGATTGAAGGAATCAGAATGAGTTCCACAGACAACATGTATTGCAAAAGCCATGGCTTCTCTTCTATTTCCAGCTCTCAGGACCATCTAACTTTAAGAGATTTATGCTATAAAGCATGCTCATCAGAGTTTCATTAGCAAACACACATCTCTCTTGAATTGTCAGCATATATGTGTGCTAGACCATAGCAACAGTTGCTACAATACAACGAAAATGAATTTTATAATTGATTGTTTAATTCATTTTCTTTATTATGTTTTCTTATAATCGATCTACCAAACATATCACTAGGAAAATGAAAGCGAAAAACATTCAATCAATGGAAGCAGAAACAAAATTAAAGGGGCATAGCAATAAAAGGGTGTAATAATTAACTCGATCGATCGACGTACAATATCTAGAACCATCATTTTGTTCATATCAAGTTGAGAGCTATCACATGAAAGATTCTATCACAGTTATGGGCCGGTGGCATGTTCCCAACATCCAATGCACAATAAAAAGAGGCATGCGCTAGCTAGCTAGCTTGCCATGTGCCAACCGGCTGTCCTTTGAGGGCACAGAGCCAATGGCTAATGGCTTCCTCCAAGGAAAGACTCCCACAATTTGGCGCTTTCGTACATGGATATTTATACTACAAACAAATATTCCATACTTTGAAGAACTCTTCGTGTTTGTACGGACGCCAGAGTTTTATTGGCCAATGATCTCTAAGCTAACGTTTTTGCCACCCACATTGTCTCATTCTCGTCTTCTGTATTTGAACCCATTGCATAGATTGGATGGAGATTTGGCATACAATGTGGGGTAATCAACAGGAATACTCTTGAGAGTCCCATGATATATATATATATATATGGGGCCATGGACTAATTATTTACATAAACAAGAAAAATAGAGCAACCCTCATCTTAGAAAGCTTCAAATTTTCGCTAGCCCCACAAAGGCATGATATATCATGCCTCAAATTTTTAGCCAGAAACCCTAATCACGGCTTGTTGGGAACCGTAAAATCTAAGTTTCTTTATACTAATTGGTAGTGTTTAGATGCTGACTGGGCCCCAACCCCCATGTCCCGACCAAGCAAGTCCTAAAATAGTATAATTGGCTAATGGAGCCCTAACCCTAGACATGTACTTAATTTACCCATCTTGGTAGACGATCTACATCTACTATTATGGATAGGCACCAAACGGATATAGCCTTCATCAAAAGCAAACAAAAACTCCAGACAATGACATCGTATCGTCATGTTTGGATGCCAGTGAAACTCTGTGGGCAAGAACTAGAGATTCTCCAGACAACAAGGGAAGGAGATCGATCAAATCAAAGGCTGAACTATGGAGTGCTTCATATCCTAATTAAGATCAATTCAACACCGGATTCATCACAGATTCAAATCGAAGACAAGATTTACAAAGGGCTACGTTTTGAAAAATAAATAAATAAATAAATAAAAGCATAATTTAGAATATGGAAGCTATCTATGGAGGCGATGCACGATATAATGTACCTCAATCGAATTTTAGCCCATCCAGCAATTTTCTTTCCCACTTTTGCCAGCTGCCCACAGGCCAAACCAATAACTAGATCAGTAAAGTGCTTGAACTTCCATACTTTACGCTCCAACCCAACCAAGAGAAATGATTTTTCTGGGGGAATTTCACCCTCTGGAGCTCCCTGAAAGAAATTTGAGTTGTCCAGGACTGATGACAAGCAGAGAACACCAATTATCTGATCAATAACAAACACACCCCAACACCCCCCCCCGCCCCCCAAAAATGAAAAAAGATATATGAATATGAAAAAAAAAAAAGCTATGCATTAATGGGAGGCAAAAGTAAAAAACTAAATAAACCATTCATTTTCTCCCCCACCAAGATTGTTGTCACGGCTAAAGCTAAAAATTACAAATCATTTTCTTTCCCTATTCCCTTGTCTAAAAACACTAATTAATAGGCCTTGAGCTGGAGCCACTCCTCCCTGGAGCTGGCTGCAGGTTATATCTGTAAGTGGATGGCTCCTCCCTCTCTTGATCCTCAGTATTATTATTTCCATTGCTTGCCTTCTGATCTTGATTTGCTCTATCTCCTTCTGCTTCCCTGTACCTTTGGAGATATCTTCTCAAAGGACCGACATAGTCATCAAAACCAAGGGTCCCCAAAGCCCAACAAACGTCGTCTCCGTTCACAGTCTTCCGCCTCTCCTTCTTGCACTTGTCGGATGCTTCGCTGGTCACAAAGCTTATGAACTCCGAGACGCATTCTTGCATCGTTTCCTTAGCATCCTTTGAGATTTTCGCGTTCGGCGGCAGCGACTGCTTCATGATCCGGCCCACGTTGGCTATCGGCAGCCACCGCTCTTGTTCCTTGAACATGCCATCGTCGCTTGAAGCGTTAGCCCCACCAGTATTATTGTCGACCATTTCCAGATGCCAGCAGAGGGAATAAAGAAAATCGGCTTTCCTATTACCAAAGCTATGTTACCTGGCAGGCTCTATCCAGGCTGGTCGTTCCAAGGTCAAACAGCTTACTTTCATAGTTACGTGTTGAGCTTTAGTGTGTGTGTGTATATATATATATATATATATATATAACTATAGTCCATCTACTTCTACATACATGTATATCGATGGTCTTAAAATACATGCGTAAGACTCACGCGCTCTAAGAAATGGTCGGATATTTCATATCAAGTGTGCACCTATGTAGCAAAAGTAACCAAAAAGAAAACTAACTAAAAAAAAAAAAAAAAAAAAACAAGAAAAACAAAGATCTTATGTCAAGTTAATTAAATTGATATACGGACTTAATTAGGTAGCAAAGTGAGACATTCATAATTTTGATTTTTACATTAATTAATGGGAAGAAGATTTTCTAGTGAATGCTTTAATCTAAGTTTAGGTAGTTAAAGCAGAAAGTAGATTTGATATGGTATTCAGAAGGGAAGGTCATCGTCTAAGACCATGATGACTATGATATTATCAAAAAGAGAAGTAATAATCCATTTGCTAAACGTGTGAAAATATATTTGCACCAAAAGAAAAACGTGTAAAATTATTTACAAGCTATGTTTGCTTAAAAACTAATATGAATGGTAAACATTTCATGATATCCAAAAATAAATAAATAACTCTAATAATCGTTGGATTCAAATAATTTATTATCATTAAAAATTCATTTATAATTCTTTGCGATGATGTTGTTAACCGGATTGTGTCTGAAAATTTTTTTCTTGTTACTTTATAGTTTCAACTTTACATGCTAATTTTGCTTTTCACAACATGACACGTGCTGAGGCAGACCAAATGTCAAATTTCATAAATTTTGGGGCCATGTTCTCCAGCTATGACAGTTAAGTTCGTTTTTCATCATTAATTACAAACTCATGAAGTTGGTTATACCTCCAAGCATATTAGGATTCATGTCCACTGACAACAGTATCGATTCTCAATGAACCAGACCATTATTGTTTGATAATTAAATTTTAAATAAAAGTTGGGCGCGTAGGCCCTCAACCAACCTTCTTGGGAAAAAAAAAAAAAAAAAAAAAAAAAAAAAAAGGGTGATTCCTCTAAATTAAAAGGAGTTTAATCTTTCTAGGACTAATTTTTTTTTTTTTTTAAAAAAAAAAATGTCTCTGTAACTGAGCCCTTAAATTTTAAATGATTCCCTAAAGTTTCTTTTCATTATGCGAATCATATCCAACATTTTACCCCTTGGCTCTTTAATGTTCACTAACACATCATTATAATAAGACAAGTGATTAAAGCTGTAATTATGTGGATTATTAATTCACAAGTGCAAGTTGCCTCAGGCGTGGACATTCAAACAAAATGCCTAACGTTGAAAAAATAAAAAAAAAATAATAATAATAATAAAAAAAAGAAACTAATATGATAGGTGCGTAGATTTTACTCCAAGTTTACCTCATCATGTACGCCAGCAGAACATTTCTTTTTGAATATCACTTTTAATTTTCTTTTTTCCCCCCACTAGTGACACCTTTACCACTTACTCGGCCTATCTTTTTTGATTCGCTGGATGAGCTTATCGATAAATCTATAAATATTATCATGTTGATGCATCTTGTCATCGACATGCAACTCATCGATAAAATATGCATCTAAATCGATGAACATATCTAAGAGACGGGTCACCGTATAGTTATAAAAATGCTGGTATATATATATATATATATATATATTTATTTATTTATTTATTTTTCTTCCTTACTTTCAAATTATAAAAGGACGTATATGACTCAAGTCATATGTCTCGAGCTAGGATATAAAGTGCACAAGAATTACTTTCCCCTTTTTCTATAAAAAAAAAAAAAAAAAAAAAAAGAAAGAGGCTTTGTTTGATTGTGGTCCGGATTTTGAGAATATGAATGGCTGTCAATGAGCTCAAATATTGTCGCGACATCCCCCATTTTTTTGCTGTAAACGAGGAGGCCAGGGTTGCACTTTTGGTGTATCCTTCCTGCGTATGTATTTGGGTGGGCTTCAGGTGTTATCGAGTCAAAATAACATCCAGTCTTGTGGGCCTAACGGGGGTAAATTTAATCTGTTTTCCCAGCTTAGGAAAACGCAACATCTTGCGTATGGTCCCGAGCAAGCATGATTAATTTAAGTTCATAATTGCAATTCCATTTGATTTTGAGCGACTCACATCAATTTTGTCTTAAGAATAAAGTCAATGATGATAGGAAAAACCAAAAAAAAAACCAAAAAAAAAAAAAAGGAGATAAGATATTTTAATAAAGGTTCAATAGTTCTGACAAAATTCATATTTTAAACGTAAACGGTTATATATGTGATTACAGAAAACAATTTACAAATTGCAAGTGGCTTAGCATATTACGAAAAGTCATCAATTTTTGCTGTATTAAATATTCATGGTTGTACCCAAAAAGAATATGCGTGGTTGGCGCATAACAATGGGTATAAATCGTACAAAGTGATAAGCAGAAATATAAAAAGCGAATTAAGAAAGATTGCGTTTCATGTATTTGCTTATTTATGTATCCACTGTCAAAGCAAAGACACAACGAATTGTCGTTCAGTGTCGGACCAAACCTCTTCACTTAGCTATGATAGCCAATGCCGCTCGTTATAGACCACAAAATACAATGCGTTGGGTCATAGCCCACTTGACTATTTTAGAGAATGAACCGATCCTTGAGATTTTGTTTGGTCATCCGTCCTTAAGATTTCTTTTTCTTTTCTTTTTTTTTTTTTTTTTTTTCGGATACACCCTTCCTTAAGATTGAGGAAGCAAAATTTTGATATAATAATAAAAATCCGTTATGAGGTCACTAGACCATGTATTATTTTATTTTCATAATTTTATTTTTTTATGTAATATTTAATTTTAAGACGTCTTACATAGATATATGTTAAATCCTTAAGCTCGATGCCTATTTGGTCCTCGTCAAAATTTTTTTTCTGGATGACATTAAATACTGCATCAACGTTGATGGATTAAAAATTATATTTATCTGCACGTATTTCTGTGGATATTGACCCGCACACGGTTCTGATAGTGGGTTTAACAAATAAATATTACTAAAATGAAACTATTGAACATAGGCAGCGGCCAGCAGAATCCAACGCGAAAAGGGTCCCGCAATTTTTATTTTTTTAATAATTATTAACCTAGAAATTTGAAACTCGTTGAAGAATCTCTAAGAATATACTTGTATTGTACAAACTACCGCTACTTCTCAATGATTCTCCTCTTTCACTTTGTCCAATGCCTGGTTAGAAGATTGAAAATTACCCCAGCAGGCTTGGACGTTTTGGCCCTTCGACGGCATCAATCAGTTTTTGGGTGAAAGGTAAGTCAGTGGTACGAGGACAAAGAAAGAAACAAAGAAGCAACGGTTTTGTATCATAGCATTTGATGTTGTACCAAGAAAATATTCTTGCTGTTCAAATTTAGTTAGTTTGGCAAAGAGCCATTATTTCAGCAAATAAGCAAAAGTTATGTGCCGTAGGTTTATTTAAGTAATGTTAAAAAATGATCTCACAGAATATCATAATCAAGTATCAAACAGACTGCATTGAACCCATCAAATAGGATTCCATTAAGGCTGGATATGAGTAAAATATGCGTAGATAGTAGGCAGATTGACATTTAATAATATGCTTCATTAAGGACTAATTATATGTTGATAATTCTGTGCAATTGGGTTTGCTATCCATGTCAGCCTGTCGTAGTGTCACATCTCAAGTGTATGTTGAATCATTGATTTCTTCATCCTCTGTTCAACAACCAACAAAATATTAATTCCTCCACCACCATTTTCAAAGGTCTTCTTTCCATCAGAAAGCCACAGCACAAATTCATCATTTCCACTGGCAATTGAGCCAGCCCCCATTAACGGCCTTCCCAAACTCAAAGTCAAGCTGACTCTGAGGAAATCTTAACCAGCCTGATTGAGACACAGAAATTAATGTCCATTGCAGCTTGCAGGGATCCTTTTATAAACATCTAGCCAATCTATCACTGATCTGACATGGTCATTTGTCTGTCTCTTTCTATCTGGCCTCCTTCATTTTCCCACAGAGTGGGAGTGTAAGAGAATGCCTTCTTTAACCAAATCGCACGCTTTTGCTGTGGGAAATTCTGTGACAACAACATTAATTTCCTTGGGAACAATCTGGCGGGGTCGGTGTAATTATAGATACATGCCTACTGCAAAAGTAATTGTTGAATAATCCTATGGGTTTGCATAAACTGCCTTGGTTCTTGCTCTCCAAACATGAGCTACTATGGCTGCTGCAAACGTAGAGCACTTGGTCATGGCTTTTTCCTTCAGGTTGTTGATCATTTCAAGGCTAAAAGAGAACAGCTTGTGAAAGAGATTTCTATGAAAAACCAATCTTGATAAAGAGATAGTGAAACATGTGGCTAGAAATGAAATCCCTAGAATCTTTGATATATTTATTCCAAGCAGGTTCATGGAAGACAATTTGAGCTTTTAGGCCTTCGCCTCTGCAAATGGAGGCAAATCATAATCTCATTAGCCACTTTACCATATTAAAAAAAAAAAAAAAAATCCCATTGTTCATCACGAACCCATTAGAGAAACCTCCATAAGCAAATCGTGTAACTTGAAAAATGGCCAAAACAAATTAAAAGAAAAAAGAGAGAGAGAGTTCATAATATCTATATTTGGATATGACTTACGAGAGTATGTAGTGAGTCGACTTCAGGAAGCAGTGCCTGTACTGTGACAAGTGCTGTTTCTGCGAGGTTTTTGTACGGGGCATGCCGGTAAATAAGATGGTGAAATGTAGAATTTGGAAGAGAATATTTCCAACATCCTTCAACTTGAGCGTTGAAGTTGCACTAATAACAGAAGCTCCAATCCACTAATCCCTTTACTGACATTTAGTCTCCCAGCCACGAAGTAATAAGAAACAAGAACAGTCTCAACCACTGCTCTCTTCAACGTTTCAGAAATTTCTACTGTCGAAGTAGAGGGACCACATAGAAGAAAACTGTTTCAACAGGAAAAGCCACTGCTTGGTCAACGTTGGAAAGGAAAATTGTCTCTTGTGATGTTGGGTTTTTCCACAAGAAACCAAATTTAATGGCTCTTTTTGTTACATATTGGTCAGGAAATAGTGGCGTCCATTGTCAATATTGCTGGTACGACGATTCTAGTCAAGTATTAGTAGTTTATACTGATGATACGTGCATTCTTTCATTTCCCTTTTTCCTCCATGCACACACGACACGCGCAGACAAAACACCCACGAAAATTCAGTCGGCAGTTGGAAATACTTGAATTAGGTTGGACACCACAAATAGACACGAATTAGACATTAATTCATCATAATTATTTATTTTATATTAAAAAAAATGTATTAATCGTCATAATACATTGCTATTTAATTGGTATTCAAATTTAGTAACTTTTTTTTTTTTTTTTGTGGGGGAAGAGTTCCAGGGTCAATGGATCTTCATCCAGACAATGGATTTTTTCTCTTATTTGGGTCTTTCGTGTGTCATATGCTAACATTTGCTAGCCCAACTCAAACGGCCCTACACTTTTGTCGTCTTCCCCTTTGATTAGTAGACGGGGCCGAGCCCATAAACCTATTACAAATATTTGGGCCTCCGTCCATTATTGTACATTGTCCACAAGACTTTGACAACTAATTTTTATCGATTGTCCCCCAGAACGGGTTTTGTTTTCTTATGGTCCAAGTCAACTTCTTGCTTGCACGTACACATAATTGAAATTTTAGCAGAAAAAGGTAATCTTTTTATTCTTTTTGAATGATTTGCACCTTTTTTTTTTTTTTCTATATTCTTTATGATATGGCAATGAAAAAGAGCTGTTGAGTGGGACTTTATATAATTGGGCCGCCTAAGAGTAGTTAGTTGGTTTAATTTCTCCCTTGTCCGTCCTTTGCTTGGAGAGAAATGGAGAGTTCGGACGTGTTTAAAATTAGGAGCTAAGTGCATTAGGCATGACTAGGAGTACCTCGTTTTTTCTCCTTTTAAAACTATTTTCAAGATTTAATGGGTGAAAAGAAGAATTTAAGAATTTGTGGGACTCTCCAATTTATTGGAAGCATCATCCATTGAAGCCATTATTTCATGCATCAAATTGCCATTTTTTAAGGGTCCGCATTAATTATTGGCTAAGCACTAGCCATGGCATTATCTCTGAGTTTGTTGCTATCATTCGGTGACCCCATGTGATAGCTCAATTTCTTGATTTAGAGTTCAGAGATCCAACACGCAAATTTCACATTGTGCGAGAAGTGACGGCGCCGATTAGACTCAAACTTCTTGATGGCAGTCTCCAAAATCCTTTCACACGGTGGCTTCAATACTGCCAACTTTAAAATGTAGTGTTCACAAACACAACAAACCTGACTTAGAGGGACATGACCCGTGAAGGACATGGTTGATAATGTTACAATCGACCTAACAAAATTCTGTGCATTAACACCACAAACAAAAACAATAACAAAATAGACAAGCAATAGCAAAAAGCACAAGTCCAATCGAAAACAGAACATTTTCCATGTGTTCCAAGCTAGTTTCAAATGGGGACAATTATTTCTTGAACGAGTCGGGGTCAACTGCCCAAATAGGCTACACGGGCTTGTCTCCCAAATACTAAAGTTTGAACGGCAGTAATTTCCCTTACGAGAAATAATACAAAGGAACCCAATATTCTTCTCCTTTCAACTTGGTCGACTCTAAATCCAAAAGAAGTGTGATAATGGGTCGATGGCCACTGTATCCGCGTCTTTCCATGCGTGCGGCTAAGAGAACTTTCGCTTTAATCCTTCACGTTTTAGGGAAGCAAATTTTAAATCAATATTGTTGATCAAGAGAGTTGACTTTTCCACGGCTTATAAATTTTATATTCTTTTCAAGCATTGTAGAGAATCTTCCCCTTTTTTCACAATAAAATGTGTATTTATATACCTCAAGGGATCAAAACTTGGAAGAATGAAACTTAATACATAGAAAGAAACTTAACAACGGTAGAATCGCAAGTCTCCTTTTGAACTTGCCTTTCAAAATACAGTTGATTGTGCATGTTTTATCGCCATTATTTTTTTCTTATTTGTTATATTAATTTGATACATCTCACCATGGTGTATTGATTAATTATAAATAAGTAATAAATAATTACGATAATATAATATGTATTAGACATCCCGTTAATAAAGGCAATGAAGATGACAAAGAAACGAAACGATCACCTACCTCAACCTGCGATTAAGCACGTCACGTAATTGTGAGGGCCAAATCACGGCATCACTCGCACTCCTAGTTGCCAACAAAGTGAATAACACATTCCAGTTCTTTTATGCTCTCTCTCTCCCTCTCCCTCTCCCTCTCCCTCTCCCCGGGATGAAAATGGAAAGCCCACAAAGCATAAGTGCAATACATGAAAAGATAATGTATCGTCAAATGGGAAACAGTCTGTGATGAAAGTAGCATACCTCTAGTGTAAATTGTGCACAGATTATAGCGACACTTGATATATTCATTAAACAAATGATAGTTCCATTCATGAGTAATTACGCTACACAATATAAGAGACTATCTTTGTTTATTGCTAAATAAATACGGAAGACTCAAACTGAATCTATTATACCAGCTTCACGTATTTATTGTCGATGGAGTTAACAGGCGCTCCTATTTTATTGCCATACAAGGGAATTCTGCGATTCAATGAAGTTTGGCATTAAATGGTATTAAAGCAAAGCAAAAGTTTTACTAAATTCTCGCCTTTAACAACTTAATTGGTACAAAGAGAAGATTTGCTTACCAAGATTTTATGTGACCTAGATTGCTTTGTGGCATGTTATGGGGCCCTAGATTCAATTTTCTAATTTTGGAATAATTATTATTATTATATATATATATTATTTATTTATTAATAAAATTATTAAGATATTCATAACAGCTAAGGTTTATGATACAATCCGTGTTTTGGCCTCAAAACAAATGATTTACTGCTGAAGTAACACAAACCGGAGCGGAGATTGTCCCTCACATGTGACCAATAAGGAAGATAAATAAGCCGGAGGAGGTCACTTTAGTCATTTTGAACAAGAAATCCTTTAAAGACGAGAATTTATTTTCCATACCCTCGTTGGCCACGCGTCGATTATACCCTCTGTACTGCAATCCCTCGTGGTGGATACTCACAAAAAAAAGTGAGTATCCTTGCTTTTTGCGATACTTGTTACCGCAGGAAAAAACGGAAATCTTAGCTTTGCAGACTGCTTTTTCTTTCCCGGTATTTGCAGACAAGAATTTTCATTAATATCATCGAAAGTTTTAATTAAGGTGGTTATGTTAGTTATTATATTGAACTTCTTCTGCAGCAATTTCAAGATAAATATTTAACTTTATTATTATTATTACTACTACTTGTGGAGATAAACAAGATGTAGGCTGTTTGCAAATGCCTGTGCATCGGCCACAAGCATTTAACCCCGTGCGTTTATTTTGAAACAAAAGGGAGACTTATACCATATGTCTGAAGGTGAAAATTTCAGCCCTCCATTGCCAAAAATAAAAAACTGAGATCTTCAGTTCAATTTGAAGAATTGGGACTTCATATACTATATTAATAGAGAAAACTTTATTAAAATAAAGAGACTTATCCATTGATATGCAACACGGCGACTTAGCGAACCTCTTTGTATAGAAAAAGAGCGACATCAAGCAAGGGAAAACATGTGGTAAGACAATTGTAATCAAATATCAAAATGGGTACATGTTTTTAGAAAGAGCAACTCATGCATGGACTATATATATTTTGTATATTTAAAGCATACAACTATCTTTTTTTTTTTTTTTTTACTATTTATGATCAATTAATAACAGTTTCATCCTTTTTTTTTTTTATGTGTATTTATATAAAACAGCTCGATGCGATCCCACTCATTTACGTGCATAATTCAAAGGAAATACATACTAATTCCGACTCACAAAGCGACAAAAATAGTGAGGACTTTTCTTCTGGCTAATACATGGAGCTGATAAGTTGGAAACCATTGGCCGAATATTATAATAAATTTGGCCAATTTCCCGCATAAGAGAAAATGGAATTATTTATTATTAAATGGAATAATCGGGATGGTAAAACTATTTGCGACGTCCAATAAAACTACCCGTCAAACGCATCTCCGATGGTTTTTTTTTTTTTTTTTGTCCTTTTACTTTTTCTTTTTTCTTGTTTGGTTAACCTTAACTTGGCAAATGGATATACTGACACGTAATTCTATAAACCTCGCAGATCGAACAGGTTGGATGCAAATTCTGATCTTATACCTAGTACTTCTTACATTTGCTTATATCGTTTCTCGGTGAACTGTCGATGATAAGTAGAAATTATGTTTAACAAGTTCTTCTTCCGTCCATTGCACGAGATCGTGAGATTTATATAATTTGAGATTTAGCGATATTTTTAATTTCAGAATTTAAGTTGTAAATATTTATATTTTCATTTTTTTATTTTTTATGCATATAATTTTATATTATATAATAAATTTAATTTATTTAAAATAATAAATATAGTATAAATTTATAAATAAATTATATTTATAAAAAAAAATTAAGTAAAGAAAATTATATTTAATAATAAAATGATAAAAGAGTTGAAGACTTTCTTCTCCTCGTGTGAAAGTAGAGATGACAAATCAATAATTATATTTAATCCGATCAATCTATCATATCGTTGTTTTGGCAAATCCATGAATAAGGACAATCGTTTTCCTCGTTGAATTGACATTATCGAAGCTTTAAGTATAATTATACAAATGACCCAAAGATCCAGATAAAATTAATTAGTGCAATCACAAAAAATAAAAATAAAAATAAAATTAATTAGTGCATTCAGAACCTTCAACTTCAAGTGGACCCAGCCTTCCAAATTAACAACTAGGAACTGGCAATTATAGTTATGATAAAGCTTTTAAAATCGTTTCATCAAAGTAATATGGTAAATTACCCGACCCTTATCCTTTTATTTACCATAATTGTAAAGAAAACAGATATCATGAGGCTATTTTAGTAATTTCATACTCTAAATCAACGCCCAGATAAAAAAAAATAATAATAATAAATAAAAAGAGCTTTTATCTGACGTTCTTGTTACCGCGATTCCATACGCTCTCAACAAAGATAGTAAAAAAACACGCCATACTCTGTATACACAAACTACTTACATAAGCACATACACAATTATTTTTCCGCGTTAAAATTATTGAATATAAATTTATGGGTTTCGGATTAAAAAAAAAAAGAAATAAAAAAGGGTTTCCTTTTCTGGCTTTCGAACTCAGGTGCGGGTGTTTAGATCAAACGATCTATGGTTAATCTGCTTGTGATGTCGTTAGTACACAACTGGTTTCTTAAAATTTATGCTGGCATTGAAATCAATCTGAATTGATTTTCCCCAAGTTAATTTTTCTAGTTTTGTTTAAGATGAGTAATCAATGTGAAAACTGAGAGATTTACAAGCGATTATTTATTTATAATATGAATTTATAATTTTAATTTTAGTGTTTTGTTCAAGCAAAACCCAATCATTTGCTCGCAACTTTAAGTTTGTTTCGTAAACTTTACGCGTTTGATGCGGGCGAGGAACCATTTTTGGTTTTTGTCACTCAGAAATTTCCAGTGCTTGTCGTGCAATCACTGATAAAAGATCGGAAAATATTAAGTAGAAATAATTTAAAAAAAAAAAAACCGACACAACAAAAGTAAAATTATTATTATTAAATAGTATATTTATAATGCTATATTTTTATAACTAACAATCAGGCTCGTATTTTTCGTCACTTCGGAACAAAAAATTCTGAGTCTGAAGTCCATAAAGATCATGAGGTATTTACGTGGCAAGTTATTATTGATCCGATGCTTAGACCACGCTAAGGCCTTCTGTACTGTATGGAAACTACCATTGCTACCATTAGCTTTTGTTTAATTAGTTTTCAAAAACAATGAAGGAGAATCGGAAAGAAAATGCAAGGTGGAGGCGACTGTAGTATCACGCATTCGTCAAAGCGCGTGGAGAGATCATTTTCCTCCTTGTAAACGGACCAGGCCAGGCCCTCACTGTCTCCCTATAAAACACAGCAAAAGGGGTCTGCCCATCTCTCTCTCTCTCTAAAAACTCGTACAAAATATTTTTCTTCTCTATTTATAGAGCAGAAGCGACTGTCGAGAGACGAGAGAAGCGACCCTCTCTCTCTCTCTACCTATCTATCTATCTATCTATCTGTCTGTCTGTCTGTCTATCTATTCTCTGTCTCTTTCAAAAATTAAATCTTTTTTAGCCATAAGAGCCTCCAAGTTCTGTTCTACGCAACACAGGTAACCGTACTCTCTCTCTTTCTCTTTCTCTCTCTCTCTCTCTCTCGCTCTTCTCATGTACATAACATGTGTGCGTTGTTGTGTATTTTGATGTGCTTGTGTTTAAGCGTGTTTGTTTCTGTCTTAAGCATATGTAAAGTTACGTTTTTCTCTTTATTATTCAGCCTTTGACGAGTGAATCGGTGGACACCCATTTCCGCAACTTAGCTCTTTTTGGTTTTTCTTTTTCTTTTTTCTTTTTTCATCACATGGGTTTTTTTCGGCGGCTTTCTCTTGTTTTATGAGTCGGGGAAGAGGTCATATAGTAAATTTAAATTTTCCTTTCTTTTTTTTTTCTATGAAAAAAGATATATCTTAGTTTATTTATTTTGTTTGTAAAATCAGTTGGTATCGTGCTTTGCTTGTTATCTCTTGAGATTTAATTTAATTTAATTTAATTTAATACTCTTTAGTGTTTTGTGGGGTTGGGTTGACAGTTCCTTCCCGGTGTCTATAAAGGGTTGAATTTTTCAGGATCATTTTTGGAATTCCCACTTTTAGTAATTATAATTGCTTCTTCTCGTTTTCTTGATTATTATTTTTGCATTTCTTTTTTTTCTTTATTTGTACTACTTTTTAAAAACTATATATATATATATATATATATATATATATATATATATATATATATATATATATATATATATATATATATTGCTGCATACGGTGTTAAAACTCCTAATGCCGGTGGTTCGGTTTATACGTAATATGATTTTTGGGATTTGATTTGAAGAAACTAATGTGGTTAAAATACTGGTCATTGTAGTTCTTTGGCGAGCTGGAAATTCTTCTTGACAAGGTGTTGTTTTTTTTGTTGGCTTTTGGTTCGAAAATGGATCTGAGGTTGAGATAACTTATTAAAACTCAGAAACCTCTCGTTGAATTTTTCGTATATAAATTTTCCCCTTACTATTTGCTTCAACCTGCCTTTTGCGCACAAGCATTATGATGCTCTTTCTGATAATTTTTGCAGTATATGAGAATGCTCCATGAAAATTAAAATAAAAAAAAATAGATTTACAAAGTGTAAAATAGTATTTATTTTTAGTTTTTCAATGACTTCATGTTTATGTCTTCTGTTATATTAATAAAATAATAAATTAAAAAATGTGACACGAAAATAGATACTAAAAAACCAGAGGGTTTTGGGGACTAAGGAGGCCAGACATTTTTAATAATGCACGTGCATACACTGTTACTTTTCTTATTAATTTTTAATATATCTGTTTATGCTTTTAAAAAAAAAAAAATTTCTTTTAATTCTTTATTGATTAATTGAAGCGTTTAACCTTGAACGAATGCTTATGTCCCTCAAGTTTAGTTTGATCCCCACATATTCCAGGTTGTTGCAGATTCCCTCCATAAAATAAAAATGTAATGTGTTGAAGATGAATAATTGGAACTTTTTTTTCTTTGTTCCTGTGAAGTTTTTTAGATATCTCCATAAATATGAAATTTTATGTTCTTATTATAATGTTTTCCTTTGGATGTGTCTCACATTCAACAAATTGATGCTATTTCATGAGAGAATGAAAAAAGGGTTTGTTTCATTTTTCATAGCATTTGAAAAATTTCAGTACTCCTTTCTTTGCTGGCAATGCCAGACATTCTTTTGCCTTTATAATCATAATTACTATCTTGATTCATTTAAAACCCCTTGCAGATGGATATTGTGGAAGTATATCATAATGAAAGTTCCTTCAACAACAAATCAGGAGAGCAATCACTTTCTGAGGAGGCTCCTGGTATATCTGAAGCATCTAGAGACCCTGAGCTGCTTCCTCGCATTGGAAAACAGTACCAGGTTGAAATTCCACCACTGATGACAGAATCTGCCCATATGTTACTGACTGGGAGCCCCAATAATGAAGTAGTGCCTAGTACAATGTTTGAATTTTTAGTTGGATTGCCCATATTATTAATGTGGATCAGGGAAGAATTTAAGATTGCTAAAAGTGAATCAACAGAATTTCCTGCTGACTTGATCAATGCATCCCATAGAAGCGAGAGTGTAAAATTAGGAAGCAATTTAAAGATCCCAATTTCTGCCAGGGATGACTTCAGACCTAAGGTTGAGCCAATGGAAATTACAGTGGATGCTGGGATAGATGGAGAAGATTCTCGAGGGCCACACTTGCAACAAGCAGTGAAAAAGGAAATGCATAAGAAGTGTGGAGGGAAAAGCCATTGCATGGTTCCTGGTTCCTTAGGTGATCCATGGGCTGATTCTGAAGAGGCTGCTTTTCTCCTTGGATTGTATATTTTTGGGAAGAATCTTGTTCAGGTGAAGAAATTTGTTGAGACCAAGAGGATGGGTGACATACTTACATTTTATTATGGGAAGTTTTATGGGTCTGACAACTACTGTAGATGGTCAGAGTGCAGAAAAATAAGAAGCCGAAGATATATATATGGCCAACGAATCTTTACAGGGTTGCGACAACAAGAACTCTTATCTCGTTTGCTTCCACATTTGTCAGAAGAATGCCAAAAGACTTTGCTGGAGGTATTTGTGATTGTCATTTGCATCCCTTTTTTCCCCCTTTGCTGCCAAGATTTATAAAACAAGGGTGCAATAGTTATGTATGAAACAATTTCATAAAAGGACAACACATAGACTACAAACCATAGCCAATGGATTAGGTAGTGAACTGTCTCGTTGCTCTTGTGATAATGTGTCCTGATAACTTCTTCTCAAGCTTTGGGTTGACTAATTGTCACATGTATAGCATGGCTTCCTCAAGCCTCACATGGTTGTCACAAGTTGTGTGTTATGTTTGGCCTGAACATGAACCAACTCAGCCCCTCTAGATCTTGTCTGTACAAATTTGTATATCTTCTCCTTTGTTTACCACTCAACTTGCTTTCTGGGATTGGTTCCTGTTCCTTCCCTGCATACTGGAAAGAGTTTTGTTCATTTGTGTATTTGTGGTTTATGCACAGGTTGGTCTGTCCACGTAAGGCAGTCGCTGGGTCACATCACTCTCTCTTTTCCATAGGAAGATAATTCTCCCGTTTTTTACAGCGAAAAAGGAATGTGTGTCTCTATTGCAGTATTTATCAAGAAGTTTTCAAGGGCTTTGAGACATAAACTTCAAATTATTGTGAAATCCTGTGTCTTGGTTATTTGCCTGAGCATGGTCTTTTCTTGTCCTAAATTTGAGTGCATTTAGATATAGAGCTGATTAAGATCAAGGTCTCAAGGGAATTTTGAAATTTGAGCATAGTCCCTTCTTGTTTTGAAGTTAAGATCTTTTGTTTGTTTTATTCATGAATCACAAACTCATTATTTTGTCTGAATATTAATTTCTTCTTTCTAGGTTGCTCAGAAATTTGGAGAAGGAAAAATGTTACTGGAAGAATATGTATTTGCTTTGAAAGCTAAAGTTGGTCCGGGTGCCCTTGTGGAGGCAGTGGCAATTGGTAAAGGGAAGAAGGACCTCACAGGCTTTTCCATGGAACCTTGCAAGTCCTCTCATGTTTCTCTTGTCTGCCCAGAAATACCAATGGGCAAAGCATGTTCCAAGCTTACAGACATAGAAATAATTAACTTCTTAACTGGAGGCTATCGGTTAAGCAAGGCCCGGTCAAATGATCTGTTTTGGGAAGCTGTCTGGCCCCGTCTACTTGCAAGAGGGTGGCATTCTGAGCAGCCTAATGATTATAGTTTTGCTGGTGCTACCAGGAATTCTCTGGTTTTCTTAGTCCCTGGTATCAAGAAGTTCTCAAGAAGGAAGCTAATGAAAGGAGCTCACTATTTTGATTCTGTAACTGATGTCCTCAACAAAGTTGCCTCAGATCCATCACTTCTTGAGCTTCACATTGGTCCAGAGGGCTACAATAAGGAAAATGGTTGGACCAATGAAACAAATTTTCATCAGGGACATTTTCCTGATCAACAGTGCCATTGTGATATGAAGCCACGAGCTTCAAGCCACATAACAGATGTTATGAAGTTTACTGTTGTTGACACAAGCCTGGCTAATGGGCAAACAACAAAGGTGCGAGAACTGAGGAGCTTGCCAACTGAAATTGTGAACATTTCCACCTCTGGTGCTGATTCTGAGGAAAGTGATGGAGATTCCTCCAAAGGGCAATTATTTGATGATTCTGATTCTTCTGATCTCTCATGTATGGACAGGAATAAGATGAAAATTTTCAGATCCATGGAACTCAATGTTGATAAGAAAGACAAGGATGAACTTGAGAATGATTTTTCAGACCAGAGGGTACTACTTCCTGCAAAAAAACTGAAGGGGCTGGGAGCTGACAAATGTAATGACATGCAGCTAAAAAAGGCTGCCAAGGGCCATGCAACACGAAGAACAAAATGTGGTGACAAGTTTCGTTTAGCCCCTGATGCACAACCACAACAAATATTAACTGCTTGTGACACTGCAGAGACAAGCAGTGGTCCAATCAATCTCTTAGTCAGTTCTGGGTCAAAGCAAGATGAGGCTAGTTTCTCTGCAGCCAATCAAGATGTTATCTTTCGTGCGGATCCTCGGGAGAAGCTATCATCCAGCTTATCTTCATCCATGGGCAGTCCAAATATTAGTGATGAATGTGGTACAAGTGACAAATCTTCTGCTGCTGAAAATCCTCAAGGGAGAACTCAAACGCGGATGTTGATTGACCTGAACTTACCTGTCCTGCAAGATAGTGAAACAGAACCTTTGATGATGGAATTGACAGAGAGATTGTCTGATCATGTGAGCAGAGGGTCAGAAGAGCTTAATACACTGGAAACTTCCATACCAGTATCTGACTCCTTTTCTGGGCAGTCATACAACATGAACAGCCGCAGACACGGCACCAGAAACAGACCACCAACTGCTAAAGCATTGGAAGCTGTTGCCTTTGGATTTCTAGGCACAAAGCAGAAGCGGAAGAACAGGGAGGATTTTCTGCTAGAGAACTCCGTATCACGACCTTCACAGCGTGCTCATAGCAGAGTCACAGAGAAGTTTAGATCTAGAATTCAGGACTTCAAAGAAGAGGGAAGAGGAAATGATACATGTAAAGGTTAATGGCGGCATGCTCTGCAAGCTTTGAGGTATCTTTGCCTGCAAGATTTTGTTGGATTCTGCCTTAGTGTCTTCCTGCCTGCAACATAAAATGTGGGACATTCAACATCTTTGGTCTTTCTTGTAGTGCATAGAAATGGAAGAATAATCCTTTTCAACTTAGCTAGCATGAAGTATTGATTCATGAGGCAAACTTAACGACTTTTGGGCTCCAAGATTCGATGGCTGCTGAATAGCCAATCTGAAGCGGGGAATGGGCTTTTGTTCTGCTCAAAACCTTTGGAAGATTGCTAACTTCCACTGGCGTATTCTTGCTGCGAGGTGTTGGCAGTGTCTTTTATGTTCCTACTGCTGTAGCATGAGTGGTTTCAGATGCTGACTGCAAGAGGGAAGCAAAATGGTATTACAGACTTTCCATGGTGCTGTTTCTATGAGAACAAAGCACTGGCCTCATGGATGGAGGAGGAAGAAGGAAGAAAAAGTTTGGTTTGCAAGTTATAGCTTTTCCATTCAACTACATTTGACAAAAAAAAAATTCTTGATTCCCCAAAAAATAAGAAAACTATGGGGTAACTGGGTATGATTCCATTATTTTCTTTCCCCACACAAAGTGGGGAGAGGGAGAAATGGAGATCCGAACATAAGGCTAGCCGTGAGTAATTATAAGGCAAGTACCCCAATTTAGAGAGACTTCGGCTGATAATCATGGATGCTGTTTTTGCTTTGTTTCTTTTTTTCCCTTTAAACTCATTTATTTCTTTTATCTAACAAAACAAGGAAGCAAGATAACGATTAACTGAATAAAGCAGCCTCACGCACGCACAAGATTAGAAGGAAAATTAAAAGGGAAAGAGACAAGATGGAAGGACAAGAAAGACAATTGAGCGGGACAACAAAATGTTAGAGTTAAAGGCCAATTAATTTTCATATTCTTATTATTAGAGTATAATAATTGGTGAAATAAAAATTAATTAATTTTAATAATATTATTAGATATTTATATAAATAATTATAATTTTATTGAATTAATAAAATATTATATACAAATTGGTAAACGTATAATAATATAAAATTTTACATTTTATAAAACAATAAATATTTAATTTTATTTATATAATAAAATCATTTTAAATTAAAATTAATTAAATTGATTTGTATTATAATTCTTGTCAACGGATGATTTTAATTAACTTCAACACAAAAATTCCAGACATGCTAGAGCCCAGACGTGGGTCATTACAAAATTGGACACGTGGCAATTTCCCATTTCCCGATACCAAAATGCCATTCAGGACTCTTAAAGAGGCAGCATGTGTTCTCCACGTATACTACCGTTTTTGTCTATGCACTTCCCTGGCTGCTCTCCGGCTCGCTCGAAAAGCCTGCCCGGGCTTACTGTCCTGGAACCTAAGCAGTTAACATTGTTTCCAATTAATTAATAACATCTTTTTTATTTTTTTACTCCATGTTGTGAGTCGGAGAGAGTTTAAAAGGATCATAACAACAACGAAGGATGGGTCAGGCATTTCGTCGAGCTTCTGGCAGAATCCGAACCACTGATCCATCTCCCAAGACTGTAGTTGACAGGAGGCCGCAGGCGGGACCCACCGACAAGGTGGATATCTCGAGGAGGACTACTGTCTATGAGGGCATCGATCGGAATGGTTTGGATTCTGGTTAGTGTTTACGGGCCTTTCTTTTCTTTTTCTTTTTTTTTTTCTTATTTGCTTTTTTCTAAGGTTTTCAAATTCTTTTAAGGGAAAATTTTCAGACATGTTTGTGTTAGGGTTTGGTGCATTGCATGGATTTCGACCCAGTTTGGTCTGCGAGATTATTTTAGAAATCTAGAAATTCGTGTTTGTTGATATCAAATTTGCTCGTTTGGTTTTTTCTTAATTAGTATTCTTACATGAAATTAGAACTTGGGTTTGGGACTGTTAACTTTAGCTCGATACATAGACAAAGACCCATATATGGTTTCATCTGAGATGGGTACTCTGAAGGTTCCTTTTGGTTTCTGAGAAAAACTGAAGCAAAGAAACACTGAAAATCTGGTATTGTCCCTGGAGCATCTGATATTTTATTGTGGTTAATTTTTTGCATTCTTGCATTCTGGCCTTTTGTTCCAATCCATGGTAGGCGGGCTTTGTGTGAATGTTCTTGATAAATGATGATCATGTTGCAATGAGCCAATTTTACATAATTGCCAGCAGTTAGATCAGAAATGGCAGAGAGTTGGAGAAAATGATCTATGGTGTTGAATTCAGATAACTGGCTGCAATTAGTGAATTAGTTGTGGTTATGTTATGCCATAGTGGTGTTAGAACATTTTGGTTTGATATGGAAACACTCAACATGCTTAAGCTTCCCTGTTCGTTCTGTCCTATTATTGAAAGTTACACAATTTTTTGAGCCCCAGCTTAGCAATTTTGGTTGAATTGACATCTCTTTATTCCAAGTTTGTCGTCTTCACTAGAGGTTGCTTCTGATTATCACTTTGACTCTCAGAATTCTCTTGACAACAGTAGGCCAAGTTATTCATGGGCATGTTGTAGAAATGATGAAAACTTGTCAACATTCTTTTTGAAGAGTGTATTTTCATTGTATTTTGCACTAATGAAGATGATTACTGACTTCTTTCATTTTTAACAATCTGTTCTTTTATTATATTTTCTTAAGATGGCACTCCAAGAGTTAATACCGACAACATCCTTGAAGAACGTGATCCACAATATGATGCAATGCTTAGTCAAATGGTGGGTAGAGTGGCATCAAAGGCGGGAGGGAAACTTGAGATAGGTGAGGTGAGTTGTTGGAATAGACCAAAATTGATACTGAATTGCTGGGATACTACCAGTTGAGAACATCTGAGTTTCTATCTGACTGTTGAGGTGCATTTATATTGAAGATTCTGTGGAATTGTGTTAACAGGCATCTGTTGTGGAAAGGTATAATAGGCCCATGCCGAAGCTACGAAACACAAAGCCTGATTCTGGAAGGTATGAAGAAAGACTTGTTCCTCCAGGGACTTTGAATGTGGCACAGTTGCGCCACATCATGCATCTGCATCAAGGCAAGGCTGATGATTATGATGGGCCTATGGACATTCACCAAATTGCTGAGAAGTTTCAACTTGAAGTTTCTCAGGTCGAGAGGATCTTGATGTCCATATCACTGCCTCCAGAAGACAGCCAAAGAAAGAAAAGTGACGAGTGATCATCATCCGCTTTTCTTTTTCATATGTAGTGCTGACAGAAATTCTGTTGAATAAGGGACATTAGACTTTCATTTATGGGCAATTGTCGATGTTCCATCTTTAGAGCAAATACACATCTGCTAGCCATTCGGTTGTAGGAAATTTTGTATGATTATCTGTTGTGTTTTGGGGGGTTCAAAGATGTCATAAACTTGATACGGGCCACTGATGAACATGATTTTCGTTTTTGAATACAGTGCTTGAGGCTTTCCCCGTTAACCTTTCATCCAAATGATCAATCTCGAGTCATGGAAATTTGCTGGCCGATACAACCATGTCGGCACCAAAACCTTTTATATGTCTAGGCATTACTCTTCGCTGATACCATTTTGGTTGTTGCCTATTCATTTTAAGACTAATTCCAAACTGGGACTGGGAGTTACAACAGCTTCAGTAAATTAGACGAAAATGCTTCAGAAAACTTATTTACGGGTTGCTCTTCATAATTGTTATTATATTACATGTTACACTGGACAGCCTGCTAAATGTAGCATATACAATCATCAGCACCGGCAAGGCCAGAGCAACAAACTTTCCAACATTCTTGAACAAGTCAGTTATGTGATGACACATGGAGCAGTGAAAAAATCCATGAAAATGGAATTCAATATATGTCATGTTTGTCAACACCTGAAAGATTTCATCGTGTGACCTCTCAACTGTCATTTCCCTAATCTACAAACAAGAGCTCCATTGCCTGTAACAGTCAGTCAGTCAACAAGCTAAAGGGGGTAGTAACAGTTCCCCACTTCCTCCTATATGACCTTTTGATATTCACTTTTAGGGAAAAAGAATGGGATGTAGCCCCAAATGGGGTAAAAATATTAAAAAGAAGACCCTCACAAAATTTTAAGGACTAGAAAAAGAAAACAATACATCTTGCAAGATTCAAGTCAAAATGAATTCCAGCCAGTCGTGAACAATTTCGTAAGCTACAAACGTTACAGCGCCAGCTGGTGCAGCCTTGATGGTTGAAGGAACAATTCCCTTATAAAGGCCAGCCCAACCCTCTGCTTGCAATATTTGGACACAGGCATCAAACATATTTCTGTATGCTTGATGCTTGACTCGAGCACCATACCTTGGGTGTCTCTGTAGTCCTTCAATCTGCAAGAGCATAACCAACAAACTAATACTCAAGCCACAGCCAGAAGAAACTGATAACTGAGACATGACTTACTCTGACTCTATTCGCTTATATTATCGTGTTTGAAGCTGTAGAACTTGATTATTGTGCAACTTAAAGACAGACTGACCCAGGAGAAAGAAACTTCATGAATATCCTTTGGGTGAAAAAGAGGAAGGGGAAGAACAAATTGTGACTTTCAGAACTGGGCAGATCATTTTGACTTAATGAACCAGATTATACATGGTTGACAACTGGGAAAAATGTTCTTTGATTTAGTTCCCAGTGAAATATAAGAATTAATTGCTCATGACTTTACACATATTGGCAACTTCTTTCACCATGTGCAAGCCACTTGCTTTATATGATGATCTATTGTAAGATATCAACATAGCTATACTGAATTCAAACAGGTTAAGGTACTGCCACCATATAAATGTCTCAGTGAGTACAAATTCACCCAATTTGAGATGAAATTCTCAGAGTTAATCACCAATGATTCTGTATACGAAATCCTTGAGAAATCTGGAGAAAGAAATACCTGAAACCTTTTCTTGACAACATCAAGAGGATGACAGACAAGTTTGGCACATGTCCCAGCAGCAAAACCACAGAAGAAATACTGCAAGCCTGCAAGCTCAGTACTTGCCAAGCCTATGTCAGGGGACCTGTATTGATTCCAGGCCTAGAAAAAATAAAAATAATCTGATTGGTATCTCAAGTGCTGCAATTTGTGTTGTTACCTTCAATTAAAAGAAGTGAATGCCACTTTGGCCAATCTTTGATGAGGCCATTAGCAGCTTAAAACAGAAAACTATTTGGACATCTTTTCAAATAATTCGAGTCTCTTTGATTAAGTCCTAAGTTTTATTAGGATTTGAAAAGCGACTGAACACTCAAAACTTAAGATCAAGGCAATGCATGCCAACAATGGTGGAATAATCAAAGAGCACATATTACCAAGTCATCCTATCAGATCAGTGTCCTAGATCACAGGAAATGCTTGTTCTTCTGTTTCCTTATTCCAAACAGATGGTGACCAAATTTTAAAAATAACATCAAAACAAAGAAGATATCACAAATTGTACCATGGTCCAGCGCTTAAACATATCATATGTTCCAAACTGAAGGCCAGCATAAGGAACAATTTCGACCAATGTTGGTGACAATCCTGAATATAAGCCTTTGATGCCACGGGTTTTGATGATATCAGCAAATGCAGACCTCATCGTGGGATAAACCTGAATGTGTGTTTATTTTAGTCAACAAGTAACATATAACAAGACAGAGTAAGTTCATAGCAATTAAGCTTGTTTGAGGCAGTAACTAAAGCTTTCACAAATCAAGTTCATCATTGGGATGAACACAGATGAGCCTCCACAAGTAGCTCTCAGGGAACATAGAAAAGCTAACAACAGGCCTGATTAAGCAGAGAGGTTGATTCAGCGTCCAAGCTTCAGTAAATGAACATGCTAGAAGTCAAGCACACATCAATTAAAAGACAAAAGAAGTTACAGAATGTCCTCTCCTAGACATACTCAACAACAAAGAATAATAGACACAGTGTTTCCTATGATGTATGCCTTCCAACTAGTTTGCCATAGAGGTATGGAACAATTTTAAAGTAGAGAATAATCCATACTAGTAACGATTTCATAGCAGTGAAGCATAAGTTGTTGGCAGTTCACATAAAGGCATTATGTAAGGTGTTTCAAAACACAAACTGAGATCACATCCTTGACCACAGTCATAAGATATATACCTTTGGTTCACCTTGTGAAGCTAATATAGTTCTTACAAGATCGAAAGGGTATGATCCAAGTGTAGCTACACACCCTGCTAATGACCCACTGACATAAGAAACATATGGACTCAGCTTTTTGTGATCCTCTGCAACATCAAAGTTAAAAGAAAAAAGGAAAGAAGAAAATCAATTGACTTCACTGCATTACACATTAAGCTGGCATGATATACATCTTAAACCAGGCAATAAATACAATATCATATTTAAGGAGTTGCATAAATTGGAAGCTCAACAAAAACAAGAACATAATGCACTGACATATTAATTTCAAATAAAACAAAAACAAGGATATGCTGAAAATAGCTGAAAACAAGTTGCAAATCTGCCACCCTGTTTTTGACCAAAATCATTGCAACATACACTAGTGAGTAATATGCTCACCATAAATGATTTTAGACAGGTTTGGGTCAAAGAAAAGCATCATTACATAGTAATCTCTATTTTTCAAAAGCACCAACTAAATTACTCAAATTAATAACAAAAGTGACAAGTAATAAAACACTGAAGCATCACCAAAGTAAAGAACCACAAGAAATCAATATTATGATTTTGTACCTTTCTTAGAAGAACCAGCAAGAAAAGTTTTCAATTTCTGTAACACAACAAATTGAATGGAGGTGTATGGCATAACCATGAGTAAAGCTGGGACATTGCCACGCCAAAAGCCCTAGACCAAACAATAATCAGATTCCAACATAAGAAACTTCTAAAAGGCATTTGTAAAGTATCCACCAGCAAAACTTTAGCCAATGGCCTCATGCAAAACAACATGTCAAGGGGAGAAAAAAAAAAAAAACAGTGTTAACAAACAAACAAAGCTACTAAAAAGTGCCCATGCCTGAAGAAACTAGTATTCCTTATAGGATATTCTCTGCAAAAAGCTTAAATCGCTTGTGCTCAGTAGAGAATATTCATCATCAAAGGCATAAATTAAAGAAGCAGATTTTTTTCAAAATGGAGAAACAGAAGTTCATTTTGAGAGGCATTGAATTAATCAGACAATTAACTGCCCCTCACACAATTCGTATTAAAGGTCGATTAACTCTGCAACATAAAGCTGGTTAATTGATCCAGGATATGAAAGTATATGACCAACCAAACCAGAACAACAACATCCAGAAATAGAAATGAAAAAGGAGCCCAACATACTGCAAAACCTTCTTCTCTAAATATATCTTTCGTTGCTTGCAACATGCCCGTGTACTTGGATGGCCCATGCATGTTTCTGTGAAGCAAAGCCCAGGTAGATGTGGGCTCCAGTTGAACCTGTAGCAAGCACACACAGCAACCTATTCTCAGTACCATCAATTGAGAAATTGAGATACAAATTCAATGCACAACCAAATGCAGAAAGGCACCCAAACTCGGAATACATAAGGCCACATTTAAGTTTCCCACTTTACAGCTTCCCTCACAGTTTTCAGGCTTCATTTATTATTCTTTGGCCTAAATGGATGTTTTTGAGCTCCTAATCTCCCATATACTCAAATTACAGGCACTGGCTGACCCAACTTCTTACAAATTAGCAACAGATTAATTACAGCGAATAATATATTTAGAAGAAAATCACATCGAATTGGGAATGTACAAGAATTTAGATGTGAAACAAAAAAGCGACCTGGAATCTGATCTTAATAACATCAAGCGGGGACGTGACGGTTCGAGAAATGCCGCCGGCTATTGCACCAGCAGTTGCCTCCAACACAGCCTGTTTAAAGTGCCCTGGCTCCTCCATTGCCGCAGCAACCATTTTCCCCTCTCACCCACCGTCACACCACGTCAGTCACTCCCCAACCTAAAACCTACAAAAACAAAAAAAGGGAGAAAAATAGAAAGTCTAAATTTTCGTTTCTGAAGGAAATTTTTTTTTTAAAAAAAAAAAGGAGCAAAATCAGAAAACGTGACCGAAAACTGCTCCGGAGATTTAGGGTTTCACAGGAAGATCGTGAGCTGTAATACCTGGAAAGATGCAGATACGAAGTAGTAGGAGGACGAGGCGGCGGCGACGGCGGCGGAGGAAAGATTTCAAGAATTTTATCTCTCTGCCGCCTTATTAGGAATTGGATTATTCAAAGGATTAGCGGCAACTCTGACGAATCAAAGAATTAACGGCGAGGCGACAGGTCGAATTTTTTTTTTCTTACTTTTATTCCATTTTCGGATACAACATTTTTTTGTGGTTTAAAAGCCTTTGTCTGCCGCCCGCGTGTGTAAGTGAGAGAGAAAGAGGCAGAGAGAGAGGGGGGAGCGGGGGGGGGGGGGGACGGAGACGACTCGTGTCTGTTTTTGGCACACAAGAATTATTGTCGAGCCGGTCGATTACCACCGTAACTGTGTATATAATCTTCATTTCTTAATACTGTTTGGGATTTTTCTCTCTCTCTCTCTCTCTCTCTATCTATATACTTTTTACCGTTCGGGGTTTGGCGGCTCGTGCTTTTTCATTCGTTGACAACTAATTTTCGGCAATTTGGCGTGCCAACAGTCAAGTCAACAGGCCCTCTTTTTTCGTGTATTAGTATCAGTTTGACCTTCCATCCTTCGCACTTAGATAATAAAAAGGGCCAAAAATAAAAAAATAAAAAACAAAGAGGCATCCCGAGACTTTGGTTATCTGTGGGCAAAATTTCAAACAAAAGAGATTGACCTATCGTTCTCTTGAATTGACAAATGAAAATTAGTAACTTTGCTCTTATTCTATTCTTTAACTTTCCAAATTCAGGAATTATGAAAACATGTCAATTTCTGGGCTTGACAATCTTTTTGCAGTTTATCAAGAAAATATTTCTTTTCAAATTAATAGCATTGATTAAAAATAAAATGTTATTATAATATAAAAAAGTAATTCTTAATTTAAATCACCATTCCCTGGACAAGTTGAATAGGTCATTCCCATTAGGTTGAACGCGACGGCAGCACGTATGAACCGGATTGGACATTTATTTTCCTGGCCCAGCACACCACAAGTTTTCATTTTCTTTTTTTTTTCTTTTTTTTTCCTTTTGGTCTGACAACACACGTTTGCACGTTAAATAAATATTACACAGATTGATTATTTGACTTTGAGATTTAAATCCAGGGCTAAATTTCGGCCTGTAAGAAATGCAGGCTTGAATGTAAAACGATTTGGGTCCACACGGAAGGCCCTACACCTTGGGCAAGTATTTGTTGCCGAGAGCAGGCCTGGTTAATTTATTGTTTCATGAAATATTGCTAAAATGAAAGGAATAAAGTTATAGATAGTTAGAATTACACCTGTTAATTTGAAAATATAATACATATTTCAATAATTAAAAAATTAAATTTACATATAATTTACAATTCAATAAGTGTCATAATAAAAAAATAATAATAATAAAAGATTAATAAGCTTTTTAGTATCTCTGATAGTATTCAGACAAAAGTGCAATTTTCACGTCGCTTTCTTTCGGTACAAGGAACATTTGTTTCGTTCCCCCGTAATAAATTTGATTATTTTTTTTTTTTTGTCTCATCTGTCTACACAATGTGTTATCATTCTATTGTGACGATTTGTACTTTTTGACACAATCCAAATATTGATAGCTATGTTGGGCCCATAATGCCAGGGCTAGAAAGCGAGTACAATGGGCCGGACCCATTTCAGCCCGAATAAGTACCATCGTCGATGTTAGTTGACTTCATCCCCCCAATCTCCATAAACCCTACATTCAGGGTTTTCTTTCTCGATTTTCAGCCCTTTCCATTCATCGTTTCGCCTCCTTCTCAACAGAGGAAGAATCATCATCACCATGAGGCCCCTTGATGAGAACGAAATGCAAGCAGTATTTGGCAAGCTTTTCAAGTTCACGGGCAGCAACCTCAAGAACATCATCGAGAACCCGTCCCAGGAAGGCCCCGAGCAGAACCCAGGCCGATATTGCTTCAGGTTCCACAAGAACAGGGTCTATTACGTTAGCGAGTCCCTGGTGAAGCGAGCCACTAACATTGCCCGTGCCAATTTGGCTTCTTTGGGAACTTGCTTAGGGAAGTTCACCCACGGAGGAAACTTCCACTTGACCATCCAGGGCCTCAATCTGTTGGCCACCAATGCCAAACACAAAGTCTGGCTGAAACCCACCTCGGAGATGTCGTTTTTGTACGGGAATCATGTTTTGAAAGGTGGGTTGGGGAGGATTACTGATAGTATTAAGGCCAATGATGGGGTTGTTGTTTTTTCCATGTCTGATGTCCCGTTGGGGTTTGGGACTGCCGCGAAGTCAACCCAGGATTGCAGGAAGTTGGATCCTAATGGGATTGTGGTATATCACCAGGCGGATATTGGTGAGTATTTGAGGATGGAGGATGAGCTTTGACTGAATTTGCGGTGGATTTTTGGGGGACTTTTTAAAAGTGGGTTGGTTTTAATTTTGCAAAAAGAAAAAAGTAGAGTTAATGTAAGAATATCTTATATCTTAATCTGTTATTATTGCTGACTTTGAGTAATATAAGGTGGTTTTAGTGGTTTTGTAACACTTGTGTTCTTTGTAGCTGGCTTAATTATGATTGTTGAGATGGTGCCAGTGTTTGTTACTATTTATTTTTCCTTTTTCATTTTCATTGTGCTTCAGTACTGATATCCCCAACATGGTTAAAATTTCCTCTATGGAATCTTGCTGGCAATGATTGTTTGGTTTTTGGTGGTGAATCAAAACCAATAGCATAGGACTTGATATAGATATATATATATATGGATCATTGCTATGGCTACTGGCATTCTATATACAGATACTAGGAAGATAACATCACTGTACCGGATAAAACCTTTGAATTTGGTAGTTCTGCATGGCAGTGCCAGGATAACCTTTTGGATTTTTGCACCTCATGACCTTGACATCAGAGAATAAATGGTGGTTGTAGGATTTAGATGTTTCTATTCCAAAGAAATTGTGTGCTGGTTGACTTTATGCATCTGTTAATAAGACATATGATGGTCTATTTGGCTTGGTTTTGAGACTGATTGCTTGTTTCATTCTTTGAGAAACCCTAAAATTTCTGTGCATTTACTGAGACTTGGATGCTTACTGTAAGTGCATTTCAGGCCTGCATTTCAGATTCTGTTGTAAGCTCCAGTTTCAGTTTGATATATGGAACTGGCTTAAGCTGAACGGATGTTAGTTGAAATGGACGTGGGACACATTTGTGGTAGTTTATCTTCCAATTAGAATGCAGTTGAATCGTTTTTGGCAATGATAATGGGGAGAATCAACATTCAACCTAGATAGAATCTAATCAGCATACCTGATCCTAGGGCATGCTCTAAGTTGATGGAATTTCCTTATTTCTGTACATTTCATGTGAGAGCTTCAGATCATGATAAACTTCTGCCTTGATAGTGGTCACCAGTACGTCATTGATTGTGTGTTTGTCATTGTTATTTGCTTAATACATACTAAGGTGGCCCTTCAAACATGTGAGCCAGTGCAGCAACAATGTTCAACAAGAATAACAGATAAACGTTGAATTCATCATTTCTTTTTGACAGAGGGTGGCGATGATCATATTAGATAACTATATGCAGCACCTTTATTAATGACTTTTTTCATACTCTTGGTTGGTCCCAAAAATCATGACAGAATAATTCAATTATATATTATTCACCTAGATGTTCTTGTATTGTATCTGCAAAAAATTAGTTGCATTAGGATGACCAAGGCAAAATGAACACTTCCACCAAAGAGAACTTGTGCAACATTAAAACACATATAATTGCGCATCCGGGGAATCGAACCCCGGTCAGTACCGTGGGAGGGTACTATGATACCACTACACCAGATGCGCGATGGGACGGCTATCTTTTATTCTTCGTATAGGTCAAACTGCAACTTTGAGCTTGCTAGTCATTCTATATGCACGCACAAAGGCCATGGAAATTTGGCTTAGAAATGTCAGGAGTTTCGGGTTTTCAAGAACTGTGTGGTTCAGCTAGCGGAGAACCGGGTGCCGAATCATTGGACTGAAGCAGGCAAGGCTCGAGCATCGGAAGGTGCCGGTCCACTTACCCACCAATGAAGTTATACCTTCTTACGTTGATCTTGAACGCAAGCTTCATTCACTAGGGTGGGAAAGGAACTATGATGAGAGATAATTGAAATTGACAAATGGGATGGCATGAAACTCTGCGCTGATGTGTAAAAACTGGTAGAAAAGTAATAAAAACGAAAAAACTCACCAGAGTTCCAACTTCCAAGACAGATAACTGAAAATTGGAAAATTGGATGACGTCAAACTCAGGGCAAAACTCTCTTGCAAAAGCTGGTAGAATTGTCAGTGGCCTTGTAAATAATTAGAGAAGTTGACAGACAAAGTTCAGAAAGAGGTTGAAAACTTGCTAGTCCGAAGGCATTTCAATTAGTACCTTGAATTAAAAGCATCGTGGAGTTGCGTTAGGAAGAAGAGTAATCTATTTAACGAAGTTTAAGGGTTCTTTTTGTTTTCCCACGGGAATTTTATCCTGACTGCAAAAGAACCAAGTGCGCTAAGGAGCGTTTTCAGATATAACTTTTCGGAACCGAACAAACCACCGTGCATCAGATGAATTATATTCTTGCTGGTGTGGATTAGGCGCACCATTTGATTTCTTAGGTACATTTCATGCTTCAAGTGGGAGTCTCGATTCATACTAGTAATCCGAGTTTACTTGAAAGAAATTCCTATGGGTTTATTCATTAACCATTACCATTATCGTACCCCCCCCCCCCACCACCTTTCATTCATTCGCTCCACCAACTTTCCGTTTACTCCCCAAATTTGTAGTTTCATCTTCCTCGTTCACTTTGGCAATCCTAAGCATAAACATTCCTGTGCCAACAAAACTTCAATTGTTTTTTTTTTGCCACTCGAGCAGTCTGACTTAACTAGCAGCTCTGGACTTTATTTGAAGGTATTAAAATCGCCGAGGGCTACCACTTATTCCTCTTGATAACATGCACACGCACGCTTACTCGATGGGGGCCTGCGGCAGTTCACCAGCTCCACGGCTTATAAATCGCAAGCAATTTTAATAAATTGCTTCCCTTTTTTGAGATCAAATAATTGTTACCCGGGATCAAAAGCTTTCATCGGAGAAACAGATCAACCTGTACAGAATAAAAAAAAAAAAAAAAAGAGGCAGAGAGAGAAAGGCAAATAAACGGATTACTGCGTTCGTTGGCTGGAGGAAGGTTGATTTGGCATCAAGAGAGGATTGATCTGCTAGCTAAATATTTATTGTTATGTGAAAAGAAAACAACAAAAAGAAAAACAACTGAAAGACATCCAATGACATTTGACAACAATGGTACACAAACCATGATACAGATCTCTCCTTCCATTAATATCCTCCGAATCTCTATGCATTGACGTGCAATACGGGGAGGCCAGTTATTTGGATGAAAACACAACTCTCTAGCCCATTGGCAATATATACCATGCATTTAAGAGTTGGATAAATGTGACCCTATTCAAATAATTTGCTTGAATTCGATTAGACTTAACTCGTATTGATTGATAAGTTACCCATTCGTAACTTGAAACACTTGAAAGCAAAATAACTTGAACAATTCAAACCCAAAATGACTCAAAATTGAATTAACCCAAAATCTTATTAACCAAGTTCAAAAATCTTGAAACCGGAATAATCCCAACCCAAAACCTAATATATTCAAAATTTAATGAACTTGAAACTTGGTGCACCCAAGACCTGATGGAGTCGAATGAACAAAACTTGTAACAATCAGAACTAATTCAACTTGACTCACACGTTTGCCACCTCTAACCATATGGCTAAGGTAACTAGTTGGTGCAATTAAATCCATGGCAAATAGAAAGCCAGATTATTAGAACCAGAAGTAACAAAATGCCCAGAACAACTAACTTTATCTTCATGTTTTGGTACCACATTTTCCGTCGGATTTGGGTCCTTGTTGCTTGTACATCTGGGCCTAAAATTTGCAACAAAAAATAGCAATCAATTACTTGGCATCAATAAGTGAAAGTGACTAAAGATTTTGTTCTGCTCACTTAACCAACCTGATCATGCAAATTCTCAGCCTTGTCAGCAATATTTGTTAGGGTCTCTCCTCTTTGAATTGCCTGAAAGAACACATTGATCAAATGAGCATAACATGAGAATTTTTGCAAGACCAAGAGACAAGGGAACACATATCCTGGTAGATATGCAGCTAGTTGAAACCTCTCTAGCAGCCAGTAACCAGATACATGCATTTAATAAATTATTCAATAAAGGTTAGTTTAACATAAACTCGGTTTTGCTCAACAATTTCAGCTTTTAAGAAATCATCCCAAACACCCAGAAGAAGAATAAAGCACACATTAACAGTGCCACAAAAGAATGTTTGGAGCTCCATTTGATGCAATAGTGAATGTCAGATCAGACTTTGTTTGTAAGACTCTACTTAAGCTTCTGATGCTCATCAACATGGACTTTAATTTCCACCTTTCACTGCAAAGCTCAATGTACACAGATGTGCCTGCTCCTTGAAATGTCTGAGATTGACAGAAGCACACTAATATTGCCTTAAAAGAAAATGTCTTTAAGCATAAGAAGAGAGAAAAGGCTGAGACAGACATCTGCTACAACGTACATGGAACAATGATACGCTGCATTTACAAAGCCCACAAAAATTTGAAGGGGAAATGCCCAAAGGGAATAACAGACAATAGAGACATTAACACACAAGATCCAGAATTTAAAGCAAACTACCTAGCAATTTTTCAAGCATAAATCATTTACCTGGTCGATATTCCCCAACATTATACTTTTAACCTCTGAAACTTGGGCCTTCACTTTCAATAGCTTTTCAATCTCTTCAGCATGGTCAATTATATATTTCATGTGCTCTTTCATTATAGGCCTGAAATAAGAGTTCTATTTACTTACATTCAACTGGGAAAATTAACACATGACTATAATTATAATCTTGCTTTATGGTATAGCATCTGATAGACTTTCATACATTCACATACCCAAACTCCTTGTTGAGACTTTTGGCAACAGCTGTACCTGCTTTACCACCCCCATATCTTTTCTTAAAATCTGCTTTCATGCGTTCCAAAAATGCAATGGAGATCTGCTTGCTAACAGATTCTTTTGCAACAACACAATAAACTGAAAATCACAGAAAACGCGGTGTGATGATCCTTTTTACACCAATAAATAGATGAAATAACATCTAAATTACTAGCTACACCATCAACCATTCCTTATGCAAAGCAACAATCTTGCATGACCAGTTACCCAGATTGGTTACACTAAATACAGATAAAGATTCTTATGATTAAGGATCAAAGAGCGAGAAACTACTTTCTAGAGGCATCAGATATTGAGGAGTAAGTTAACTGTTGTGACCTTAGGCACAAATGGTCACAAAATTAGTAACAAGCATCAGAACATAGAACACTGCTGGATTTTAAAGTGAAATTACGAGGCCATATTCCAATATAATTACCATATGCTTTCAGCTTCAAATCCGAAATCAAACAGAACCATCACAATTATTCATTTAATGCTTGTTTTAGGTGCAAAATAATTGCTAATTGATAATATTGGCCCTTTATAATTTAGTTATATTTATAACAATTTCTAGTTGCATACATATTATTCTTAGTTTTCATTTTATGTTTTATTATTATTATTATTATTAACTTTGGGATGATTTTTCTTTTAAGTACCATAAATTAAAGGAAAAACAGAAAAGGAAAACAAGAAGGGAAATAGAGCGAGAAAGATCAGAAATTAAGTACCATAACCATCTTCGACGAGGAAATTGAAGGTGTGGTGGTCGCAATTGTAAGTGAACTTTTCGTTCGCCGAAGGCAGCCTTTGAAGGCATTGATTGGCAATCGCCGGGAAGTTGCCGGTGAACTCGGTGTAGTCGGCCAGAATCATGGTCCCTCGGGCCACGAAGCTGTATATGAACGATTCCTGACTCATTCTGGACTCGGGAAAAGTCTGAGTCAGTTGAGTCCGAGTTGCAGGACAAAGATTTGCCGAATGAAACTGGACAGGGACGGGGACAGGCCGCGAAGTTGTGGTTTGTTCCGGTTCCAAGTTCAAACACGCGCAATTTTTCCAAGACTCTGTTTGGTTGCTTTTTTACTTTGCTCCGAAGCAAGAAGAATTATTCTTTGGATGATTTCTCCTGGGAAGCGAGTAATACAAACGTCAACGACGGCGTTTCTACTCAACTCGGAACCGTGCGCGTATAGAATTAATTTAATAATCGAGATTTTGACTTTTATTGAAGGGAGCAAAGCCAAGGTTTACAAGGAAGACTGATTCTGCGGCATTTAATTTACTTTTTTGGACTAGTTAATTAAAAATATAATATCTGGGGGGACCAATTGGACCGGCGATGACATTATTGTTGCGGCGTGGCAAGGGGCCGAACCATAATTGATAATTCTGTTTAGGTGCAATTGTGCAAATGGGTCAATTCACTTATGAATGTGGGGTGGGTATGATTAGAGCATAGAACAACAAATGGAGAGCTGTGGTTTCATGTCTATTTCGCCTTTCATTTTTTTCTCTTTCCAACAAGAGAAAGGAGAATTAGTGAGCGAAAGGAGGGTCAACAAGAAAATGAAGTAGGTATAATTATGTTGTTATATTGTTAAAATTAACACATAGTAATGTTGATTTAGTTCCATTTATGATAAATAAATTAAGGTTGTGAAGGAACCTGCTTGTTAATTTAAGCATGGGATATTATTAATTTAACAATCGCGAGTAGACCCCACGTCCAGATTTATTATCATCTGGACTCGTCCCCCTATTTCCAGAACTTTCCGAGTCCACAAACCACAACGGTCACTAGGTAGCCTGGTGGAGCGTGTGTTTAGAAAGTGTGAGAGACCCGGCCCGCCCAAACGCATCTCCCGAACCTAAAATTCAAAAATTTGAGTTTGAGAACACTCGACATCGACCGACGTTAGGATTATATTTGATTCAGATCTCCTACATTTTATATATATATATATATATATATATATAAAAGAAAACCCAACGTTCTTCAGAAGCCGTCCTACATCTCCACTGATGGCCAACTCCGATTCCTCCACCGCTCTTCCTCTTCCTCCTCCACTTCCTTCTCCTGCTCCTCTGGCTCCAGTACGTACTCTTTCGATCCATAAAATATGGCTCTGTTTTTTTTTTTTTTTTTTAACTTATGAATTGAGGGATTGTGTTTGCGAATATTGATGATTGGTGTCTCTTTCCTTGTTCTTAGTTGCAGAAGAAAGAGAACATAACTCCTGTCGGTTCCAAACTTGCGGTACGCTTTCACTTTCATTTTACTTGCAGTCTGCTTGATGTTTCGGTCTTTTTTTTCTTTTTGTTTTTTGTGGTTTTGATATGAAATGTCTGTAACTTATACTTTGGCCCCTTGAAATGCGGAAAATTTCACTTGTTTCCCTCTCTATGTGTATATTTTTTTAGCGTTTAATTTTATTATATTTTTCATTTTTCTTTTGTGTGCTTTATTTTTTTCTTGTTTGGTGATTATTAGGAGCTAACTGAATCCAGGACAGAGCTTCTTAGTAGAATTAAAGGCTTGAAACAGGTGATTTACTGAACTTTGGAGCTTTCTCTTCCTATTTTCCTTCATGAATTGCTCTTTTCTTTTTTCCCATTTTAGTTTGGTCTAATGTTAATGACAGAGTGGAAATTTTTGTACTAGGATTTGCAAAACTGGAGATCAAAGCTAGACACTCAAGTCAAAATCTATCGTGATGTAAGTATTGACCACGTTTTTACTTATATCTGCTTTTCACCAGCTAATCTTGCCTTGGCTTGTAGAAGAAGAAGAAAATAGATCAGCAAATTTTATGCCTTCACTTTTGTGATTGCTTTTATGGTGATATAACATGGTTGTTTTCGAGTCAGTCTCATTCCATTGGCTTGCTTAAATCTAGAAATGAGCATATGGAGTCGGAAAATTATTATCTGTTATATGAATCCTCTGGCCTGGGCTAAGTTGAGATCAATGTGATATTCAAGTACTGATGTTCCACAGAAAGATCCTCAACAGCTCATGTTAGGATTTTCTTCCTGTGCTTTACAATTGGATTGTCCGTAGAGCATTTGCTGCTGGCCTGTGTCAGGAATATGCTTTCATTTTCGAGAATTTTTTTGCTTAGAAAATGTCTAATTTTGTTCCCCAATGGGACACCTCAATGGTTGAGTCTAGATATCTATCTGGGAGGACTTATACTCTCAGGTTCAAATGGGTGTGTGATTTATGAAAAATATGAAAACTATTTCTCATTGGGTAGCTCAAGCCCAATGGGTCTCCTGATAGATAAAAAAAAAATGACTCATTGTGCAAGAATATCTGCGTCACCTCATGTCAATAAATAGTTATTCTCGCATTTAAGAGAAGTCCTCATAGTGTAGCTCAAACCCAATGCGTCTCCTGATGGATAAAAAAAAAATTGTGCAAGAATATCTGCCCAACCTCATGTCAATGCATAGTACAATGAGTTATTGGGTAGAGAGGATTTTACTGTTTAAATTATCTCTTGGTGTTGTTGGGAGAAGTATCATGAGTTACAGGCTTAATTCTGAGCTAAAGAGTAAAAGAGTCTAGAGAAATATCTATTAGTGTTGAAATCTGTCTGTTAAGTTGCTTTACAGAGTTAAAGAGTAAAAGAGTATGTAGTATCAACATTGTGGTTTCCTACTTCTTATCTAAGTACAATTTGGCTGGATAACTCTACTCATGCCTTTGTAACTGTGGCATCTTCCTCCAATAAGTTGGAACTGGACTCAATGCATAATTCAGTTCTCTTAGATGCATTGTTGTCTTGCTTCATGTAGGAATTGTCAGAATTGAAGAAGTCACTCAACGTTGAGGTAGAGCAACTTCAATCGGTGAGTATTTATCCTAAGCACATACACACCTGCAAACTATTTTTTAGCTAAAAATGTATTCAAATACGAATTTTAGGAATTTCAAGAACTCAGGAGCACATTGCAGCAGCAGCAAGAAGACGTTACTGCTAACTTAAGAAATCTCGGGGTAACTTATCCTCATACTTTCTCTTTCTCCTACTTGTTTCTTCAATGATTGAGTGATTACTTGAAGCATGCCTGTCCCGCAGCTTCAGGATAACAAGGGAGATGATAAAGAAGACCTACTAGATTCCAAGGGAGAAGTAAAAGCCGAGGAAGTACATGTTTCAAATTCATAGGAGATTGGGAAAGTCGAAAAGAAGATGGTCTCAATATTGACTGTTTCCTGACCCTGTGTTCCTGGGGTATGGAATATATCCTCGAAATACAATTTCCTGATGCATTTTTGGCAATGTTTTGAGCGGAAATCTGCGTATCTAGTCATCTACCATAAGACGATCATGTCCCTTGGGGTAATATTGATATCGCATTTGTGTTAACTAGTATCTCAATCTACGGTATTTTGGGTATCATTTACATATCACCTCTCCTCTGTTTCATCTTTCACCTTGTCTAAACCTCCCCAATAGATTGAGACGTTACAATATCTTCACCTTCCTGACGGCCCTCATTTGTTGGGACTGAAGGATTTTATAAATGCTCTGCCATGCACTAATGCGTCCTGCCCTCTGGCAGAAGCTAGAGTGTTGACTTGCCAAATGAGTTAAAGACCCATCAATATAGCATGTCGAAGGCAGTGCCTTTGCCTCTGCCGTCTCAACATGCACATCGCTGAAAATTTAATGTCTGGGGGAGTTGGGGACTAGTTTGACAAGCTGAAGTTCAGTGTAGGTAACCCAATGTTGGAGTCTCGAGTGTAGAATTTGCCTGGATCTCTTTTTATTTATATATTTATCTTCTTTATTAATAATTAAAATTTTCTTATTATTAAAAAAAGTTATTAAATTATAAATTATATAATAGAAATATTTTATCGCTTTATTATAATAAAAGTATAGAAGTGTTGTTAAGGGCTGGAAACTAATTTTAAATGCGAGCAAGCAACAAAATCTACCAATGGAATCGCACGAGGTCAATTAAGGGCCAGAATTTATCCGCAAGGGAGCATGCAATTAATTCTCAACTTCCATCATTAAATGCATTGTCAAAAGGAGATAATGACTAACCTGGCGTAACAGTTGCCTAAAGGCTAGAACTTGTCATCCTCCGGACGATGGGAACAAGAATTTTATAATGGTTTTACTGAAGACATTTTTTTTTTTTATTCGGAGGCAGTAAAAACCATGTAAATTACACGCAACTGCCACAACAGTGAAATCCATGAATGCCAAAGTTGCCAATACACGTTCTCTTGCTTCTTGATCTTTCTCTCCTCAATTTCAGAGTTTCGAAAGCTATAATATCATGCCTTTTTGGGTCTATGGTCTTTGTCTGTAATCAATTGTTGTAAGTAGTGATCTTCGTCTTGTCTTTGTCTAATCTATATGAGCACAGTCCACCACAATTACCTGCCATGGAGCTACTTGTTGGACCGGTCGGCAGTGTAATGCATGGGTTTTTGTCACGTCTTCATCGAAGTTTTACTCCGCTTCTGCCCTTTTTTGTACGGAAGACCATTTGCATTTTGCTTACAAATAATGTGGATGAAAACAGATCATTCCAGAGCTAGTAGTGTTAGTACAATCTCAAGGTGCTTGCACTCTCAAAGCAGCATGCTTTCGCCAACGTATATAGTTGTTTGTCATTCATAAACATGTATATCCAAACAAAGACATGCATAATGACAATGTATACTGATAAGTAGAAACTTATAAAACCACCAAGAAATCAAGACCCCCTTGATCATGTGTCATCATCATGTTCAATTTTGCGTATCAATTATTTTAGTCTTGGTTTCCTCATCTTGTTTGTTTTGAACTTAACCAGCCGGTTTTTGGTTGTAATCTAACTAGATTCTGATGTAGTGTTGACTGCTCGGTTGAGTTACTAATCGTGCTTTGGAAATATTAATCAATGGTGGTTCGCAGGGAAAATATCAGATTACGTCTGTCTTACTTAGTTGAAATGTATGGTAAAGAAACATTAGAAGTTCCTAGCATGTTTAAGCTTTGTAATCATTGTTGTGTCTATAATTTGCATGAATTAATGAATGTTGCTCCTGCTGGAGAGTTTTCACAGCAACATCTCGTACCTCTCTTTTTCATCTGGTTTTTTCTCCTTTCTTTTCTTTTTTTCTTCTTTTCTTTATAAGCTCATTAGAGCGCTTCAAGCCTTCAATTTCCATCAACTCTCATTGTTCTCGCCACCATCTATCATTATAAAACTCCTTTCTTATTGGCCTTTTTTTTAACTTTTCCTGCTGCAGTTTCCACATTTTGGCTCATTCAACCTTCTCATCTCCAGCAGTATTCACAGGCTAGTTTCCGCACACAAGTTCTACGAAGTCTACCCCTTGTGCAATTAAAGACTTCCATTCTCACTTCAGAAATGAAATTCAAATTTATTGTGCATCAAAATATCTATGTTGTTTATTATATCGTCTATGTGGAAGGCTAGATCTGTCCGGAGTTGGAGAATTTATTTCCTATTCTCATTCAATTTATTCCTGATTATAGGCTCTTGAAAGGCTCTAAGCCATCCTCCTCACTTGGCCCCCATCAAAGTCTGGTCTCACCAGTTTCTCAGCCTTCCTCTGCTGCTTGCTTATGGCCAACAATATGTCTGCTGAAGAAGCCCCAAAAGGGCTAACCTGCCAGGTTGGTAACATTAGTGGATATAATACAATGCGCAAGCCAAAAAGCCCAATGCGATGTTGCTCCTTAGGCTTACCAGTATCCCATGCATTTTCTAACACAATTAACTTTATTTTCTTATTCGTTTCTTAGACATGGGTCTTGAAGGTCTCCATCCACTGCCAAGGTTGCAACAGGGAAGTCAAGAAAGTCCTACAAGGCATCGATGGTACTCAACTAAAATGCACTGCTTTAGTCTACAATTTTTGTCCCGCAACATCTTTCCCCTCAAAAAATGATGGCGAAAGCTTTTTTTTTTTTTTTTTTTTTGTCATTTCATTGTGTGAATAATTTACCTTTTCATTTCTTACGATTTTTTTTTTTTGGCCTTTTCTTTTTCCCATCGCTGACACTGTTTACTATACTTCTTTTAGGTGTTTATACAACGTCCATTGACCCACAACAACAGAGAATCACGGTCATTGGGAATATTGGAGTGCAGACTTTGATCAAGAAACTCAGAAAGGCTGGCAAACATGCAGAGATTTGGCCTGAAAATGTGGCCCCAAGAGAAAAAGGCGAAACAAAGAACACCCATGTGCCAAGGGACTCAAATGGTGGTCAGATTAGTAATGATTCTGGAACGAATAGCACAGCTGGATTTAGTGGAAAGAATCCAACTGACAAGACAAAAAATGGCGGGAAATCACCGGCTAAGTTCAACCCCTGCAATGGGTTTACGGAAGTGAACAATAAGGGCAGTGAAAATGAGGATGCTAATGCCAGAATTGGAGGTAAAAAGAGAAGGAAAGGGAAAATTTGTAATAACGGCAATTTCTCATTTTCTGTTGCACCCACAGGCAACGGACATCAAAATCAAAATTCTTGCATGGATCACGTTGTGGGTCCGAGTAATCTCACCTCTACGCGTCAGCATTCGGTCCCATGTCCGCAAGGTTTCTATATTCCTCAATTGTGTGGATCTTATACCAATGTGGCACGTCTTAGTGAAAGTCATGTTCCTCTTTATTGTGTCTGGCCATCACAGTGCACACATGCAGATGATCATCAATCGACGCCGCTGGACTCTTTCAGCATTTTCAGCGATGAAAATGTTAATGGGTGTTCAATTGTGTGATCAATGGCTTTGTTGAAATCCTAAGGCCATTTTCCACTTAATATTTAGGGCGACAAAAGAGATCAGATTGAGATAATGTTGCTGGGGATCGGAAGATGCCAATCAGGACAATTAATGGGAACTGGGCTTTTTTCCTCTTCTGCTCCCAAGTGGTCTTTGTCTATGGTTCTTATTGATACCAAGGATGTTTCTAATTTTGAATCAGGCTGTCTTTTGCAGGAAGCCTATAACTAAATGGTTTTTCTTTTGTCAATTGACTCCAACTACAATTCAAACCCAAAAACTTTCAGTCATAGAGGTAATTCAAGCACCGTTGAGCTCGATGATAAGGGGTGCTTGTTAATACAGCATGTGGTATAGTTTGTCGCTTGCCATCCATATAACATTTTATGGCCTAACATTTAATTACTAGAATATTTAAAGCTCTGGAAAAAAGATAATGAAAACGTGGAAAGGGACAACAGTGGAAAGGAGACAAGAACATGCGTCAGGAATAAAGATACCGAATTTTGGATTGAATTTAGTACGTTATGATTGGTGAAGTTCACCGAGAAGGAAAAAAAAAAAAACAAAAGAAAAGAAAAGGAAAAGAACTCTTTTCTGTTGCCATTGCACTTTTTGACTAAAGAACCTTGATTTAGGTAAAGAGAGTAAGCCATACCGCTCATAGTGCAAAGATGACTCCAACCTTTTTGCTTTTTTCCTGATTTGTTTCGAAAACAATTTCCTGCTGACCAGTGCTTGAGGTTCCCATATTCTATATGGCATCTCAAAATTTCAAGATTCTCAGGCAGCTAGAGTGGTCATACATAAAAAGTAAGAAAAGTGCGGTCTTGTTGTAATAGAATTCCACTTTCTGAAGCCTGAAAGACCGAGACTTTGTAAAAATGATTTGACCAGAAAATAGAGGAATCATGTTCGAATGAAGGGGCAGAGAAGCCATTAGAATGCTGGACCACCCATTATAAAGAAGGAGATTCTTTGTCTTGAAAGGCAACTATGCTAGCACGCTTGGCTCCATTCACCTAATGAAAAGAGATGCATCCATCTTAGGAACTCAGATAATTTGCTTTAAGTTTTCTCTGTTTCCTGGTTCAAATGGAAATCAAAAACTTCTTGTGTACACAAAAACACTGGAGCTAATTCAAGTGTTGCATCAAATTTGAGGTAATGATAAGCTCTTCTATAGATCAAAGAACATCCAAAACTAGATATGTACAATAGGAAACCTCCGGCTATATAACAACCACAATAGGTTACAACCTTGCAAGACAGAAACTTACATAAATGTCGATGCCTTTGAAGTGCGCTGATTTGTTCCAAAGATAATCACAATTACAGTTACATCATCATGATATTTTCTCCTCCTACCAGGTGGGATATTCATCAATTCTTCCATACTAAAACCTGCAATAAGAATTGTTATTGATCCACATATGAACATATATGTTGATGCTTACACAGAACATGGGTCAATTCAGGACCTTACAATATGCAATTACAGTCCATCAAATGTTAGACATGCACGAGTGCTTAAGTGATAAGATACACTCATTAACACAGAAATGAAACAAAAATAAAGTGCTCAGTATAGGACAAAAAACTTGCCTGCACTATCCGCAGCTCTTGCTACAAGCTGCTCTAATAGGAATTTAGCTGGATCACCAGTGGGGTTGCTTGAGATATGAGAATGGACAAGCTGCACTGCCTCATCATTGCTGAAGAAATCAAATAAGCCATCACTGCCAAATATAACAAAGTGGTCTGATTTTGATATCTTGTGCACATTTAGTGACGGATGGATGGAAACATATGGAGGGCTTATGAGGTTACGAACTTGAAGAATACCCATCAGTGCATTGTTTAGTTTTTCCTGCATAAAAGGATGATCATCAGAAGAAAAAACTAATTTGCTATAATTTCAAAATCTGTCAAGGTCAGAGTGGATGTAGTGCAATGTGATTTCAATCTTGTTTAAGGAGGCTGAATGCATATAAATAAAGCTGACCATTTTCAGGTAACCAACTCCAAAAGCTCGAGTGACCTTCAGTTTTCCTTTCACCTTTCCACCCACAATAGTCATTGGGTCATCAGGATGGTCATGTAGTAGTCTAGCTCGTTCAAGTTCATTGTCAACAGTGTGACAATCGGTGAGCTGGACAGCTTTTAGCTTATCATACCCATGCACCTCTTTGTCATTATCACATGTTGCCAATACTGCTCTACTGTCACCCAAGTTGAGCGTATACAAATCCGTCCCATGAAGAAGGCCAACTAAGACACAACATCCTATGGAAACTAGATCAGGACGGTCTTCCATTTCCTGTTCTACCATGCACAAGAAATCATTCTCGGCCTGAATAAGAGCGCGTTGGAGGTTGTCAAGTACCCCATGTCTAAATGAATCAGGAGAAATTTCCAGTTTAGGATATGGACCACTCTTGGCATGGTTCTCAATGCTCAAATGTTTGATATTGCTACAACTTCCTGAAGGAGTTTTCTCCCATGAACTATTGTTACTATTGACACAAGGCAGTAGACAGCCATCCTGATACAGAGGATTGAAGGCTTTAATGGCATCCTCCTCTGATTCCTTGTCCAGTGAATTAGTGTGAAATATAATGGTTTCATACAATGTCCCAGCAAGAAAATCAGCTGCATCTCTCCCATTGAATCCATCATAGATTCCACAGAATAGCCATCCATTTTCTTCAGAGCAGACAGCTTGAACTCTGTCTTCACCAGCAGCCCCACCTGCCACCTGAACTTCAACAGAATTGAGAAAACCTTCATTTCTACAAGTACCCATGGATCTTAATGAATAAGAGTCATCATCAAGTGGACTTGGGGAGCATGGGCTGCAACTTAAGTTAGACATACTGCTTGGGAGAGAAGAAGATAATACGTCCAACCTCGAAAGATTTGGTGAAGAAGGAACTTTACGAAAAGACTTGGGTGAGTCTAAACTGGGAAGTATTTCTGAGCCAATCACACCATTACAGATATTTGTGTTGGCCAATGTGGCATTAGCACTTAAAGCAGCACCAGAAAAGCAAGAGAAGCTGCTGTTTCTGTGGAGTTTATTACCAGGCAGGATTTCATACCCACTGGAAGCCATGCAAGGGGCACTGATAGGGCCATTACATTGATAGCCAAAACTTACTTTGAGTTCTTCTTCAGGATTAATTACAGCTGCTCCTCGCATCATTTGACTGAAATTATACTGAGTGTCTGCACTTTTAGCATCCTCCATATGTAAATTTTTTCTCAAAAAATTTTGAGCTGATAATGAATATAGCACCATGGTCATTTGTTTAAGAAATTGGTCAAAAATATACAAAACCTACCCTTATGACCAGCTATTTTAGCAGCATGTTGTAGGTATGCCATCAAAAACCTTCTTGGGACTGAGAAGTGTATTTTATCAACGTAAGAGTGGCAGAATGCCATAATCAATGGTTTTTCATGCTATGCTTGAGCATTCTACTAAAGAAGATTGCCCGCTAGATGTTCAAAACATCTAGAACTTAGTAAAAGTACATTGCAGACACCAGTGCGATCCAAGTCATATTACAGTTCATCTCAACCAAGGATAGCAGTCAGTAATGTGCATCAATGTTGAATTCTCCTCATGTACTAGATTAACAAAATAAACATTGACATGAGAATGTCCCTCACACCGATTCATTTTTCCAGCCAAAGGGAGGCAGCCAGGTTTTAACATTACTAATGCATAGGCCATAACTGAAACAGAATAACAAGGAACGAAATTGCAGAATGGGCCAAAGCAAAGCAAAGCAAAGCAAAGCATATACTTGAAATGCCAATCACAGGTTTGCATAGATTTCATCTGAAATTAAAATCATGAGAACATAGGAGCTGCAGGCATTAAAATCAAAGTCAAAATCAACCAAAACCAAAAAATATATGGATCAATGCTTAAACAATCAAAATCTTGGCTTATGAAACTATCTTCATTAGATTTCAAACACTAAAAAGCAACTACATTTGATGGATTCAGAAAGAAGAGTAAAAATGAACACACACCCTTGTAAGAAACTTTTTCACCTTATAACTGCGACCCACAGCAGTACTCAGCTGCTAGAAAATCAAGATTGGTTTACTTACCTACTTGGAGATTGAAAGATCTATTATTCAACATGAGCTTTGGTTTACAAAACAGAATAAGGACTAAATTCTTAAACATTTAAATCAGGCCAAAAGTCTTAGAACTAGTGGAACTTGTGAGATCATTCCAAACAAATATCCCACAAGATCTGCAGCCTTGGGCCCCTAATTAATAACGTAACACGTTCAATAAAAGATGAATCTTTATGTTATTCCAAAACCATATCTTGGTTTGAATTTCAATTCTGATGCTGCAATTGAGTCGAAACATTGAAAACTGAAACAGTCATCAAATCATGATACGGAAGTATTATAATGCATTCTAAAATATGAAGGACTTGGCTTTAGATTGAATTCATTTTCTGCAACATTCCTATACTAGCATAAAAGTGAAACGACTTCAAAAGAAATCATCAAGGTCGAGAAGATACGGACATGTACAAAGAAATAAACAATCTCCACAAAATCCTTTAAAATCAAATAAAAAATCGACATCTGCATTTGTAATCTCCGAAGTCACTTTTCGGAAGCAAGCATTAACCAAACGGAAACACGTAAGATGATATTATTGACGAACATTCAGATTGTAAAACAACAAGGCAAATCAATCAAGACCTACCTCAGAATTTTTATCCTCAATAACAAGAAGCACCCAGATCAAGAAAAGAACCAATCTTGGAATGTGGAGAGTATCTACCCCGACTAGTGCAGAGTGCAGGTACAAAAGAACTCAAAGAACATTCGGACGGTGTAACAACGAGGCAAATCAATCAAGACCCACCTCGGATTTTTTATCCTCAATAACAAGAGGCACACAGATCAAGAAAAGAACCAATCTTGGAATGTGGAGAGTGTCTACACCGAATAATGAAGAGTCCCGGGTACAAAAGGACTCAAATAAGTGAACCTGAGAATAACCAAGAAAAGGAAAAGACAAATGCATAGCAAGCAAGAAGAGGAGAGATCTATGAAAGATAGATATAGAAAGATATTGTCAGGGTGTGGATGTGTGTCTGAGAGAGAAAAAGACAGAGAGAGAGAGAGATTTGGTTTGGTAGTGGAGAATCTGTATCAGAGGGGGAAGGGAAAGGCGGGGGAATGTGGCATTATTGTATTATTTGCAGAGAGGGAAAATTGGATGGTGGAGAAGGAGTCTTTGCTAAATTTGGAGGAATTTCTGTTTGGCTCACGTTTTTTTTTTTTTTTATCCTTTGTATCCCATCTTGTGAATCACCCATTGTCTGTAATGCCATTTGAGTATCACTACCTACATATGCATAAAATGAAATAATATTAACATAAAAATAATATAAATATAGTATAATAAAATTTTGTTTATATTTAATGTTATTTAATTTATATTTATTTTTTATTATTTAATTACTTAAAATATTATTACTTACCTCGTTTAGAGCTCGTCGCTCGCTTGGCACTCGGAAATAATATATATATATATATATTTTTTAAAATTTTTGGGTGAATCATATTATATTTTTAGAAACGCAAAACGGGGATTTAATTCACAATAAGAGTGACGTTACCTGACATTTCAGGGGTCATTCAAAATTGCAAATGATCTGATTTTTAATTAAAAATTTTAACTGAAAGACGTGTCTCTTCCTACCGTGAAAAGCTGGCCACGTTTGATGCTTGCACATCTACCTTAATCCATTTCTTAACCCTGATTATTGTTTTTCAGTGGGCTCGTCTTTTTGTAATCAGGCAGCCACCTTCCCTGTTGGTTTCCACTATTATTATCTTTTTGATACTGTGATTGCGTAAATATCACTGTAACAAAAGAGTAAATGGAACAAAAAGATACTTAAATATGACAGTAACTTCCTATTGTACCGCACCCAACATATCATCCTAATTCACTTTAAAAATAGAAAATTCTCAGGGGATTTTTTTTTTTTTATTAAAATTCAAAATCAACTATATTAACCCTTTGAATTTCAATAAAAATTTTATTATGGTTATACAACATAAATAAAAAATAATAATAATAAAAGAATGGAAGCTAATTCTAACGCCAAAATTTTTAATTTCTTGATTATTTTTCCAAATATCACAAAAGTGTGACGGGGACATATATTATTATGATACTATACAATATTTTTGTTTCATTAAAAAATTTATTAAATCAGGAATTAAAAAACAAAGTAATTCTCCCAACTTTAAACATCTCACCCCTCCTAACAATTTGAAACAGTTATATTATAGATTAAAACCACGGCGGTCTCATAATATTAAAATGGGTTGAGTGCACTGTCTAACATCTTCATCAGAGTTCTGGCGGAGAATATGGACCGGGCTTTCGCGGGGTCAAAGCTCCGATCGGGAAATGACTGACCAAGCGTCCATTGCCCACAGAAGGCCACAACACAAAAGAGACGAAAAGAACCAAAAGCACATGCTAGCTTTGAACCCAACCCAGGATATCCCAAATAAGTACAAAAGGCCCAACTAGAGAATGCAGATCTCATCTGCCGTCTGGGCTTCGAGAAAGGTGCACAGTCCCGCGTTCCAATCCTTTTTCGTTATGCGAGCTACATGATCATTTTTACATGCTAAAAAAGAAAAAAAAAAAAAAAGTCACCTTCCCGGCTGCTACGTTCAGGGCGCAAAAGCCCAATCACGGCACAAAAGGCGCTTTGAATGTCAAAATCTTTGAAGAACGCGATTTAGACAGAGTACAGATCAAAATTAATCCACACCAACAGCGACTCTGAGGCAGCGCCACAATGATTCTCGTCAAAATGGAAATTTAATTAAATTATAATTAGGGAATAAAAAGATTAATCATCGCATTGGCTGTACACTTGCTGGCTGGCCTTGCATTTTATTTACATAAAACCATCATGGGTCATGATTGTATTAAATGAATTGAAAGAGATACATATTTTAAATATTATTTTTTTGATAAATAAAAAAAAATCAAGTAGATAAAAGTCCAGAAATTAATGAGTGGGCGTCCATTAAGCTAAGTTTCAAATTCTTGAATTTTAAGCAAAGCGGTACATCATGAGTAAAGTCGAGTGGCATTCTCGTAAAATGTGCTCAAATCCAAGGGCCATATTTCATCTATGGTGACTTAAAATTAGTTATAACCCAGAACATCCCCTCATTTCCTCCTCCTTCCCTTGTTGTCTGAGAGAAACGCGGAAATGGGAGGCTCAAAATCCTACGGCTTTCTAGTGGTCCTCTCAATCTTGGCCGTCCATGTGTTCGTTGTGTCGTCGACTTCCGTCGATTTCATCCCGATGGAAACGGGCTGCCTTGGATCGATCGACGAGTGCTTGACGGGCTTCGACGACGAGTTCGCGGTGGACTCGGAGAGCAACCGGCGCATTCTAGCAACGAGAAGGTACATAAGCTACGGTGCGCTGAGGAGGAACACTGTTCCGTGCTCGAGACGCGGCGTCTCGTATTATAACTGCCGAGCGGGGGCTCGGGCGAACCCCTACACGCGTGGGTGCAGTAGGATTACTCGCTGCAGACGTTAGGGAATTTTTTTTTTTCTCCTTTTTGGATTTGATTTCTATTTTCTTGAATTTACCCATATGGTGAATGTTCATATGGTTATTTATGCGATTATTAATTCATAATTGTGTGGGTATACGTTCTGCTTATATTGAGTAGAGTGTGTATGGAATAAACCGAAAACAGTTGCAGTGATTATAATGTAATTTTATCTACTTGATACCAAATTAAATCATAGATAAATGGTTCTTATTTATGTCTCTTGCTCTTATTTATTTGCCCTTCATTTTTTAGCGTTCCTTTTTAAAAAAAAAAAAAAAAATTGTTTTTTTTTTAAATATCTCCACCACTCTTCTCTTTATAAAGTTATCGTGCTACAGAGGTTACTAAGACAAGTCATGACATGATTGTTATCAAAACAAGAATAGCTGGTCCAGCTGTATAGCACAATGTTTTTTCGAAAACTCTTGGCGTGAATCAAAGCTTGATGTGGAGATGTTCCATCTAAAACTGCAATCAAATCGTCCAGCAAGATGAGGACGAGGGAAACATTAAATACGATGCTTTTCCTCAATGAAAACAACCCCACGTAGACAGACAGATACGGTTTGAACCAAAGAGACGGGCAGCCTACAGTGCTTGCGATCTCACAACTAAAGCGGCTTCATATTTTCGAATGCTCCACGAAACGAATCCTTGTCACGATTGCTACTGGAAAAGCACAACGGAACAACCATCACTAGGGGCCAGATTATCTTGATTTTCATTTTACTTTCTAACCGGCTGGTTGTTATGATATGCTAGATGTGCGATTCTTTGGGCAAAGATGCCTTTCCCTGTTTTTCAGAACAGTGGTCCCTCCTCATTTACGGAGCGCTCTGGCGACAACATGTACTAGTACACTACCCGAACGATCAATGAAAGTGTTATAAAGTACAATAAATGAACAAAACAGATACCTTTCATGCTTAAGCACAGCAATTCCAACCCAAACGTATAATTAAACCCAAACTCAAAATGCCCAAAAACAAATTCTCAAAGAACAAAAAAAAAAAAAAAAATCAGGGTAGGTGTTCCATTCATGTAGGCTATGGTAGATTCTTGTCTTCAGACTTGGGTTGAGTCAGCCGACTTGGGCTCTTCCTTGACCTTGGGTGGCACTGAAGGAGATGGGGAGCCCTCCACACCCATCTCAGCTCTAAGTTCATTGATGCTTTGCTCCAACTCATCTATCCTGTTACCCATCTCATCAAGTACATCTTAGTCAAAGAAAACAGTATCCAATTCCATTCATATCTAGCCTAAATAAATAATCAATTAATTACATTCTGAAGCAACAGATTATGTTTATTTATCTTCCACAACATGGCAGAAAAAGTTCAGTGTAAAATGACAACTGCAATCTCTATCACAGTTTGAAATAAAAAAAAATGAAGCTAAACCCCCTATGACAAATAAAGTTTGCTTTCAACATCAAAATCATAAGCTTCTAACATGAACTTAGCAACCCACAAGTATCCCCAGATTGAAAACCAGAAAATTTTAACATGGTTGTTAATAGTTTTGACATAATAGCATCCCAGCAAAGTTTAACCAAGTTACAAGTAACCCACAAAAAACTAGAAACATTCCATATAGACCAAATGAACTCCTCATAAATGCCATGAAGGACCAACCAAATGCTCTCATTTGTCTGAAATGTCAAACCACCCCCATCACAGAACATAGATAGAACTGAACCATACCATGATAACAACACACAAAATAATAAAGGATATTCTTTGTAATGATGGAATCAGACATTGTCTGGAACCTGGATTGCTGCAAAATTCATTCATACCAACCAATGATAAATTGCCACTGCACTGTATAATGTCAAATAGGAGCCTTCATGGGTTAACTAACAGAAAAACTTACCATCTGCTGAAGCAGATTTTGAACCTGCAGAAAGCAACACAAAAATCTCAGCATAAGCCATCACTCCAATCCCTTAAATCACACAAATACAACATCAAAACAACAAAGTATTGAACAACTTCTGTTGTTTGACGAAAGACATTAATGAGATGCTTACGAACCAAACAAGTATTCAAGGAAATACACTTATAATGAAACTACTATCTTGCTCTATTGACTAAAACCAAAAGTAGTGCATTGAAAAAGGAAAACCTCATATGCCAAGCAGTAACAGCATGCCTCAATTCATCACTTACCACAGCCAGGCCAGGAGGGGGAGAGTGGGGAGAAAGTCCACCGTGCCGAGCAGTGGGCATTCCACCATGCAATGACAATTGAACCATTTTCATACTCACAGATGTCATCCAAAAAGGAACTCACAACTCAACAGTACAAAAGAAAATCTATCATCCAAAATCTAAATTGTTCTGGATTTTTACCAGAAGTCATTTAAAAGCTCCCATGCTCACTCAAACACCATTATAGCCTAAATTGGTTGAGACGCAAAATATGGATCAAGAAAAAAAATTCTTAAAATGTGTTTGAGAACTTACAAAAGCTGTCATATCAGCAGTGCTTTGCTTTGAATCCTCACCGTCACGCCCATCCTGCCAATTAACCAATATGACTACTCAATAACGTAACTCAGCAGAAGAACATGTAACTATTTCATATCCAAAAATGAACAGTAGATCATTGAGGTCCATCCAGAAGCAACATCACAATCATGACGACATAGAAGAACAAAACACAAGTCACTGTTACAATGCTACACATGATTGGCCAACTACAACAGCTCTTCCACCAGCCACTCACCATTTCATACCATGCAGAAATTCTTACCATAAGTAAGATTTCAATTAATAGGTCAACCATTTTTGCATTCAGAAATACCTCCTGTCTCCTGATAAAAACTCAAGAGAAAGATTCCACCAGCTTAATAATGTTATAGTCTAGATATTCCAGACTTTAATGTCAGTGAACCAATTAATGTACATCACATGGCTAGTTAACCATTTTAATTCTTGCTTAAATTTCCTCCCAATGCATTCTCTCAATCCCTCACGCATTTGAAAGCCTTTTTGCTCCCACTGGAAGACATTAATATAACCAGCGGAGAGCGCGAAATGAGAAGGAGGAAACAATAGATCTTTCACCCGTATACCCAGAAGGAATCAACATTTATAACCATTGTCCAATGTATAAGAATGGTCAGCTTCTCAAAACCAGAACTTACAAAACTAATAAATGATGCAATTCCCTTTGATTGTAAGAATTCCATTAGTGGATCTCAGACCAACCACCACGAATACATTTGAAACTTAAAACGACAAACAAAGCTCTACAATTTCATCAGCAATCAAAAAAATAAAAAATAAAAAAAGAAGATTATTCGAACGCGAATAAGTTGCCTCAAAACAGCACAAATGAATAAGTTTAAGTTAAAAAAAAAAAAATCATTCAAAGCCCTAACTGAATCTCGTACGGGGAACCGACAGAAAATTTCCGTGAAATCATTACACAAATAAGAGCAATTAACATCTTAATACACAATTATGTACCATTAGAGTTCGTCGCTCTGCTAGATTGATTGAAAGGTCTCAACGTCGCTGGCAAACGATGAAACGAAAGCCGAGGTGCGCTGCGGTGGTGATGTTTCTCGCCGGATGGGTCATGTAGAGGCGTAGCCCGTCACTGTGGTGAAATTTTTTTAAATTACGAAATTGCCCTTCCGTTGCCACTAATTTCCCAGGCTCTTTTTGTGGAGATGGCGATGGCCATACGGTAACTCGTTAGGGGTATATTGGGTAACAGAGTTAACAATGAGGCAGATTAGTTTTTCCTGGCCCTACCAATAAAATTTTCAATCAGATATAAAATTGTTAATCTTGCATGGCTTGCAACATTAGATCTGATAGGATTTTGGGAAAATCCAAGAATTCCGAAACTTAAATGTCGATATTAAATGTAATATAAGTGGTTGTTTGATACCAAACATATTTTAGTTGAGAAAATTTCTGATGAAAACTAATACACCAATTTTTTTTTCAAAAAAAAAAAAAATACATTATTTGTATAAGTGTTGGAAAATTTGTACAAAACTATCGTCATTTAAATAATAAATTGTTCTTATAAAAAATAAATAAAGATAATAATATATAAATTTTAATTTAAATACATAGATATAATAATTATTATATTTTTTTATAAATAAATAAAACATATATATATATATATATGTTTTTTATTATTCTAAAAAAAAATATTTTTTTTTTTTTTATATATATATATTATTCGACCATCACTCTTTTTTTTTTTTTTATTTAATTTTGACCATCACTCTTGTTCACTCATCTTCGCGTGGGACATCTTCTCCTAGGTTTTTCCAACATACGAGATTTACGTTATTTATTGCACGGACCAACCCGAATTTTTACGAATAGTATAAAGCTTGTATTGCATCAATTTAAGAATTAAGCCTTTTGGAGTCTTTTATTTATTTATTTATTTTGTCTTCTTTGACTTTAGCTAGAGTGAAAGAAAGAAATTTTAATTATAAACAAAATCCAAATTTCAAATTTCAGAGTTTAAAGTTAATTACAAGTACTGTATGGCAAACAATTTAAGAATGCATATTTTCATAAACAAAATTTATGTTGTACGCCAAAAATAAAATAAAATAAAGGTGGGGGACAGATGGAAGCTTCCTGCAAGAGGCTTGAAATGCTCAGTTGTGCCATGATGCGACAGTATAATAATATTCATCTAAAATGTTTCCAGCTAAGATGTGTAGCGAGTCCGAAAGAGACGCCATTGCCATCATCAGCAAGTGGGGCGTGTCCGACTTTACTGCTGAACGTGAATGATAAACACCGCCAGTCATATGCCTCAATGTTCTAAAGAATTCCAAGTGCTGCCATTTGCAGCGCTTGGTCATTAGTTACAAGAGGCATTGCGCCGGCAAACAACAGGGCTGATTGAAGTCATTTTTGTGAATGAGAATTATGTTTGGCAGTCATCAAGCATAGACGATCCATAATGACCTACAAAAAAAAGCAAAAAAGACACAAACTATTGAGTATTAGATAAAGATAATATCATAATTAATAATATTATTCTTTTACTGACTGAAAAAAATTTATAAATAATTATTTTATATATTTATAAAATTGACTAACAAATAAAATATATTTTTTATATATCGTAGTGATGCTCATCAAATCATTGCCTTATTCTTTGCATTCTCTACAGGGCATCTCCAATCCTTTAATAAAATTGTTTTTGACTAAAAGAAAAGGCAATTTATATTATACTATAAGTTGTGACCCAACGACAATGATTTTCCGGGGGAACGCGAACCTTGACGAGTGAGAGCCTGACACCATCTTCCGTCTTATAATTAGATAATTGGTAGCGAACTGTCCGACAGCTGTCAAGCATTTCCGTAACACTAATCAATTGACTGGAAAACTAATGACAAGGACTTTCCAATAAATTACTTCCCAAAGAGTTGCTCGAGGTCGTAATAAAACTAAAAAATAAAGAAATCCTTGTTAACAAAACAAAAAAAAGAAAACTAACTAAAAGGAAAGGAAAACAGAGAAAGTAGGTATGCACCAGCGAACAGGGCAGTGGGCTATCAGAGACCGTACAATGTTAAATGTAAACCACGCTTCCACGGTTCCACGTATCATACACGGAACCGTTCATACAGTAATATCATCCAATAAAAATAATTTTTTAAAAAAATATAGATGTTAATAATTAGGAAAATTTTAAAAAAAAAACTCCAACTTATTTACCATCCTGCTTTGAACGCCACCGCCAAGATTTGTATTCGATCAGAGCATACAGTCTGGAAATTTACTCTCGCATTCTGAAACGGATCCGGATTCAGTTCACGAAAAACAAATACAGCTAGAGGGAGAGCCCAGAACTCGGGTCGGGTCAAAATGCTGGAGCGGTTATTCGGGCCATACCGGGTTCTGCAGATTCAGAGAGCGGTCCGCCGCTCCAAGGTCACCATTCTCTGCCTCATCATGACCGTCGTCGTCCTCCGTGGAACAATCGGCGCCGGCAAGTTCGGTACTCCGGAGCAGGACTTCAATGACCTTCGGAATCACTTCTACGCCTCTCGCAAGCACGCGGAGCCTCACCGCGTCCTCGTCGAAGCCCAGACCGACACCGTTTCGACGCAAGATCCGAACAACTATGCCGCATTTGATATTAACAAGATCTTGGTCGACGAAGGCGAGGACGAGAAGCCGGATCCGAATAAACCGTACAGTCTCGGTCCAAAGATATCTGATTGGGACGAGCAGCGGGCCGGGTGGCTGAAACAGAATCCGAGTTTCTCCAATTTCATCAGGCCAAATAAGCCTAGAGTGCTTCTGGTCACCGGATCTTCGCCAAGACCTTGCGAGAATCCCGTCGGCGACCACTACCTGTTGAAATCCATCAAGAACAAGATCGATTACTGTCGGCTGCATGGAATCGAGATATTCTACAACATGGCTTTGCTCGACGCGGAAATGGCCGGCTTCTGGGCGAAGCTGCCGTTGATAAGGAAGCTGTTGCTGTCGCACCCGGAGGTGGAGTTCTTGTGGTGGATGGACAGCGATGCGATGTTTACCGACATGGCGTTCGAGGTTCCATGGGAGAGGTACAAGGACTCTAATTTCGTGATGCACGGCTGGAATGAAATGGTCTACGATCAGAAGAATTGGATTGGATTGAACACCGGAAGCTTTCTGCTTAGAAATTGCCAGTGGTCGCTGGACGTTTTGGATGCCTGGGCGCCGATGGGTCCGAAAGGAAAAATCAGGGACGAAGCCGGGAAGATACTCACCCGGGAGCTCAAAGATCGGCCGGTTTTTGAAGCTGATGATCAGTCTGCGATGGTTTACCTATTGGCTACCCAGAGAAATAAATGGGGCGATAATGTGTATCTAGAGAGCGCTTATTATTTGCACGGTTACTGGGGGATTTTGGTGGATCGGTATGAGGAAATGATGGAGAATTATCACCCAGGTCTCGGTGATCACCGGTGGCCGCTTGTCACTCACTTTGTGGGTTGCAAGCCTTGTGGCAAATTTGGGGATTATCCGGTGGAGAGGTGCTTGAAGCAGATGGATCGTGCTTTTAACTTTGGGGACAATCAGATTTTGCAGATGTATGGGTACACACAAATCGCTAGCTAGTCGGAGAGTAAAGAGAGTGAGAAATGAGACTAGCAATCCACTCGAAGTGAAGGATGAGCTTGGGTTACTGCATCCTGCTTTTAAAGCTGTCAAGGTATCAACTTCATAATGAGAGCTATAATACTGTAATGTATTATGCCAAATTGTAGTGATCGCATATTTATGGTTTGTGATTAGCACTGCATATTGTAATTTGTTTCTTAATTTTTTTTCCCATTTTTGTGTTTGTGCTATTTACACTATATTGATTTACAAAGGAAAATAGAAGTGTCAATTGTGTTACTGACCCTATGTTTTGAACTTGATCCACAATTATTTTGCATATGCATTTCTTGAAAGCTGAAACATTGATTTGTTGTGGTTGAATGCAGCTTAGTTCTACATGGTTATATATTGCATATAGCCTTTCCTTTTTGGGTTTAGTTTTTGGTGCAATCTGTATTCTGGCATCCTGGCATGTTGGATATCTCTGTTACATGGATGGTTTAACTGAAATAGTACTGACTGCACTGGTTATTATGTGTAGGACAATGGCATTGCCACAGTCTGTCAAACATTTGCTGCATGAAATTGAATTATCAAATTAGCTTTAGTTGACTAGGAATGTATCTCTATTTGATATGGATGGGGGGTATTAAAATTTCAAATTGCTAAAAAACGACTCTAGTAAGAGCTTAGAGAAGCCTTTAGGCAATTCTCAGCTGTTGGGGTTGAGTAGGCTTATAATATACCATAAGTTACTGTCTTTGTGAGCTGTTATGAGACGTTAGTTGGCTTCCACATGTGCTGGAAAGTGACAGATTGTGCTTATTCCTGCTATTTTATTGATTTTGAATATACTTGTTTTGATTCATACTTGGAATGAAATGGTGAATCACTCTCTTCATTAGGTCTGAACATGAAGGTCATAGATTCATGTTACAAAACCATGGACTTTGTTCTGCAGCATTCTTACTTGCAAGCAAATTATAGCATAAATCAAGGATAGTATTAGGTTCTTTTTGTTTGAATAGAAGATAAAATACTGCATGAAGCAAATACTGTTAAGTAGTGGACTGGGGAGTAGTTGGTGTGAAAATAGCAGGTCTAAATTTAAACCCTTCTATACACATTTGATATATGACGATATTCTTGCCTATCAGCTGCATTTTATAGCTCTGAAAACTGCATTTCCATCTGCATGTTCAACAATATGACCATGGTTGCATGCAAGTTTTCTTGATAATTTCTGGTTTACCGTTCTGAATAAGGAACTTCTTTGGTCCTTGATATGAAAAATAATACTCAAGTTCATAGCATCTTAGCTTCCTTTCCTTTCATTTCATTTTTAACCTAGCTGTGTCTCTTAAAATCAATTGCCCATTGAAATATATGTCAAAATTCCAGAGTTTTTGCAAAAAACACTTTAACTTGGATCTTCAGTTTGACAGCAGAAAGTGAAATTATTAGCGCATTTGAGCATGGATTTTGACATTTGAAATCCTCCAGTAAAATGCTACTCCTGCCTATCAGTTCGTACTGAACAAAAGCCACACAGCCTTCTGGACAGAACGAGACTGAAAATGATTTGTTAACCGACATACTGCTCGATGGATGTGTATCCTTTTTTTCGTCCACTGCAAATAACCGACATACACTGGACCATGCTGTCTTCAACTAGACCCTGAACTGAAACCTGATGGTTGTTATGCCCATGTCCAGTGTGCGCGAAAACAATCGATGTCTAACTCAAGGGCCCGTTCAAACCCTTTCGGCTTCTCTTGTTTATCATCTTGTTCTGGGCGGTCATGGCCTCAAAATTAAAATGGTGGCATCCTGCGGAGCTCCTCATGGCTTCATCGATATGCATTTGGCATCAGTGTAATTCGGGAGTACGGAAAAGTAGTACATTTGATGGTCCATTTGGAATGACTTCAATTTAATCATACGAAGGAAAAAGATACAGCAGGCCAGTGAACCGGTTCTTTAGTGCTTTATTGATCTCAATATAGTTCTACTCTTGAAAAGAAAGGCATGAAAATTTATGAAAATGAAAAAAAAAAAAAAGACTACTTTTATTGTATAATTTATAATTCAAAAGAAATCTTGTTAAAAAAACAAAGAAAAAAAAATAGGAGGGAAAAATAGTGGTCGGCCTAACGCTTACTAGAACGATGTAACTTAAAGGCTTAGGTTTATTAATTTTTAACAAAGTCTGAAAAAAAAAAAAAATAGTCGATAGTTGGCGCGAAATGTTCTGGTCCAGTAGAAGAAAGACAGCTCACCCAATATAATTCATCTATGAGAGGATACCATCGCGTTTGCGTTAGGCCGCAGCACTCGACGGTGGCTTTTTTTTTTTTATCGGAACTGAGATGAAAGCTGTTGTGTTGCGCTTGCCACCTGACCCAAAGAGGGTGGTGACATAATAGAATTGTTGCGATAAGTTCACGCATGTGATGGGCCTTGAGCAACCATTGGGCTCTTGGACTAAAAACCATATTCCCTTGTAATTTCTTGGGTTGAATGCTCTTCGTCGGACGGACGGACGGACGGACCCCAACTGCGTGCCGCTTTGAATAACAACTCCGAACTATTCAACGATGACAAAGATGAGTCTCGTTGACTCCCCTAGAATAGTCTTCAACAGTCTTCAATGGACAATGCATAGAGACGTATTTTGAATCATGTCAAGTCTCAGCTGATGGCAGCTACGACAGGTTCTGGCTGAACAGCAACTACTCTGTAACAGCGACCACAAAGTGTTGGGTGCTCCCCAAAAGAACCAACTTCGGGTGTGTAATTCCAGCATCTTTCACATTTCAAGCCATTTGCACGTGACACACCGACCCAAACCTTGTTGGGTTCTTGAATGATATACTCTCCGGTGTATGGTATGGTTTCAATAAGTTCATTCTTCAAAACAGGCAGTATCTCTACCTGCATATTTCCGTTTTAATTTGTCACAGGGAAAATTGAATCTGATGTTCTATGTATTCAAATTCAAGAGTTGATCATACCTGAGATGTAATGAATATGCGATGCAATTCATCAGCATCATTGCCGGCTGCACACATTTTATGGAATCTTGAAGCAAGACTCTTGTCAGAGGTATGTATATAAACCTTTGCTTCCAAGCTGGAGCCAATTAGCTTCCCCGCACGAGCAGCCTCCAGAACTTTATTCACCTCAGTCCGCAGCTGATCAAATTGATTCAAGTCAAAATTGAGTTTCTAGAAAGATGTCACAATATCAAAAAGCCTTAAGCTTGCTTCCCGAAAAGAATGAACAAAACATCAATTGGACTAGTCCAAATCTATCTCAAATATGAACATCATATTTTTTTAAGCGCATGTCAATCTATTAGATGTTCATCCACGTTATCATTAGCAGCATACCACATGTATTTCAGCAAACAAGGAAATTTGAAGTATTAAAGATGACATTATTACATATATTGGACTAGACAAACCACACATAAGCTCGTTCATCAGCAGTAAGCAGAAATGCAATTACCTCAAGAATCTTTCCCCAAAAATCAATTTCTTCTACGGGAAAAGCAAGCCAATTCTCATTCACAACAGGCCACTTTGATTCAAAAACGAACTTTGCAGTAGAGCTATCCTTGATGATATACTCAAAGGGAAGACTCTGCCATACATCCTCTGCCAAATGAGGCAGTATTGGAGCAATAACCCTCACGATTGAAAGAAGATGAGCAGCAAGAACTGTTTGACAACTTCTCCTTGTAAAGCTCATGGAACCCCTGAAAGCTATCAACAAACATGAGAAAAATGGAAGTTTTTTTTTTTTTTTTTTAATGATAAGCTGTATTGAAGTATTTTTAATGATAAGCTGTATTGAAGTATTATATTAATATGAGGGCAAATGCATAAATCAGGACAAAACCACCATCAAAATGGAAGTGTTCAAGAAAGGAATTACCCAACATAAAGCCGATCTTTGGCAACATCAAAATAGAAATTGGATAGGTCAACAATGACAAATCGTTGTATGATCTGAAAAAGGAAATGGTTATCCATGTACAAAACCATAAAGGGAAAATTCAAATTGGAGCATCCACGAAGTAGGTCCATGTGAAAATGAATAACAGAGCAAGAAGAATGACATATTGAAATGTCAACCCAATTGTTGGGCTGCTTACTTCTCTCACAGTGCATAGATCTGGAATAATGAGTATTATGTCTCAGTTTTCTCTATTACAGAAGAACTACAGATATCACCAAATTCTCCCCTTCTTTCAAATTCTAGTGAATATCCTAAGTTTTCCTATTCTCGTATCTCCATGTGTTTCCATCCAACTTACCTCCTTCAGTCCTAGCAACAAGGAAACATGATGAATGTTAAAACATCTAATCATTCAAGAGCTCACTTGCTAGTTTGTCACTAGTTTTGCTAATAAACTAATACATCAGTGCATGTGGTAATGTGTTTTTAAGCATTTATGTGTGTTTGCCTATGACTACACATTCTGTTCATAGCCAGCCATATTTTCTACTTCCCTGTTTTGCATGGATGAACACAATAATATTAGATCACATAAAACTATTAAGCTAATGAAATATGTACCTGGTATATTTTGAAAAATTGGTAGTTGTCATAACTCTCTCTCATGTTCTTTACAACATTTTCCAACTGAAATAGTGCATGCTTATCAATCATAGGAAGGTCATCATATGAAACAGCATTATCAGCCTGCCAATAGTACAATAATCAATAAAATCAGGACAGAAAGCAGGTCTACTAAATCGGAAGCACTATACCTTAATGACGAATGGCTTTAACTATGTCAGAAGAATGGTTTTAACTATGTCAGAAATATTATGCTTCTTTCTAAATCTTGAAACTCATCACCTCCATACAGAAATTCTTAACTTACTCTCCAATCATGTAGATTTGCCAACAGGTATCTCAATGTTCCTCGGAGCTTCCTGTACATGTCAGCCATTTGCCGAAGAACTTGAGGACCAATCATAACATCGCCTGTATAATCTACACTAGAAACCCAGAGACGTAATACATCAGCCCCATAGCCAGGTGCTTCCTGCAAACAGTAGACAGATATTAATAGGTTGTTGATGTGAAAAAACATGGGAATAGGAGATCCATTGACTAACCTTAGAGTTTTTTTCTCCAATTACACTACGTGGATCCACAACGTTACCTAAAGATTTGCTCATCTTAGAACCTTTCTCATCCAACACAAATCCATGGGTTATCACACTGGAATATGGAGCTTGTCCTGTATAACAAGAAGCAAAAGAAAGAAAATGAAGTCTTACTTATTGAAGGACAGAAAGTTCCCTGACAAACTTTCACTGACAAGCAATGCTGAAGGAAATGAGTAGATTTCACTAACAAATTGGCTCCAAAGTACTCCAGATTTCTGCATACCCAAGGCCTAAATTACATGGTTGACATTATATTTAGTGTTCCTTACCTCTTGTAGCAATACTTGTTAACAAAGAGCTCTGGAACCACCCACGATGTTGATCTGTACCTTCAAGATACAAGTCTGCTGGATAACTAAGGCCACCCAACACAGCAGCCCATGAAGAACCTGAAAACAGCATGTGAAAAACCAAGAACAATCAGTCTTTGTCTACCTTACAGGAAGCCAAAGGCATCATCTAAGTAAGGACACACTTTAATCATAAGGGATTATACTAAGTATTCTTCAAATGAAGGCAAAAAATACAAAATCAACATCACAGAAAAGTGACCTTCATCTACTTTGTACAGCCCAACTGCTGCCAGAAAATAACCAGTGAGATACACTCCATGTGCATTTGAGTGTCTCCATGGTAAACAAGGTCCATATAGGCCTAAATAATCAAGCTTAGTACCTGAATCAAACCAGACATCCATTGTATCGGTCCCTTTTTCATACTCGGATGCTTTTGCACGATATCTTTCAGGAAGCAGGTCTTCCACTGTCATGTACCACCATGAGTCACTTCCCTTTTGGGCTATTATAGCTGCAAAAGAAAGAAACATTATATCCGCAATGAGGATCCAGAACTATGACAATGTCAAAAACTGGAAGTATGAAATAAGAAATAGCTAACAAGAGACTGCAAGCAAGAGAATGAGGAGAAGAGAAAGATATGGGTGGATAAGAATGGAAAATGGAATGGGCCATGTTATGGGTTTAGCCAAAGAGGATTTATCCTCATTAAGAAATATTATCCAAATAAAAGAATGGTTGTTTTTTCGGGAAAATAAAAAGACTGAACCATGGATAAAACTTAGTAAAGGAAAGCCGAATGCAACTACTGTTTGGAAGCTTCTTACACTTGATATGATCAATAGTCTCTTCATTCATAAGAGGTTCCTTTGACTTAACATGATAGAAGACTGGGATTGGGACACCCCATGTCCTTTGCCTTGATATACACCAGTCAGAACGACTTGAAGTCATTGCAGATATTCTGTTTTCTGCCTGAACAGTGATAATGCATTGAGCCACTTAAACAAAAAATCTTCAACAGAACATGTCACCATGGTAAAACAAGAATAACTAAATGTTGAAAGCAAATATAATATCAAGTTAATGAAAAAGTGGAATTCACAAGCATTAACCAGCTGCTCATCAGCATCCCAGTAATTAAGTTTTTCAAGGGAGAGGCATGTTAAGTTTGTTTGAGAAATAATAATAATAATAATAATTTATTATTATTATTATTTCTCAAACAAACCTAACATGCCTCTCCCTTGAAAAACATAATTACTGGAGAACATGAAACCATAAAAACACATAAAACATGCCAAAAACATGTCTATCATAATATATTCCCCAGAAATAAAGCACCACATATCCAAGCATACTGAGCACGTTAAGGAATAACTGCAGTGCAATTAGAAAACAGTACCTGAGTTGGAATCCATTTAACATGGCTAATTGCATCCATAGCAGCTTGGCGAAACCCTTCTACTGAGGCAAACCATTGCTCAGTGGCTCTAAATATTGTTGGCTTCTTGGTTCGCCAATCATATGGATACTTGTGTTCTGCACAAGTAAAAAACCAATCTTACATGCCTCCCCTTTTCTTTTGGCTTAAAGAGCAAATAATGCCCCATGTTTGATAAAGAACTAAGCCCTTCATCTTTAACAGTAAACAGTAGCACCCCTAGTGGTTTCCATTTTGCAAAATTATATTCAAGTTGAGATAAATTAATTGCATTAAAAATATTCAAATGTCCAGAAATCAAACTTTTGATTATCTTATAAATAATTTTATCCATTCATTTAATTGTGTGGGGTCATGTCTCTATACACTGACATAAAATAATCTTATACAATATTTCAGCTTGCTCAGTTGTTCAAATGGTCCATTTTAGTATTTGGCAGAATTTAGACCCATGTATTTTTCATTTGAAATTTAGGTCACTAATGAGCTTTGCCTAAGTGGTATTGAAGCCATCTACAAGACTGAAGATCTCTAGTTCAAGTTTCAATCAAAACAAATTGACTGAAAAAAAAAGGCTCAAGGGTGGAAATGTTCATGTATAAAGTTGAGGCCTCTAATTACTCATTCACAGAACACGAGGATGTATTTGAGCCCTCTATTGGGGGAAATGTAATACCAGGGTAAAATTCATCACCGATGGATTTCTCTTGTGCAAAGTATGGCTCACATGTATGGGAACCCTACGTCATGTGAGAGGTCACAATGAAGATGGTATGGGAAAAATAGTAAGCCTCATAAGGAACACTTAGATGCAGCTTACCATAAGATTCCTCCATGATAATGGCCATTTGCTCATCCAGGTATTTCACTACAGCGGCATTACCATCCCTGAGAACATCAAGCCCACTGAAATGTGCAGCTTCTTCAGTGAATTTTCCATCATCGTCTACAGGGGAAAGAATGGGCAATCCATATTTTAGGCCATTTCCATAGTCTTCCAGACCATGTCCAGGCGCTGTATGCACCAGCCCAGTTCCAGATTCTGTTGTAATATAATCTCCCCCAATGACAACTGGGCATTCCCTATTATCTATTGGATGAACATACCTTCAACAAAGATAAAAATTTTTAAAAAAAGAGAAAAAACAAGATTTTAGTATCTAAATGGGGGGGCTACAAGCTTGGTTAACCCGTTACTGATGTTTCACACTGAGTTTCCTGTACAAGTACAGGAAAAGAAGATGGGGAAAAGGCAAAACAAATACAGCCATCATGCAAGTCAGAAAGTGAGATCAATTGACTTTAACTTTATGAGAGCTCTTTTATAAAAACTACAAATTTTTTTTATCTTCTCTAACCTGCAATTCTCAAGATCTGACCCCAGCATTGTTTTCTTGATAACAAGCTTCACGCCCCATTTTGCTTCCAGTGCCAGCACAAGATCAGATGCTACTATAAGATAAGTTTTCTTTTGTTCCTTCAGAACATTTCCAAGCTTCCATTTTTTGTTTCCAGAGGATAGAGAAGCATCTTCCATATATTGCACTTTGATGACAGCATATTGAAGGTTGGCATTAACTGCAACAGCTGAGAAAGAAACCAAAACAGATAAGAGAGACAGTATGTGCCTGGGGAAAAAAATTTACTCAACCTCATTCTGTCAATAAGGGTAAGAATATCACAACTAAAATTTAAGCACTTAAATATTTGAATCTACTAGAATAACAAAGAAAATAGGATTAACAACTTCTGCATCCCCATAGCAAGTAACAACTTCCTATGGCATTTTGCCACTTACCGGCGTTGGCTGGAATAGTCCAAGGAGTAGTAGTCCATATTGCCAAGTACAAATGTGGAAAGAATTCATCTAGAAACCCACCGCAACTTGCAGGCATAGATGTTAGCTTGAAAATTGCATATATGCTTCTGGAAACATGCCCCTCAGGATACTGGACTAGAATGACTTCCAATTAGTTATATGGCAAGGGATGGCAATTTTGGAAGACATCAAACAAGAGCAACACAGAGATCAGACTTAACAGCTTTACTAAAATAAGGTCATAAGTTTAGATCAATCATTTTAAGTTCAAGTCATGGAACAACAGTATTGAGAGACAACAATGTGAAACCACAAATTGTACCATAAAGAAACTGTAAATGGTGATTTAATTGTCAGTAACAAGAAAAACTGCCCAAAAGAGAGTGCTAACGCAGCAAGAAGATTTAGAAAGTAAATCAATAAATCAATAAATCAAACAATCAAAATGCTTACCTCCAGCTCAGCCTCTGCAAGTGCAGTGCGCGATGATGGACTCCAGTGGACCGGCTTCCTGCCCCGATATATGTATCCCTTAAGGGCCATCTGGCCAAACACTTCAATCTAACCAAAGATTTGATGTAATAACTTAGTAACTAATCAGAATAAATAACTTGAGAGAAATTACCTATCAGTACATTCAATATAGGGGACACAACAAGTCTTATTTTTATAATGTTCATTCCACAAGGATCTAGAACCATCTGAAGACAAGTAACAAGAAATCCCACTAATAGGATTGAGGTATTGATACTTTCATTTGAAGTCATATGATTATGGATGCAAAATGACTTGTATACATTAAGAGAAAACTATAAATTTGAATATCTTCATTTCTTTTCCTTTCTTTGCAATTTTTTTTTTCTTGCTTTTCAAGTTTTTCACATGCAAGCATGATGGAGAAAAGCTGTACCAACTACCTGGGCAGCTTCGTATTCTGGATCTAGAGTTAGATAAGGATTATCCCAGTCCGCCCACACTCCATACCGCTGCAAAAAATAAAAATAAAAATAAAATAATCTGCATTTATTATTAAAGATTTAGGAACATATCATATTCAAGTAAATAAAATCATCTCATACTAACTTGGATATTTAGAAAATAATTTTTACATCATAATAGACACAAGAGTGCCAATAATTGACCCCAAAAAAAAAAAAAGGCAAAAATTATAGTGTACAACCTTAAATGATGCCATTTGAGTCTTGACAGTTGCTTTAGCAAATTTGGCTGCCTTTGTTCTTAATTTTGAGGTTGTGAGATCCTTTCTAGTATCCTGATCCAATGACTGCAGAACTGTGTGATTCATGAAGAGAGTCAACTTGAAATTGTGATCTCATGTGTACTATCCATCAGAACAGAGAGGATTTGCAAGACATTCTAAAAGATTGACATTTTCTTATTTCCAAGTAACAAATCATCTCCCAAACAGAAGCAAAGGTGAATGTCAAGACAAATACAAGACATAATATTTAGCATAGTAATGTATGGTTCAAGTGGCTCAACCATCAGCATGAAAATTAAAATTTTCACTTCTTCTGTTCCTATTTAGTTCTTTGTGATGATTCTTCGAGAGAACAATAAGTTGTAAGAACCAAGATTATTATCAACACAAGATCACAATGACATCTCTCCCCTACAGAGAAAGTAGAGCTAACATTACAAGAATGAGGAGTGAAAATTATACTGGCCTTTCAACTCAATTGGCAGGCCATGACAATCCCAGCCAGGCACATAGTGCACCTTATAATTTTGCAGAATCTATCCAAAAACAAAAAACAAAAGATTAGTATACATTACACATGACCAACAATATAAGTGCATGTTTGCTGGATCCATTCATGAGTTAAATGCAATCGATATGGTGTGATTCATCTCATCCATCATTTCCAGTTATCAGTGTATTGCATAGCCTAATAAAAAAGAGGGTGGCACTAACACCATGCCATTAGAACAATGACAATTATAAAGTTTTGCACTGCTAAGTACCAAAGTGTGGCTTATTCAATTTTTGTTGCTCTTCTTCTTGCTTATCTGAACCGTCTGGTATCAACAATTAGAATTATATAGCCCACCTTGTAGCGATTAATTATATCCTTCAAGATCTTGTTGAGGGCATGACCCATGTGGAGATCACCATTGGCATATGGAGGACCATCATGAAGAACAAAACTCCCCTAATAATAAGAACCACAAATCAGACAACAAATACCTCGGTGTAGAACAAATGACCAAAAGATAGCCATAAAACCCACCCCATCATTTCTATCAACAACCCTCCTGAACACCTGGTTATCTTCCCAGAGTTTCTGAATCTCAGGCTCCCTCACCAAAGCATTTGCTCTCATGCCAAATGACGTCTTTGGCAAATCAACAGTGTGCTTGTACCGCCCTTCTCCCTGCTTTTCCCCTGAACATTACGCACACACAAGCCAAACAAGCATTAAGATAACACAAAACCGAAAACTAGAAAGCCGCCATCATGTTAAGTCATTGAAACGGAATCAGCAAAGGCATACCTTCAGACGCCTTTTTAGCTGCCATGACAGGTCCTCGAGACCTTCGCTTCGAAAAAGAATGGGAATGGTTATCAAAATAAGAACAATAAGTAGCGACGTTTATGAAAGAGAGCAGCTTAACCGACGAGATTCCTCTACGATTATACAATAACGAACCAGCAGAAGTCGCATTCCTAAAAGACGAGCATGTTTTTCGCGACAAAACCTGCCAACACACGCGCACAAAATTTCAAGAGTCAAACTCTAGAATCTTCTCTCCGTGCGACATTTCATCAAGCATGTAGCGTGCCGCGTCGACTAAACTAAAAACTCATGCAAAAGCATTGACATCCAGTTAATTACAAATTAAGAACCGAAAATTAACGGCTAAAGAGCAAGCAAACCTGCAAGCAAAAGCAAATACACAAATAGGAAGTAGCAACTGAGAAGGTACCAGACAGGGAGAAGAATGGACGACGGACATGGCGGCCTCGCCGGGCCTGGGAGAGTTAACAGCCAATGATTTTACCAGAAACATTGCTGCTGCCCACTGCTTATGCTGTTAATATGCGGACACCGGATGGATAAACCAACCATAATGCGCTCCGTTTTGAGCCATCCACGTACTTCTGCCTTCTAAGCTCACACGTCGCGAAACTTTGCTATTGTTAGACGCGAGTAGCTTCTTTTTTTTTTTTTTTAATCTTAATATTAATAAACCTAAATTTTATTATTTAACTTTAAAATTCTAAAATTATTTATTGCCTACTAATAAGTGTTGCCGATGATATTACAAGGTATTAGTAATTAAACTACCAATTTACTATTTATTTTATGATTATTTTATATAGTAAAAATAAACAAAGAAAATTGTTTTGTAATAAGTTTTATTGTGCAACAGAAAATGGACAAACAAATCTTACAATTTTCCCTTTTTGTTGAAGCTTGGATATTAGAGTTTAATTTCTTTTTAATTTTAGTAACATAAAAAAGTTTAAAGAACCCCCTGCGCTCCTTCTTCCTCCGCCTCTAATGGCGAGTGCCCACGGCGCCACGTCCCTCTTCATTAGGCTTGCGCCTCCCATGCTTGCCTACGCCTCAGCCACGATCTCCACCGCCACCCACCGTTTTCGACCGAGAGCAATCCTCGCATCTTCTATTTCCACTCCGTCCCTACGAAAACTCGCGAGAAGGAAAAATTACTTGCGAACCAAAATCCTTAAAACCCTCACAAAACCCTTCCCGACTGCTCCTCTTCCCGAGATTGATCCAGTAGAACCTATAGTCCCAACGCAGGAAAACGACGTGGTTTTCGATTCCTTCTCTGAGGAAATCTCCAGCGACATCTTTCCGGCCGGGGAAATGGATAAAGTGGAGGAATTCCCCGCTACGGTGGAGGCTATTAGCAATCCCGGAGATTATGGTGGCAATGTTATTCAAATTTCCTCCAAGTTTGTCTCAAAATTTCCACGGTATTTGGTTGGTTTTTTCGTTTTTCCAACAATTTGTGCTGTTTGGATCCTAAAAAACACGAATTCTCCAGAGAAAGACGGGAATTCGCATTGTTTGGACAAGAAAGGTGGCGTTTTGGTTAATGGGAATGAGAAATTGGTGTCAAGATTGAGCAATGTGGGTGACTATAGTGAGAGTGAATTGGAAGAGAGGATCAATGAAATTAGGTTAATGGCAAGAGAGGTAAGAGAGAAGGAGAGGAGAGAGAGGAAGGAGGGTGATGATGACAGTGGCATTGAGAAAGAGATTGGTGCGAGATTGGTTAAGTTGGAGAAGAGATTGAATTCCCAGAGAGAGAAGTTGCCGGTATCATTTATGGACTACTTGGGTAATCCTGAGGATGATGTATTGATGAGGATAGTTTGGATTCAAAAGAGGAAAATGATAATCTGATGTTCAGAAAGAAGCTCAAGTTTAGAAGCCATTCATTGAATCCAAATAGCACTCCAACGGGTTTTTCAGGTTCTAGAAGAGGAAGCAAGACTGATCAAAATGGTGAGTTGAGACAGGGTGTGACTAAGAAAGGTAGGGAATCTGCGAGTTTGGAGTTGAATTCATTGACGCAAAATGGGAATGTGTTGGAGAAGGATAGGAAGAAATTGCAGAAGGAAATGAAACCTGGTAATGTCTATTATGAAAATTCCTAGTGTTTGATTTTGTCGGTGCTTTATTTCAATGTCCCCCCCTCAACAATTAACATCTGTACTGTCCTTGCACTTCAAACTTCTTATTATAATTTTTGGTCAAATCTATGAATGCAAATCTTATTTGACCATGATTTTTGATATGTAAGCCTTGTGATATGACTAATCTGGCACCAAGTTGAAGAAAAAGTTGGTCATTTATGTAATCAGACTATCAGTTACATTTTAAACAGTTTCTCAAAAACTTCCTACTGTTCTAGAGTACTTATCAGAACTTATAGGTGCTGTCCAGGAGAGTAAAGATGGAAGATCTTCAATTAAAGATATGAAGTCCAGGAATTCTAGAAATGTGGAGACACCAAACTCCCAAAGCTTAACAGATGAAAATCAGGAAATTACCAGAAAGGCTGATGCATCTGCTTCATCAATTAGAAACGGCAGCAGAAAACCTGGAAAGAGACCACTATCCAAGAATGCTGGACATAAAAGATTGGATGAACAGGCAGATTTGTGGTGGTCAAATCTTCCATATGTTCTAGTATGTAACAATACTTGGTGGTTCTCTTAATTTCAACTATATTTCCTTCATAGCATAGTTTTGGCCTACAAATGAATTTGGGATGTGATCTAAGATTAAGGAAAATATCGTTGCATTAAAATATCATCCACATGTAGTTAACTATTATCCTGAATGTTGTAATGATTCCCTATATAGCTTTTATTTAGGATGGCCATTGTTGGCAGTGGGAGGCCATTGTCACAATGGCCTCCCAATAACTAATCGTCATGTAGTTAGCATAGTATCCAAATTCTGTCGCATTATCATTTGAGCTTCTTGACACAAAAAAAAAGTGTGAAAAACAGTATCATTTGCTAAATTTCTGAGCAAAAAGAGGATGCATGTTCCTTTCCAGGCTATTCTAATGCGAAGAGGTTCCAAACATGAAGCACAAGGACTGTTTGCTTTGAGAGAACCTTCTCAAGTGAATGATCAGGATGATTCTTCTTACACTATTGCTTTTGAGGATCATGGGGATGCCAACAATTTCTGTTATTTACTTGAGTCCTTCTTTGAAGATTTAGGTGACTTTGCTGCTGACATCGTTCCACTGCCAACAAAGGTAAGAATTCCAACTTTATAGGTTAAAACTTTCATACACTATTCTTCCTAAAGCATTGACTCGCTACAACGCATTACTCATATGACTAGGTCAAGGCTTCAATGGCTGTAATAGAGGGAATAACTTTGACTTCTCATACTCACCTGTAATGCAATGTATAGACCATATTGCAACTAACTCATACTTTTAGCAGTATTGTGTGGGTGAAGTATTATGTCACTGTGCTTGTACCTTGTATTACCATTTAAGGAAATAGCTTCTTATGGATGCAAAATGAATCCATGCAGGAACTTCTTCAGGCAGTAACATCACATTCAAAGAAGGTGATTGTTGTGAAAAAGGGGCAACTTAAACTTTATGTTGGACAACCTTTTGCTGAGGTTGAGATGGCTTTGCTCTCTTTGCTTTAACCAAATCAAAGTGCATGAGTTGGGTTCTCTCCATTATCAAGCATGATTCTTTGTTATTCTAGCATGAATTGGGGCAACAGTTATTTAATACAGAAGTTCCTATTCAGAACTAGAAGTACATTGAGATAAATTGTTGGTCGAAGTGAACAAAAGTGCACTGTTGGTCTAAGTGAACCACCTTGCTTATTATCCTCGTCAAAGTAAGAATATGCCTTTTCAATTCACTATTCCTCATAGGCAGGTGCCCTTGCTTAGTACCAACCATTCCCTAGCCGTTGGTACCACTGACAGTGAGTTTTTTGTGCACTGATTTGATATATTTCTTGACTCGCCAGCATGGGATATTGGATTCTCTTTTGGAAGCATGATTCAATAGGAATCATTAGGATTGATCAAAATGGGTGCCTTTCTCCACACTTTGTACTATGTTGTCTTAAGAATTTTGTTAGGTTTTTTTAAACCCACTAACTTGAGTGTCAGTTGCTGGGTTTTGACCATTCATGTTTGTTAGCTGATCAGCTTCTGCCCACATCCGCATTTGTAATAGCTAAGAGGCAGCTTCTGCCCACATCTGCATTTGTAATAGCTAAGAGGCAGAGATTATTTGGAGGAGCAAAAAATATTGAGAGGAGAATAAATCTGAAAGAAATTCAGGGAAACAGTGGATCTTTGAATCATGTAAAACCAGAATTTACATGAAACTTTCAATTGCAGACTGAGCAAAACCCTACCGTAAGGAAGTAATTTTGACCATATGTTGAGCATGAATCAACTGCAAATTTGATTGACAGAAGTTTTGCCATATCTGCTGCTTTTGTTCTTGGTTTCTCGTGTATGCTTCAAATATGAAGATCACAATATTCCGGGCTGCCTCTCTTGCCTCAGGCAGTCTATCATTCAACAAATCTGAAGCCATTTCAACCAGAGAAACCAACCCAAATTCCTCTATTGCTTCTAGGCCCTGAAATGCCACATTTTGTGAGACATGTTACAAGGTACAACAAACAAGTATGTGCCAATCAGTATCTGAAAAAAAAAAATGATTTGTTCATGATACTTTACCATCTTGCAGACCGTATGGGAGATAAAGACGGCAGCCTTGGCCCTGACTCTAAGATTGGCATGGCTAACATAAGAGCAGAGCTTACGAAGCAGAGGCAGAGAGGTTATAGACTTAACCATTGCATTCAATGCTCTATCTGCTTCTTCACAGACAAACCGTTTGTCTTGAGATGCTTTAAGCAGTAGTTGCATCAGCTTTGAACCCACAGACACATACCATAAACATAAAACACAAACATAAGATGAAAAATGGAAATAGAAACAGAAGAGACGAGATGGGTCCATACCAAGTTGTCAAACGTATCATTTAAGTGCAGCAATTTGTCACCGAAGGCATTGAAAATATCAGATGAAGCCATGAGAGACGTCTTGCATAAAGCACTTCTTGGATTTTTAATGGCTTTTATCGCCGCCAGCATCACCTTTTCCCTGTGCCAGTCACATAAATGCTAAATGCTCTTCTTTAACAAGACCCATAATCAAATCTACTAAAAGAATAAAGCTTTAAGTACTGCAAGCAAAACGGTCTTACAATTTTGGGAGCAGCAGAGAAGAATGATAAATTGCAAATCGCCTAGCTTGGTTCAATGACTCGCAAACCTTTGTCCAATCCCTTGAATCTAAGCCTTCAATGAGGCCCTGAAAGATCAAAAACTTGATGAAATTTGCCAATCAAAAGCATAATCAATACAATTTATGGGTTTACTGTACGGATTTAAAACGAGATCAACTAGAAAAAATAAATAAATAAAAGACCCATTTCTAGGAAAAAGAACAAGAGAGAGAGAGAGAGAGAAACGAGAGAAATTTACTTCGATTTTCAATTCGGGATCTTGCAAGGCCATGAGATCCTCCGAGGAGATATAATCAATAGCAGCATCCGCAGACGGCGGCGCCAATGGCAGTGCCTTGTTTTCATCGTTTACACCCAAGTCCGATTGTTTTTGCACCGGAACAGAGAATTTCACCTGCTCTTTGGGTCTTTCTGGAGGCAATACAAAAGCGTTATCTATGGGTCTCAAAGCCATTTTCCAGCCGCGAGAGAGAGAGAGAGGGAGAGAAGACACTAAAAATTTCGATTAATTCACGGGGTTTATTACATACGGTGGGCCTACGACTGTGTGCAAAATTGCAGACAAAGGAAGTGAAAAATTCTTGCACATCATCCCCTTTCCGAAATTCAAACATACAAGGGACGTTGTCAGAGAGACGTTGGGGATAGGATTCTCTGCGGCTGGTTATACCTACACTACTTTTACATTCGGAGATCTCTTAAGATAAGTCCCGCTCCATTGTTTTACAAAATCAAACAAAAGGGGTTGGTTAACGGTTGTGATTGAAGCTAAGTGTGTCGAACTCTGCAAAACCCGCAAATGCCCCTGTTTGAGATGAATGGCCAAAAAAACACCCGTTTCGAAATCTCAAAATTGTTCCAAAAAAATTAATAATAATCTCAACAATTAAATATCTTTTTGAATGTATGTCATTTTTTTTTTAATTCTACTGTTATGTTAATGTAAATAAGTTAAAAAAAATATTTGATAAAACAAATAATTTTAATAGTCTACATTAACTAATTAATAATCTACGTCACTTTTTTTTTTTTTAATTCTTTAAAAATATAAAATGTAAAAAGTAAAATAGAATTAATAAACCTTGGCGCCTAACTGCGCCGCCTAGAGCGAAACATTTTAAAGTCAAAGTCGGGGCAACTAACCGATACACTCCGACGCAAAAGTTTTTATTCAAAAGGCCGTTTTGCTTGTTAAAGATCTTTAATTTCAAGACCGTAATTTTCACAGAATCCCTTTCATTGCCCAGTTTTATCAATTGATTTTCCGTTTGAGTCCACGCCGCAATGCCACGTTCGTCCATTTTATTTTTATGTAACGTAATGCCTCCCCCACTCTAATCCTTCTCTACATCGTTTTCACTGTGGGCTTCTGAAATAGAAATTCGTATTCTGTCCCCACAATTTTTTGTTATTTGCTTCTATCATTCAAATCAAAATCCCAAGTAGGCCTCCCAGAATTGGGCGTCTAGGGTTTATCTGTTCCGTTCAAAGAAGCAAACCCCTAATTCCGCAGATTTAATAATTGGGATGGTTTGTGGTCTGCAATGCGTTCCCGGAGATGGGTTTTGAACTTCAAGGATTTTCTTATGAGTTCTTGTAGATTTGGGAAATGGGTGCCATAACTAGTAACCGCAAGCGGGACTCATATCCGTATCCGAATTCTCCGGACTTTCGCGCTTCCAAGAAGCCCCGATTCTCGCACCTGCGCCAGAGCTCGAACCAAAGCCCAGGCTCTTGCAACAGTACGGCCTCTAGAATCGCTCGGTACCCAGAAACAACCTCGAAGTTTCGTCGGGAAGTTCATGCCCCGTGCAGGATTGTCAAATTCGGGTTGTCCAAGCTCAGAAGTTACGATTATAGTGAAAAGGAGATGTCCAGTGGTGGCAAGATGGTGAATTTCTTGAGCAAGAATTTAGATTCCGCAAGACGAAATGCCTTTGGTGTGATTCGGTTTTTGTTTAAAGAGAAGGATGTTATTGATGTTGATATCGAGTCTCAAAAGCTTGGAAAGGAGATTCTTCCAGATGATTCGAGTTATTTGGTTAAGGGGAAGGGAGTGATTGATCTTGACGAAGAGCCCCAGAAGCTCGGAAAAGAGATTCTTTCAGAGGATTCGAGTATTGAAGGGGTTGCTGTTGTTGAAGATGGAAGAGAATGGAGGTCACAGGATGAGATTTTATGTAGTGAGGAGGACAATGATGTTAAAATTGTGGAGGAGAGATCGGTTGTTACTGTGGATGGGAATTCTGGTTTAGTGGAGAAAGCAGAGAATATGATGGATTCCTTTGCATTGAATCGTGAAGTGGATGTTACAAGCGTTGGGGCTTATAAGAAGTTGCTTGAGAAAGCAGCCAGGAGGAGTAGTAAGTTGTCAGATTTGAACTTTGAGATTGAGTTGAATGAGAAAAAGTGGAGTTCCCTTAAGTTGTTTGAGAGGAAACCAAAGGAGAGACCTGTGGTAACAAGTTTTTTTTCCTTACTCCTGACCTGAACTTTGCGTTTGGTTGGTCTATGTTTCCTTTCTGATAGTTCTGTTGATTGACTTTCAGGAGACACCTCGCGAACCTTTTCTCCCGCTTACAAAAGAGGAAGAGGCCGAGGTACAACATGCTTTTTCAGCCCGCAATAGGTACGATTCGACATATATGTTTTCTATACCAAATCATTGCCGTTGGAACTTTCACATTATTAATTTTGGTTCCTTGCAGGAGGAAGGTCTTGGTCTCCCACAAGAATTCGAATATTGATATCACAGGAGAAGTTTTAATGTGCCTTACACCACGTGCATGGTTGAATGATGAGGTGATTTTTTGGAGATTTAGAATTTCCATGTGTTTGTTTGTTCGGGATGTGATAGATTCTGGTTGTGACATTCGCCGATATGTTGCACTTACTTCTTTCGCAGGTCATTAATGTGTACCTTGAATTGCTGAAAGAAAGGGAAAAGAGAGAGCCTCAAAAGTTTCTGAAATGTCATTTTTTCAGCACCTTTTTCTATAAGAAGGTTAGTGCCCTGCTTCTCCGTTGATATTCTCAAATGCTGTTTTTATGTCATAGGTCCAACACATAGTCCTAATATCTTTTCCCTTGCTATGACCTTCTTCGTTTGTTACCTGAGAACATTTCTTAGATACTCACTTCTTTTTTCTTAATCTCTTTCTAAGCTATACATTTGATTGAATGTCTTTGCTTTAAAAGTTGACCATTTCCTTTTGTTTGATTATTCTATCTTACAGTTAGTTAGTGGGAAGAACACCTATGATTATAAAGCTGTCAAAAGATGGACCACAGAGAGGAAGTTGGGTTATTTTCTATTGGATTGTGACAAAGTAAGTTATGTATCTCTTTTTGTTTTTTTAATTACATGTTTCTTTTGACCTTACATTGTACTTATCTCTGAATAAATTTTACTTTTGTGCACAGATCTTTATCCCTGTTCACAGAGAGATACATTGGTGTTTGGCAATTATTAACAGAAAGGATCAGAAGTTCCAGTATCTTGATTCACTGAAAGGAAAGGACTTGAGAGTATTAGAAAATCTGGTGTGCCATGTAGTCTTGCCTTATTTCAATTTTGAGAGAGTTGCAACAATTTAGCCTTGACTTTTCTTTTACCAGTTTTGTTGGTTGGTGCTTTTTCCTTTACAACCTGGCAAACAGCTTAATTGCAATCATTTCTATCCTTGCGCATCTCCATTGCTCCACCTTTGAACAATGTCTTACAGACTAGCAGTCTATATCTTCTCACTTGCTTTGGCTTTCTGTTTTTGAAAACATTTTAGAATTTTGGACTGCATTGTCATATTTGCAAACAGTGCTGTCGTATGTCTCATTGTTTACAACATAGATTTCCCATATGATTTGCCACTTTTGCTAGAGCATTTAAAATTATTAGTTGTAAAGAAATATGATGGCAAACAGTAAAGAAATTTCTTGGCTTACTGTCCCGAAAACCAGTAAGGTGTTGAACTGGGTGGAATTGCTTGTAGCATTAAAGATAGTAAATTTCCGCCACTTTGTTCCAAGCTAAGGGTTTATTCCTTTAGTGATTATGGTCTTCTGTGTCTAATTGCTATAATCTGTGCAAGTTGCATTATAACTTACAAGGGCATACTCAGGAATGTGGGTTTTACTCTCACATTTTTGGAGATTATGAATGTATGACATTGTACTTTCATGATACATCCTCCTCCTATTTATTGCTTGAAGGTGACTTCTAACATTAAGAAGAAAGGAAAATGGAAATGTAAACCAAAGTTAATTAAGATAATTGAAGCTCAGAGAAGTTCAACTCCTATGCTTCTTGAAAACTTGGCTAATATGTATTAGTGATTTATTCCAGGCTAGATATTATGTTGAAGAAGTTAAGGACAAGAGCAGAAGAGACATTGATGTGAGCAACTGGGAACGAGAATTTGTTGAAGACATTCCTGAACAGGAGAATGGGTGGGCATTCTTTACATTCATGCCAGTTTCTTTTGGAACAATCTGTTTCTTTAGTGGTTAAATAAATTTTTTCTGTTATTGCAATATTTCCTATTTTACATTTGTTAACTGACTAACAGGTTTGACTGTGGCATGTTCATGATGAAATATACTGATTTTTATAGCAGAGGCCTTGGTCTATGTTTTAGTCAGGTAAACAAATAAAAAACGTTTGCTTGATGTCCAATTATTTTCATTGAATGCTAAATCTGCTGTCATTGGTTGTGGCATTGGACATGGAACTGAAAACACTTGAAAAGCACTGCAGCTATTTTTCATGGTTAAATTAGATACATGTCTTGTGATGCTATTGGTGAAAACTTCATTAAAACTTGTAAGGGATGCTTTGAAGGAAACTAGAGCAATTATCATTATCTTTAAACTCACTGTCTTCCCTTTGTAGGAGCATATGCCCTACTTTCGGCTGAGAACTGCTAAGGAAATTCTTGGATTGAGAGCTGGCTGATTTGGGAGTGCGTCATATTAGCAATTTAGTATTTCAACAAGTCTATTCATGGCATATCTGCCACACTGAACAGAAGATAATGATATCTGCCTGCCCTGCAAATACAGGCAGTCCCTTCAGCCTTGACTACAATTATTTTTATATTAGGGAAGCTATCCTGTTTTGTCTACTCGAATTAGTTTGTTGATCAAGGATTGGAATGTACAAAGGATGGCACGGAAGCAATAGAATCAATGCAGGCACATGGACTGAAATATTGAAAGCAGATCTTCGACAGATTTTATCACAGAAGGATGATTTTGCATGTGTTTGGATTCTCTTCCAGGTTGATTTTCTCCCATCATTCTTTTTGGTTTGGCATTGTGGGACTGTTCCTTTAAACTTGCTACTGGAGAGTTTATGACCGTAATCATATAATTATTAGCCTTTTTGACAGATAACAAATACAAATTGAGCTTTTGCACCATCACAAAACTGTGTTTGAAGGGATAAGTGCTTAGCCCTTGAAGTGCCAGACGCTCAGCATCATATGCATTATTGCCTGAAATGAACGCCACGCAAGAGCCATTCATTTACTTGTATGTGTGATTACAATTTTTTTCGGTCTTCTCCGAAGTTGTCCGATCAACTAGAAATAGTCAAATTATTAGCTGCCAAGCAGCAGGAAGTTTCAAATCAAATGAAGGATATTTTTACCCTGCCAAATCATCTGGATCCAAGATAAAAATTAAAAAAATAAAAACTGAATAAATGTGATAAACATTTAATAACTACTGGATTTGATCAAGATTTAAAGCCCAACTACTTGGACATGGGTAACTCTAATTCCAAGGCAGATGTCATTTCACTGGGATCAAGAACGGTAAGAAAACAATTCCATAATACAACTTATGCAGATGTCATTTACCCTCTCTCTCTCTTTTTTTTTTATTTTTTCCTTGTATAACAGAAAAACTGAACGTTGCCTTTGATATCACAAGGGCACAAACCCATGAACTCGGCGACAAGCCAACAAGGAATCAATTTGCCCCTAATACAATATACACACCCAGCACCAAGGAACATAAATCCTCATCAGCTACTCCAAATGCCGGAAGCTTCACAATGCATCATATCCTTGTAATGCTCATTGCTTCATGCCCAAAAGATAATCGAAATGAGGTTGTGTAAGCGAAACATAACCAGAGAATTAAAGTACAGTTGCAAGTAAGTGTAAGCCTGCAATTGAAGAGCTAATGAAAGAAAACATAATCAAGAAAATATGAGAGCAAGAAAATTACAACACATTGTGCCATCAATGAAGAAGACGATCAAGCAAAGCATTAACGGGGAACCCTCTTCCGACTAAGTATCTCCTGTTCTTTTAATCGATGTTGAAACCTAGCAAGTCGGGCTTGAAGACTAACCAGCCCTGCTGCCTTTCGCGACAGCACAAAGCTCAACTGGGTCACATAGTTGTCAATGAGACTGCCCGGTTGGTCAACTTCAGCCAATAGTTTCATTTCCTGGCACCCAAAAATCAAACAAGTCAACAATTGAAACAAGCAATCCTCTTCTTCAGTGTGAGGAGCACAGTTCCATTTCAAAGCATCTATAATAGTTCGATTACAACTGGACTGGGAAAACGCAAGACCAAATATTACCTCATAGGCCAGAACACCAAGCACATTAACCCAGAGAATTTCATTGATAATTCAAAGTGATAGCAAAATAAATGAAAACATATTCCAGAATCTGATAAATCAAAAATGGATCTTCACTTCCCGAACAATCTCCATTGTATCCTCTATTTCTTTTCTATGTGCTGCAATAAGGGCCTCTTCTTCCTTAAACAGCCAAACAATCAGTTTAATAATGTCAAAAGAAGGTTCGAGACTACAATGGACAAACCTAAGGGACGAGCAATGCCACAAACGTTACCGACCTCAAGTATTTCATTGATATTCCCATCTGAAGGAGGATCACGCTCATACAGTAGTGGTCCAGTGATATTAGTTTTATGGTTTGCTGTAGTCTGCTGCCTAGAGTTTGTGACTGAGAGATCGGGTACAGTGGCATCTTTCTTCAACCAGTTTCCCAGCTTTTCTGGTTTTTCCTCTCTTGACCCTTTTCTATGAGGTGGTGACACCTTCTTCACTTTCTCTTGTGTGTCTGTAGAATTTTGAGGGTATGATGAATGAGTTTTTTGACTTATAGGGCCACCATATGAATTATTAGTTTCAACCAGCTCTCTATCTATTGACACAGAAGCCAACCCACTTTCCTCGTGCCCATTATGGGGAAGACTTGGATTTGAACATAATGGCTGCTTGGCATTTTCTGGAGGACTACAAGATGAACTTTCTTTTTCCAAAACCCTTCTGGTCATATCCATTGCTTTAAGCTCCTGTTGTTGCTCATAGGTATTATCTACTTCAGTAGGAATGGGCCAAGAAGATGCTGAACAAACATCCTTGTTAGTTACTGGTAAAGTATTTACAGCCTGATCCTTTCTTGGATTTCCACTTTTGGATAGACTCTTAACCCTGCTCATTAAATAAATACCTTTTTACTCGAGAGATGTAAAAAGCACAAAATAGTACAACTGCAACTGGCATCTAGGTGAACCTCAGATAGGAATGCACAAACCTATCTGCATATCTCAAAGTATTGAGAGTATGTTCACATGACCCTGCATTTGGAGAAACACAAGAAATCATAACTGTCCTAGAATTGCCGACAAATGAATCACGAAGTACTTCCGTGAGCTTGCTCCCACGAAATGGTATATGAATCTGGTCATTGTCCAGAGCACGAATGCATTCTTTGAGAGCCAAAAGGCTCTTATTTATTTCTGCACCTTCAATCCTGCAGTGACCAAATGGTAGCATTAGGAATGTTCCACCCATCCCCACCTTAAAAACGACATATTAATAAACAGATTGAACACCTACCATATCAAGCAACAGCAACATGCATGCTGTGGTTTAAGGGATCTCTATACAGATTGTATAAATTAATACAATCACGACACAACACTAGCAAAATGAAGATTAATCCATAAGTAGAAATCTTAACTAGAGGTCCTCTTAAAGGTGTAATAAGTCTAAACCCCACTCCCCTAACCAAAAGAGAAAATTCTGGTTAAAATAAAGTAGAACGTGTCCAATAGATGAACGATGTATAGTCATGAGTATTGCCCTGCTCAGAAACACGTCCAAAAGATGAGTGTAGTGGAGATGAGAATGTTTTGATGAATTTGTGACCACTTTAGGAATGACCAATAAGAATGAGGATACTTGAAGACCTAGGAATAATCCAATTAAGACTGGATCAAATCCAAATGGATGTTGAGAAGAGAGGGAAAAGGATGATTTAAGTTGACTTGGGAACCTTTTGTTCAAAAGGATTCAAAAAAAATTACACCTCACCTCAAATTCAATTCATAATAGAACAAATATGGTGAAAAAAGATTCATGTAGCCAACCTCAATTAAATTTGGGATTAAGGATTTGTTATTGTTTGTTTGTTCATTGTAGGGAGATTCCTGAAGGATTCATTGTTATTAATTCCAAAGATACCCGAAACTAAGTTAAATAAACAGGCCTAGGGAACCAAACACAACAAATATGACAAGTAGGAGATCCTACAGACAGCATCTGTTTCTGCTAAGGCATCTAAATATTGAGTCAAAAACAAATAATGGGAACAAATCTCTAGAGGGTGTACCTTGTTTGTCGGTCATTATCCGTTGTATCTGCACCACGTTCACTGCCAGCAAGGTCAATAAAAGAAATTTTCCCAACCACCTTTCCACTTTTGGAATCATTCCCATCATTGTTCCTCTTGTAGTCTTTTACCTCACTATGTTTCTTGATAGCAAGCTGTAAAATGGCGTGGGACCTTGAAGATTCCTCATTTGCACCAGTAGATCCAGTACTTCGTGCAGCATTTCCCCTCTCAATATATTCCTTAACAATTTGCACATCAGAAACTTCAAATTCTTGCAGTCCAACAATGCAAACTTGTTGACGCCCATCTTCTCTCATGCAAAGTTTCCTATTTGAGAACAATAGTCATCCAGCAACCCCTTTCACAGTTCAGCACTCATAAAACATCAAACTCAAACTGATAATACATGTATGGACACCCAAACACAACAAAGAAGGCAGAGATAATGCATGGTACATGATGGCATGGGCATAAAGATGACAAATAATTCATGTTTGCAAGAACACAACAAACTAAAAGGTAAAGATGGAGAAAACCAATGACAGTTACTCACTTCCTATCACTGAGAAGGTCGAATAGCTTTCCACCATATATTTCAAAATAGCTAAGCCATAATTTGAATCTCTGATTTTGGTAAACTGGCTGATGCAACAATCTAACAAGGTCTTCTGAGGCCCTAAGCGGCAGTGGTTGCATGGTAAATGTCTTGCCGCTGCCTGAAATAAGGGTGTAATCATTAGTTCAGTTAACTACCATATTTGCTTGAGAAACAGACAGCACAAAGGGAAAAAGAGAGAAGAATGTATGTGTCAGATGATACACAGATAATGCATACACAACTACCACTCTGGTCCAAATTCAGAAGGAAAATAAACAAAAGGACAACAAACTTCTGTCCCAGATATTCCTTTTGTACCACCTCTTGGAGAATATTAAAGTTATTCCAGCCATTTCTGGGTAGTTTTGATGCATTTCAGCAGCATTCATTGTTTATATGTATGCACCTATCACTGTTACCAATTCCCTTCAATCCTAATTACCCTTATGCACTAATGAAAACAAAGTGGGTACAGAATGCAGGAAGAATGATTCTGGATCTCTACCTGTCTGACCATATGCAAAACATGTAGCCTTTGTTCGCTGAAAAATGGTAGGGATAATTGGCTCCATGGTCACCTGATATACCTGTTTAAGAATACAAAGGAGATCATGTCTTTAACATAATCACTAACTAATTAAGAACCCTGAAGGAGTACCTCTAACATAATTTATAGAAACCAAGTACATAAATCAACTACCACCCTAAGAACAAAATTCAAGCCAAAAAATAAAAACACAAAAATCACACTCACATTTGAAGAAAAATGAGTCTGAAATGACCTAAAAGTGTTAAAATATTCATTACTATGACTAGGATGCATGATGAAGGAGATCTATCAATTTTCATGTCTCACAAGAAGGCTTACCTCATCATTTGTGACATGCTCATCCAGTACAGCATCAAAGTAGAATTCATGTTTCTCAACATAGGCAGTCAAGTCCACCTTTTCATTTCAAAACAAAATCAGTCCTTTTGAGATCAACGGTGACACTTTGTAAAAACAAAATGTAGAAAGGACTACCACAACAGTGTCAAATTGTTATTTTAATCTTCATGAGTATTTTTTATTCAAATTGTGAAGACTTTCTAAGATAACAGTGAACAAACCTTTAGCTTGGGCTCATGGACAGTTATTGAATTCTCATCTACAGTCACAATATCGTCCTCCTTTCGAGCTATCTCTTTCTTGTTTAGAGGTCTTTTGCGTACCTAAGATGAAGATGATATAAAAGCTTATGATGAAACTTTCCAGCACTTTCTTTCAATGAAGTAAATAAGCTAGCCTTAAATAAGATAGAACAAAGACAAAGGGCATTAATAAGGCACTGTGAAGAACCACACAGTTATATAGCATTATGAAATTTTTTTAATCAATATAACTAGCAAACACATGGAAAACAATCCAAGAGCTAAATACAGCAACTCTGGCAGTAAACTAATAAAGACTTTCAGATTATATCTAAACACAAGTGATCCAAATTAAAAAGGACTAGCAACTTAAAAATGCCTCTGCATACATGCACAAGAGCACACATCAAGTCTCCCACAAGAATGTCTTGAGCCAAAGAGAGTTTTTTTGGGGGGGTGGGGGGGAAGGGGGTTATATTGGTAAAACCAACTCACCACAACTTTGATTTTCGCCACATTGGTTTCCCTTGTGCTGCTTTCTTTTTCACTTGTAGGAACTGGAATTGATGCATCTGTGTCAGCTTGCTCGTTTTGCTCTCTGCCAGTGATTACATCAAAGCCATCTTCACCTCCTTTTGAGAAACCTGGCACGAATGGTGATGGCTCAAAAGGCTCTGAAATGACATGCTGTCACAAAGATGATGGCAACATTTTAATTAACATACAGAAACAAACAGTGAAAAGGAAAAAATCCATTTGAGCAAGTATATACTTGCACATCAACAAATCCATCCTGATTACGTAAATGCTGCAACCAACTCAGTAAGGGCTTAAATGGGCAAAGCCCAAAACAAAAACGAAATAATAATAATAATAAAAACAAAAGATCGGAATCCTCTGGGCATCATTACAATCCACAGGTGCAACAAACCCAATATTGAAATTACGAATGAAATAATTTATTGGATAATAAGGCTGTGATACCATCTCTTTAAGGAAAAATATTACAAGTACAGGCCAACACATGCTATGCAAGAGCAGAATGAATGAAAACAATATTAAAGTCATCAAAACACAGATTAGATCCTCAGCTGCAATTATTTTCACCTCTAGTTTTGGATGTTATTAGCATTTACAAAGACATGTGTAGACATGAGTGGCATGAAGGAGGGAAGCATCTGACAACACTACCTACCATCAAGCACAGTGACTCAACATCAGGCCTAGAACAGAACAAGGCAATATCAAAAAAGGAAAATGGCTTTAGATTGCAAAAGGGTGTTGAATCAAAAAAAAATTTCTTATACTGCAAATTGAATCTATTGCTTATGAGGAACCACACCTCAGATAAAAGCTCAGTGTCATCCATTGCATGGAGATCTAAAAGGCCAGCTCCAAAGTCCCCCCTGAAATCCGGGGAATAGAAGCCATCCAATGCAGCCATACCAGCTGAAGTTTGCCCAGTGGGTGTGTAAGCCTCAGAACCAGATTCTCCACCAAAATTGAGGTTTCTCATTAGCTTGAAAAGCCTCTGCTTCTCCTCAGCAGACTGTGCTCCATAGCCCTTGGACAAATACATGAAAAAAGTTAGTGAAGCATAAAGCTCCTCAAGCACATGTCCAAAATTTAAATCAACAAAATAAGAAGAAAAATAAAGAATGACTAGACAGAGATACGACCAGAAATTAAAAAGGCATCAAACAGACCTACCAACCTTTGAATATCAAGTCAGTCAAATGAGCAATCAAAGTTTAGTGCTTTGTTCACACGATCATCAAAACTTACCATCCAGTAATCTACACTAATAAAGAATAATGTAAAAACTCCATTCAAACAAAATAGTTTGCAAACTTGAACTGTGTCAAAAAGATTTTAAAAGAAATTGTTTCGCTCTGAAGCAGCCCTCATGTTAAACTACTTAGATAACAAAATTCATCAACAAGCATAACCAATTCACAAGTGTGTCTTAGCAACAACCATAACTTCGGTTGGCATTGCATCCAAAACAATAAATAACAAAACGCAAACTAAAAAAGCAACTTGAAAGAACCCAAAAACCTCTACCTGCATCAAAAGATTGGGAAGAAGGCGCTGGTCAATGCCTGTGGAAGCCAGGGGAGAAGCCAGATGCTGCAAGCCGGCAGACTGGAGCCACCGCGCCATGACTGCATCACCGGCATCGCTTGCAGTGCCCGTACTATGCAACGACCCACCGCCGGCATGATCATAGAGCGCAGTCGTGGCCGCAGCATTGCTCTGCTGCATCTGGCCACCAACGTGGCGCTGCGATCGCTTATGCGGAGCCAATTTTCAAGATCTAATTTATCACCGCTAGAAACAGCAAAACACACAGAATTAGAAACTTCCAAAAAGAAAATACAAAAACAAAAAGGAAACCCAAATTCCTAAATGCAATAGACCTCGCGCTCTAAAGAATCTGAGCAAGAATGAAACTCACGAGGAGGAGAAAATTCGAAACCGAAACAGAACATGAAAGCGAGCGAGTCCTCTAAACCAAACTCCCAGCCCGAATCCACAACTTCCTAAAAACCCGACCAAATCCGATCCACAAATTCGAACCTGGTGGCGGAAATTGAAAATATTTACGATTACTACGCGCATTGCACGTTCGTCAGTAAATTAAAAAAAAAAAAAAAAAAACTACCGGAAGGAGACGAAAAGTAATGATCTTGATCAAGATCGATGCGATTCAGATCTGAAACAGAGCAAAAACCCTAGAGATTGCTTGCCGTTAAGTAAGAGGACGAGAGGGCACTTGCTCGAATTTTTCTGTCCTGTTGTGTTGGAAATGGCAAAAGATCGTCGACGCTAAAACAAAGGGCTCAACGGCAATGCAAGATGAAGAGAAATGTTATTATTAGCCCCTTCTTTCTTTTTGCTTACAGCAGAGTTTTCCGAGATTTATATAAGGAAATACATATTATTATTATTATTATTATTTAAAAGAGAGAGAGAGAGAGAGGAAATTGAACGATTGCGACGCGTCATCGGAGATACATTTAATTTGTTGTCAATTGTCATATTCTGTCGGACCCAGCGTTTTATAATTTTTTAAAACAAACACAATCCTTGGGTATCAAGTAGTATTAATGGCCTAGTCGTTATTCGATCGAATTTAGGATGCAAAATGCTTTTCACATCTTTGGTCCAACAGCTATGTGGAAAAGACTATTTAAAAAATCATTGTTTCATAATAAAATACACGAAACCATGATTTTAGGTAGTCATCTAGTATTTTTGTATAATTTACTTGTCAAAACTTGTAATTCGGTATAAATGTTATTCTACCCATACTGCATGACCACTCAATCTAAGTCCCCCCCACTTGCTGGTTTGTGATGTTAGATTTATTAATAAAGATATCACAATTTGTCAATTCACAATATTAAAATTTTTTTCGTTAATTTAATGGTCAATTTTATTTTATAATCACTTATTATAATAATATATTATTAAAAAAATTATATATTAATAATAAAGATAATAAATTATATGTATAATTATATAATTTAAATTAAATATATCTATTAATATTTAAATTAAATTTAAAATTATAAATTTTAATTATATAATAGTATACATAATTATTTTTTTATTAATTAATTATATTATTATTGAATTTTTAATAAAATATTATTAAAAAATTCAACTACGATTAATTAGAAAATTCTGAATGCAATTCTCGTCTGCATAAAGAAGACCTTCGCACATTTGGCATGTTGAGGGCAGCAATTTCTTGAAGTATTGATACTCTTCCCGCATGGACGGCCATTCCATGTCATAAACTAGTACCACTGATCCTTGGCGGACAATTTAGAAATCTATAATTAAAAATTTGTAGAACTGAATGGCAGGGCTTGATTGTTTGTTAATATTGGCCCGCAATTTTCTTTTTGTAAAATTGCTGGGTTTATTTTCATTGCTCTGAAGCCAGCAAGTAATAAAAATCATCCCCATGGGAACCTTGCATTGGATTCCGGAACGACGATGACAGTCTTTGTCGTAGTTGCCGCAAATGTTTCATTAGAGAGGAGCAGATGGCATGTGATGATACTGAATACCCCATGCCGTGTATTTATACCCATCTGCTATTGCTAGCTGTGGCTCTGAAATACATGACCCCTGGGAATCCTTTTGTGGGGCAATTTAATTGCGGCTTGCCTTTTTGGTATCCTCCTCTTCTTCTTCCTCTTCTTGATGAAACCCTAAGCATGGGTTCTTACATTTGAAGAACGTGTTTCGATCTATAATTATGTATTTTTAAGTCAAACGCATTGCAAATCTGTGTTTTAAGTCAAAGATCCAATTATCAGTAAATATACTCCACGTGACGTGACGCTTTCAATGAATCCTACCAGTGTCTTCAGGGGTCAAAATCTCTCGGCTCGCCAAATCGAAGAACTGAGATCTCAATATATATATATATCATTAACAAGCGCCCAATAATTATTGGCCCAAATTGTTTATTTAATTTGCCACTTTTTTTAGTGAAATATGATGTCTACATGGTGCATGTGTGATATAAGCAAGGTAAAGTGTGAGCAAAATATTACAGGAAGAACGTGAGCAATGATGGAGGCAACACTGTCATTATCGAGAAACAAAAAAAAAAATAAAAAAAGGAGTTTTACTATGTTTAATAAATTTTATTTTTAAATGTTTAATTCTTATAATAAATAAAACATCGGTATAAAATAAACTTTAAATATATATACAATACAATTAGAGATTCGTTGGATTCTCCAATTTTGAAGATATTTATTTAGGACAAGCTGAACTCAAACTAATATAATAAGAATATAGAAATAGGCTGAACTAAGTTTGGCATCATGAACTTTGTACCGCGTACAACCCTATATAAAATCCCATAGGAGGGAATGAAGAAATAGAATATGAAAGAAAAAAAAAAAAAATATATATATATATATATATATATATAATAAAATAATAATAACAATAATAAATATTTTAATAAAATTACAAAAAAATTGTGATGCTAAATTATATTTGGTAAACTAAATTATATTAAACTAATGTCAATAAACCAATATGCATTGGTTTATAAAAAATATGGCCATTTTTAAGGGATGTGTTGTGATCATAGTGGGTCATATGAATAGCAAAATGCTGCTGGTGAACGTGAAAGTGGGCTTAGATTAGAAAGAAACCCTTTACAATTTCAGCCTAACCTGTCATACCTTACAATACACTTCTTTTCTGGACAAAGCCTTGCTTTAGCTTAAAGAATGCGAGATTGAGATCCAACAATTTTATGGTGTCGAGTTGAATAAAGTTTGACGATTCCTAGACATAATTAGCTCTCCCCTGCCATCCGAGTTGTCCAAGATAATCACCAGAAATAGGTCGAGCCAATCATTAAATTCAATTCTGTTGGACCCTGTTTTAACCAACCCTTTTTTAGCCCTGTTTAATTGATCAACCCACATTTCCATTATTGGGGTTATAATTTATATAGATTCACAGCAGTACACACACTACGAAAACAATGAAGTCCAGGCCCAACGATAACTTTGGGGGCTTTGACATGTGAAATTAGGCCGATTTAAGAAACCCGAATTAGAAGTTCAATTGCATTAAGTGGGAGCCTAGTCAGAAGAAAGACCAGGCTCGATAGTGGACATGGCTTCTATTCATTAAATTGGGTTCTTGTTCTTGGTCATTTCTTTGTTGCTCTTGGTCCAAATCATCTGTTGAAGCTCATCATTATTCACGCTAAAGCCATTCCTACTTCTGTTTCCGGACTCGCCGGACCCTGGAACAGCTGCCCCGTATCCATTTTATTATTCAAATAAAGCGTAGCAGCTCAATTTTTATGGGAAGACATTGAAGGGCTAATATTCTAGTTGTCTTACAGGTACTCATGCTTTAGTTGTAGCAGTGAAATGTTTGATTCAAATGCAGTTGTAGCAATTGGAAATTTCATTTATATATATATATATATATATATATATATATATGTGCATATATAGCAAATGCTTTAGATGGAGTAGTGATGTGATAAAAGGGACCGAGAGTATGTAGGCAGTTTGATAATATAGAAGAGGAAGGGATCGAAGGTGATGTTAGATGTCATGTGCGATGCTGTAGATGATCATCACGCCTCTGCGATTGCTCGCCGTGGGCAGTCATAATTACGGAGCTGTTAAAGGGTATCATCCTATACGTCTATCTTTTCCACCGTACACACAAGGTATCTTGATGTGATTTGTGAACATCACTGATATGTGCAACATTCTTCAATGACCTTGCAAGACGATTCTGAGCTTTTTGAGCGACTACTGGGCACATGTCGCTCACTGTTCTGTATTGAGAGTGTGGATGGCTAGATGCTCAAGCACGAACATTGATCCATTTCGTCTGGCTTCGTAATAAGCTCTGTGGCCAAGAGAAAATATGATCATCCTTACTCGTTGATCCCTTTTATTTTTATGTCAATTTCTTCGAGATGAAACTCGGGACACGAAATCGCAGTAATTAACCATACAAGCCCCAATAAATATTTGATTATTTGTCTAGCAAAAACATTGATACCCACAAGACCAAACAACCAAAAAAAAAAAGGATGTCGCAGGTAAATCAACAATTAAACCAAAATAGGCAGCATAAAGCCTGAGTCAACCAAAAATACAAAAGATAAATAAAGGAGGCATGCAATGTAAATCTAGGGCCACAGCAAGCAATTCTGCTTCGGAGCCAACTATCCTCACACCTCAGCATTTGATCTCCTTTAAAGCATAAGCAAAGTACAAAAATGTTGGGTCAGTGGCACCATCCTTGTAGTAAGCAAACACCAAAGTGCCATCGTCTTTCATGTTCTCCCCCACAAAACTGCATTAAGAATCAAGTCTATAAATACCAATGAATGTTTAAAACAGCATATGTATCCATAAAATGAACTGGGCTAAAAACAGGACAGAAGATCAAAGTGAAGAAGGCAGATATGACGAATACTTACAATTGGAGGTCACTGAGCTTCGAAAGTAGAAATTTAGTAGCTCCCTCAATGTGTTTCTTAAAGGTTTCTTGTTTCTCTGCATCCAGCAGAGGAGTCAACAACTTGATGAACCTCTTCATATACGTGACAAATTGCTTCTTGTCAAAAGCAGGTTGCTCCTGCAAGCATCAACTGATTAATCATCAAAATTTGCAATTTTTTCTTAAATATGTGGGGAATCCAGCAATAGAAACTGAAAGATAATAGAGGAGCACAATGCCATTAAAAATTAAAGTATCATGGCTCACCTGGAGCCTAAATGTGTCAACAACATCAACCACCTTGATAGCTTGGTCATCAACCCCCTCATCTACCTCACCACCTTCAGCCGAGGGATTTGCACCAATGTCTACATCAACGGTTCCTTGAATGACCCACTAGCCAAAGCATATGGACCACAAAGTAAATAACAGCTAAAGATTCCAACCACAATTATGGGATAAACAAGTCTTTTCAACTTTCATGAACCATAACCATGGTAACACTAACCTTTCCTTCAACTTCCCAGAGCATTCCATTCTCAATTTCCTTGTATGGAAATGAGTCCGAGAGAAGCTCATCGCCTACAATTCATCAAAATGGGACACATTATCTAAGTTAGTGTAATACCCAAGACGGTTAACAGATGCTTTTTGTTTAGACAATTTGCAGTCTTTTAAACTGCCTGAATGTCCTAACATGAGATCCGAGGTAGTCATACATATTATTCAGAATTTGGAATAAGCATACCAATAGGTAAAAAGACAGTTTTAAAACCTAATTACATTAAAAAACACACACACACACAACTTCACTAAATGAGCTTAGTGAATTATATATTATACTTTTAACTTCACTAAAGATTTGAGGTTAAACCCAAGACACGGATCATTTGGGATCAAGACTGGCAAAGGGGCTGTGTGAGCGTGTTACCAAGTGAGCCTAGTGCCTCTGAGCATGTTAAACTATAATGTATGGTTTATATCTTGAACTTAAGTGAATGATTTCTTGACACATGTCAGACTGCCTGCGCTCAACCTACTTCACAAGCCAACCAAAAGAAAGCAAAAGGCACGGCTCAAACAAATCGAAGCAAATACCAGATTTTGACACAGAACAGAAAAGTATAAGAGAAATTACCGGTGAGAAGATCCTGATAAACCAGCATGATTCCGGCGACTGTCTCTCACTCTCGGATCAATGCGAACAGCGAGAGCTACGGAAGGAGAAGCAGGGTAGATTAAGCGAGGGCTTCGCTAACAACAGAACTGGAAGATTTCAATGACAGATCTAATTACGGAAAAGGGCTCGTACATTCACTGAAATGACAAAAGTGTCCATCCCCTCCGCCGATTATTATCGTCTATTGGAAATAATAGGAGCCTGTTTAATTTACTTATCTTTAATTATTGATACTGTTTATTGTTACATTACAATCATTTTTTTTTATTGGTGATATTTTTATTAATAAATATAAAATTAATATGCTTTATTTTTATTAAATAATATAATGACCAATCAAAAATTTTTTTGTTAAAATAAATAATGTTTTACCTATTAACATAATAAATGTGATGTCTTAACTTATTAAATGAGTACGTAACATCATTTATGATCATCAATATTTGACACCGTTGAAAGATTTTTTTTTTTTCTCTCTCTCTTCCATATGAAAGATTGTTTTTTCATTCTTCTCAACAATATGTCCTAAAGGTTTTAATTCTTTGTTCATTGCATCGATCTTCATCCCGATCCGTGCAACTTCTTTTGCCACGGAATTTGTCAGAGCTTCGAGTTCCTGATAGAAATTACACGTGATTTAAACCCAAAAACTTGCTTATCAAATTGCTGTAAATCTTGCACATCATAAATTGAAGACCATCCCTTTAAATACCTAAGAAATCTAGTATCTGTCCTTAAAAGAGTTTTTTTTTTTTTTGGTGCATTTAAAATAGAAATTTTTAGAATCTTTTAAAAGGTATTGGACAGCTAGAAATCGTGAAAGAATTTTTGTATGCTTTAGTGATTATTTTTGTTTCTTAAGCACTTTAAATAAACAAAAAAAAAAAGATGAAAAAATATTGGAGAGGCGATCTTTCGTCCAAATTCAGACTCGAAAACAAAACGGGCAAAACAAAGACGGAAAAGAACAAAGGGAAGCGGGAAAGCCAAAATTCAAAAGAAAATTGAGGTGGAGGGCTTGGGCGGACCGGTATGCACAAGTGAAAGACACGTCCGCTGCTCTCTGCCGATTTGGAGTAACCTGAAATCATCCGTAATGGAGGATACGATTTCAAGAATCATCACAGACCTCGAAGGAACCCACATCAATGGCAACCACTCGCTGCCGGCGGCGGCGGCAAGGCCACCGATTTCCCTCTCGACTCTTGAGGATCTCCAGTCGCTTCTAGATTACAATGATTTACAATTTCTCGACCAGTTTATCTTCTATCTTTCCACCAAATCACTCTCCCCTTCCTCTCTCCTCCCTCCCCTCACTGCTGCCATGGACTCCGGGCCCGTCCACCTTTCTCTACTAGCCTCCAAAGCTTACCTATCTCTGTTGCTCTTCCCTAATTCCCCTGTTTTCACTTTTTTCACCCCCATGGCTTTCCTCTCCCTCCTCCGCTCCCTCCGCCGCTCCCTCAAGCAGGGTGCTCGTAGAGGAGAGGGCTCTTCGGCCGGTTCCCGCGTTGTCCAGGCTAAGAAAAGGAAAGGAAGGTCAAGAAATAAAAAGGAGATAAATGAGTGTGATAGTGGTGAAGATTGTGGGAGCGGAGAGCTTGAGAAGTTTGATATTACAGTGTTTTTTGATGTTCTTGAGAGGCTGGGGTTGGTCTTGGATTTGATTCATCTCAGTAGATTTCCTGATTGTTTGAAGTCGATGGTTCAAACTGTTGTTGAAATTCCAGTTTTGGGTATTGAATTGTTTGGTAATGCTGGGAATTTTAGTAGACTGAAGGAATTGTGTTCGAGGATTTTGTGTCAAGTGTTGAAGCCTGAACATGGAGAGGAAGGGAAGACAGCATCTGAGGTGTTGAAGTCGTTGACGCCCTTGATTTTGGCAGTTAAATCTCTGTCGAGGAATTTTGCACTGGCATTTGTGAAGGATTTGGTAATGGGCGTGGCTAAGACTAGTGATGGTGTTAAAAGAGCCGTTGTGAATTTGCCACGCTATTTGGCACAAAAGGCGCAGGAGAAGGCAGAGCCAAGGGGTCTGGCTGTAGACGCAATAATGGAGGTCGTTAAAGCTATGGATAAGAATGATCAGATTGAATTTGTGGGGTATGTGGTCAAAATGACCCAAGGGAAGGCTAATCTTAGGCTCCTTGGGGTGAATTTGATCTTGAATTTAATGATGTTATTGGAAGATCCACTTGGGGTGAATATGGGCTGGGAAGTGCAGGATTCATGGGGGTTTTATTGCTTAGAGTCATTGATTCAGCGCTGCTCAGATTCAAGTGCTGGAATTCGAGCTCGTGCATTGTCAAATATGGCTCAATTGGTGGGGTTTCTCTCCAGTGATGATGCAAATAGTGTGGTAATAAAGGAAGCAATGGGATTTGGAGAAGTAAGGAGGGAAAGAGTGGACGGTGGGGTGAATGATTTGTTAAGGAAAAGGTGTATGGATGAGAAGGCAAATGTTAGGAGGGCTGCACTTCTTTTAGTTAGCAAGCTGATTGCTCTTTTAGGCGGTAATTTTGATGGCATTGTGCTCAAGACCATGGGAATGGCTTGCTCAGATCCCCTTGTGAGCATTCGTAAAGCTGCGATTTCAGCTCTCTCAGAGGTTGATTAGTTCTTGTGCTTAATCTAATTTTTGCAATTTAACCAGTGTTCTGTCCTGTTGGAATGAGTATTACATTATGCTCATTGCCTGTCATGTTGCAATAGTTTACACACCTTGATGCTAATCCACATTAAAATGCTGCTGGAAATGTGCCTAGAGTTGCCTTGCATATTTTTACTGAAATTTCACCTTTCTGTTTTCTGTCTAGAAGATGTGAAAAGGATAGTAGATACCGAGCTGTCCTGTGACTGCATTAGGTGGAAATTATATGATTGGTTTTCCTTCCAAACTCATATGAGCTCTTATCTTTGTGTCACTTCCCATCCAAAGCTTCAGACTTCAGTGTCTTTAATGTGAATCTTGGTTCATCATTGTGCTTTATGTATTATATTTCATTTACAAAATTTTTTGGCCATAACTCACAAAGCCTTTTTTTTTTTTTTTTGATTCAGTAATGTTTTCTGGGAATATGTAAGCTACATGGATTAGATTTTACATTATCTGATATCTTGTGAAGGTACAGATGTATCATATCTCTGCCTAAGTTAGTTGGTGTGCCTGGCCTGCTATTTTTCAATTCCTTTGAAATCCTTGTGTCTAAGAAAAGTTATTCTTATTTGTATTCCTTCTTATGTTGTATTATACCAATAATTGCAGGCATTCAGAAATTTTTCAGATCAAAGTGTAATGATAGAGTGGCTACATTCTGTTCCACGTTTGATAACTGACAATGAATCTAGCATTCAAGAAGAATGTGAGAACCTGTTTCTGGAACTGGTTCTAGAGCGCATTTCCAGAGCAGGACCTACCAGTGCACCTTGCAATGCAATCCCTCTATCAGACTCTACTACGAAGGAAAAAGTAATAGAAATGGAGATCAACTCAAAATTCCCTGAAGTTTTGATTCTCTTGAAAGAGATCTCCAATGGAGAGGTGACACCTTGGGTGAAGAAAATCTGCACAAGCCTAGGTAAGAAGAAACGACTGAAGTCCAAAGTTGCTGCTGTGCTACAGAACATCATAAGGACTTCTGAATCTATTTGGTTGAGTCATTCCATGCCAATAAATAAGTGGACAGCTCCACGTGGTGCTTGGTTTCTTCTATCAGAGGTGTCAGCTTACCTTCCAAAGGCCATCGACTGGGAGTTTCTACATCATCATTGGCAGCTCCTTGACAAACATGAATTGGCCAGTGTAACTATGAGCCCAAACACAACAGAGTATTTGCATGAAGATGACGGGGGCATAGAACATAGATCTGTTGCATGGGCAGGGGATCGTGTTTCTCTCCTGCAAACAATCTCTAATGTTTCCACAGAACTGCCCCCAGAACCTGCAGCTGAGTTAGCTCATAACTTGCTGAAAAGAATTGAAGAGTTCAAAATGCATTCGACAGAGGTACTTTTACTCCTATATTGATCTGGGTACTTAAAAAGGAGCATGCTCTTCTTTATTTACTTATGCTCAAAAGAAATGAAGAGGTCAAATGCATTTGACAGAGGTCAAAGGCTCCCGTGCCCACAGGGGGGGGGGTGTAACAGGCACCTAATAATTGCTGGAGTTGTTTTCATATACTTCAGGTTTTGTTTATTCCAAACTGGGGTATGAATCACTCAGTCGATTGAGCAATGTTCTAGTTGTGCTAGATATAGTGTTTTTATTCTTTTTCTTCTGGTCATGCGCTGCATTTTAAATTGCACTTTTATCATGAAGCTGTCTTGCAAATAAAAGTTTGTTGAAGAGTTTAAAGTTTCCAGAAAATATGGCCTCCATTCCTTTGGGTTTTCTTCCTTAAATTAGCTCCAAGCGATGCTGCATCGCTTGATGACCTGTTTTCAAATTAACAGTGGGAGCTACGTGAAAATTCTCTTGACCCACGATAGGTAATTGCATTTAAAAGTATGACCTGTATGGAGAGAAACATTCCCTGGTGACCTAAGTGACCAACAGTAGCCAGTTTCTTGCTCGCATAGTGTCTTCCTACGTCATACATTATTAACTTCATTCAATGTGCATGATTCATGATAGGTTCATGCCCACGTGAAAGCACTGCGAACATTATGTAAGTGGAAGGCTTCAAGTGCCAATGAGGCTGATGCCCTTGTGATGAAATGGGTGGAGCAAGTCCTCTCTAAGGCTTCTCAAACTTTAGAAAAATACATTACAAGGGATTCAGAAGCAAACAACAGAGATAATTACTTAACACCACTTAGAAGTGGAAAGAGAAGGGGCAAAGGTGTACCAGCCAATTCCAGATTGCTGTTGGAAGCAGTAACTGCAGTTTACACAATTGGTTGTTTGGTTATCGTTTGTCCTTCAGTTGATATGAGTAGCATTGTTCCTTTGCTACACACCATCATCACTTCGGATGATTCTGGGTCAAAGTCGCATAAATTACCACATCCTAAAGTCTCCCTGAAGCAAACAGTGCCTTCTTTGTACATTCAAGCTTGGTTGTCAATGGGAAAGATTTGCTTAGCGGATGGGAAACTTGCAAAAAGATATATTCCTCTGTTTGTGCAGGTTTGATAGCTTCAACAGAAATCTTGTTGAATTTACCTAAGAAATATTATCAGACGCATTCCTTTGGTAATGTTTGATATTGTTTGTGTCTACGTGCGACCATTCACAATTTTTCAGAGATAATTTTGGCTAGTCTTTTCTGGCAACAAGAAAAATTCATGCAATTAGAATTTAAGTTGGTGCTTAGGTCTGCTTCCTTTTTTCTTGCTTGATTGCTGAAAATTTGAGAGCAGTTAGAGAAACATGTTTCTACTTTCATGAACATGAATCGCTTCATATTGCCAGCCCTACTACCACCTATGAATTTTCTCACATCACCAGCTCATCTTGATGGCTATTTGCCTGCGAAAGCAAAAAAATTTGCTTCATTCTGAATCTGTTTTGTGTGCCTCACCTCGCAGGAGCTTGAAAAGAGTGATTGTGCAGCCCTCCGCAACAATCTCGTGGTCACAATTGCTGATTTTTGTGTTCGTTATACTGCTCTAGTTGACTGGTGAGACCAGTAGGAAATTGATGGATAAGAATTACCTTTGCATCGTCTTTTTGACTGAAAAATGATGAGCGCTAAGCTTTCATTCTAATCAATCATTCTTGAAATCAATAGTTACATATCAAAGATCACCAAGTGCCTCAAAGATCCATGTGAACTTGTCCGAAGGCAGACATTTATATTGCTTTCCAGGCTGTTACAGGTGTATATCTTTTCTTGGGCGTTGTGATTTCTTGTACTCTTGACATTTCCTTTGGAAGTGAATAATCATTATTAAAGGCTGTTTTCTTTTCAATCTATGCTCATGTCCAGAGGGACTATGTGAAGTGGAGAGGAGTGCTCTTTCTTAGATTTCTTTTGTCTCTTGTTGATGAGTCGGAAAAGATAAGACAACTTGCTGACTACCTCTTTGGAAATATATTAAAAGGTTAGAAAGCTTGACAAGTCATCCATCAATTAAGTCGGTAACAATTCCTGGGGGGTTTTGACTGATGTGCATCACCTGTGTGCAGTGAAGGCACCGCTTCTAGCTTATAACAGTTTTGTGGAAGCTGTTTATGTTCTTAACGACTGCAACGCCCGCAATGGACATAGCAGTGCTGAGAATGCAAGGACAGATAACCGACAGTTTTCCCTCCGGTAGGTGGCTTTTATGTACTGCTGCTTAGGGAACAGCAGGGGGATGGACATAGAGTGATAAAGAGGCTTTCTAAAGCAGATGAATTGTTATTTGCAGGGGTAACGACGAAAGTTCAAGATCCAAGAGAATGCACATCTATGTTTCCTTACTGAAACAAATGGCTCCAGAGCACCTGGTGGCAACATTCGCAAAACTATGTGCTGAGATCCTTGCAGCTGCATCGGACGGCATGCTCAACATAGAAGACGCAACAGGACAGGCTGTTCTGCAGGTACCCTCTCTCTGCCCGTCCAAGGACCACACACTCTAGCTACATTGGTAACTTCAATCCTCATATCACTTTTCATTCAGGGGACCTATTATCATTTCACCAGAATATTGGTGACCTAATTTTATCATTGCTGGATCCCCTGTTAAAAAGATGGCAGGACTTAACACATTTGCATTCTCAATGAATTCCATAGCTCAAGGGAACATTATAAATTTTGCTCTGGTAGGCAAATGTTATTTGCCTATCATTTTGTCTTTGCTGTTTATATTTGTCCCACGAAATCCTGATTTCAAAATTTGGGGAGCAGGATACTTTTCAAGTTCTTTCCTGCAAAGAGATCCGACTTCCATCTGCCCGTGCATCACATTCTGATGCGGGAGACATAGAAGAAGAAATTGGAGATGGTGGAGCCTCTGCTTCAGCTGCCAAAGGAAGGGCCATAAATCAGGCAGTGAAGAAGGGTATTATCCAGAACACCATTCCCATCTTTATAGAGCTCAAACGGCTACTGGAAAGCAAAAACAGTCCCCTCATTGGTTCCTTGATGGAGTGTCTACGGATTATTTTGAAGGATTACAAGAATGAGATTGATGACATGCTGGTTGCCGACAGGCAACTACAGAAAGAGCTCATATATGACATGCAAAAGTACGAAACAGCCAAGGCCAAATCAACAGCTACTGAGGCCGTTGCTGCCTTTCAAAATTCAAGCAGCTTTCTTTCACCTGCTGGTGTTTCCAAGGCTGCAAGTACAAAACAAGCTCAGAATAAGTTGTCTGAAAAGTTGCAAAGCGACTCAAGAGTGGCTTCAGCAATGGCAGATGCGGCTGCCGCAGCTAAAGCCCGGTCCGTTCTTAGAGAGGTTAACAGGGGAGTATTGTCACCACCGCTTAGCTCCCTTGGTGTTCCAAAACTCAAGCCGAGTGAGCGGGAAAGTGGTGGTAGAAGCGATCGACCCATGGCCATGGACGTGTTAGAATCTTTGAGAAGAAGACAATCTTTTGAAGATGAGAACTGATTGTTAGATATTCATTCATCTTCCCATCCTGGGCGCCATTGAAGCCAAAGACAGCTCTGAGACCTGAGCCTGGAGTTTACGGGTTTCCATTCCGTGTTTATCTTTGTTGTTAGCTATGATTCTTTTTGGTTCATAGTTAGCAGACAACATTTTCTTCGTGAAAAAATTTTTTAAAAAAAAAAAAGAGTTAAAGTGAATGTTAGTTAAATATTTATTTGAAGTAAAAAATGGGGTCAATATTTTTCGTCTTTCTTTGATTTCTCAAAATATATGATATTAAATTTTTTAATTTTAACGAATATTTTAAATGTAACAAGGGTCGCAGAGAAAAAAACGAAATGGGAGCATTTTATGCCCTGTGCCCTATGTCATTTAATTCTTTCTTAAATCCTTTTAAGTCAACAGGAGAGAACGCCCGGTCCGTGGAATGTTGGGTCCATCGGTCAAGATTGATTCCTCGACGAAAATACAAGTAAAAACCGAAGCATATTTGTTCTCGGATCCGGGGGACACCAATAAAAGCGAAGTTGAGGAATGCGTGTCTTTTGGTCTTTAATTCTCTTTTAGGCACCTCACCTCAGGTAATTTTCCCTGCTTTCACTCTTTTTTTCCAGTTTTCATCATTGAAAATTCTTGTCTACAATCGAAACGGGGACTTTATTTCTTCTGATATTGATGAGTCATCCGTAATTTATTTTGTTGCTCCATGTAATTTAACTGGGTACGGCTTTAATCATCATTTCGCTTTATTCAGACGTGGTTTTGGTTTAGAATTGCCCATTTTCATTACTATGTTTCTGGGTTTGTTGAATTGAAGAGGGTTTATTGTTGATTTTGGATTGGAGGTAATTTTTGTCTTCATTTCTCAAGTCAGTCTGTTCAAATTCTGAAGTGGGTGTCACTTGTTAGGAGAGAAAAGGGGGAAAAGAAGTTATGGATAGCAACAAAGATGAAGCATTAAGATGTGTGAGGACAGCCAAAGAAGCTATTGCATCCGGTAACAAGGACCGGGCATTGAAATTCCTTAAAATTGCAAAACGGCTTAATCAAGATTTGTCTGTTGATGAACTCTTTGCTGCTTGTGAGAAGCTTGGTTCAGGGTCAAATGTGCCTTCTGGTGATGAGAAAGATTCTGTTGGTAATGATGATGATAAGAATAAGGCAGGTTGTGCAAAAATAAGTGAGGGTTTAAGTGGGCAGCAGAGTTATGCAAAAGAACAGTTGGAATTGGTTAGAAATATTGGGAAGGATAATGATTATTACGCAATTCTTCAGCTGGAGAAGGCTTGCTCAGTTGAGGAAATTAGGCGGGCCTATAAGAAATTGTCATTAAAGGTTCACCCAGATAAAAACAAAGCACCGGGATCTGATGAAGCATTCAAAAAAGTGTCCAAGGCATTTAAGTGCCTGAGTAATAGTGACTTGAGGAGGCAATATGACCAGATGGGTTTGGTTGAGGAGTTTGAGCATAAGCAGCAGTATAATGTTAAGAGGCCTATGAGGAAGAGAAGTGTGCATAACTTTTATGACGATGATTTTGATCCAGATGAGATATTCAGGTCATTTTTTGGTCACTCAGACATGTTTAGGGCACAGCACACTTATATGAGTAGGGGGATGGGTAGTCAACATAGGCAGGATTTTCATGGAGGAGGGTCCAATCTGATTCTTCTTCTACAGATATTGCCATTCTTGTTAATATTGGTGCTTGCTTATGTGCCCTTTTCGGAGCCCAACTATTCCTTGCATAAGAATTACTCCTATCAGATTCTCAAGACGACTGAGAAACATGGTATAGATTTCTTTGTCAAATCACCAGCATTTGATGAGAATTTCCCTTCGGGAAGCCTTGCTCGAGCCAATATTGAGGATAATGTGATTAAGGAATACAAGAATATGCTTTGGCGTCATTGTCGCATAGAAGCCCAGAGACATCACTGGAATAGAAATCTGCCTACTCCCAGCTGTCTTAAATTTCAGAACCTTGGATTAGTATGAAGGTGAGCTAATTTTCCCTGTCCTAACTGCAGATTTTCCTCTCTTTTTTCTGTTCATTCAATTTGAGATATTCTCTGCTGTCCACCATATTGTTTTCTTGAATAGATTTTCCTCTCAGCAGTGCTTTCCAGGTCACTTTCCTGTTCAGCATGCCATTGAAAAAATTCTGATTTAAATGTTTCCTTGTACTAGCTTATGATAGGCTAGCTGGTTTTTGTGTCATGTTCACCATATGGAATTCTTGCTTATGGTTGATTCCATGGTGGGGGTTTGCACTATCACTGTGTTGCAATTAGGGCCATGTTTGAAGTTCATGAATGTTGCCTTTTGGTCAATTGCATTTGCTCAATCTCTTGTTGCAGTATTCTGTTTACCTCGTGTTCCCCCTTTTCCAATATATTTACTATTTATTGGTTGCTGCAGATATATTTCTGCTTAAGGTGCCTATAGTATGTGTTTCTGATTTGCAAAATAAGCTGGCACACAGAAAAGCTTCTACACAATACTAAGTTGATGAGCCTAGATATCCCATGGTTGCCTCCAGACGGAGCCAGATATTATGGTTTTATTTCACGGTTTTTCACCACCACCTTTACCCTTGCTGTCAAGGATCTGCATATCAAACAAGGGGATATGAACACTTTGTCGTACGGTGAGCTTTTCATGTACCATTACTTGGGCAAAAGCTTCCGATTCCTGTGCATCTTGTTTGATGTTTGGTTTGGAGGCTGAGCATATGTTTCATAGCGGCCTTTTACTTGGTTTTAAAGAAACCAAGTTGGATCCCTTCTTGAGCAACAAACCTTCACAACGTGTCAGTCCTCTCAATACCAATGCTTCTGGACCCTGGTGTAATATGTTGTGTCGTATATGTTCTTTTGACATGCCCAGATTCAGAGTTGCAAGTATCTATTTTTATTAAGAATTGTCGGTGAAACTCTTTCTCAATGCGGTCGCTCTTCAGTTTCAAAGTAAAAATCTGCGTGGATGAAGGCCCCCTATTAACATTTTTGGGTCTAGACAGTCTCACAATGTCAACACGAAATTCTTGAATCAAGGTGAGAATCGAAAGATTTCTGAAGGATTCTTGGGAATTTGATTGCTACGCAATTCGAGTTCTGCCGCTATGACTTGATCAAAATGATAACATTCACTCTGCTCTATTCTGCACAAATGAACTCCGAGTCAAAGTAGTAGGCCCTTTTGCTTGAATCCGTATAAGATAATGGAATAAAATATGTATACGAAGCAATAACAGCCACGTTCTTGCGGTCTGATTGAACAAAAAAAAAAAAAAGGAAAAAAAAAGTTATAATAAGTGGCAATGTTCAGCCAATGATTGTTCGATGACGAAGCATTCGAGTATTGTTTTTAGCTTTTCTCTCAAGAATCATTGCCCACGAATAAAAAGAATGCAAAACGAAGGCCACTTATGTTTTTTAGAAAAAAAAAAAAAAAAAAAAAAATCTATGTACAGAGAGTTGTCAACAGAGGACAACACCAGAAAAGTTGAGGTGTCTCCCATTTACACGGAAAACGTGTTCTTAAGTCCATTCTATATTAAATTGATCTATTAACTCTTTGACAAAGTCATTTTATTGTAAATAGACATGACAAATTCCTATATGACTATGTTTTAAAATTAAATAAACTTACTCTACAATTTTACACATTTCAATTGGTTTACTAACTATGTTAGTTTTTTTATTCTAATAATAAAAAAAACCATGTAAGTTATTTGAATTTTCCAAGTGATAGAATTGTCACAGGATACATTGTTTTCAAAAAGGGTTTTATATATATATATATATATATATATATATATATATATATATATATATAATCATACCTCTAAATCGGAATTGATTGTGATTTCTAAATATTTTTATTCAATTTTTTTATATAAAAAATTTGTTATTAGAATATTATTAATTTAAATAAACATCAATCTTAATATTAATAAATTTAAAATTTTAATATTAATTTTTGATATAAATTTTTAAGAAATAATATTAATAAATTAATTTAAATTTAGACTAATGTCAAACAAAAAAAAAATAAAAAGTATGTTAGTAACGAGAGTACCGCTTAAATTGTAACAATTAATTGTTACTGGGTAAATGAGACTGAATCTTTTACACGGACGGACTTAAAATCTCGAAAGGGCCTTATTCATAGAAGTGAGATTGATGGATACAATTGATGGAACGACATAAATTACAAATATAAAATTCAAGCGATTATAATTATCGGCAATTCAATTCACACCCATTCTCCAGTGTCTCGTCTACTTTTTAACATTTTCGATCGCAGAATTCCCATCTTTGACTGTGCACGCCAATTCGGACACCCTTTTGCCAGACCGAAGACTCAGCAGCGGGTCCTCCGCGTGCAAGTTCAAAAAGAAGACGGGATTCAAAGGGAAATGTCAGTATTACACCCAAGACCGACGAAGGAATACAGACTGAAACGTACCACAAATTTGGATCCAGCAAATGACAAGACGGTGAAGCACATACGTGTCCGTACAAATACAGTTTATGTACTGCATACCCACTATAGCCGTATACAGGAGAAACTTCAACGTTAGAAAAGAAAACGCAAAGGAAAGATCAAAACAGAACAAAAAAAGACCATAATTCGTACAAAGACTCAGATCTACATGTGAAAGAAAGATGATTAATCATCACCAGAATCATCATCACCTCCAAAGATGGAAGCGCGATTATAGAGCAATAACAAGATCAAGACAAGAAACAAGGCCACCCCAACTGGGGACCCGCTGACTCTGTGAATGGTGTCAGGCTCACCGGTAGAGAACATGGAGGAGAGGAAGGAGCCACGATCGGAGGATAGGAAATGGATGGTCAGGAGGAGAATAATGGGCAAGAGGAGGAGACCCAGCGGACTCAAGAGATCGGAAATGGCCTCGGTTATGGCTTCCTGGTCCCCAATGAGGGTCGGAGCTAGCACCACTATGAACACCACGGCCGCCAGCAGGATTCCATGGGGAGGACCTCGGCGCTGCTGTCTCTCTTCCAACATCCTCTGCCTGATTTTTTGTTCTCTTTTTCCACCCGGTTTTGTGCCTCTGATTTTCCTATCGGCAACGAGGTTCTTAAACTTTTGTTGTCTAGTTGGATTGTGTGGTTGTGGGTCGGGGGCTTACGGAGTGAAACGAGGAAAAATGGAGAGAAGTAGGTGCTCGAGCCTGGAGGGACACGTTTGTCTAAAAGAATGAACTACTTTTTACCCTACGCAGAATAAAAAAGTTAAAAGTTGAGTTTCGGCCATTTTTGGCTCTTTGTAAATGGAGTCTTCGTTTTTGTGAGCTGTCTCTCATTATTTTTCAGACCCATATCACGTACGAACACCTTTTAATATCAATTATATTATATTATATATAACTTAGCAATCAATAACCAAGTTTAAGACAAACCTGTTTTTGGGAACAACACCGTCGGAGAGAAATGCCGAGGCTACAATATCCGTTTTCTTTTGTAGTACGTGGCTTTTTATCTCACGAATCAAAGTATTCGACTTTGAAATACATAGTCCTCGGAATTATAACAAATTAGCTGATGATTAAAGAAGAATTATAACGTATTACGTAGAGGTTATTGAAATTAAATCATATTTGTTACGGCCTAAAAATTAGTGTAGAAAAAAAAATAATTTATTAATTCATATTTATTATAATTTTAATATTAAATTAAAAACAATTATAGTTTAGTATATAATAACTTGAATGTTTTAATTTGTTGTATGATGAGTTGAGAAATGTTGTTGGAATGGTTAATATAATTTAATGTCTATGTTATTGTATATAGTTTAATTATTATGTGATGTTTTTAGATTAATAAAATTAATAATATTTATATTATTTTTACAATAATATTAGAATTACTTAAATTTTAACAAAGACAGTGGTTGCTTTATTTTTTCAAATAAAATAACCATCAATCATAGATATGATTCGTAAGAATAAAAGCTAAAAAAAAAAAAAAAAAAAACTCAAGGTTCCGTTGTCACAAACAATACAAGACAAAAGATGCTAGATTTGAATGCGTAAGAATGGATTTGGTGTGTTATCCTAACTAATCTGAAGATTTTATTTATGCTAATATGGCACGGGTGCTGCCAAGGCGAAAACTAATGGAACTAGAGGCCCAGTGGAAGTTTGTTGGGGGTCGTAGACCTACTTTCCACCGAATTAACAGGAAAAAACGTTGCCGGCAGGAGTTTTGCCACACAGAAAAAAAGCCACATGAATTTTATTCTAAGGCAACATATGGATCCAGAAGCTTCCTTTTTTTATCTTGTTGGGAGCTACGAGCTTCAGAAAGGTGTCTTTGTTTCATGCATTCAATACGAGATAAAAGTTTTGTTGTCACTGTACTAATTTCATAAGTACTTTTATTACATCGAAAATATAAGTTAGTTGTGAAATATATTATATAATATATAAATAATCGCGCAAATGAAATGGTTTTGGACAGTTATTCTAGGATTAGTTGGCGTTGCTGCTTTTACGTTGATAATCTACAAAATGGGTTTGGACTTTGTGCAGTCATCTGACCATTGCTTTGAGCAGCCGGTACTGCCAGATCCTGGATTCCACCTGCCATGAATAGGACCATCAACTGACACATATTTAACTAGTTGGCTTACTTCGTTTCCTCCCGTCCGTCTTGCCTGAAAATTTCAGTAAAAGAAAAGAAAGCGAAAATAAACAGGAAAAAGAAGAAGAAAAAAAGGGCAAAACAAAAGAGAAAGATGGCCTCTGTTTTATTTCGTTTTGTTGTTTCTTTGTTTTTTTTTTTTTCTTAATAAATAGCTCGGCTCAGAATTAGCAATTTCAATTAGATATCTGTCATATATTTCTCAATATGGGCCGAGGGATTTACTTGATGGAATCTTTTCAAAAATCAAACTATTTTTCTTTTTTTTTTTTTCTTTTATTATTATTTTTTTAAACATTTGTATAAACGAAAGCAGTATATATGGTAATGCCAAGGACATGGACAGAAGCAGCGGTTTTTCTTTTGAACGTGGAGTCGACATCAATCATCAGTCATAATTAGTACCCAAGATTGGATTGAAGTTAAAGGGTCACAACTTGCACAATACAGATTAAAAGCCCAAGCCCATCTCACTGTGAATGGGGAATTGGGCACGACTGACTAAACGACAACAATGCAGACAAGAGGAACGAATTGGAAAATTTTATTAACCAGAAATCCGGGAAAAGTTGCAATTTGCAGGGAACTTGTTGATAATTTTTTTCTTTTTTTCAACAATTTTCTCTTGTTGCATGGGAAATAGTTCTTGACATTATTACTAATCTATTATGATCAATTATCCGCCATAAATACACTCCTCAAAACAAGAACTACAGTACAGGGGGGTCATTTTGGAAATCAACACAGTTGCCATCACAACAAACAAATCCAAAAGCACACGTCTGCCTGCACGCCCCACACAATTGTTATTGTAGGTATCTTTGCACAACTGCCGGAAACAGCGTGTGGTGCCACCCCATGGATTTTTCTCGCGATCCGAGCACACGTTAGCATCATTGGCACTAAGACAAGACCCTCAGCCTCCCCCGCAAGGCGGATAGGAAAAATTTCAGGTGCGTTGGAACATCGGTATCAGGTGAATGCAGGTGGGACCGGCCGGCAACAATCCCATGTGAAATTGTAATCAAAGGAAGGAGAAAGAAAGGCCAGAAAAACCTAGTAATGGAAGAATGGAAACGGAAAGAAAGCATGGGCATTCAGTACGAAAACTTGACATGGGTTACATGTTAACCCACTCAAGATGGGGAAAAACACCCCTTTTCTGACGAGTTAAAGAAGGCATCAAACCAATTACCAAACATTGCATTTTTTTTATCAGAGATTAGTCTGAGCATGTAAGCTCTGTCAAATTGGTGAGACATATACACACACACTCCCCATTCATGTATTTGTTCAACCTAACATGTTTCCAAAAAAAAAAAAAAAAAACCCTAACATGTTTCAGAACTATTGCTGAGTTAAGTAGACATGAAGGAATTGGCCGCCTATATACGTATTGCGAAGACAATAATCGATGCTTCAATTATCTTCCTCAATTGTTTGTCTGTTATCAGTCAACACGTTAGAATCTTGTACTGATTTTTATTGGTTATTATTTTTTGTTCAATGTAATATATTAGAATATAAATTTTTGTTTCTTACTCGTTGGAAATTGTTTATGCAAATGAGAAAGAAAACGAAAATTAATCTTCAAAGAAAGAGGCATCTTTGGATTTAACTCTGTATGTGGATCAAAAGAATTGTTCATGATTTGATCTGGGGCAGGCCGAATTCTGGCAAATTTGTTTTGTTTTTCTTTTCAGATCCAACCCCAGTATAGCCCAAAACTTTGAACCTCAAGAATTGTCCAAGCCCCGTTTGACCCGCAAAAATACATGTAGCCATCCAAATCACCGGTGCAACCATTCTCGGGCAGGTAATGGTTCATTAATTTATTTTGTATTACTTTTTCTTTTTTAACCCCAAAATAGACAAAAGAATATATCGGGAGCCAATTTCAGCATAATTTGATTCTGAGCCACGACGTGGGTTTAACTTCAAGTCACGTTGCGATGGTATTACTATGAATGCTTTAATTTTTTACCCTTTTGGATTCTTGCATTCTTACGTCTCTACCTAGCAAATAATGATATTATAAATATTTTGAGTGTATGATTTATAGTGTAAATAATTCTCCTTTATTCTATTATTATTATTATTATTTAAATAACTATAAAAATACATTATATTTATTAATCAAGATAAAATTAAAAGTTAAAACTTTTATTCAATATCTTTATATATAAAATATGTATTATTTGAGTAATATTAAAAACTAACAAAATTTCTTTACCATTTGATTTTTGTATTAAGGATCTAATTATATAGGGAAGACGGACGACGGTAAGATGAGTAATTCGTTCCCTCCGTTAATTGGCGACGAGGACAAGAAGCGACGCGTCGCACGTGACATGTGTGGCCCAACTTTATCTGCATGCAAGCGCTAGTCGGTACCACTAATATTTTCGGGGAAACGACTTGCCGTTGGCACTCGAGGGTCACATGACCATCTGGGATTCAGATAGGGCACTTTCCCTTTTGCCCCAAGCATTACGTTCTTGAAACAGAGCCCTTGAGGCCACCGAGAGCGGAAGAGAGGATGCCGGGACCTACGGTGGAGATGGAGCCAGTGGAGCCACAGTCGCTGAAGAAGCTCAGCCTCAAATCCCTAAAGCGAGCTCTCGATCTCTTCTCTCCCGTCCACGGCCACCTCGCTCCTCCCGATCCCGAGAGGTCTCTTTCGCATTTATTTTATTTATTTTAGTTTTAAAACCCTAAATAGTTTGTACCTTCACAATCTTGATTTTACAGTTAACGGGGATTTTTTTTTTTTTTATGCTTGTTTTGTTTGTGCAGTAAGAGAATTCGGACGAGCCATAAGGTTAGTGGAATCTGCAATCCTCTGTGGAGTATTGTGTTCTTAAAATTAGTATTCGGATCCTCTGAGTTGTTAGACAGGGTTTCTTCTTTTCTATTGGATTTTCTTTTTTCTTCTTTGGCATAGGCTGGATGTGTACTGGTTTATTAACTAAGTTTAAATTATTCGTGTAGATAAATTTAGAGTATAAAGGAATTAAAAGCAATGCTGAACTCCCTCGACAAGTTAATTCTACTGCAACAGATCGTGTCAGTCATCCTTCAGCGCCTTCCAATGCCCTTGCTCTTCCAGGTAGTACCTGTTATTATGAATTGTGGTTGTTTTTTGTGTTTTATTTGGGGATGGGGTTGGGGACACAAAATTTGTCTTATTTGTTTGATGGCTGTTAACTAGCTAAAGAATGGCGTCATTGGATTATATGAACTATACGTTCTAGGTTCAAGTCTAAGGGTAGCTGATACATGATTCTTATGGGTTGATTCACCCTAACTGAGGTGATGACGTGTTGCGTGCATAGAATCTGGTCACTCCTTTTTTTCCCCATTAAAACAAGGTGTTGCATTCTGGTAACATCAGTAATGATAGAAAATACGAGGTATTACACTCAGGTGATATCAGTAATGATAGAAAATATGAGTAATTTCGACATTAGAATGTATGCATGTTTTGTCTGCCTCCTATGGTTTTTATGATACAAATGATGTTGCTTGTTTATTGTTTCAAATGGGAAGATGCTTTTTCAATGGGATTGCTTGCTAATTTTCTATGGTTTGTCATTTCTTGACACATTTAACATAACCAAAATCTGTGCTCAAGATATTACTCATACTGTTGTGCAGGTTCAGATGAGTCCAGGGATCCACAAAGGAGTGGGGCTCAAAATGCTTTGATTGTTGGTCCATCTCTACAACCAAAGGGGTTGTGCGTGTCTCCATCTTCTCTCTATTTTCATATTGCATGTAGTTTTCTGTAGAAAAAAAGCACAGAAACGAGTAGCCCATTTTAAATATTTTACCTCATTTCTCCTGCTGCCTTGGGATTTCCAATTTCTGTAATCTTCCTTGCTAAACATTAGTCATTCTCTGACTAGAAATTTTATGCTTAGATTTGGCCCATTTTTGTTCCTTTGTGTTCTTTTGGGTAATGTATATGAATCATGAATTGTTATCCATACAGTAGTAGGACATTCTGAAAAGATGGCTAATTGTTAATGTGAATTATATTATGATCCTTTGAACTCCCATCATTCTTATTGCAGTGGCACACTTGATTTGGCCCATTTCTTCTCTTGGTGCTAAAACTTTCTTGTTTCCTCTCAGAAATGATATTGGTAACACAGGAAAGAGCACTGCAATTATTTCAACTCCTATTTCATCTGAAAGGTTTGTGTTCCTTTATAACTCATTGATCACTATGATATCTTTTTCTTTGCATGGGGAGATATGCTTGTTATTTCAGTTTTATCATGCCAAAATGAATTATCAATAGTTTTGGGCATTAAATTGATTATGTAACTAATGGCATTTGATGGATTGAAAAGTACTCTTCCCTCGCTACCCCACCCTCTACAGAGTAACATTTGAGCAATCAATCCTTCACTGTTATATACTTGTTTTTGTTTTTCCATGTCTACATTTTTTTTTTTTTTTTTTATCTGACATTATGTGCTCAATCCTGCATGTTGTAACCAATTTTGGTTTAAATTCCATTGCTTCCCATCACATAGGAACTATTCAACCTCCGCTATAATGGAAAGAATCCCAAGCAAATGGCCTCGTCCTACTTGGCATCCTCCATGGAAAAGCTATAGGGTAAAGAACCTTCTGTTGAATTTATTTTCATCATTATTTATTGGTTTGGGTTTGAGTTTCTGTTGGAATATAATGGAAAGAATTCCTAGTAAATTCTAATTATTGTTTACTGTTATCTCGTAGTGGTTCACTTTCTGTTTCTGTTAATACTTAGTAGAACACAGATTAATGCTGTTATGCTACTTCACTCTGAATGATGGAATTGCATGATCATAATTTATTGGTTGTGGAATTTCAACTCTTAGTATAATTGTTGGACATCTGTTAATATGCCTTAAGTATAACTTGCTCTCCTGGATGTGCTGTCAGTTCTTAGAATTTGTGATCTGCTTAAAATTTATGTTTGTCATCCAAAATTACTTAAGATAGGGCATGATGCCCATATGACATGTGTGGGCAGCTGCATGAGGTACATGGTGATTTCATTCTATCATATTTCATCTGTAATATTTTGTGAATTTGCCCAAAATTAAGAAAATCGCAGTTGTGCAGTTTGATACTATTCAATAATTGAAAATTTTATATTGTAGCAAGTGTTTTTTTCTGCTTCTGTTCCTATTTCATTGTCATATGGTATCCAGCTGTTGATGGGAGCATGCTGTAACACAATCACTACATTTTTAACTCTTAATTTGGGTACACCTGTAAAGTTGTTTAGGTCTTACAGCATTTGTGGTAAACCATTAATTTTGGACATCCCAAAGTGTAAAGTAGGCCATGAATGAAGCATATTCCTTTTCTTATTTATTGTTACATGCATGAACCTTTATCTGTGATGTTCCTTGTAGTTGTCTCTCAACATTGTTTTGACTTGCTTGGACACTAATATTGTTGCCTTGATTTCATTTTTGCTATGTATATGGTTTGCCCTCAACATGTTGGCTCTGTTGCATTAATTGCTTGAATTAATAGGTGTTACTCTGACAAAGTATGAGTTGATTGTGTAGGTCATCAGTGGGCACTTGGGGTGGGTGAGATCTATTGCATTTGATCCTAGTAATACATGGTTCTGTACTGGTTCTGCAGATCGAACCATCAAGGCTAGTATTTTATCCACTTTTTGAATTGGTTTGTTGGTTCCTGGTGGGAACTTCACATTAGTTTTCTTCACCAATTATCCTTGTCTGAATGTTGGTTTAACAGATATGGGATGTCGCAAGCGGCAGGTTAAAGCTCACTCTGACAGGACATATCGAACAGATACGAGGTTAGTTGGTGATATTGTTATTGATGCCAGTAATGTCCCCAGCTAATAAATCAATTTATTGGTTAAAAGGTGGATCTATTTTGATTTGTAGGGCTAGCTGTCAGCCAGCGGCATACATACATGTTCTCTGCTGGTGACGATAAGCAGGTGAAATGTTGGGATCTTGAACAGAATAAGGTAAAAACTTTTTACGTACTTTAATAATGTGTATCTAAGAAGTTATAGTTCTTGAAAAGTTTGATATGCTGTTTAGGTTGTTCGGTCTTATCATGGTCATTTAAGTGGTGTCTACTGCTTGGCTCTTCACCCTACTATTGATCTTTTGCTTACTGGAGGGCGTGATTCTGTCTGCCGGGTACCATATTATGTTGAATACTTCAATCAATACATTCATTTGCCAAATAGCATTATTTTATTTTAGTTTATCTGTTTTGTTGTGTTTTATTCTTGCCAAGTTCTGATTAGAAGTTTATAATGTGATGATGATTTCAGGTCTGGGATATTCGCACCAAAGTGCAAGCTTTTGCACTGTCTGGGCATGAAAATACAGTGTGCTCTGTTTTTACTCGACCAACAGTATGCATTTGTTCTGTGCCAAGTATCTTAAAATTTCTTTTGGCTCATGTTGGCTTTCATTTGGGTAGCTATGTGACATGCAACCCAAGATGCTGAAAGTACCCATTAAGTTGGCTTATGGTCATGGTTGTGTGGTGGTCATGGTTGTGTGGTTTAAGTTCTTTTCACGTGGGTTTTGTCATAGGTGCATGTGTTTGCAGGAATTTGTGTGGATTTTTACATGGTTGATTAAAAATTATTGCTGCTGATTCTAGGATCCACAAGTTGTAACTGGCTCTCATGACACTACAATTAAGTTTTGGGACCTGAGATATGGTAATTAACTTACCCCAAGGATTGTCCATTTTTATTTGACTCTTTTACTTTTTAGTCAATTTCTTTTTTCTTTTGTTTTGGGTACATTAGTTGATTCTTTTAGTAGTTATCATTTTATTATTGTCTTTCCAGGTAAGACCATGTTAACTCTGACACACCACAAGAAATCCGTGCGAGCCATGGCATCACATCCTACAGAGTTTGTAGCTTCTTCTTGTCTATCCATTATTTTTTTTTACTGTTTAACATATCACATTGTAATTTTTTGCATATATTTTGTTTATATTTTCAGGCATTGTTTTGCATCAGCCTCAGCTGATAATATTAAGAAATTCAGTCTTCCAAAGGGAGAATTCTTACACAATATGCTGTAAGTTTTCAAAATCATTCGCTTAAATGTAGTTTAGCATTTCTTTCTTTTTGGCATATTAAGGCACTTTTTCAACATTGAATCTTTTGCATGATTGTATGTTGGTGGATTTGATCACTGAGGCTGTGGTAGATGACCTTAGTTCCTTGAAATTGACTTAAGCATGAGCTAAAAAAACCCTCAATTCCTTATCGCAAAATGAGGATATCAAAAATCTGGTTTTTGGATATTACCTCTCATTGTTTGCTCTCTTATTATGGCCACATAAGAAATTGGCTTGCAGTTTCTGTGCCCCATATGTACATACCTGTTATTTGTTGTGAGCTATTGTGTTTGCAATATCCTCCATGGTCTGGTAATCTAGGTTGCATGTATGATTAGTTGGTTGTTCCTTACCTGGTGTCCACCTACTGAGCCTTTAGCATCCTTTCGGCATACAAGAATGCTAAATGGGATTTCTCTGATCTTTGAAAGAATCTCTTTCATAGACTTGCAAACATAATGGAAGACCTGGGGTTTCTGGTTTGTGGTTGTAATGATGATGGGGTATGGTACTAAATTAAACAAAAACATTTCATTGTTTACATGGTTAGTGAAATTGCTTAAACATCTGGAATGGGCCTTTTCCTTTTTAGTTTTTGGATGTGTTTATCTTTAAAGGCCACTGTACAAGAAGACACAGCATGTGGTGGTGTTAATCGTGTTTATTAGCCTGTTCAATTATTTTGCAAAGCATGCTTAGGTATTTTATCCTATGAGATTTGGTTTTACATATGATTCCTTTCTTTCCAAATTTCTTGAGCAGCTCCCAGCAAAAAACCATCATTAATGCAATGGCTATCAATGAGGAAGGTGTGATGGTTACTGGAGGTGAGCATTCTTTTTGTAGGGTAATGCATAGAGTACTAACTTTGCTTTCATTGCTTTTGCTTCTATTTATTTTTCAAGTCCTGACTTAGAACTTTGGTCTTAATCTTTGCTCCAGCATCCTGACAATTTGACCATGAAAGACTGAAATCAACTGTATGTTATTTGCAAAACATCATTTGGCTTGTGTTGTTCTAAACCTGCCTTTGTGAGTCATGTGGCTGACAGAGAAGAAATGAGGCCTGGGTCATAACTTGGGCCATTTTTACTTACTAACATATTTGCTCAAATTTGTCTTTCTTCCTATTCTGTTTCCACCTTCATGTTTTGGGGAGTTTGATTAACATGTTATTGGCTATCTGGAATAGCTAACTGCTCACTTCCATCTTGTTTTGGTTTATGGTTAAAAGGAGGTGAGTATTGGAAACTAATGCCCAGTTTTCACTTATTGTGGACACTTCACTATTATTTCAGGTGACAATGGTAGCCTGTGGTTCTGGGATTGGAAGAGTGGCCACAATTTCCAGCAAGCCCAGACAATTGTACAGCCAGGTTTGCTCTTCCCTTAACCTTCACATATATCAAGTGTCAGGTTGCGAAGCAAGAAAACATGTTTAACACTGCTGGATATTTCTCTTCAGGCTCATTGGATAGTGAAGCTGGTATCTATGCCCTCTCTTATGATGTAAGTGGTTCGAGACTCATTACGTGTGAGGCTGACAAGACAATAAAAATGTGGAAAGAAGATGGGAATGCTACTCCAGAAACTCATCCCCTGAACTTCAAGCCACCTAAAGAGATCCGGCGATTTTAATAATTTTGGCTGATGTTTTTCCCATCGGGGAGGAGCTATATATTGCTGTGTTCTCACATAATGTTTAAGAATGTATCCAGAAGTGGAGAGGACGAGAATTGGTGAGGTGCCTTTTATATCATAATGAGAGTACCATTAGATCAGAATCAGGGAGTGTCTTTGGCCCATAACTCCTATGATGCACTTGGCAGATCAAGTAATGAGATGATTAGAGTGGAGGTGACTTAAATTATAAATGCGATTGCCTTTTTCCCCATGTCCAGGCCAGTCATACATCCTGCCCTCGGTTTGTTTTTTGCCCGTTTGTTAAATTACCAATGCTATTTATTTTTTGACGGTCATTGCGCTATAATGTAAGACGAAATGTTTTCTTTAGGGATAAGATTTTCTCGCGCAATTACTCTGCTGCATGCTTTGGCATTAGAATTTGTGATTTTTCTACTTAATGTCTGGAGGGTTGAGGGAAACAAATATGTTAATTTCAGGCTTTATTCTGGTTTCTTGGCTGCGGCCTCTGTTTTCCACGAACACCATTTTAGTTGGGCAAATGGTGAGAAACTGTTCTGCTACCGATGTGGGACTGGTAGGCCTGCTCGCATTCCAGAGTTGCCAAAGCAGGAAGGGTGCAACAATACTCACTCCGAAAGGGCGATTTCAAAGCATCGGGGCAATAACAAGCGTACGGTGTCAATAAGGGGGACAAGTGCACGATGCCAATAAGCGTCGTCCCACATTAGATTGTATTTACACCATGTGATGGTCAAAATCTGGTGTTAGAAAACTTGTTCCGTGGCGCGAAATGTTCGCGTTATACTTTGGCGTTCAAAGCGACACTTTATATTTTGGCACTGAATGCTCATCACACGTACACGTTCCTAGAATCACAAGCATATGCAGACAACAAATCTATATCGCAACTCTACCTCATAAGGCATTTCAAAACTTCCTTCTTGAAGAAGAGATTAAAGGAACAGGAAAAATGGATTCGGAGCTCATTCACAGGAACAACACAGGCACAACTCAAAGAAAATCGTTTCTTGATTCTTCACCGAAGCTTCAAACTCCACGTGCCGTCTCAAAATCCATGAACCCAATTCATTTCCTGCTTGGCCGGCAGAGACTCGTCTGTTTTGTCGTTGGCATCGGCATTGCTGCTCTCTTTTTCCACAAATTCCCCATATCATCACCGCCACAACTCAAACATCCACTCGGAGACCCGGGTTTGGGGTCCGATTCGAGCAGCATCCAGACCCGGCGGGTGCTTTACCAGACACAGCAAGTGGCAGGAAAACACGTGAAACTGTCCCCAGGTCTGAAAAGGAAGAACTCCAGGATTCTAGTCACGGGTGGGGCCGGGTTTGTCGGAAGCCACCTGGTGGACCGTCTGATGGCGAGGGGCGACAGTGTGATCGTTGTTGATAACTTTTTCACGGGACGCAAAGAGAACTTGTTGCATCATTTTGGTAACCCACGGTTCGAGCTCATTAGGCACGATGTCGTGGAGCCTATTCTATTGGAGGTTGATCAGATCTACCATTTGGCCTGCCCTGCCTCTCCCGTTCATTACAAGTTCAATCCTGTCAAAACTATCATATCCTTTCTTACGAACTTTTTCCATTTTTCTATATGAAAATGGTACAAATCAAATATCATATTTCGTTGACGTAATAGAATTTTGGCTATGCAGATTCAAGCAATTCATGGGCTAACCAGTGGCACTCAAATTCATTACAAAAACAAAATTATTCGTTTGTAAAAATTATATATACATAGATTTGTAGAAATGATCGTAACACCTTTATTTTTGTGTTTTCATATATATTTTTTTTTCTTGGAGTCCTTGATTTGGTTTGGTTCCATGGGTGGTTCACAAGACCAATGTGATGGGGACACTGAACATGCTAGGATTAGCAAAAAGGGTTGGGACGCGCTTCTTGCTGAGCAGCACTAGTGAAGTCTACGGCGATCCCCTGCAACACCCTCAAGCCGAAACCTACTGGGGCAACGTTAACCCAATTGGTGATGAGACTATGCATACTTTATCTTCCATGCTGCCTCATTTTTGCAGCTTAGATGCCACTTGTGACGCCCAATTTTTTTTTCTTGTTGGGTGGTGGGGGGGTTGTTTCTGGGGCTCACATGGCAGGTGTCAGGAGCTGCTACGACGAAGGAAAGCGCACTGCAGAGACATTGACCATGGACTATCACAGGGGGCTTGGCATAGAGGTTGCTAGAATCCCCGATTGGTTTTCAATTATTTTCTTGATGGTCACATTCTTGTGTTGATCTGTACACTTGAAGTGCTTACATGATCACGAGTCATGATATCTCACTCGTAGCTTTTTTTTTTTTTTTTTTTTTGCGCATAATGCGAATACGTCATTATTATTTGATCCTTTTATATGACTAATTTTTTTATAATATACAAAGTACAAACTATGAAGTTAGAGCCCAAACTTAGAATTTTTAATATATATCTTTTTTTTTTTTTTTTTGCGTAAATCGCAGGTAAGGCTTGCTCGGATTTTTAACACCTACGGACCACGTATGTGCATTGATGATGGCCGTGTTGTTAGTAACTTTGTTGCCCAGGTGAGCTTTTCTTGCTTTCTTTCTTTCCCCTTCGTTTTTGTCCAATTCTTTAGTTCCACCGTTTTAATCCATCTATCGCATTGTGCACGCATAGGCATTAAGGAAGGAGCCAATGACTGTTTATGGCGATGGGAAGCAAACCAGGAGTTTCCAATACGTTTCAGACCTGGTAAATATTTTCCTCAGAGATTGCATTGCTTCAGTATAAAAATTGTATTGCCAACTCTAAATTTATCGTAACATCATATGCTAAAAAATTTACTAAATCCTAAATTGGATGGCTAAATTGGATATCTATAATGAACAGGTAGAGGGTCTGATGCGGCTGATGGAAGGGGAACATGTGGGGCCTTTCAATCTCGGCAACCCTGGTGAATTTACCATGCTTCAGCTTGCCGAGGTAATTCTAAGGCCGAGCTTGATGGATGCACGTTCACCTTGTTTCTTTTTTTTTTTTCCTTATAAATTATATATTTTTAGGAATTAAAATCCAAGATTTTTAAAGTATAAATTTATATTTTTAACTAATTCATCCATTGTCTTCGTGTCTTTATAGGTGGTGCAAGAGACAATTGATCCACAAGCAAAGATAGAGTTCAAGCCCAACACAGAGGACGACCCTCATAAGAGGAAGCCCGACATTTCGAGGGCTAAACAGCTGTTGGGCTGGGAGCCCACTGTGTCCCTTCGCAAAGGCCTTCCTCTCATGGTTTCTGACTTTCGACAGCGTATATTCGGCGACTCCAAAGGTGTGGGTGCTGCTGGTGCTACCTCCACCACTTTCACTGCCTGAGCTTGGCATTCGCATTACCTCATTTAAGATAGGAACAGGAGCAGCAATTTTTTTACTGAGCAAAAATGGAATAACCTAGAATAAGAGAAATCTCTTCTGATATCCATCTCTAATTATTGCTCGTTTCTCTGCCAGTCCCTCAAACAATACAAAACCGGGACTTTTCCTAACAGTACCTTTTTCTTGCTCTTACAAGACTTCAGCCCGCCCATCTTGTCCTTTTGTTTTTTTCTTAATATCATTAATAAGCTTAAAGTTTAAAACTTGAGGGTGAAATCCACGGTTTGAATCACTCCATACCTTGTTTATAATTAAAATTTCCGTGGCTCTCTCTTTTATCTCACCGCAATTTCAGAGCTCATCAATCGTTTCTTGAGATCAATGGTTTTCTCAATGCAATCCGCGGTACTATTAATCTCGGACTGTCCACAGAGAATAATCAATGGGCTTAGATAAGTAATTTTCTGATTGCATTCCCACCCAGATAAGCTGACAACTTTTTAATTCCACCCAGATTCCCCATTTTATTTACTGTTGTTGGTGATATCACAACATTTGGAGTCCCTCTAATTAAACCCTCTGAAAAAAAAAAAGAAAATATTCCTAAAAAATTATATTTTTTTTATTTTAATTTTATTTGCAAATTCATGTACTCGTTCTATTAATTTTCTTTACATCTCAATTATATTAATAAATTAAAAATTTATAATCACAAGTTTTACTAAAATTTCCAATATTTAAATTTAGCGTAGACAAAAAAAACTCGAATCTCCTCGGTTGTATTTTCATCTTAGCCTAGGATCTTTTTACTTTTATCATTTTCAACAGCACGAAAATCCAATCTTACGAAGACCAAAAACCCTACTCCTCTCTTACGTTTATTTTCCTCACTGCCTTTCTCTAAACCTGTCAATTGGCCCACCTCGTCGTCTCTTTTTTCTCCGGCGAAGTCCCGACCGTCTGCTGCAATCTGTACATTACAGATTCGCCATCTTCTTGATTTATTTGAGCTTCAAGCCCTAATTGAATCTTCTCCGTACTCTTGAAGGTAATCATAACATTTCTCTCGCTGTTTTTTTTTTTTTTTAAAATAAAACCCATATGTACTTCCCTTAATCCTCTTACCTAAGAAGAAAAGGTTTCGATTTCAATTTCAAGGTCGCTCGTATCATTTAATTTTTAGGTGCTATGCTCTTCTTATTGGTTCGCATACGAGGAAATTTTCGAATTTTTTTTTTAATATTTTTTCCATTAAATAACAAGACCTCAGCAAGATAATCTGTTTGTGCTTTTTAATTGTAGAACAAGTGAGGAAAAATGTCGCGGAAAGGTTTGATGGAGCAAGACTTGAGTAAACTGGATGTAACGAAGTTGACTCCACTCTCTCCTGAAGTTATTTCACGCCAGGCCACCATAAATATTGGTAATTTCCTGCCCCCCTTGGGATGGTTATTTATATTTCACCTTTTTGGAAAATTCTGCGTTGGTTGTGCGGTCTCAGAATTTTAGTGGTTTTGGTTTGGAATGATTAATTACTGTAAACTGGTTCCTTGGAAATTTTCAGGCACCATAGGTCATGTGGCACACGGCAAGTCAACAGTTGTGAAAGCAATATCTGGTGTTCAGGTGAGTTTGTTGTTTGTATTTGTGAACGTTTCTTTAATATATATATATATATATATTTTAATCTCTTGGTTGCTTGCATAATGACTACTTACAGCTGTTTGCCAGAGTCATGGGCAGCCAGTTTTGTATTTTGATTGAACATGAAGGCAATATTATTGGGATTCAAAGCATCTTTTGTGCTATGTCAACAGCATTAATTGACTTTTCAGCGCTGCTGAATTGGATCCATCTAATGAATTGATTTATTTCCCTGATATATGTGGTTATGGATGGTTATTTCATGGATGTGTTCTTTGATTAGGAATGACTCATTGTTATTTTTCCTTTCATTGTAGACTGTTCGTTTTAAAAATGAGTTGGAGAGAAATATTACAATTAAACTTGGATATGCAAATGCAAAAATATACCAGTGTGAAGATGAGTGGTGCCCCCGGCCTATGTGCTACAGGTGAGTTACATGTATTGAGGGTCATGTCATCAGGATCATTATTGCATTTGATTCCTAATCTGAGAGGTGTTCTTACAGGGCATATGGAAGTGGAAAAGAAGACAGTCCTATGTGCAATGTACCTGGGTTTGAAAACTGCAGGATGAAGTTGTTGAGGCATGTATCTTTTGTTGATTGCCCGGTAAGGTGCTAAAACTGAGATTGTATTTTGGATGATACAGGCACGACACATTATCTTTCCTTGTATGGTTTTTATTTCTTCAATTGATGCAACTTGAAGTTTTCCTTTCTAGCCTATTAAACAATCATATTACACTTCTACTGGTAGATGCATAGATTTCTACTTCTTCTTCTTCTCTCTCTTTCTCTCTTCTTTTTAAAAAAAACAAAAAAAAATTGGTGGGGGGAAGGGTCAGATAATAGAAAGAAATAATTGGTTGATCCTATATCCTTTCATAAATTGCAAATGTTTATCATGTTGTTTTTGCATGAATACCATCTGTTGTCATTCATGCTATCTGTTTTCTTCTTTCTTTTAGGGTCATGATATTCTCATGGCTACCATGCTTAATGGAGCAGCAATCATGGATGGAGCATTACTTCTCATTGCTGCAAATGAGAGCTGCCCACAGCCACAAACATCTGAACATCTTGCTGCTGTTGAAATTATGCGCCTCCAACATATCATAATTCTACAGAACAAAGTTGATCTCATTCAGGAAAATGTAGCAATCAACCAGCATGAAGCTATTCAGAAATTTGTTCAGGTGTGGTACCTAGGGGTGTTTGTTGTACAATTGTCTTGTTATGTATAAATGAACTGTGTAGTTGTTGATGCAATGCTTGATTAACATTGAAGAAAATTCTTTATTCAATTTCATTTGCAGGGAACAGTAGCTGATGGTGCACCAGTGGTGCCCATTTCTGCACAGCTGAAGTATAATATTGATGTTGTGTGCGAGTATATTGTGAAAAAGATTCCCATTCCAGAGAGGAACTTTACAGCACCTAATATGATTGTAATTCGTTCTTTTGACGTTAACAAACCTGGGTTTGAGGTTGATGAGATAAGAGGTGGTGTGGCAGGTGGCAGCATCTTCAGGGTATGTATATCTGTCTCTGTGTGTGTGGTATAGATATGACATAGATTTATATGTTGCCATTGAATCTCCTATTTTTCTTGCTGCTTCTTGTTATCTTTGTGGACTTGTACAAGTTCTTGGAGTGAATTTCCATGTGAATTCTCATATTCCATGTTGGCCCTTCTTTGCATATTGTTGAGCATAGTTAATGGAAGCGCATTCTTGCACATGATGGGATCGCTGTGTTCATCTCTCTTCTGCTTTGGTTTTAGTAATGTCCTGATCATCATGGAATTGCAAAAAATATCAAGAATTTGTGGCTTTGACCCTGTGTGGTTTTGTTTTTGACTTGGTGAGAACTGGTGGTCAAGAATGGTGGGTTTTGATGGGCCTTCAAAACCCTTGATTTAGCTCTTCAATATTACTGTTTAAGTTCAAAATGCTATATTCTTTTGAGATAGCTTGTAAATTAAGCTGACTATTAAGTCTATGACCTTCCTCATGCAGGGTGTTTTAAAGGTCAATCAGTTTATTGAGGTTCGTCCTGGAATTGTTGTCAAAGATGAGGCCGGGAATATCAAATGCACACCAATTTATACTAGAATAGTTTCATTGTATGCTGAGCAGAATGAGCTACAATTTGCAGTACCTGGAGGTCTCATTGGTGTTGGCACAACCATGGACCCCACTTTGACACGTGCTGATAGGTTAGTTGGTCAAGTGCTTGGTGATGCTGGATCCCTTCCTGAAGTATTTGTTGAGCTTGAGGTAAGGAGCTAAACCAGCATTATGTTCATGAGTTGAAAATTTTTGATATACATATTTTTGTGGGAATCTTAATCTATTTCTCTTTCTGCCCCGATTGGTTTGAATAGTACAGTTGGGTGAAGTTCTATTTTGATTAGGTTGGAAACAATTAGAGCTCCTATTTGTTGTGTATTGCACAACAGATGATGCTACCTGTTATTAATTAAGCACTTGGAGGGAATTTTCTCAAAACAATGTACTTTTCTGATCAATTGCTCACTTCTTGTTTTTTTTTCTCATTTTTGATCTTGATGAGCTGTTTAATTTTTCTCTATTTTTATTTGATAGGCCATATCTGTATCTCTTTTTGGTATGTTTGTCTAATTCTACTCTTAGATTCCTATTGAAAAGATTTATTCCCAAAAACTGCAGCTGAAAGCAGAGTTGCTTCTTTTTGTGCGGCATAATTGCACAAATGTAGAAAACCATGCAGGTGAATCTGCTTCACAAATTTGTTTTATCATTTGATACAGGTTAATTTCTTCCTTCTACGACGACTCATTGGTGTCAGGACAAAGGGTTCGGAGAAGCAGGGAAAAGTCTCAAAGCTGACAAGGGGAGAGATTCTTATGCTGAACATAGGGTCCATGTCAACTGGTGCGCGAGTTATTGCGGTGAAGAATGATTTGGCCAAGCTGCAACTGACGGCTCCAGTGTGCACTAGTAAGGGGGAGAAGATTGCACTTAGTAGGCGAGTTGAGAAGCACTGGCGTCTTATTGGATGGGGCATGATTCAAGCCGGAACCACCCTTGATGTTCCCCCCACACCTGCTGAGATCTTAAACAGGTAGACAGCTAATAGAAAATAACTTAAAAAAAGGGAGAACAGAAGCTTTACTAAGATGTGGGAAGGTAGACAATTGCTGGGAACAATTTTTGTCCGGTGGAGAAGAAAACAGCGTTTGATTTGGTTATTTGTTGATTATGTTTTGTTTTTAATATTTACGAGCTGAAGTCTTGAAGATTGTCATTGAAGCTTTACATGTTGCGGTTTCCGATTGAACAACGAGGGGAAATATGTAATTCGAGAAGTCACTCTTCAGATAATTTTTTACGGGTGTCCAAGCTTTTTTATTTTTACTTTTTGTCCTCTTCCACGGTTTCCTATTTTTCATTTTAACAGTCTTGCGGAAGATGTTGATAACATAGATGGCACGCCAACGTAATTTAAAAAAAGAAAAAAATTAATATTTTACCTTTTATGAGTAAAATTTATTAATGTATTTAAGTACTGATTTGCTTATAAAATTTATTAACTAGTTTACTTCTGCCTGCATGTTTTATGTTCATGTATTTTTAATATTTATTTTCTTTTACTTTTTCTTTGCCATTACAAAAAAGCAACAATTATTTGACCCATAACGTCTACAGAAGCCACTAAACATGCTGAACGGTTTTTAGCCTTTGCACATGTAAGAATTACAGGTAAAGTTTACACTTCGTAAAATTTTAATTCAATTTTCTACCCAATGCCAAGACTCCCTAATTTCCGCTAGATCATACCACCTTGATTATGTCTGTACAGGGAGGCCCGTTTTATATGGGCTCTGGAGGCCTGCAGCTGGGCCCAATGGCCCAACAAAGGCCTTGCAGAGCTACAATTTAAGACCCTGACCCTAGCTTCATTACTTTCTTCCCCTCCCATTGCTGCGGCGTTGCTCCAAAACCATTCTTTTCGATACTAGCTGAGGTAGCCACTCCATCTCTTCCCCTCGATTCGCCCATTGTGTTATTGTCTGCGTCATTTGTTTTCTTTTGATGTGTGTGAGTGTGTGGCGCAGCACATAAGTAAGCGAATCAATCAATCAGAAGCAAAAATGAGTAAAGGAGGAGCAGCCGGTGGGGCTAAGGCGAAGAAGAAGGGAGTCACGTTCACGATCGACTGCTCTAAGCCGGTGGAGGACAAGATCATGGACATCGCCTCACTCGAGAAGTTCCTCCAGGAAAGCATCAAAGTCGGCGGCAAAGCCGGAGCTCTCGGTGATTCCATCACGGTCATCCGCGAGAAGTCCAAGATCATTGTTACCTCCGACTTCTCCATCTCCAAACGGTAACCAAGTACCACAATTTTTTTTCACGTGGCTATATATTTATTATTGTTGTTGTTGTGTTTTTTTTTTTTTTAAATTCTCTCTTCCTTTCACAACTAGAAGCTGAGTGAATTTTTGTGCTGTCTTCTCTTTTAATTGTGTAATTTTGGGGACTGTTGGATCAAATTGAGAGCATGCCTATAGTGCTTGCATCTTTCTCCACTTTGACATTTCCTGTTCGTGGAAAACGCAGCTTCTGCAATTTATAATACTGTTAGAGGCTTTACCATCATTTCTAAGTATGAATTTCAATTTTTCACGAGGTGTAATAGTTGTTGGAGGATTCTGATTACATTGTTAATTTAACCTGTGTTGCAATCATATGCTTCTTCTTCAATCTAATGCGGATGGGAAATTAGAGACAATTGTTTTCTGTTATGGTAGTAGCAATGAGGGGTGTAAATAGGCTGAGAATGTATCTCTGAATCACGGTTTTAAATCATAAGTGTAAAAGAAAGGTTTAGCTGAGATTGTATCCCTAAATTTTTTGGGGTTATTCCGATCATGTGATTTCCAGAAAAAGAAGGATTGGCTGTGCAATTAGTTGTAATTACTGGTGGTGCTTTACTTTTTAGTTGATAGTGTGATCATTTAATTGGATTTCACAGATATTTGAAGTACTTGACAAAGAAGTACTTGAAGAAGCACAATGTGCGGGACTGGCTCAGGGTGATTGCTGCCAACAAGGACCGTAATGTTTATGAACTGAGATACTTTAACATTGCTGAGAATGAAGGCGAGGAAGAAGACTAAACTCTTTCCATGTTTTTTTTTCCTTTTCTCTTGTTGGTAGAATCTTCTCCAGATGTGTCTCTGTGTTTGGAGTTTGTTTCAAGTGTTTTCAAATTTGAGGATGTGAAATTTTGTAGAAACATTATTTTCCTGTTTCGGCTTCATTGAGATTCTACTTAGTGATGAACAAGAATGTTTGTTTCAACCATAAGTTGTTATTGTTAGTGTGTTGGTTAAAGTGGAAGCGAGACTGCTGCAATGATTCTTTTGACTACCTGTTAATTTGCCTGTACTCTGGCATGTCTTATGCTTATTTGCTTCTATTTATACTGATGGATGATAGTTTCTTAGACATTGGTGTGTTATCTGATCTTAGAGAATGTTGTATCCAAGCTATTGAGTATAAATTTTTTAGGAGTATAATCATATAATTGTTAGACTACACCCATTTCAATCAATTTTCATTTCTCAGGTATTTCTATTGGATATCTGTGGATTTCATTTTTCCATACGCATGCTGTATCAGCCTCCACATTGTAAATGCACTTCCAAACTGCACTATTGCACTTGAACCCACTGCCAAAGGCTATCTGCCAGACCCTGTCACCTCGCATCATTCTCCCTTTGGCTTCTATATAACAGAGCTCGTACCAAATGGACGATGATGACGTATTTCCAAATCTGTAAAGAGTCATCTTGGATGGCTCAACATCTTCTTTCCTCAAGACCAGGTTTTTTTGAATTGCTTGAATGACAGATTTTCCTCCAGCGTGTATGCAGAAGTGATCGAAAGCTTTCTTGAAGTTTGGTACATAAAAGTTTGTCGTGCCCGGAATCCTCATCTTCAGGCAAATTACTGAAATCACATACCGGAATTGTTCTGAAAATGGCAAAACTATAGGTCCCAGTACTCTAATATTGGCCTTTAATGCATCTGCAGCCACATGAATTATGCTCTTTGATATTGTTACCCCTAAATTGTTTTCCGAGTCCACATCCTGAAAAACACAGGAATAAGAGCAGTCATTTGCTTTGTGTGTTCGAACAAGGTGCTGTAGCTCATATTTTGCCACTTTCTTGTCCTGATTTCGGCTAGACATCAATACGGCTGCCCCACCCGATCGGAAAAGACAATTGGTTAGCAGCATGGATGTGTTCCTTCCTGTATACCAGTTGAGATTGAGCATTTCTGTGCTCACGATTAAAGCCAGTGAGTCTCTATGAACCCTCAATAGGTCTCTAGCCAGACCGACCGATATGATTCCAGCGCTGCAACCCATGCCAGAAAGGTTAAAACTCAAGATATTGCTTTTCATCTTGAACTTATTAACTACCATGGCACTAAGCGAAGGTGTAGGAGAAAACATACTGCTATTGCATATCAGGATGTCTATAGCTTTTGGGTGGATGTTGCTTTTCTCTAGTAGATCTCCAACGACGGAAAAGATTACTGTTGAAGCCTCTTCTAGGGGAAAGGAGAGCTTCCTCCTAATGGGTATTTGAGCAAAGGAATGAGGGACGCAGGTCTCATCGCTGAACCCTGATTTTTCCAATATCTTGATTTGAAAGGCAACACTATCGGGATCAAATCGATCGTCAAGAGTAATATGCTCTAGATACATAGACATTGGTACTCGATTGGAATTTGGGGGCCGGTAGCATGTGAAGTCCAGTAAATAAACGTTGACTCTTCTGCATGCAACATAGACTATAATTAAGGCTGCAAAAACTAGCGCTATAATTTGGCAGGCTGTGATGCGAAAAGGCTCTGGGAATTCAAGAATGCATTTTAGTTCCATTGCCATTGAGTGCCAGTAATGTGTGGTTTTTGCTCTTATATTGAGACCAAATTTTCACAGGGCATGTGTTTCATACGTGTCTGCTGGTGCGTGAAAGAAGAGAGCAAAATGTGCTTACGGCATCAGACACAAGTTTGGTGCCCACCTCAAGAGCTGAATTTCCCACGAAAGAGCTATGTTTTGAGTTTGCCCTCAGGAACTGTCCTCCGTAAGAGGCTTTCACTAGTTGTGTATTTTATCGGGATACGTTAGAGGTTTTCCGTTAAACCAAAGAGGAATAAAGAAAAAGAAACTGGAAACCGCGGAGAGAGAGAGAGAGATTGAACAAAGGAGTTAAAAAAACGCTCAAAACATCTTGGCTCACATTATTCCAATTTTGTATGAATATGCTTGGTAGACCGTGGTGAAATGGGTCAAGAATTTCTTAACAATATTCAATGCATTACATTCCAGTACGCTTGATTGCTTTCTATCAAATTAACATATTGATTAAGCTTCAATAGCCACGATTTATCTCAAAACTCACTGCCACTGCCACCTTTTGTCTTCCAATGTTTACCGATAGCGACTATAGTTAATGATAACTCTTGAGATAAACGAAGAAATGAGGCAAAAAGCAGATGGAGGTGTTCCTGAATCCACTGTAAATCAACTTCTGCACCTTACAACTTCTACCAACTGTTTTTCACATAACTTTAACTTAAAACATTTCCGCTGACAGTTTATGACTGAACATGAAAGACAAATAATGCTCTATCACAACCAGGCAAGTCATTGTCTGCAAATTTCATCTAAACACCCTCGAGCAGAGGCAAGACCACGGTGGGGATTGTGGCCAGCATTTGCATATAGATCTATGGACCAATCCAAAGCAGTCAGTTGAAGATTCAAGGCGGGGAGCTTCTGGGAGAAATTCATGCTTTTCATTTAGACACGGCAATTTGCCACAAACATGCATATTTTTAGTATTGTAGGTGAAGAACACAATGATGGCACGCGTGGGGAAGTAGAGCTCCATGACAAGCTTTGGATTTTGACGTGCTCAATTGAAGACGAGATTGGTGCCTTCCTTGAATTAAACCGTAGATCATAACCACAAGCTAAAAGATAAAAAAAAAAAAAAGATTGCGGAGTGGAGATCAGATTAGTCACAAAAATCTGGAGCAACTTGCTCTCCCGTGTTCAATAAATTGGTCACCTAATTGACACAGCGTACCTCTAAATCACGGTCAGATCAAGATTTAGACACATTCTATTTGTAACTGCCATGGAAGCCATGGCTGCGAAATCATTTATATTTGTTACGCTATTAATAATTGCTGCAATGGCAGCTCCAGTAGCAGAAGCCCAGCTTGGAATTATAGGTACCCTTCTTGGCTTGATCAACATCCAAAGAACCCCAGTGTTTGCCGGTAAGTTACCCTCTAACTTTGCTTCCCAGGGGCAATCTGGCATGCTAGTCAAGACAGACTTAACTGTAATTAAGCGGGAGATCAAAACATGTTACTGAATCTATATCCAATACCAAAAAATTCTATTTGCATATGGTCTATCATTCCTTCATTACACAATTTTGTACATGATCAAGACACTGATCCACTTCTCATTCTGCTTGCAACTTCTGATGTAAACCTGGTTTTCTTTTTTTTCTTTTACCCTTGCAGATGCACTATTTCAATTGCAGTGCGGAGAAAATGTTGTTTCCAGCACAACGACCAAAGGATCCGGAATATTTTCCATTTAGTTAAATCCTCTGAATTTTATTATTGAACACCTGCAGCTTAAGGGTTAAAAGCTGCCGCTGTCTATCTGCGAATCCAGTCTGCCAGCCGTGGGTGCTCTGCTTTTGCATTTCATTGGAAACACCCTTGTTGGACTCTGAATGTTGCTAATGTTGTTACTGCTGGATTCCAATTGGTTGCCACAAAGTCAACTTAAGAACGAGTAGTAGAATGTTAATTTGAACCACTGCATCGCATTATATGAATAAGGTTATTTGTAATCTTTATGGGTAATATGGTGTTTCTATTTTCTAGAAGTATACGTCCGCAATATCCATAGTCGAATACCTTTGTGTAAGTTTCCATTTTCCTGCTACCAAACAATAAAAGTAAAATCGACCTTGTCTCCAGCTACTTTGTAACTTTGGTTTACCTTTTTCTTCATTTCCCCCTTCAGCTTTGGAGAAAATGCCTCTGAAGAAAAACAGGCTAAAGGACGTTCAACGACACTATTTCATCAGAGTGTAGCTCAGCTGTAGTCTATGTAATTGCACCGGGATCCTGTAAAAGCAAGAAAATCCACATAAAATGTTTAAGTTCCTGACAAGTCACTCCTTTTCTAATCTATTTCATTTTTCACCAGTGAACTAATTGCTTCGACAGTGCTCCAGTTTCCTTGTCACACAAAGCCTTATGATGTGCTGGAACCACAACCATCTCCTCCTGGGCTTAGAGAGAAAACAGCCAAAAAAGGAATTCACAGTTATGATTTGATTCGGATTCAGTGAGCCCTTCCATCAAATGCTAGAGTTACATGTTCATAATTCAATCAAATTTCCGGTGCCCCCCCCCCTCCTCTTCCTCCTCCTCCTCCAAGGGTTCCTCTATTTGTCAATTAACATTAACTTCAATTTTATCACTAATTGAATTAAATTTCAATTATTTAGTAATCCAAATAATGTTTAAAAGAAAAGGCAATGAATTCTACGGCGTAAGCCTTGATGGACGGAGCAGCTAATAATTTATAGGTTGATGAAGCACAAATTAAAGAGTTCAAATTATGAACCAGGAATAATAATAATGCTTCCCATTTAGTATCGCAGGCTCCTGACCCATCATCAGGGTATGAACTGGAAATCCGGACTCTGAGCCACGTTTGCCACTAGAGTTTCTGGAGTATTGAAAGCGACCAATGAAGCCCATTTCGCAAGGCCCGTTTGGGTGCGAGAAACTGCTCGATTATGACCAAATGGGCCTTCTTCCAATTTTTTATAATTAGAAAGTCCAGCCATACAAGGGAGCGACTAGCCCTTCTGTATCTCTCAAATTTCCGTTTTCCCTACCCAATAGATTCAAACTCGACCTCCAATTTTTCACTCATAAATTAGAAAAAAAAAAAAACAAAAACAGAAATACTTGACCTCCAACCGAAACTTTCAAGTTATCGAATCACAGGGAGCATCTACTTGAAAACCTGTTAGATTATTTTTCTTCTCGAGAGAGCAAAGCGTAATAACCCCACGTCTACTAGACGCAAACAAAACAGTGTCAAACACAGTTCAAGTGACGAATTCGGAAAAATGTCGTGTAGTGAAAAGATTAGACTGACAATCATAACAACCACGGAATATGCATCATCATCCCCCTGTGTTGTTGTACAGCCCCCACAGAACCCTCCCCAAAAAAAAAAAAAAAAAAAAAAAAAAAAAAAAAAAAGGATAAAAACACAATTTTATGGCTGGTATTATTATTTTCTACTTGAATTGTTTGCCATTTTTTTTTTTCTGTCTAGCTCAAGGAGGTTAAAAGCCACTCGTTTAATCTAAGTAATTACTAAATTTACGAAGTTCGAAAAAAATTTAAATCCCACCCCCCACCCCAACGTTAAAGTGAGATATAATCACCTACAAATTCTCTTTTTATTAACATTTAACAATTAATCACTGAACATTTCACAATTTTTTTAAAAAAAATTGATAAGTAGAAGGTATTTTTATATTAATAAGAACATCGGAGAGAGCTTGATTTTACACTCTGGTAAAATATACCTGGTGAAGTGAATGCTGCATTGCAGGTCAAAGTGGGACCTCTCTGTTATGTTACTTTTCCATCAGAGTGACTTTATCCTGAAAGCTAACATTACAACCCACGTGACATGAGGCCAAAACTGTATATAGAACTAAATTAAACCATTGCCATGCGGCCATATTGCCTTCTCCCCAGGATCTAAAGCATTCGGTTGCTCCTTCCCAACGCCTGAGAAATGCTTTTTCCACGGCTAAGCTCTGTGGGCACCTTACTGAAAAGAAAACAAAAATCTGAACCCTTTGCGGGATTGAGAGAGTACACGTCCCGAGGACCCACTTATTAATGTTCTGAGCCAATAACAGTGTTCCCCAGGCAGCCTTTTCCACTTATATAGTTGTTGCTAGCGTCCGTGGCCTACTAACCCCGTCAAAGCCTGTTGTGCCGATTTTTATCCTTTTTTCCGTTCTTTCCATTGCTTCTAAATTAATTTCTTCTTTCCATCCTTCATTGAGCCATTCGGTATTTTTTCTAGTCGTCAGAACTCGATCCAGCTGCCATGCGCATCTTGAGTATTCATCGCCCACGTTATGGTTGAATAAAAAGAATTTCTTCGGCTAAACAATGGCGAGTAAGTGCGCACAAGGCGGATTAAAAAAAAAGGAGGTGGGCATGGGAGACGTTAGCCTCTTTTGGAAGCAAACAATTTTCGGTAAATTTAAGAAGCAAATGCACTGGTGGCTTCTCATGAATTGCGAGAATCCAGGGGACGGGAGACCAATACAAAAGTAGAGCATTGAAACACTTAATGAAACGACCCCATCGTTTCCATAAAGTAGTTCAAGTAGTAGCTGGCAACTAGGATCTGCCAAAAATCTATTGTCCGCTCTCTGGTGCACTGGACAATGGGAACAAATCTAAATTTATTACCCTATAATATAAACACAGGGTTAAGTTGATTTTTGGTCGAATGGACGAAACGTAATTTAAATTGTGAATTACGACAAGTTAAATCGTATCCCCTTCACCAAATCTATAAAAGCAGGACCCATTAAGATAACCTTGTCGAATGGGGATCAGACAGCAACTGAGACCAGGGCAAATTACCGTGATGGTAATTCATAATGGTAGGCTAATAGACACAACATGTCCGGTGCTCACAATCAAGTGTGTGCCCATGTGAAATTCCAAACTAACAGATCTTTCTAGATAGGCAAATATTGCCATATAACCAGAAGACAAAATACAAAACAAAAAGTAGAGAGGAAGGAGAATAAATAATACAATTTGCATACAAAAGCATAGCAAATCCCAGAGCGAAGCAGACAGATAAGATTTGTTCAAGATTTCTTCTTCCTCTACCAGACTCCCTGGACTTTTAATGGCATTTCATCACCGGTGATTCTAAGAGACACAGAACAAGCGAGATTCGAATAGAATATTTTGCAGAGATATATAACCACAGATACCGAAAGAAACAAAGAGGAAAAAATACAAAAGTGTAAATTAACGATGCCTGATGAGCCGAGAGCAAGAAAGTTAAAACATAGAGAAATCAACCAATGTACCGTGTATTATGGCCCAACAGCCCCAAGATCTTCTCTTTAGCCGCTAACAGCTAACAATGAAGGGATGGCAGCCAAGTTTGGAGTAGTGTTTTTAGTGGAAGCTTGTCTAATGATGTCTCTCTTCCCATCTTTTGAAGAAGGCTTGCTAAAAGCTCTCATTGGACTAGCAAATGCCCAACCCCAGCTCCTACTCCTGCCATTAGAGAGTGGCCCAGCTGTCGATTTCCCATTCATTTCTTCAGCAGACGATGAAACCCAGTAAGATGATGAGGAAGAGGATGAAGATGAAGAAGTTATGATGAACCCACCAAAGATACCTCCACACTTGACCCTTTCTTTTATGTTGGAGGTGGCTGCTACCTTTGGCTTGCCTTCCCTTTGTGACTCCACTCTCCTGAGGGTGCAGTCTCCAAAGCCAGTTGATATTCTCTCAAAGAAATCACCAGAAAAGCTTCTGCTTCCGCACCCAACAGATCTGGATCTCGAAACCTTTCTCTCAAAGGATGACGCAGAAGCAGTGGCCTGGCTGTTTGGACTATCATCATCCTCCATCACCACATGAATGTCTCCCTTCTTCGACAAAGAAGATCCCAGCTGGCACTTCTCCTTTGGCCTCACAATCGACCCATTTGTTGTTGCTGCTGTTTCTACAGGCAAAGATGGTACCTTTTCTGTTTTTTTGGTAGTACTAGACTTGGAGGAAGATAGATAAAAGAACGACCAAAACCCACCTCTCTTTCTGGGGCTAAAATCTTTACTTTCATCAGTCGTAGCAGCATCCAAGAAATGGCTTCTCCCCGAGGTTGCGGTGGATTTGCTTCTCTTGAAAACAATATTACTGTCTGACGATGATGATGCCATCATGCTTTTCTTCTTCTTTTTGGCCAAAAGAAAAGGGATCCTGGTCCTCCTTGTATGATGATCTTGAAAGCGACTGTCATTTGCACCATCATTTCTACCTTTTGTAGATGTGGGACGGACCACAAGTGAAAGTGAAGTACCACCACCATTGCTAGTGCCACCACCAACACCAACACTACCAATATCAGATCTAAAACAAGGAGAAGGAGATGAAGAAGAAGAGGCACGAATAGGCAGAGGGAAAGAGGAAGACACCAACTTGCCAAGCTTTTCTTGAAGGCAGAAAGCACAAATACCGCCTGGATTGTTTCTATAAGGATGGTCACTGCATTGCATTCCATCACCCATGTCTTCCTCGCCAACACCCACTCTACCTCCACCACCTCCTTTGATTCCTTCCATGGACGATTCTCGCAATATTTCCTTTTTGATTTCAAGCTCAGCTAGCAATCTTTCAATTGATGTCGGTCTTTTTTGACACCCTGAATTGGGGAGGGCTTTTTTCCTTTTTTGTTTTTTTTGTTTTCTTGCCGACTAGTTTTACGCCTCTTTTCAGAGAGGCTGTGCTAAGAGAGATGCAAACAAAAGAAAGGGAACATATGGTCAGACAACGCTATTGAGTGTTGTAAAAAATATGGCATTGAAGTGAGAAGGTGGGGGGAGGGAGCACTGGGGAGAGTCCCCAGAAGCACGTGGAGTACTGACTCGCCAATATATTTTTATACAGTGACATCGAAGACAAGTAAATCTCCAACAGAAGAATCTACAAAAGTTCTGATAGAGTTATATATATATAAATAATACAAAAATCATCATTTTTGAATCTTTTATTGTTTATCTTTGTTCCAACTAGACGAAAAAGAAAAGCTTTTGCAATGCACACATAGACTGGCTTTAGATTCCTTTCAAGCAATTAAGCCAAAACTTCCATATTATGCGGCCTAGATGCTAGGTGTCAACCACATTGTGCATCCATTGCGGTGAGACACCGCTGAAATTGTTGGCAAAATATTTGATTACTCTGTCCTGTTGCCTCCAAGGCCCCTTCATATACGAAGAAGACTCGGGAAGGCTTAAACTAGAAAAAGCTCAGACGGTAACTTAAGTCACCTTTTGCGTTCTGTCAAAAAAAAAAAAAAAAAAACAAAAAAGCTTATTACTGTGCTGCGTAGATACGTGCTCAGATGGATATGTCACAAGAGGGACCAGCCAGGCATTTTTCTGGAGAGAAACACGAGGGAATAGGTGTCTTTCATTTCTCGTGCTATATGTTTAATTTCTCAAATTTATTAATTGATGTCTTAATTTAATTATTTTATACTTATTTATATATATATATATATATATATATATATATATATATATACCACTTAAATAGTAATAATTTTGAGTAATTTCTTTCACACTCAATTAATAAGTAGAAAATTTGAAATTTACCATTACGCTTATTTATAATTTTTTATTTATTTTAAAATAGATGTTATTTTAGATATTTGAAATAAGATCAATGGAAAAAATTAAAATACTAAGCAACTCTCGTATATTGTCGTGTTTGTGTTGACTATACGGCTCGGCACCCCAAAACTCAAACATGAGTGGGGAACAGGTTTTCGTTCTTGATGACACACCAATATTACTGCCATTTCCACTAAAGAAATGTTACTCACCTCTTTGAAAATATGTTACGGATGGTGGGTTTTTTATACTGGAAGCCATTGACGGTCTAAAACGATTAACCTTATAGGACTTCCTTTTTTTTTTTTTTTATGCTTGAATAAAATTGTCTCTCAACAACAATCAATCTATTCAAAATTCATTGGTTCTAGCCAGTTGTATTTATTAAATGGGATCCCTACTCTGGTATCGATGATGGAAGACGATTCCTCCATACCTCTTCACTACAAAACGTAGGTCTATATCATTGAGATGTACCAAAATTAAAAAACAAGAAGGATGTATCTGTATTTGGCCCTCCTTAAAACGAGCAACTGCTTCTACCTAACAACATCTTGGGCTAATAAGAAAATGGAATGCCATTAAGCTGCTCTCAAGGTCATGTGGAATACACAGGCAATTCACCTCCATGAAACAAAAGTAATGTTATACAAAATAGAATAAGATCATCGATTTACTAAAAGAGTTGGTTCAATTAAGAAAGAGACGAATGACCCTGAAGAAGAACAAGTCAAGACTTTCTTTAGCCTGTGGATCATGCCCCGTGGGTTCATGCACGAGCTTGTCATATCAATCGTTAGATGCATATGGGGATCTAGACTGTTTTTGTCTTATTATCCGACTCTGAAAAAGCTAGAGCCGAAAGAAGGAGCAGTACAATTTTCGCTGGACCTTTTTTTTATTATTCTTTATTTCTCTTTTCCTTTTTCCCCTGCGAGGACTCGTTGGGTACTTGTTATTTAATAGACTGAACGTGGGTTCCGGTACCATCTTTTTCCTGTTGTTTTCAATTTGACGAACTTTCTGCTGCCCCATGACTATATGGGATGCCCTCAATTTAGTGAAGAGTCCCCGTCCCTGGCATTTTCTTGATAGTCTTCTTCCCCAGTTTCCCTGATGTTCCCCTTCCATCAGATAAGACCCCCCAACGGTACCAATCAAAGGGCCCAGATGATGTGATTAACCCATCATGTATGGATCGCGTTCACACTTTAACTATGTCGACAACTTTAATTTGTCCATGCCCCCATTGAAACCCAATTATAGCGTTCAAGAGTCAACACATAAGCCAATAGAAAATCCTTGTTAATTATGCAATGGGGTCACAGAGGGAGGCTTGGACAACTGTTTAGTGTTGGCTCTAAAACCAAAAAAAAAGAAAAAAAGTCTAGTGTTGTATCAAAACAATGTTGTACAGTTTCCCATGTTCTGTTCCGTTAGAATATGTTGTCTTTGGAGTTCTTGTGCCAGTAGGGATAGAGTATTGAGAATGTGGTTTAACAGAAAAGGACGAGCTTTTGACGTTATTGTTTAGACATTTGTGTGGGACGATCAAACATTTCCAAGACACAAACACACGATCATGCCAAAGAATGCACAGTTTTATCACTATATTTCTCACAGTGATTGACTTGTTTAATTGCATGGGCAGCTTAGGATGCGTAATTGCATGAAAAGCGGAGGCCGGGCCCACCTTATACCTTAATTGAATTTCTGGAAATAAAGTGAATATCCCATTGACTCGTGACATATAGTAGAACAGTTACATTTTCCATTGCTTTTCTTTTTTTCCTTTTCAGTTTAAAAGTCCATCTTGGAGGTACCAAGTTTAAATCGTGGGAGACGAGTTATGACATGCAGAAAAAGGAAAACAGCTATAGCTCAATATCCCATTGGACTTCTTCGTGGACGCAAAAATGAAAAAAAAAAAAAAGGGCTTACCGATCACCAATGTCCAATCGTCAACCAAAAACTATTAATCAGTCAGTACTGGTTACTAGCCATTCAGTTGTGAGCCAAAACAGGTTAACTTTTTCAATCATCGCAGCAGGTTCAATTGAAGAGCAAAAGACAGCACCGGTGAGCTGGATAAGATAATTGAGATGCACAAACTTTCGTGCGTGCGGCCCATAAAAGGAACAACGCATGGCAGAGCTGTTAGGAAAGCTGAATTTATTGTCAGGCCCAATGGGTCTCCTTCTTATGAGCCTTGGACCCAGTATATGGTAACTGCCACGAACCTGGCAAACAAAGCTTCTGGAAGCTCATTTCCTTATAGATGGTTGGCCCACAACGGCAGCTGAGCTCGTATTGTGAAACAGAGAAAACAATCTGGGCTAGGAATACAAACGCCCAAGCCCAACCATGCAAAGGCAATATGCTCAAACGTGAGGATATTTCAGCTCATTATTCTGATGTTGGCTCAAATTTACTGTCGTATATGCTTTTATTTTTATTTGTATTTTTTTTTTTTTTGAATAGCAAATGCTTGGATTTTGAATTATAATATTATAGTTGTTACATTTGGTATATAGATACATTTATAATTCATAAAATAAACATATTACATGTAAATAAGAATTTGAGTGTTACCTTATACTTGCAAATAAAAATTTTTATTGCAAATTATAAATTTAGATAAATTTTGCCTTTATATAATAAAAACTAAGATTATTTCATTATACAAAAGACAAAAAAAAAAAAAAAAGAGTAAATTCTATTGCAGCCATACTTTGAAATAGTTAAAAAAAAAAATAAAGAAAAATTTAATGTTATGATAACAAATGCTTTATCTTTTCCAGTGTCTTGTAATTCAAGAAAGAGCCTTTGGATAGGCATGGTTGAAATATCATGGTTAGTATAACTTCCACGGCCATCTTGAATTGGTTCTTTCGGACTAATAATAACTCGCCAAGGTCTCTGCGTACTACTCCTTCCAGCTTTATAAAGATTCTTCACCCAAGTTCTCAAACATATTCAACTGCGCGCAATTCAATTATGTAACTCAGTCCGATCAAACCGGATTGAATTTAATATCTAAAATTTAAATAAATTTATGACGGCCATTTTGAACTATTTGCCACTTATTTTTGTTACGGAGACCCACAAGAGGGGGATCAAAACCAAAAGATAGGATCATAATTTATCAATAAAGCATAACAAATTGGGTCATTTGCAGGGAAATACCACATACATAACTTTTAACATTTTGAATGATTAAATGATTTTATTGCACCTTCACATTATTTGCCTCATCTGGAGCTCCTCCAACTTTGAAATGAAAGAAAAGAAAAAGGCTGTTAGACAATTTAACAACAAATTTTGTGTGGTTGGCAGTGCCACGATAAGCGATTTTAGCCTCACAACCGAGGTTTCGCTTGTTCCACGGGAGCACTCTGCAAGAAGAATAGCAGAAACATCATCAGAGATGCATATCCACTTGCGAGTTCAGATGTATCAATGGCATGAAGGACTAAAGTAGGGATCCTTTATACAATGTTGATCATTTATAGGGTGCCTTGTGCCTCAAAGGTGACCTACTTACTGCCCAGACAATTCGTCCACTGAAGCCCGTGATGGCGCATTCACCCAACATTCTAGTTGTAGTGTAAGTAAATGAATATTGAGATGACTCACCAGTGGAGCATTCTTCACGGCTCTTTCAGTGAGGAAGGCACAGGGTTTGAAGAAGTCTCCGTATGTCTTTGACCACTCCTCCAATCTTGAATATATATATTTTGATCCAAGAGAATCAGCCCAGAAGATAATACCTCCCCTGATTGCAAGAAGGACCTCAATTGATTAAATAATCTGAAGTTCAGAAAGAAACCCCTTCAATTCAACAAGTAATAATGAGAAACCTGTATGGAGGAAAACCCATGCCCATAACGGATGCAATGTCAAGGTCTGCAGCTTTGACAGCAATCCCTTCATCAAGGACTCTACAGGCCTCATTCACCACTGGTAAGAATGTCATCTCCACAATGTCCTTTTCGGACAATTTTGTAAGCTGCACCAAATGTTAAACATTAAGTGCACCTGTCTCTTTGTGCGTGCGTGCATGCATGTGAGCACATGTTTGGTTTTTGTTTTGGGGGTTTCTTTACGGTAGAAGATTGGCATGTTACTTTCATCTCTCACTATTATACTGTTCACACATGCCATGCTGAAGAAAACCAGCGAAAATAAAACTTTTAAGATCCATAAATTGGAAATGCTAAGGACAGACCTTGGGGTCAATGGCAACGCCAGAAATGCTTCTTGCCTTCTCAATGTAATTCCTTATTTCGGGGTCAGGGTTAGCTCTGCGCCTATCATCATACAAATAGAATCCTTTCCGAGTAGTTTCACCTGAGATAGTTGAATGGTAACAGAGATTATGCAGGCCCCATTGAAGAATTTTGGCAACATCAAATTGAGCAACCTAAACTTTTGCTCAAATTTGGGTTAAGATGCAATTAGCAGATCACCAAAGGAAGAAAATACCTGCTCTTTTATCTTCTTGCAACAGGGGAACAATCATTGATTTATAAGTCCGTTCGGGAAAATGCTCAAGGTATTGCATGGCAGTTGCAACTGCCACACCAAAACCAACTAGGTCAGCCAACCTGCAAGAATGAATGTTGTGCCCATTCAATATAACAAAGGAGACCACGCTGATCACTTTAGCAAGCAATATCAAGCTCAGCTAAAATGTATTTCTCTCCAAAAGGAAAGACAAAAAGGCGTTTTATAAAGTATCAAGTACCGGAACGGGCCCATTGGCATTCCAAATTTGGTGATTGCCCTATCGATTTGATAAAGGTCTGTCCCATGCTCAGCAAGCAACATAGCAGCTTGAGTGTAAGGGAAGAACATTCTATTAACAGCAAAGCCCGTACAATTACCAACCACAACAGGAGTCTTCTTTATCTTCTTTCCAATGTCAAGTAAATCCACAATCACTTGTGGAGATGTTTGCTTAGTACGAACAATCTCCAAAAGAGGCATAACATGAGCAGGGCTGCATTAGGAGTGCAGATGTTGGTTTTATGGAAGAGAAAATGATTAAAAAAAAACTAAAAACTTAATAGAATGACAACAAGAACATTTTCCTGAGACAATACCTAAAGAAATGGGCCCCAATGATCCGATCTTGGGCCTTGGTCCTCTCACCAATCAAGTTCAAATCAATTGTGGAAGTGTTACTAGCAAGTATGCAATGTGATGGGCAATATTTTTCAAGATCGGCAAAAATTTGTTGTTTGAGAGAAGTGTTTTCGATGACAGCCTGCAACAAGCATTAAGGAAAAGGAAAACAACAAAGAATAAAGTTTTTGATTACCAAGATTACAAACAAAATGAAAACACCTGGTAAAAATTATGGGTAGTCCTCAATTACCTCTATGACCAAGTCCACATCTCTAAAGCTCTCATAATCAAGGACACCCTTAAGACGAGAGATGGTCTTTTCAAACTTCTCCTGCGTCATTTTACCTTTCTTCACTCGGCTTAGCAGATTTCCTAAATGAGAAAAGAAAAATTTCTCACAACCATAAAACTTCCAAACGTAAAACTAAACAAGAACTCTAAATTCAATACTTAGGATCTACCTCGAACTCTATCAATCCCAGACTGCAAAAACTTTTCATTCACTTCTTTCAAAATCACTGGATAATTACTAAGAATCAATGCAGTTGTGATTCCAGATCCCATAAGTCCCCCACCAAGCACAGCAACCTTACTCACTCGTCTAGGCACAAGACCCAGATCAGTAACCCCAGGGACCTGTTAGAGATTAAAAAACAAATTAAGACTCACACAAGTAACATAGAAAAGATAGGTCTTTGTCTCTTTGAGATAAATTAAATATCTCCTTCTTTCTTTAAATTACAATCTGACTATGTATATCTCTACATGTGAAATGGGGCATCCTAGTGCATGAGGCTTCCATACTGTGAGGTCTGGGGAAGAGCCAAATGTACACAGACTTATCATTGTTTTCACAAAGAGGCTATCTCTGCCTCTCAAACTGGTAAATATTAATCTACATGTATATCTACATGTTAACTATGTGAAAAAGCTATAATTCAAACTGAAATTTGAAGACAAATTTACATAGCTAAAAGTTACATGCATGAATATTAATTACTCCCATTTTAGCTACATGGCACAGCTTTCAAGTTGAATGTCAGATTAACTGAACTAAACAAGAAAATCATGGATGACACCAAAATAAGTATCGTGTTCCAAAGTTTTGAAAGCCAAGTGTCTTAAAAACATTCATATATTGAGTCATTAGGTAACTGCAGAGCTCAAAATTCCATTGGATTAAAAACTTCAGTTTCATTTAGTTAAACCTAGTTTCAATTATGAAAAAAAAAAAAAAAGTACAAAACCAGCTCTCAGCTGATTGTCAGATTTCCATGTTTGATGAGCTAGTTTGTTTGACCCGAAAGCAGGGAAAAAGAAACAAAAGCAGAAACAGAAGAACATACATGACCCACATTTACAATCCTATGAATAAATCCCTAAAGCAAAGCTCGGAAAATATACTTGTTAGAGTGCCACAAATTTAGAGCATAAATTAATCCATCATATAAACCCAAAAACTGATCTATCAGTCATGACTGAGATGAATAAGCAAACATTTCACAGTTCAAACCTTAACAGTTCCACGAATAGCAAAGAAGACATGGACCAAGCTCTTGCAGGTGTCAGAATATACGAGTTCTTCGAAAAATTCAGCTTCCTGACAACAATAGAGACCTTGTCACACCATTTTGCAATAGTGAAATTTTGAACAAGAAAAAAAACAACAGAAACAATGGAGGACCTTCCACAGTCCAGCCCGGGGACCAGACACTATGCCCTCTTCAACAGCATCAATGCAAAATAAAGGATGCTTATAATTAGGCGCCTGTTTCCGGGCTTGTGCTCTTGCAAACTTGAATATCTCCCTTGCATCCCCAAGTGGATCCAACTTGTCAGTCCTGTAGAGACTAATAACCCATGGTCTTCTGCGTTCATAGATATCCAGAACCCATCTACGTGCAGTGCTCACAAGTTCATGAGGAGAGACAATAGCATCAACAAGGCCTAAGGCATGAGCTTCTTCCCCTTTAATAGGTTTTGACGTCTACTTTTTGGAGAGAGAGACAGAAACATTAATCCAAGATGGGGGCCATGTAAACTCCAAAAACCACAAGGATCAAATAAAAACAAGACCTAGCTATAACATACCAGCATCATCTCAAGAGCCTTCGAGATCCCAACAAGACGTGGAAGTCTCTGTGTTCCTGAGAAAATTCAGATGAATGAGGCCATCAGAAAAGTATAAGAAACAAAAAAAGACTTACTTGAGCAAAAGACCAATATAAAAAAGGATCCCAATCTACAAGGCTTCCACCTTGTAAGGTCTACAAAAATGTTGGATATATACGGTCTTACCCCTGATTATACAGGGAGGCTATTTCTGTGGCCTGAACCTACCTCAACGTTACAATAGAATAACCTTACTATTACACCAAGACTCACCCTTCAAGCAAGAGAGCAATAAGAATAAAAACATATTTCATCAGTGTCATGTCGGTTAAAGAGTGTGTAAGGGTGGATGTGTTTGTGCACATGTCCCTCCTGTTTTCTTTTGAAATTACAAACAAGCGAAGATTGAGAATCCACAGTGCAAACAAAGAAAACTCTGCAATTCTAGAAAACATTCAAACATAAGAACCATATAGTCCTACCAACATACCTCCAAAACCAGGGATTACTCCAAGTTGAAGTTCAGGAAGGCCTAATTGTGCACTAGAAGTTGAGATACGCGCATGGCATGCCTGGAAAGACAAACTTTTACATTTATTATGATGTCCACTGAGAAATCAGAAAAGATTAAGAACTCAAAAGTTATCGCATTACATACCATTGCAACCTCTAATCCTCCACCCAAAGCAAGGCCATCAATTGCAGCAACTGCAGGTTTTCCGCTGGCTGAAATACAAAGAAACAAGTAAGAGCATCAATATATTTCAATGTAGCTTCCACTGTTAAAATAAGGTCCCAAAAGAATAAATACGTAACCAATGTCTTACCTTCAAAGGCATCAGTTAGAATCTCCACCGATACCTGACCAGGCTTTGGTTTGTCCACTGACAAAACATAACAAAAAGTGTAATTTAAGCAGTTCAATACTGGACCATAACACAAGTGAAACATTGAACAAACCTTTTCCAGCTTGAAGTCCACTAAATCCAGTAATATCAAAGCCACCAGAGAATTTACCCTTGGCTCCTGTTACATCAGCATAAATATGTTACCCTTACATTTTGCAGTGTCAGTAAACTCTGATATTTGACAACCAACAAGCATTCATGATCTAAAAGCTTTATCAATTTTCCATTATTAATTTTTGAACATTCACCTGTAACAACAACTGCCTTCACATCATCCCTTCTTAAGGCTTGTTCAACACTTTCTCTGAAGCTGGTCAACACTGTGTGTGTGTGTGTGTGAGAGAGAGAGAGAGAGAGAGAGAGAGAGAGAGAGTGTTAAGTCCCTGAATCCCAACATCAGAATTTGAAATCAACAATGCAAATAAAAACAAGCAAGCAAGCTTCCATAATTCAATTACGAGTAGCCTTAGGAATGGCTTGTAAATGTCCCACAAATTTTAGTAAACGATGCCTATGTTTTTGTTTCACAAACAAAAAGTGTGTTTTAACTATATTAAGTTGTTCCAGGCATTTCCAATTGTTAACGTAGACGCTGCAATTTGAAGACCCTAACCAAACTAACAGACTTTTAGCTGGTTAAAGTCGAGGCTTGCCACAAGGGATAATTAAAAAAATAGAAAACAGTGTTTTCACTCAACTGCTTAAACAAACAATCTAATTTTTGTTCCAAAATTCACACGTTAATTTGACCTTGAAAACGTAATTTTTCTACCAAAAACTGCAGTCAAGAAGATAAAACCACGATCCTATCAGTTAAGATAAAACCAGAACGACTCGACACTCCAAACATGTGTTCTGTTCTGCCCCAATACATAGTTAAAAAAAAAAAAAAATCACTGCAATTTAGCCAACCATCATTAAACACACTGAATTCCTAATAGCCTTCACCATGGCACACAAATCTCAATCCAAAAAAGATAAAACCAGAACGACTCGACACTCCAAACATGTGTTCTGTTCTGCCTCAATACATAGTTAAAAAAAAAAAAAAAAGATCACTGCAATTTATTAACTTATATGCCTCGATACTCCTCCTAATTTCCTCAGCCAACCATCATTAAACACACTGAATTCCTAATAGCCTTCACCATGGCACACAAAGCTCAATCCAAAAAAGAAAAATCCATAATGAAAACAAAACAAGTTTAAGAAGCAAACCGACCATATAAAACATAGAATTTAGATTTAAGACGAAACAAGTCCGCTGGAAACAGAGTCGAAATATAAGATCTAGCCTCTCTGAGATCAAAGAAAGAAAACTAAAGAAATGGGTACCATCAACAGAGAGTGAATTGACAGGAGGATTGATGATGGTGATCAGAGCCACCCCATCAGCTCCTACTTCTATGGTTGTTCTTCCCTTCATCTCTCAAAGCAGGTTTCTTTCACAATTTGAAGCTAAATTGGTTCTGCAAATAACATATAAATAAATGGGTTTGGGCTTGAGTCTGCCGTAAGAAGGTAGGTGTCGTGTACTAGAGAGAACGGTGACGCCTGGAGAGTTTCTATAAGACAGCCAGACATGGTAGGCGAAGACACTTAATGGCGATGGGTTTTATAGTATACGATAATGTCGTGTGTATCTGCTTTTCTCTTCGGATGAAAATTCATTACTTACTCGCAGTTCAAGAAAGTGAATCTCACTACCCAATCGGAAATCATTTTCTTTTATTTTTCTTTTTTTTTTTTGTCATAAAAGTTAAAAACGTGTCAATGGAAATTCGTCCATTATTTTTTTTCCTTTTTGTGGGGGATTTTGTCGGAAATATTTTATGATTTTTTAACAGAAATTTTACACGACTAAAGACCCAGGTTTTTATATGGCTAATTCTCGTTAACTGATTATTTTTTTCTGTTGGGGTGCACCACAAAATAAGGTGAGGTAGATATTAATTATAAATTGAATTGTATATGTTAACTAATTATTATATATTAATATTTTGTTTTAGTAAATAGATTTATTTTGTTATCACACACAAATAGATAAGATTGCTATCTTTTTTATTGCTTTCTCTAATAATAGTATTTAAAGTATTGTCATTCTTTTCTCCTATGTAATGTTTAATTAAAAAAAAAAAAAGAAACACACAATTTATATTATAAAATTATTATAGACCCAAAACGAAAAAGTCTGTCATGACATACTTCTTTATCACGATCATGCTAATTTTGTAACAAGGAAATTAAAATATAAATAATTTTTTGATAACATACTAAATTCAATAATTATTCATTTTAAATTTTATATATATCTACATTATTGTAATCTTTTTTATTATGTTCATCTTGGTCTATCTACTCTACCTTTCCATTGCCCATTTAAAACGTATCCTTTCCAGCGGATAAAATAAAAGCATGGTGATCGTGGAACATGCACGCGCTGGTGCATTGATTTTTTTTTTTTTCAAGATTTCGCCTCGAAATTTTAAATTTATCTCTATCTAATAAATTTACAATTATATTTATTTTTAAAAAATGTTCCTAAATAAAAGAAACAGATAATATAAATATTATTATAATAAAAAATAAGTTAACAATATGAAAAATAAACAATTATATTATTTTATTACTTATATTTATTTTTTTTTTTTTTTGTTTTTTGACAGTCATCGCTCGCGTTGTCCTTGAGGGACAGAGAAATGGAAGACGTGGGTCGTGAGAGATGAGGAACTACTGGCAATTACTTGAGCTTGAACGTAGGATAGCATTCCCTAATACACGCATTAGGATCCATCATCGTCGTCGCCACAACAGTGCCTCAAATAATTATTTGTCGTTAGCCGTTACTGGCCATTGATTTTCATTGAAGTGCAGTGGCCCCCACAGTTCAGCGTTAAGGCGCACTTCTTTTTTTTTTTTTTTTTTCTTCCATTGATACGGTGAACTTGTTTTTAGATATCCAAGGATCAAAACTGTTTTGACCATTAAACTGTCATTTTGGCGCTTCCAATCAGAAATCTCATTAAATATAATTTTTAGTCCTTAATTTGTAATTTAATTTAATAAGATTTTCTCGATGCAAACTAAGATGCCTCATCGAATATTGGAGAATGGATCTTGTCAAATGTTCACATCGTCAGGGTTCGTTGGGTTTAGCCCCATAAGCGAAAAAGAAAAAAACATATTTATATTATCAAGGTTAGACTCTTAAAAAGTTACTTATAAAACAAGACTTATTTCATAATTGTAGATTAAAACAATTTATATTTAATATATTAGTTCTGTTGTCCATGTTTGCTAAGTTATTTCAATATTTAATTTAGCTTACTATATTTTGATTCATTTTGTGGAGCTACAGAGTTCTTACATTTACTGAAAAAAGCCGGCCCGCAAAACTAACCCAATCAAACGGCACCGTCTCCCGAATTGATTATAATTTCTGCGTAAAGCAAAGCAAGAACTAGCGAAAATAATCTTTAATTTTATTTAAACCTGTTTCTTTCCCGCGCAAACTCCTCCCTAAGCTGTTCGAGAAAATTCCTAAACCAAAATCCATCGTCACACACGATCGACCAAATCACCAAGATGACCACCATTCCCGCCGCCGCCTCTTCCTCCATCGCAGGCAAAGTCCAAGAACCACCGTCACATGCGTCGCCCAGCGACACCGAAATTATACGCCTCGCTCAGGAAAACCACCTCCACCCTTCTCTCCTCTCGACATCCTCTCACACCACGCTCCTTGCCTATCTCGACACACGCGCCGCCTCCCCATCTCCTTCCCACGCCATCTCCGAATACACTCTCTCTCTCCTTTCACTGATTTCCATCTCTCCTGACGACCCTTCTCTGTCTTCCCTCCTCTCCTCTCTCCTCTCTAACTACACTCGCCTCTTCCTTTCCCGCCAAATCCCTCGCGATTCCAATTCCCTCAAAACCATCCAATTCTTCACCTCACAGTTAAATTACATCTCCGCCAAGGATCTTGAGTCGGTTCTCGAGTCAATTTTGGTCGATTTGGGAAAATTAGTAAGCATAGAGGATACTGAGATATTGGACGTTCTTCCAGGTGCTCTTGGCTTGATTCGCAGCGAGAATGGGAAGGGATTTGTTGATTCTCTTTTAGATAAGGTGAATGAGAGTGAGTGGTCGAAAGGGGTTTTAGTGAAGATGGTTTCCCTTGCTAGGGAATTGATGGGGTTTCTTGATAAGGAAAGAGGGAGAGAGTTCTTGGAGAAAGTGTTCAAGGGAATGAAAGGAGTGGACCTACAGGACTTGCCTTCACTGGCGTATCAGTTACTGGTTTTGGCGTCAAAGGGTTTTTATAAGAGGGAGGTGATTGAAGGCATTGTAATGTTTTTTGGGTCTCAATTTGGGTCAAAGAAAGGGAGTTCAATTGTTAGGCAAGTTGAAGGGACAGTCCTGCTTCATGTCAATTTCGCTGTGAAGCAGGATCCTTCTCTGGGGCAGGTGGTTATGGGGCTTGTGAAATTGAACCTTAGAGCTTTTAATCATTTTACTGTTGCTATCTTGTTGTCTGTTGCAAGGGTTAGGAGATTCAGTGAGAGTGCTGTGGGAATATTAAAGACTGCAGTGTTGACTGCCTACCGGGATTACAGGTTTTCCAAGTAAGGTGCAATGTTTAGAAGCGTTCTTTCATCGGCTTGAATGTTCAATTTGATTTTGTGATTAGCAAGAACTAACATGTCCAGTAGCTTACACTGTTGTACTTATCTGAACTATTTCTGCATATTCCGTCTTGAAAAGGTAAAATTCCTGTTTGAATAATCTGTTGTATGAGTTCAATTCCTCTGACAGCGTGAAGGAATTAATGTATGCAAAACATGGGCTAAATACAATGCTTCTTATTCTGTGATGATGTTCATATTTTTGTGTTGTGACTAGGTTGGATGGTCTGCGTTAACCTTGTTTGAAATGATAATTTGTTTTGTAACTTATTTATATCCTCCAGAGACTGTAATTGGTTACCACTTGATTTGAGGGAAGAGTATCACCAGAATGTGCAAATAGTGGAGAAGGCTGTATTAAGAGCTGTTAGTACCATTGAACCTCTACACCTTCCTGTGCAAATTAATATTTGAAACCAAAGAAGGTTTTTATTATTTTACTTGTGTTTAGGTGAATGAAAGCAACACTGGAAGGGAGCACATAGTGCCTACACTTGTGCATTTTGGCTTTGTACTCATGGAGTCACTGGAAGGGGGAAACCATGAAGCTCTCTGCAGCTCTGATGGTCTGTTAGGCAATGAAGAGCTTGGTATACAGATGCTAAAAACCCTATTTGAGGTCCATGATATGGCAAGAAATGAGGTTTGTAATATCTGCTTGAGTAAATGTGCTATATTAACAGCATTTGATGGTGCTTTGTGGTGGCATGCCTTCCTATGTATGTGCTTTGTTCTACTTTAATGTAGTATTGTGTTTTATTGAACTCAGAAATGAATGGGAGTTATGCATTATCAAGCTTCAAATAAAGGCATGTGCCTGCATGGAATATTCCTGTTTTAAACCTTTGAGATTTTTCAAGAAATTCTGATACTGGCATACTGCCTTCAGTATCTCATCTCACTTCTGGGGTGAAGAAACTATTACTTTGTGATGGTCTCTGTTCGTAGATGAATGTCCTTAGTCAACTTGTGTCAAGAGAAGGGATCCTCCTCGAAAAGATGCCATCATAAGCATTGTAATGTTCTGTAAACATCAAGATCATAAAGCAAAGATGAACTTTGGATATTATTTATCATCAACACAATTGTAGGAGGTTTGCTAGTGGTTAGTTCCTCAAGAATGGTTGTACTTAAGGGACTTTATCTCGCACAATTTCCATTTTCTTTGGGGATACTCCTCCAATATGGACTTGGCATCTGTATCTGAATCTAAAGGAGGAGTGAAAATGTTTTAAACTTCTACACAGTCCTGTTCTGTTGAATTGATTGTTTTTCAGACCTTTTCTTTTCTTCTTCAGATATCATGGAATCAAACTTTGTTCTGTTGAAATGATTGTTTTCAGACCTTTTCTTTTCTTCTTCAGATATCATGGAATCAAACTTTGTTCTGTTGAAATGATTGTTTTCAGACCTTTTCTTTTCTTCTTCAGATATTGCTGAATCAGACTTACTTTTTCAAAATTTAGTTTTGTCTTTTGCTAGTCAAGCATGTGTGAAAACCAAGAATGTTTTCCTTGGTTGGTCCTCTGTATTTTGTTAAGCAACATGGTATTAACGTCATGCAATGTGCAATCATCAGGTCATTGAGCAATGCAAGCTTCGCATCCTTTCTTCAAAGCCAGAGCAGAGCATGACAATTATAAGGTAACTTTACAGCAATTACTACTAAAGATCTTGTTGAGCTGTGATGACTGTGGCTTTAAATGTTGATGTGCAGATTGCTTGGTTATTTGGTCCAAAATAATCCTTACCTGATGTTGGAACATATTTCCTGTTTGAAGGAGTTGTTAGATTATTTTGCTTTTATACCTGGCAAGGTTGCCTCTAATCTTGTGTCTGCTCTGGTACCTCTCATCAAATTTAGTCATGATCTTCAGGTAAATATACTCTCTTTTTCAGTATGGCTAACATTCAAAGAACATAGACTCCTGATTGGACCAATGTTACCCCTTAGTTGTTCTGTCCAAATCCTCAGCATTGTCTTCTCGGCTTTGCAATAATGCAGGATTACATTATATTAGTTGCACGTAAAGCCATGTTTAGACGAGAAGATACAGTTCGTCTTGCAGCAACAAATGCCATAATCAATCTTTTACTGGCAGAAAAGCAATCCAATAAAAATTGCTCCTTTTCTTTTCAAGACTCATCAAGCCAAGCAAGTTCCAGCCAGCAAGCAGATATGCCCTGTGGAATTGGCAGAGGCATGTTCCAGGAGCTGAGTGATTTGCTGCAGAGATGTCTTTATCAACCGGTTACTTTCTTGTGCATCTTACGATGGTAGTGCTTTTCTTGCGAAAGTCTAGTTTCGTACCATACACTAAGGTAGATGTTGCTGGATTTCTTTTTGTAGGCAAAAGTCAAGGAAGTCATGTATCATGGTCTTGTGAAGCTTGTGTTGGTCGACCCAGCAACTGGGAGGGTTGTTTTTGATTTTCTTTTGCCTCACTTCATTCGCTTTTTCAAAGAGGTATGTATTAAGTTGCATGGCATTGATTCCCTCTGGAATTAGACCATGAGGCAACTGAGAGCCGCAGAGATAGAGGTTGTTCTAACTAACCTAAGGTTTTCCAGTAAGAGATTTCTACTGTCAGGAAATGAAAAGTTTTTTCCTTCTACACTTTGACTTTCCCAGCTTCATCCTCCCCACTGGGCTACCCATCGGTGGTTATATAGAAGGAAAAGTTGTAGCCTTGTGCAGTCTTACTTGAAGTGCATTCATTTTCACTCTATGTGCAGGATGCAAAGGTTCCACTAAAAATGGATTCTTGTGTAAAATTTGATGGGGGAAAAATTCTCGTTGAAGAGCCTCTTGATTGTCTTCTTTCTTGTGTTTCTTGGATTTTACTACTTCAGCCACAGGGTAAAACTGATAATCCAGAACCCTCATGGGCATGCTTTGGTTTCTCTCTTTCACAGGAGAATGAGGTACTTATATCCACATCAAATTAAATCTCTCTAGGTGACGAGACAGGAGATTGGAAAGTTTTCTCTCATCATCAGTATTATAATAATGCAGGTAGGAAGAAATCTGTCTGCTGAGTCATTCTCCAATGCTTTGTTGAAGATTAGGAGTTTCCTAAGGATAGGAAATTTGGAAGGTTCGTGGGGTTTCCTTTTAACATCTTTATTCTTTCTTTTTATTGTTTAGGGCTTGTTGACATTTTTTGGTCCCCTGCATTTAGATGATTGGAGTAATGAGGTGGGGTTATTCACTAGTGAAAGAAAGAGATTGCAATTGTTTAATTGTTTAGTAAGGAATTTTCATTCTCTTAATGTCAGATCAGACATTCTTGGTCAGACCAGCAACTCTGGCTCTACATCTAAGGAAGAGGAGAAGAGAAAATGTCAAGCATTTATTTTATCTGGCATTGTTGAAGTATTCTTGAATTCTATTGCTACTGATATGGAGAAAGCAACAGCTGTAAAGAAGTTAGATCTTGAAAGAGAACTTCTTGAGTACATTCATCTTCATGAGTCGCTGGAAAAGGATACGCGTACAAGGCACAGTGCTGGTGTCAAAAAGAGTCTAGGAACTACTGCTCTTGATATGACACTTAACATTGATTCTCTTAATTCCGGATTGTCTCAAGAAAGAGTGCCTTTCTTGGCAACTTCAAGTCTTCATCAGCTAATGCAAACAGCACTGAAGCTGTACAGTACTGCAGGCTCTGAAAATTTGCCCACTTCCCAGAACCACAGCCATTTGTCCTCATCCAACACAATAAAATGCTTTAAAATTATTGCTTTTGTCTTGAATAGTTCCCTCCAACACATGAAAGCTTACCCTACAAAGGGAAAAGAAGATCCACTGAAGATTTTAATCTATGGGGAAATCAAGTCAATTGGAGCTCCTTTGTTGAAATTAATTTATTTGCTTAAATCGGGACTGAAATTCACATCAGACCAGAAGAAAAATGAACCCAAAGGAAAAATTGATTTCGAAGATAGAAAGGATCATCTCCATTTAGCCTTATTGTGCTTGAAGGAACTGACCAAAATCAGTTTGCAGAGCCACCAATTGACTGCCTTGGTTGAAGATTTGTTGTCAGTCTCTAGACTTGAGTACGCTCATTTGGATAAGGAACATGAAGGAGCCACCGAAATAAGTGATCAAAATATAAGAAACAAACATTTGTTCCTCATCAAAATTTTGGAGCCACTGTTGTCCGAACTTCTAGCACCATCATTATACAGTGAAACAGAGGTAAATGTATTAGCATCTCTCATTATGCACCAGTTTCAGGAGTTAGTTTTATGCTGAGCTGAGCTCAATTTTTAAAGATAAACACCTCCTAAATAGTTGTTTTATCCTCAGGTTCTTTGTGACTTGATATTGATGGTTGGAGAGAGGCTTCCTTGCAAGTGGAGGAACTTTCATGGAGTGTGGTGCATTCATGCATGCAAAAGCAATAACACAAAGAATCCTAAGCTTGCCAAAAGCATGGTTTCACTTGCTGTCCGTTTAAGCTCACCTCCAGGTGATTTAACTGCAGCTCAACAGTTAGCTGAGGAGCTACTCCAAGTCATGGGATCCGAGGGAAGCAGTCCATTGGAGGTGTCTGAGTCATACCCCATCATAAACCAATCGACAAGCACTGCCATAAGTTCTTGCATGCTTCAATTAATTGATGTAGTTGTTACTGACATGGATTGGGTCACCAAGAAACTAAAAACATTCACTCTGGCAGCCCATAAAGGCATTCATCTTAGTCAGAATGAAGAACTTGCTTCTAAGGTAGCATTTGAGGATAGTCTTTACTCAAGGGCTCAAGCAGTAGTGGAAGTTTTATCTTCCTTCATTTTGATGAAACTCAAGGGTAAGCTAGGAGAACTGAATGGTTAACCATAATTTATATTGGGTGCTTTGTTTAAGTTTCTAATTTATGCATAATTATGCAGACCCTCAAGCAGAGCATCTTCTCAGATTGACTGCAAAACTTTACAAACATCTAGCTCAGATTTCAAGGCTCAGGATTGCTCCTCGGGGATGCAAGCAGATGTTACCTACTCCAACTTTTCACAAGCTTGTAGAACTTACTTGCAAGAGGCTCACAGTTCCTCTTTATAACTTTGTTGCTGAGATGCAGAGGGTAAATTGACATATTACATGACAGATTTTTTGTTTTCTTTTCTATTTTCCTTGAATAATGATCACTTTGAATTTGTCTGTGATTCTTGATTCAAAAGGTTCATGTTGACGGGCTCATCCATTTGGATTGCAGGAACAACAAGAGAATTCTAATAGCAGGGGTATCTTTAACAAGATCAAGAGGGAGAATAAATGCATTCCTGATCTGATCTTCCAGATAGAAGATTACGAAAAATATCTCATCCAACTCAGCAAGGTAAGCAAAGTTAATTTGTTGAGGCACGCCAAGCGCAGCACATCAAGGGATTTCAAGATACTACATCAGAGCGAAGAGAAAGCACCAGATGATACTGCTGCAGCTGCTGAGGATGGATCAGATGAGGATTCCAGAGATAACGAACATAATGAATTAGACAAGGCCTCATCTGGCAGTCCATTAGTTGCCGAGGAATCTGATTCAGATGGTGATAATGGAGGTGCTCCTCCTGCTGCCAAGAAGGTGAAGAGAGGTAGAGTCGTGCAGGACTCTGAAGATGAGGCATAGGTCACAGGTGCAAACTTTGCTAAAACTCAAAATAAACTTGTACGAGTTTTCCGGGAGTTTCTAGTGTTGATAAGCTTGACTGCACCATACGCATGAGTCCTGAATGAAAGGGGAGGAGAAAAAGCTGAATCACGGTCATTCTCCAAACCGAAGTAAACAAGGAAAAGGAAAAAGGTGGCCGAAGAAAACAAGAGAAAAGAAAAAGTGGGAAAAAAAACGAAGATTCAATGAGCAAAAGTTTGGAACGATTTGAATAATTTTTGCAAGCATAAGATTGTACAAACAATCCCTTGCCAAGTTGGAGAGAAAGAAAGCTTTGCTATAAGATGGCCTCATTGGTCAATAATGGAGTTCTTCCCTAATTTAGCCTTCCTCTTTGGTTTCTAGATATCTAGTTCGGACCTCTTTAAGTTTGTCAAATGAGTGCCAGTTGGAGATACAAAAGCATTAGATGAATTGCAGAACACTACGGAAATTACTTCATAGGAGATGTAACAAGCCTTGTCTCAGTAGCACCAAGCAAGGCTTTTCGATGCTTTGTTTTCATGGCCCGAGCCAGCTGACCGCTGGCTAGGAATCAGCGCACCATTTGGTTGCAATCATGAACCGGCGTGGACAATGTATGAAGGCATTTCAAGTATTTTAGCAATTCTTTAGATGCAATATTAGCAGCACATGCATCCATTGTTCAAACACCTACGAGTCGTAACATTTTCAATTTGGATATAAATTCACTCGACTTTGTAAATCTTTCATTTTCGCTCAATCGGCCGCGTGAGTTTATTTATCAAATTAAATAAAATGAATTTTTAACTGTTTCAAACTAAATTCCTTTTGACCCAATTGTCTGAACCAATCTAGTGTTCGCAGAACACAAGCTTTACAAGTTAAAATTTGAGGTAATAAAAGAATCTTTCAAGTCACAAGTTCCTTTCCCGAGGTACCAAAAATATTAAGATTCCCTCCCCATACATCTTAGACCATGAACAAATTAGGATAATATAAAATATTTTATATATAATATAAAAATTATTTATATTTATTGAAATTCTCCGCATATTAAAAAAAAAAAAAAAAACAGAGAAAAAGAGAGAAAATCCCGACAAGTCAAATATATCGAATAACACCGTAACAAGAGCAAGGTCACGGGACAAACAGGTCGGGAGACACACACACACTATTATTTCAGAGTTCAGAAAAGCTGTCTGAACTTTAATTAAATCAGGAAACCCCCAAAGTACTTAGCCTCAAACCAGAGCAGGAAAGAAAGAGAAATTGAAGATGAGTACTGAAGAAGCAAAGAGAAGCATCACCGGAGGTCTGGTAAAGCCCAATCCCGATGACCGGAAGCTCCTGCCGGCGGTGGGGCCAGTCCCGACCGCCAAGAAAATCATCATTAAGAACGCTGATATGAAAGAAGATATGCAAAGAGAGGCTGTGGACATAGCCATTTCCGTTAGCTCTCTCTCTCTCTCTCTCTTTCTTTCTCTCAAATTGTTTTCTATTTGAATGTTGCGATTTGGATGATCTTTTGGGTCTCCTCCCCCCCCCCCCAAAAAAAAGGAAAACCTTTTTTTTTAACAACTCTTTTTCATTTTCTGGGATTAATGCTTGATTTGGGTGGGTGGTTTTTGATTCAGGCATTTGAGAAGCACAATGTAGAGAAAGACGTCGCCGAGCATATAAAGAAGGAGTTCGACAAGAAGCACGGACCCACTTGGCATTGCATTGTCGGCCGCAATTTCGGTAATTCCATTTTCACTCTTGCGCTGCTCTGCTTTCCGGGGTCCTTTTTCGTTTGGTTTGTGCTCAGACTTGGTATTTGAGTTAGTTTATTTTCGAGTTTCTAAGTAGGAAATTGAGCAATTTTTACTTTTGGTTTTTAATAGGTTCGTTACTTCATTAATTGCTGGATGATTAATGCTTTTATATTGTTAAAATTTGGTAAACATCGATCTAAGCTTAGTTCCCATTTCTTTATCCCTGTAGAATTTTTCCTTCTTTGGCTGGGCATGTTTTTCTTTGAAAAAGGAAGTTTAAGAGTCGCATTTTGTTACTGAGAAGTGGATGGATATCACTAGCTACTGGTTGTTTTAGAACCTCAGAGGCAAGGAGCCAAGAGACTGAAAATACCCTGGCCCAATGCTAATCCAAGCCCAATACTCAAACCTCATCGAATTCCCTTTTGATCGTTGAATACCACAATGCCCAAATGCTGGTTGGAATTACAAAAACATTAGATGAGTTTCAGAGCACTATGGAATTGACTCCATAGGAGATGTAACAAACTGTGTCTCAATTGCATCAAGAGTGCTTTGTTAAATGCTTTGTTTTTATGGTTTGAGCCAGCTGACTTTGGCCTAGGAATCAAGGCCTGCATTTTATTGCAATTATGAGCGGGTGTGGATAATGGATAAAAGCATTTCAAATATGAAAGCAAGTGTCAAGGTACAATATAAGAATTATATGAAAAAGCTTTACTGCTTCATTTGCAATCAAAGACTATTACTGTCCTCTGAATCCTAGCTTCCAAATTCCAAGTATTTGGAATGGAAGCTGTAATCTTGCCCTGTTGCTCAGTGCCATTTTGATGGTCCCTGCAGCTGAAGGGCTTAACTATTATGAAAAGCTGGGACAAGAAATATATCTTGTTTCACTCGAAAATTACATCCTGTCAAGGCTACATTTTGGAATTTAACAATATTGCTTTTATAATTCAAATGCCAGATAAATTGAGAAAGAAGAACTGTATAGAATGAAGTTTATGTATGACAAATGTCCATGACACTCTCTGGAGCGTGGACAATTTGGCAAAAAGCCAATTCTAATTAGCAAATAGGCTTGCTTTGTCTGGTGCAGTAGCAGTTTATATAATGATTACCCTTTAGCAAATGGTTCTGCATACATGTGCTATTGTCCTGTCCCAAAGCCAAGTTGCCACATGGTCTAGTTGAGCTGAATCTTGGCTTGTTTGCTTTTCAACTTAAAATTTGGCTAACTTTGGCAACATGTTTTCCCATGAGTTTGAATGATAAACAAAAGTTTCATCTTTCGAGTTGAAGGATGGAAATTTTAATTGCGAAATAGGTCATTGTAAATGTTTTAATTGTGGGAGCACTTCTAGAGTTTTTGTCATCTTCAGCATGACCAAACATAGGACTTGGTTTGGGAAAAGAGCATATATAATTAAAGACAATGATTTCAAAGTGTGGGGTGGGCCTTGTGGATCCACCATCACACCATTGATGGACTTTGGAAGGGACAATATTTGATTCTGTGTCCTGCAATCCTCGGTGGGGCATTTATTCCGGATTAGCCATAGCATGTGAAAATACTTGGCTTCCTGGTACATGGTTGAGAGAAAATTGGCTGCCAGATGCCCTAAGGCAAATTTGATCCTTGTAAGATGTATGCAATTCAAGTTTCTGGCTTGAAAGGGAGTATGCATACCAGGTTTTTAAAAAGGGTTGTTTACTGGACAACTTATTTCTTACAAGTGGTTTGTCTTTCCATTCCTCAAGCTTCAAGAAAACACACTCTTTGGGTAAACTTTCCAATTTTGTTTACTTTATCATTCACCCTTCAGCTCTTTGTTCAGGGAAATTGTATGGTTCAGTGATATTATTTTAACTATTGTGACTGGCTATGGTATTTGTTTCATCTAACTACTTTTACTGTACTAAGATTGTACTTTCTTGCACTCTTATTTCTTAATAAAATTGATCCAATTTATCAAAAAAAAAAAAAAAAAACTATCTTTTTCATTTCTTCTCTATTCTTTTTCTCTGCTAAGTACAGGTTCATACGTGACACACGAGACAAACCACTTCGTTTACTTCTATTTGGACCAGAAAGCAGTTTTGCTCTTCAAATCTGGTTGATGCAATTGTCATGGCCGAGATGGTGGCAAGGAGCCTATGGTGATGACCTTATAGTTAAAATGTTTGTATGTATCAATTGTAAGCCATTGGCATCACGCAAAACTTTTGGTCATATTACTTACCCCTAAGGTGTATATTTGGATTCTCTTGTAATGGTTTTTGAACACTGGACTGGAATCAAGTCTCTTGTCTTGTCCAACTTCGTGTGTCCCTAATATTTTTTTTAGCATTACTCTGGTTCATGGGAATCTGTCTGTTGCTTGCTCTGCAATAACCATTTTGTGCTTTTTTTTTAAAACATTTTTTGTTTGCTTATTTGGAAATGTAAATGCGATAACCTCCTGTGGACCCTTATTAGTTATTAGTCCAAATTGTAATTAATGTCACATATGAGAACAATTCTTGACGTTATTCTTTTTGTCTTGGGATGATAGAGAGAAATTTAGCCAACTTTCCTTAAATTTTAAAAAAGAAAAGAAAAGAAAAGAAAAGAAAAGAAAAGAAAATGAAAACTACAACATAATCAATTAATTTTGTTGTTCAGAACAATTGCAAATTACCAGAAATGAAAAATCACCAGTTCAAAACAATTGAAAAACAATAATAAATAATGAAAAGATCAATCCTGCCAAGATGGGCACCGGACAACAAGCAGGAACCCATAAGCAGTGCCCTCCCCGGGGGGTATTTGCAGCTTTTAGCATCGGGTAAGGCAAATGGCAAAACCCGTTTGTTCCAAAAATTGGGAAGCCCTCTTTTTTCTCTCTTAGATGATAGTCGTTTGGCCTTTTCTGTTCCAGCTTCCAGAAATGCCAAGGCACCTATTAAGTACAAGATTATGGTCTTAACCTAATTTTTTTCTTTTTTTTTTTTTTTTTTTTTGTTTCTTATGCTTCTAAAATTCAATGATTGACGTTTTATCAACTTTCTAGTTAAATGGGCAAAACTTTATCTGAAAATGTTAGGGATTCAACCCCTCCTCCAATTATCAATCATTGACTTATTGAGGTGCCACATTGTTTAAGCATTGCTTTTCCAACATTTCTTAACACAATAAAATGAAAATTGCAAATGCAACTAATTGGGTGCGTTTGCTAGTTTTATCAGACTACTAATTATACTTTATATTACTGCGGTAGAGGTACCTTGGAAGAAAAAAAAATTCTTCCATTGACTATGCACAGGATTTGCATAAGCGATTCCTTCTGTTTGTATTAAATGTAAATCATTTTGTTAAGTCGTCGTCCAATCATAATTTTCCATTTCTGAGAAAGTTAATCAAGGAGCAATTTATAATTTGATATTTTACCTCACTTAAATTGTGGGTGATCTGATTGGTTGGTACTCTCATTCAAGACATATACCTACCTCCATAGAATCTGGCTTTAGAATCAATGGGCAGCCATGAATTTAATGGTGGTTTTATAGCCAGAATATACAATTTTATGGCAGTAGTACTGCTTTGTGCTGCAAACAAAGAAACCAGGCCTAGAACGTGCAGCCATGCACCCATAACTTTTTTCGTATTCGACCGTCGGGAAATGCGGTGGCAGAAAACGCGCGAAAATTTGGACCCAAAAAAGAAAAAAAATTCTCCGGTTCCTTGACGATAAATCCTAATTTAATAAAATAGGTTATGGGGGCCATAGCATTGTTCTTAAGTACAATTCCTTGTAGGCTTGTATTGTACCATCTTCAGGTACAAAATGTTCCCCGTAGGTGCACCACTCACCGCACAAATCCAAGGTATTTCCTCCAAAATGCTCTAAGGAGACACTTTTTTTCCTACCAAGACGACAACTCTCATTAAGTTATCAAACTTCCAAAATTTTAACGTACCAATTAATTAATCAGGTTTACTATAAACACCCTTCTAACCGGTCATAGTTATTAGCAAAAAGGACAAGACCAAACCATGGGAGACCAAGGATTTGGTTAAGGGGCTGGGCAGTTTTTCGGAAGATAAATGGATCTACGTGCAATTTTGGCTTCATCCCACGTAGCAAAAAGACAGTAGAGATTAATGTCATTTCAAAAGAACTAGCAAGTGTAAAACTCGGCTAGACACAAAAAGAGCATCCCAAAAACAGGAGACACTACACCTGTTTTTTTTTATACACTTCCTCTCGGCCTCTCCCACTCTCTTTCAGTGTGCAAAGCCACCCGCTCGGTTCCTGGCACTTTTGCGGTGGCGAGAAGCGGAAGAGGAAGGATAAGGAGAGGCAGAAGTTGGTTTAATGGCAGCAAATTAACAGTTTTCATTCCTTAAAGCTTCTTCTTTGTCCCTAGATATCTGCCTGCACCTGCACTCCTCGCTACAAAATGCTCTGTCTCCTCTGCACACACAAGAAAAATATAACCACACAAATCAATTTTGTTACAAAAAAAAAAAAAAAAAACCCATCATAGATTTAAGCCCCAAAACTTAGTATAACACAAACAGTCAAATAGAAAGACTAAAATATCTGAATATTCAATGAAGACGAGGAAGGAATGAAGAGTGTGGACTTTGGACTTGGCGTGCTTGCTTACTTGTACATGTAGATATCTTTGCCAGGCAAGAGCTTTTGCCTGCAAAGAAAGCATTGTTCAAGAAAAGGAGGGGCTGGAAAACATGAGGAAGAAGTACTGCTAGAAGGAGATGGTTTTAAAGGGGAGGGTTTGATGGACATCATAGTGATTTTACTGACTACTTGTGGGGTTTTCTTGCTAGCACCACCCCTTTGTGCCTCCAAGACTATACTTAATCCCACCATCTCTCATTATACTTCCCTCTTTATAGCCACTCTCTTTCAAGTCAGTCAATCTCTCTCAGAAAGACCTCGGCGATGAAAGGAGACGCTTTTTGGTTGATTGAAGGACTTGAAAATAAATAGAGAAGAGAGAGAGTTAGAGAGGATTGGTGGGTGGGACTATCCTCCCAGCCGTGAAGAGCAGTACAGCGATTTGGCTTCTAGTGCTTGTTAACTGCCACGTATCAGTTTTAGTGTCAATTTCATTTTCCTATTTTTCTTTTTCCACCCTTTTTATTAGTCCTCTCTTATTGCCGTCCCTCCCCCTTTTGTACGTTGTTCTGTTTTCTTTTCCTGTTCATTGTACGTTATGGTTTTGAACTTTGAATGTCTATTTTGCATTTCATTATATATTTTTGTTCCCAAAATTGCATGTCAGGCGAGTCATCAACACGGCTTGGCTTCTTTTCTTTTTTTCCATTTTTTTATGGTCAATATTTCAAAACAGTATACTTCTGGCCGATTTGGAGCATGCGTGGGATCATACTCTTATGGGTGCAATTTCCTTGGGCGCCACTGGTTTCCGAACAGCCTGCCTTAGCCTTCCAATTTCGTTCGTTAAACCATAGACAAAAGGGAGACAACTGATGAACTCGGGAAAAATTTAAGGGGGCTTAAATTTGTAGAAGTAATTAATTCTGTATATGACTCCTTACAAAGATGGGCTTAATTGTAACTATTAATCTTGCCCTTGAGGAAGAATTTGTTAGATAATTGTTAATTAATGTGTGCTTTGAGGCTTAAAACAGCATTCAGTAGAATGGGTGAATCACAAGAATTGTAACGAATTAAAGTCTTTTTGGTCCTTCTTCTTCGTCTTCTCTCCTTTCTTCTATGGATGCTTGGGAATGGTTCCACATTATGACACGACTTTGAAAGAGTTAGAAAATGGCTAAAAAAAAAAAAAAGAAACAACAATACTTTTGGTCTGATTAAATTGGGGAAGAAGGTGTGTATATATATATATATATATTGGTAAAGCAAAAATAGAGCCACTGACCCACGTGCGAGTGTGGTGGTCGGGAGAAGTACAACGAGAAATTAGTACCAATGGCAAGAAAAAATTCGATTCCCACTGTATCTTTCCTCTCCCACAAACCCAGAAAGCATCAAAAGCAACGAAATAAAAATGGATGATGCGTTTAATAATTTGGCATACGATTAATTTTATTGCGAGCCATTGCGAATTATATTATTTTTTTAAAATTAAAGGTAGTGGGGCATGTAGAAAAAGTGGACGTTTCAGCGAAGCTTTCCGTCTAGGTAGAGTCCCTTTATTTTTGCATGTTCTATCTTTTTGCAAATTCTATTATTTTTTTTGTGCTGTCTACCATAATGTTGTTGTCAATCGTCCGAAAAATTGTCACTGATAGTTGTTGATTTGGATACGTTCCATGGATCCTAATAATGTTGCTTTCTCTCCAGGCTCTGCCTTGTCACCTTACTTATGGTGGTTAACGGTTGAGTGGTCCTTTTTCTTGATGTATACTCAACTAATCTTGACCTGAGCTAGCAAGGAAATACATGCAGGTGCTCTCTCTCTCTCTCTCTCTCTCTCTCTTTTTCTTTTGTTATTGGCAAGTAGTTTAATTAGTTACGTGTTATACTAAGTTTATTCATTTAATTCAGTTAAAAGTTGGTAATTCGGGTCCAAATTAGAAGGCTTGTGAGAATTTATTTATTTATTTATTTATTTTTGGGTACAAAGGAATTATTTCTTTATTAATTTGATTTTAAAAATAAAATTTTGGTCTACTTGATATTCTCTACACTTAAAACAAGCCACGGATGATACTAACTTTAATTTCTCTGTCATCAGCCATATTGTCTACATAACTTAACAAAAAAATTGATACGCATGCTGGGATTTAAACCCTAATCAAATACGTGGCGTACGTACTCGCAGAAATACGGCTGAGCAGCAGCTAACTTGAGTGGGGTCCTCATCAGCAATTGAGTATAAGTTTATCTATCCAAGCCAGTCCACTAACAGGCGAAACGGTGCACGTCTGCTTAAGCACGCCCAACCTATTAACTATTGAACCTTAGATTGTCACCACCAAATTCAAGGATAATAATAATAATAATAAATAAATAAATAAACGCTCAGACATGTGACTGATCTACTGGAATATGAACCCCATAGAGTGATAAGGAAGCGTGTGTGTTTTGAAGTTTACAAAAAATTTTAAATATTGTGTTAATGAATGTAGGTGTCATTATTTTATTGCGGGTATTTAATTTCATTGATTGGAAGGACCTCACAGTCAACCGGTCAGACTTACACTTCCCCGTTGTTTTGCATTCGTTTCAATTTCTGCATATACATGATCGAAGTCCTTCTTCTCGATGAAGAGCCAACGATCGATGGTCCATTTGGTCAAATTGTTGTTTTATTTTACTTAGTTTTTCTGAGTCATCAATCATCTCGAAGAAACGCTTCAGAGATTAACAGGTTGCACATTTATCTTAAATATCATTGTGAAAAGAAGAAGAAGAAGAAGAAGAAGAAGAAGAAGAAATATCCGTTGTTGTACAACTTGTTTTGTGTTTCTCCGAATGAAAAACAAAAAGTTAAATAACCATTCATCTTTATTAAAAGCGAGGCATTTGGCAAAGGAATCAAATCCGCCTAATATCTAAAATAAATTATAAATGAATTGTGTTGTTATATTTAAGATATTTGACTTTTAGTTAAAAAATTTTTGAGGTGATAATATGATTGATAATTTTATATATTATTTTTATATTAATTTGAATTTAAATTTTTTAAATATTACTTATTTTTATTAAATAAAAATTTATATTAAAAATGTAATTTTAAATTATAAATATTAAAATTAAATATAATTTTTTTTTATATTTAATAATACTTAATAATAAATTTTTATAAAAAAATAAATAAGAATAATAATAAATAATTTTTGACTTGATTCATAATTATAATAAACATCATATAATAATTAATATATTTATAATTTATATATATATATATAAAAGCACACGGTTAAAAATTTAATTCGAAAATAACTTGTACCATACGGACCAAAATAAAAAACTTCAACAGCTGAGATTGAAGACAGCAAGTTGACCACAAAAAGAACAATAAACTCAGAGAAAAAGACAAACTTTTTTTCTTAAAAAAATGAAAAAACTTCACCAAACCGGCCGGTTCCGATAAGAACGAATTGTCGATCGATAGCAACAGGTGTTCGATAGAGGGGGCAAGTAATATCAATTGATGTTCCAATTGACGTGAGCGAGTGCAGGCGACTCCAGTGAATCCGTATTATAAGGGCTTAAAAGGAGAAACATGAGAGCCGAGATGAACATTTCAAGAAGGTTAAAGTGGCTACGGACCTAACAAAGAAAGATTAGTAGTTAGAGAAAATACGGCAAAACAATGGATTTTTCTGCAGTTTGGTACGAACTGGGAGCAGCATTGCGTGTAAAGGGCCAGAGAAGACCTTGTGCTCTTGGTTTTGCCCATTGATCATCTCGATCCATCATCAATCAGTCTATTATCAGCCATTCACTCTAATTAAAGTAGCCGTAAATAAATAAATTTTTTTTTTAAGAATTCTTTATATTTTAAACTTTATCCGTCATTATAATTTTCAACTATTTTAATTGAAAAATCAATGCGTCTTTATATAAGAATCAATATTGTTTGCTTTTGCAGGTAGTGACGCATGAAAGGCATAAGGAACAGAAAAGGGACGGGAGCTGTTTTTTCAGATATTATGCGGAAAATATAGGCTTTTTGGTCGAATATATCCTAAACATGTACGATATTCCTATTCCCATTTTTGAAAAGGCAATGATCCCCATATCCGATGCTGTGGATTCCCCCAATTATCAGGCAATTTTCGGCTGCATGTCAGGGGGAAGAGTTTGTGAAGACTTTATAATCTATCCGACCCTCTCATTGTAAATATTTATATAAAATATTACATTTTAAAATTATATATATAACTTATAAAATTTTAAAAAAAATTATATAAATTCAACTACAATATAATTTTTAAAATTTTTTCAATTATTTTGGGTTTTTTTGGTAATAGATTTAAACCTTTTATGAATTGAATTTGAATTTGTAGCTATTTTGAAATGTAAAATCATACCATGGTTTCATGTGTAAATCGAAGACCAACTTCACTGATTTTTTGAAACCTCCGTGGAGACATATACTAAAACTCAAATTTTATATGCTTGGGTATACGGCGCAAAGCTTTTTTTTTTTTTTTTTTTCATTTAATCAGGTAATGTATAGGTTTACGCACGTCTTAACTAACAGCACCTTTTACTATACGATTGGAAAATTAAATAATATTCTATCTAACACTCTTAAGGTCGCATAGATATGAATCTGTACATAAAATATAAAATTTCAAGTTAGATAAATAAGGCAAGAACACGATGGGCCTTCTATACCCTAAGCCTTGGCTAGACAATCCTCGCTCTCCTCCCTCACCATTGATAATCCCGGTCTAAGAAAAGTCGTGTAGAAACTACACAATGGTTTTTATTTTATTTTTTATTTTTTATAAAAGGAAAATACAGCATAATATGGAAGAAGAAAAACGAAAAGGAACATCGAACAAGGCCATTGTTTCGAGTATCGACGACCAAGTGACATTAGTTACATGACTCGTATGTGGACTCTATCGGTCAGTTTCAGTTCATTACTGGGCCTTGAAGTGACCTGACACTTTTTGGGCCTGAGTTTTGGTATCTGGATAGTAACCTTCGCGCTAACCCATTTACCTCTCAATTTTCTCTTTTTTATTTTATTTTATTTTAATTTTTTATTCATTAAGTGATTAAGTGGAATATAAATTATATAATAAGATAATTCTTTTCATTCACATAAATCTCACAACCTCTTTCTCAAGATTAAAACTTGAGACTTTTAAGATAAAAATTTAAATTTTAACTATTAAAGTATCACCTTTTTTTTTTTTTTTTTGAGCAGCATAAAATGAGTTATAAGGATTATAAGAATCGATTCGGGTCCAAGACAGCGTATAGGCCCAATGGCCCAAAAAGGATCGGCCGTAGCCTGTACTCTTGTATAAAAGGATACCGTTCGCCAAGCCCACTTTCATTCCCAGACTCAAAGTCCTAGGCACTGTGTATCAGTATCCCAAACCAGCAGCAAATAAAAACCCGGCACCTGTAAGGCACTCCCATCGTAAAAAGCTTATTGCAACTCCAAAACCAGCATAAGTACAATCCCTCCGAACATTGCCTGGTCACCTCACCTTATTATATATATATATATATTTTTTTTTTGTTGTATAAAGTTTCTATCTCATCCCAATGAATAGAAATGTAAAATTTTTAAAAAGTTCATAATCAGCGATTCATCTTCTTGGAGACTCGACCCAGCTAGTTTCTTGGTCGGTAATGTACTTGGGCGACCACAGTGCCCAACAGGCCTGTCTACTCCACCACGAGGATTGAATTTCCCATCCCGGAACTTTGACATTTATTCATCACTTCTATCTTTCATCATTGCATTCTTGAACACCAGCTCCAGGAGCAAGAATTCAAGATACAGTCGGCCTATCTAGCAAAATGCCAGCTTAGGGGCTAGGTACAGCTAGCTATAAGCTGTGAAATAAAATGGAGAAAGTGGAAAAAAAGAAAAAAGAAAAAAGAAAGGTAAGGTATTGTTGGCTGCCTAGCACGAGCATCTAACAACCCCCTAGTGGCTCCCTTAAGTGGTAGTCAATGAATGACTACCGCAAATTAGGAAAATTGGGATACTAGCGTGTGTCTTGAAGATTTTGTTGTTGAACTTTAGGTACCGAAATGTGGCTTTTTTTTTTTTTTTTTTCTTTTGGTACATTGGAAATAAAAGGGTAAATCTTGGAGATTTTGTTGTTGAACTTTAGGTACAGAAAAGTGGCTTATTATTATTATTATTATTTTTTTAATGACATTGGAAATAAAAATGTAAATTTTGAAGGTGAAGCCCATATAGTCCCTGGATGCACAAAGTAATTTGAGACAATTCCCAATGATTCCGCCTTCCATGCATGCAATGTCTGAGCTAAAGCTTAAAAAGTTCAGGAATAACACCCTGTTGGAAGGTAGAGAAGGTTTATTAGATAAAAATTTAGCGATTATAGCTTAGTTTTTCAATATTGAGATAAGTTAGTGAAGTGGGCTAATTTCGCTGTGTTGTATTACATTAAAATTCATTAAAAACTGACCGTTTCATGCACTTCATGATTAAAGAATTTAAAATTATTTCAATAACCCCAGTCAGGGTCGAACCCATATGTAAAAATATTCCAATGCTTATGGCAGGCATAGATATATGATATATACAGCTAATTTTACATCATGATTTATGCTCAGTAATATCGTTTAAATTAATAATGGTTGGCCGCTAGTCATAAAATTGAACGTTAGATTCACCAACTCTTAATTTCAAGTTAGGTTCAATTTCTAATTCTAAAAAAAATTAAAAAAAATAAAAATTAATGATGATTGCATACCCAAGGGAGAGATAATCATTGTTTTTTAGTCAATCAAACTATAATTAGTAGTTAAGACCGGACAAAAGGTTCTGATAAACCCATAATCATCGTAAGGAGACTGGCGCTCGCCAAATTCCAAACTGGCTCACATTTTTATTTTCGTGTTTTTGTTTTTTCTTTTGGCCTCTTTGTCAACATGTTACTATTTTTATTTTTTCGGTGGAGGCTCCGTGCATCGAAGTGCATTGTATTTGTAATACATAGTGAGCTCGCAACTTGCTTGAGACAAACGAATTAACAGCATTCATTAAATTTTTGATATTATTTTTTATTTAAAATCTTAAACTTAAGTTATTGGTCTTTTAACTATATGTATGTTACTTTTTTTTTTTTTTTTTTTAATTTCATGTGAGAATTTCTTAACTTACACTTGCTACTCAACAGAAACTAAATGCAAAACGGTGAAGGATTTTAATTCACAGGCTCTTCCTTTTTATTTTATTTTTTGAAATAAGGAAAACATTAAGACAACGACGTACAAATTCGGGTTTGTTTACACAGGGGAGAATAGGGATAATGCACATACAAACTTCGAATGGTTGCGTGTAGGTTCACACGAGAAAAAGTCAAATATACTCTATTTTACTTTTATTTTATTTTTTTTAATAAAAATTTTATTTTACAACTCGAACTCATAAATAGTGAGTTACAGTTTAGAAACTTTACAATTACAATCATTCTACTCTAAGCAAGTATGACTGAAATTGGCGCATGGCAGTGATACGCGTGTATGTTTGGGTATTAACTCTTTACGCCCAAGCCTGAAACACAAGGAAGCATGTGCTGCAATTTCGGTAAAAACATTTCTTAAGCTCATATTGATGCTTAGCACCAATGTGGTCTGGTGTATACAATGTTCACATGTGTTGTTCGATTTCTCCTTTTGATTTCTCACTTCTTCAAAACCCCACATGCACGACTTTTGGAAATACGTAACTCTAAATTTCGTCGAGTATGAATAATTTTAAATATGGTTTGAGCTTTTGGAGCAAGGAACTGGTGACCAGGTTAATGCTGGAACATTTGGCGGAGAGAGGAGAGACAAATAGGACGGTGTTTCGTGATTCGAAATATTCTTTCTTCACTGTGTTCCTGGGGCGGAACTTTTGGTCTATTGGATGATGTTGCGTTGCACTTTTTTCTCCAGGCAGTGTTTGAAATTTGGGTCCTTCTCCTTTCAAGTTTGTTCTTTCTTTTGTCCCTTACAACGTCTTGGTGTAAGCCTGCTTCCATGTTTCTGTGTTTTATTTGTTGGAACCGAGAAAGCTACTATAAATTTATCCCTTAGTAAATGGTTCTTTTCACCCATATAAAAAGTTACAGGTACGCAGTGAAGTACAATTTCTTTATACTTCACTCCCCCGCCCCCACCACGGGCCTTCGGTTTGGTAAATTGTTAAAAATGTCACTTTAGCATAAGTCTATTTTGATTTTGGCGTCTAGCTCGAATGTCCATTCGGTATCATTAATTTCGACGGATTCCAATTTTTCTTCTGGGGTAAGTTGAACAAGAACGATGCTTGTTTACTTTGTCTCCTTTGATGGGCACACCTTTTGCTTTTGTCCGCACCCCTCGTACACAAATAGCTAAAGGGCTAAGGTGGGGATATCAATACAAAATTCGGTCACTCTCTCTTTATTTTAAGAGGATTTTTGAACTCCCATTTTCCTCTCTTTCCCCCTTTGCCGTCCTTCCCTTACAGATGCAACAACTGGCGACTGAACCACACTTTGCCTATAGCTGAAAAATGTACCAAATCCGTATTTATGAACCAAGAATGAATTGGGTCGTATTTATGAAGCATGCCCCTGAAGGCAAACTTCTTTCATCAAAGCCGTATTTGCCTTTTGACAATCCAGCGTTGGATAGGAGTAAATGTATGGAGCTTACACTTAGAAAGGACAAATGAAATGAAGAAAGAAGCCCCGTGAATCTGGTTCATTAAAATAGCTTATATGTTTATTATTATTATTTTTGATCAGAAGCTTATTTGGGTTCCGAACCAGAGAAAATTTTCCGGAAAGTACAAAAACCTAGGGTGAATTTTTGTCCTGCCAATGACAGTGATACTTTTTATTTATTTATTTATTTTTCAGTCGTCAAAATCGGCCGCTTTCAGAAATTGAACACCTTCTTCAATTAGGAAGTCTGCTTGGCCTGCATGTGCTAAAGACTCACTCTTACCCATCAATTCCTTGGCCTTCAACGATTCCCTTTCCCAGTCTGTCTTGTATACTACGGCTAGAACCGAGACTACACATGCAATTTGAGCCGTTAGAAGACCGTAACATAGACCCACGAAACCTTGTTTCCAAGAGAAGGCCAAGAATATGGCCACTGGCGCACCCATTAAGTAAAATGAGTAAAAATTGACCCCTGCCCCGATTCCGGGCCTTGCACAGCCTCTTAGAATCCCACAACTCGTGGTTTGTGGGCAATTTGCTAGTTCACATAGTCCAATTATAGGCAGCACAGTCATTGTTAGCTCCAGAACTTCACTATCCTTTGTGAAAATTCTCCCCCAGGCTTCTCTCCCTACAGTGGTCCACAACAAGCCAAAAGCTGCGCTCAATAGGGAGAGTGATATGGCAACCACCGTCGCCATCCGTGCCTTCTCCGGCCTGCCCGCGCCGAGCTCGTTGCCTACCCGAGTTGATACGGTGGCACTGAGAGCCGTTGGCAATGTGTACATGAGCGAAGTGGTTTGAATTACAATTGCCGATGTGGCTAGGGCAACACGAGGTTTAGATAAGAAACCTGCTAGAATTGTCATGAACTCATACCACCACCACTCTAAGCAAACAGCAACGCAGCTTGGTATAGCAAGTCTAAGTAGAATTCCCCATTCCTTTCCCATTGAAGTCACCAAAGATGGCGACAATATTGCTTGTGATGGTGATAGTGGTGTGGTCAAGGTGCACAGGTCATCAGGTGCACGAGTAAAATACAAGTGAAGTAGAAGGAAAAGGAGGGTGTTAAAATTGGTGATGAAATTGGAAATTGCGATTCCGGGGACACCAAGAGAAATAGTGCAAGCTAGGAATATGGTGATAAGTAGATGGAGAATAGTAGAGGCCATGGTGCACCACATTAATGGCCATGTAGTCCCTTTACTGCGTAAATATATGCGTATTGGATGTAGAAGGCTATTGGCAAAGAGATCTGGGATGGCAAAGCGACAATATAAACTTGCAATTCGGGAAATATCAGGATCTTGATGGAGGGTAAGCATAATGGGCTTAAGGTTGACCCACAGCAAGCCAACGGGTAGTGAAGCAAGTAGTAACATGATTATTGTTCTTTGCAGGGTAAGGGTTGCCACTGATTGGTTTCTTGATCCGAACGCTTGGCTACAAAGAGGCTCCATCCCCATGGCCAGTCCTGATAGGACTGAGTAGCCTGTGATGTTGGTGAAACCGATGGCTAAGGCGCCGCCGGCGAGCTCCAGGCTCCCCAGCCTCCCCATGCAGACAACTAGGATCAAGTTTTTGAGATAACCAACCAAGCCCATGGCCGCAATAGGGAAGCTTATGTGTGCCATTGTCTTTAGTTCCTCCACAACCTAATAGACAAAAAAAAAATTTTTTTAAAAAAAGGAAATAAAGCAATTAATATTAGATTGATAAACCTTGTGCAGGGAAAAAGGATTTTTTTTTCCCCATTTGGGTTGTGCTTAAGATCTTAGATCTTATACCTCTGGCATTGTCGGGTACTTGTGGGAATTTTTTGGCTTAACCATTTTGCTACTTTTTTTCTTTTTTCGGTTCTTGCTGCCTCTGTTTTGATGGTAGTTAGAGCAGAGAGAGAAGGTTGGATAAGCGGGCTCCTCTTTTGAAGGAGAGAACTGATCGGAAATTGGTTTTGATGGTGGAGCTTTATAACGTAGGGAGTTGTGGGATTCCAGTTGTTACATGTTTGTGTGGCACTGACATCTTTTAATCCCGCAAACAAAATATAAAACCACGTAAATTAAAGAGTGTGTGACTACCCGTTGGGAGGCATCGGTGCCACATTTTTCTTGCACGTGTAAAAATATGTTACATTTTTTTCAGACAGTGTTTATTATGTTTGTTAACTTTTTTAATTATATTTTATTCATAATTTTATATCATATAAATTATTTTATTATTTTAAATTTAAATAAATTTTCATTAATATATAGTGTAAAATAATGGATGAATTATTTATAAAAAAAAAAAGAATACTTGTGAAAATAAAATTTTCTTTAATTTTTTTGCTATCAAAACAAGTAGCACATTAGTCGGCGTGCCGGCCACCGCCACTAGGCCGGACCCACGTAGGATTTCAATTAATGGAATGGGAAAATGCTGCTCATGTTACATTATACTAGTAGTGTATGTGGCCAACATCTAAATGCAACCCAACACAGCCATTTGCCTTTGCAGGTGATCATGCCCTATTGCCCGGATCTGTCTCTCTGCCTGAAGATATTTAACCACCCATCGCCCTTCCCAGAGTGATTAATCACATCCTATTTGTGATTATTCTTCCCTCATTGAATTGTGTTGGCAAATAAAAGGGTAAGTCTGTGACTAAGAATGGAATCAAGATTCTGACTTCTGAGATGCCTAATGAATCTTGAAAATGTCCTTCAATTTGTTGGTATCATAGTCATTTTCTATTTTACATATTTGCTGTGACTGCATACGACCCCTCTGAGAAGATGGATCCAGAACCATACAGGATCAAAGACCTCGTATTCACGTGTGGTTTTGGAGCACGCCCCCCCCCCCCTTCTTCCCTCCACCATTACAGTTGTATTCATGTTCTCAATTGCACGCTTGTTCAAATGCAGGCCTCCTCAAAGATTACAAACGAAGTTATCCCTATGGTGTCGCACTTGGATGTAACAATGCATGGGCATCTAGTCACAACTTGCTCCAAGTGACCAAAGGAATCACCTTCACTCCCTAGCCAATGGCATTTTAATGAAATATTACAAATTTAGTAGTGGTTAGAGAGAGGGGTGGGGGGTGGGGGAGACGAGATTAATATTACAAAGTTTGCCACTACTAATTAATGATTACTTTTTTGCTGAGTACGTAGTCAACATAAATTGGAATGGTATGCAAAAATCTCACTAAAAAATAGTAGATAAATTGTCAAAGAGATCAATACTTGCTTCATCTTTTAAAACAAACAGGTTATCTCTAACATGACTTGTGGCCTAATTAACAGATTCTAGACGGAAGAAAGAGTTTCTTCCTTCATTATTGGCCCGACTGGCACCAAAAGGTATGGAGATTGACTAGTTTATCGTCAATTAAGACGGAAAATGCATGTCCACAAATGATAACGGCAAACCATACGTGGCGAAACATTTATGGAGGAGTAAGAGGATGCTGTAGATAAGCAAAGCTTCGTGGATGAAAGGGTATGGTTATCATATGATTATCACATGAAGGAGGTGGATTTGAGGGCCCACAAACAAGTGAACCCAAAATGCCATCATCCCACAAAAGACAAATTTACAAATTATTCTAAATTTGGCCCAACTTATCTAGATTGTGTCACTAATTTTTTCCGGAAAAAGATAATAAAAAAGAAAACTTGGCTAGCTGGATGAATTTTTATTTTATTTTTTTTGGGGTCAATTGTTGGATAAAATTTTCATAAGGTGTTTAGGACTAAATAAAGTTTTTATCCTGTCAACTTTTTCTCACGTGGATAATGATTTGATAATATAATTGGCACAAGAGGGGCCCCTTTTTCATGACATAGATTGGGGCAACTGTTAAAAACCCATTATGCTGAAGCATTAAAAAAAAAAAAAAAAAAAGAAATACCGACCCTTATTAAATTCCCGTAGAAAAAAAGCCATTTTTATTTTTAAAAAACATTTTAAAAAATAAACTCCGTAGTTACACGGTACGACTACTTTGCTAGTTCTTACGCATCTATGGAAACTGACAAACGTCCGCCGTCCCAGGTGGCACTGGCTCGAGTTTTATTCGAAGGGAATCACTCTCAACACCTTCACGGCTTCGAATGCCTCTCCCATGACATAAATTTCCCAAAATCAAATCGTCCAGAACAATCAATATCTTTATCTTATCTGCACTAGATTAGGTCGCAGCCAAACTACTATGATTGTTGTGAGGAGGATTTGGCAGGGAAGAGCCTGGAGCTCCGGCGGCCCACGTTTGCTTAGTCTGGACACTCCTCTGTCGCTGGCGGCGATTGTGGATCACGGCCATCCGTTTCTTGCCGTTACTGCTTCACGGATGCCCTACTCTGGCTACGCCTCCGCGTCGTCTTATCTGGCTAAGCACCCCATAAATGTCAGTCATGAGTAATCTCATTATTTTTGCCTTTATCACGCAATTCCACGGCAAAAGAATATTTCGAATATTCTGTTCTGATTATGCAGCTCAATACCCGATATAATAAAGTGGGTAGGCTTTGGCTTTCGAACCAGGCTTTGGCTGATCCTCCATTGGCTGCTGGGATAGTTGATGTACCTCTAGCTCAAACTGGTGAAGGAATTGCAGAATGTGAACTTCTAAAGTGGTTTGTCCAAGAAGTTAGTGACTTAATATTGCTCTGTATGTTCGATTCTTGTTTTGCTAATTGTACTGAATAATGTTGGTTTAATGGGGCTGGGTAATTCTATTTGATTATGGTTGCTGGCTTTGTTATTGATGTCTGTTATTTAGGATTTCTGCGTTGGTGTGCTTGAGTTGATGAATGGATTCTCATCATGCTTCCAACTGTTAGTCTAAATGTTGATTTTGGTGTTCTTTCTTGTCTGGAAGGGTGACCAAGTTGAAGAATTTCAACCACTTTGTGAAGTTCAGAGCGATAAAGCAACTATTGAGATAACGAGTCGTTACAAAGGGAAAGTTGCCAATGTTCTGTATACTCCTGGAGATATTGTGAAGGTGAGAATTTACAGTTTGGGTTTGAGACTTGAGCATATTTTACATCGAAAGATTATGTCCATATTGGGTCGTGCTGGGAGAAATAGACTTTTGTAGAAAATTATGTCCTCCGACCTACAATGTGTGGGACAATGAATTAGGAAAACTTTAAATTCAGTTGGACATACTTCAGAATATATGGAATGTCTACAAAGTATATTGGTTTCCAGGCTTGCTTGCCCAAGTTCATGAACAAGTGGGGAAATGCATTGAGTGTACAATTTTCATCTACATATATGAATAAGGCATATTATAAAACGAAATTTTTTCTTTTTTTGAATTTTTCTGGTATATATCTGTCAGATAAACATATCTGGAACCATGCTGCAGGTTGGAGAGACTCTTCTAAAAATGTTGGTTGAGGATTCTCGAGTTCCTTCACAGGCTTGCGATGGCGTAGATAATAATGACCTTTTTGAGTCTGATATTGAAAAAGAAAAGGCTTTTGGTTCTGAAGTGAACCAGAACAAAGTTAGGGGAGTCCTGTCCACACCAGCAGTCCGGCACCTTGCGAAACAGCATGGTGTCAATCTAATTGATGTTCAAGGAACTGGTAAAGATGGAAGAGTGCAGAAGGAAGATGTCCTTCAATATGCTGTTGAGATGGGTATTATTAAGGATTCCTCTGGCATTAGAAGTGCTGACTTAAGGGACCAATCTCTAGAACAACAGAAATACCAATCTATGTCAGCCAAACCAGGACTGCAGCAAGAAGATAAGACAATCCCCCTAAGGTAATACCAGGTGGAAATCAAAGTGGCCCACTTTTATTTATTTGTTCATTTATGAAAGAAGGGGAGTTTCTTAAAAACTAATTAGATATATATTGAACTATATTATTGAACATCTCCCCCTTGGCATATCAGGAGGTTTTGTGTGCTGTTGAGATAAATTGATCAAAACCCAACAAATCATGTTCATTAAGTGTTTACTTGAGCCTGCACTTTTTCTGGAACTTTGTCAAGCAAATTCTTCTGCTTAATTTTGATTCTCTAGTGTCATGGGAATGTGCATCCAAAAAAGGTCATGGCCCCATAAATTGGTTAATTCTTTTCCTTCAAATTGCATCACAGCATGATTGTTTACATCTGTGGTTAATATCAAATTAAGTGCCTTTTGTCTTTGCAGGGGATTCCAGCGGACAATGGTTAAAACAATGTCTATGGCTGCAAAAATTCCACATTTTCATTACGTGGAAGAGATAATTTGTGATGCATTGATAGAACTTAAAGATGTTTTCCAGAACAATAACAATGATCCTGGTGTGAAATATTCTTTCCTTCCAGTGTTGATAAAATCACTTTCTATGTCCCTAGGCAAGTATCCCTGGATGAATAGTTGCTTCAATGAGGAGTCAGTGGAGGTTATCTTGAAAGGTTTGTAGATTTAATTTTGCTCTGCAGTTGCTAGTTCATTTATTGGCTGCTTCACTGTCTTTGTTTCCATTGTCAGCCTTATTTCTAACTTTGGCAGTGGTTTTAAATGTTTATGATTATAGGTTCCCATAATATTGGAATAGCCATGGCTACTCCTTATGGCCTGGTTGTGCCTAACATAAAGAATGTTCAGTCCCTTTCCATCTTTGAGGTCAGATTTATGTGATTTTTCATATGTCATTCTAAAATTGATAGTCTACTATTGCTTAGAGTAACAAATTCATTGAATTTGACCTACAATGGGCCACAAAATGGCTGCAGGTGTGAATTTCTTAAATTAAGGAGTTCCAGGATGCAATGAAACTTACAAAACCATAGTTTTTAGTTTGAAACTGGTATCCACAGAGAATCTCTTTGCTGCCTGCTTGCAATTTGAATGGGTCATATGTCTGTGGAAGAATGATATACCATCTAAATATTGCTTTTTGAAAATTATTGTTCCCTTTCTCTTGAGTTCCAGTTTTTACATTTTTGTTTTATTTATAACCTTTTTCTTTTGCATTCTCGGGATGCAATTTTGTGGGCCCAGATAACAAATGAATTGTCCAGACTACAGCAATCGGCATTGCATAATAAGCTTAACCCAGAGGATATAACAGGTGGAACAATAACTCTAAGCAACATTGGAGCAATTGGTGGGAAGTTTGGTGCCCCCCTTGTCAACTTGCCTGAAGTTGCAATCATTGCCATTGGCCGAATTCAACGAGTTCCTCATTTTGCAGATGATGGAACATTAAATCCGGCATCAGTCATGACAGTAAGCAACTCCGAGAGCATCCTTCTTGGTCTGATTTAATATGATTGTAACATTTTATATTAATAATAGTATCTGGAGGAGGAGATTGGCTTTGCATATATATTCCCATCGCGGCTTTCCACACATAACAGGCATTTCATAATCCTGGGGTGAATTATTATCCTTACTTGTGCCTGACAATATAATTTGCTTTTCCAGGTAAATATTGGTGCAGATCATAGGGTTCTGGATGGAGCAACCGTTGCCAGATTTTGCAATGATTGGAAACAATTCATTGAAAAACCAGAGCTGCTTATGTTGCTTATGAGATGAATGGCTGCAAGATCATGCCTCCTCATCATTGGAGATTCATGTACAATTGGCTGAACGGCAATAATATTTTAAGTTACGTGTAACCCAACAGCTAATTAGCGTCAATAAAATTTAAACTGCTTTGGCAATCAATCTGATTTGTTCTTACCCAATGAAAAGTTTTTAAATGTTATGCTACCCTTGTATTTATATGATAAATGGCACCGTGAACATCAACACGACTTACCCAAAACTTCGTCCAAGCCGCTTTTACGGGGCCTTCTTTATTGTTCTCCCATTTCTTTTCCTCGTGTTGCAACAATTCAATTCCTTGTGTGGCACAAGGTCGACTTTCTGGGCTCACTGTGTATCCAAAGACTTGTTGTAAGTTCTAATGTAAAGTCGATTCATAATCAGAATTATTATATAAATATCAGTTACCGAGTTGTTATAACTCAAGTTTGTCTGCCTCTAGAACTTCATAGCCATTGTTCCCCAAGGCCCGAACCCCGCGACTTCCTGGAAACGTCGTGCTTCCTGCCGCAAGCCCCCCCCCCCCCCCCCCCCCCCCCCCCCCCCCCCTAAACTTGGGACGATTAACTTAGCCCCACCCACTCCAAAATTTTGGTCAAATTTGATTCCGGACCATACCCATAACCAAAATACATTGCCAGGGAGGGGAAGGTGGTTCGTTGTGGGGTATTTTTTGGGGGTTTCTTATCCTCTCGTTTTTTGGAATTGTAACAATTTTTTTGAAAAATTTTATTTTTCATGCTTTTAAAATCAATAATTCGAGTTTTTGTCGGTGTGAATTAAGTTAAAAAAAAAAAAAAAAAAGAAGAAGAATCTAAATTAATAAATAGAATAAAGAAAATTGACAGACGCACTTTCTATCTGTTAGCCGAGTTAAAAAGGAGTAGAAGTGCGATCGCCGTTTATTAGAAAAAACAAGGAAGAGAAATGGCGACGGCATCTTCCGGCATTCAGAGGCTACTCCAAGTAGGCACAAAAATTGTGGCTGTCGGCCGTAATTACGCCGCTCACGCCAAAGAGCTCGGCAACGCCGTCCCGAAGGTAAAACGCTCTTTCTTTCATTTTCTCTAATTACAATCATTTGTCTCGTCACTTTTTCTTTCTTTTTTAAATTCGATTATACCTCGATTGCCATTTTACCAGGAGCCGGTGTTGTTCCTGAAGCCAACGTCGTCTTACTTGGAAAACGGCGGCACGATTGAAATCCCGCACCCTCTGGAGTCATTGGATCATGAAGTGGAGCTCGCCGTTGTCATCGGCCAGAAAGCTCGTGACGTGTCCGCTGCCTCTGCCATGGATTATGTCGGTGGTACGCTGCATCGCTATTATTATTCTTTCTATATCATCTTAATGCTTAATCGTATTTTGAGGGGAAAAAAAAAAAGCAAAAAGAAAGGCGAGGAATCTAAACAATTAGCATTTTTTTTTTTAAACATCGTTCTAGGTTATGCTCTTGCTTTGGATATGACTGCAAGGGAAATCCAAGCTTCTGCAAAGGTAAATAATATTTTTAATACAAAAAAATTTATGTTTCTGTGTTGTGGAGTTGTTGTATTTTTTTTTTTTATTCAATGCGTTTTACTTTTGTGCTGTTTTTCAGTCTGCAGGGCTTCCATGGACTGTTGCCAAGGGGCAGGACACGTTCACGCCGATTAGTTCAGTTGTAAGAAATACAATTTCTTATATTTTTCTTTTTTCTGATTATATCACGTTTATGATAATCCTTAAACATCACCGAGCAGAAATTGAGTTGACATATTTAGGGGCACTTAAGAAAACAAGCAAAAATCATTGATGGGATTGGATCTCTAGGCACTAATATAGGATGAACTTCATTTGTATTCTTTGTTGCTAACTTCTTGTGGTAGTTATGAATCTGACATCCTTGAAATTAAGATATTACCCACCTCTACTGTTTTTGGTCATTTCAGCAGCCGTTACTAATTGGTAGTTAGACAACTTTCTTTTGTCTTTCATTCTTTTCTGTAGGAAAATGTACTCTTGTTCACTATATCCTTGATGATGCTCTAATATTCAGCTCTTCAAAACATTTGTGCAGCTTTCCAAGTCAACCGTGCCTGACCCTCACAACCTGGAACTTTGGCTAAAGGTCTCAAAATCATCACTTTTTACCTTTTTTTAATTTGGTTTACTTTCTTGTGGGTTGTCTGACCTTATTGAGATCTTTGAGTCTATTTGATGGCAATACAGGTCGATGGGGAAGTACGGCAGAAAGGCCACACCAAGGATATGATGTTTAAGGTTCCTCATCTCATTAGCTACATAAGTTCCATGATGACACTCTTTGAAGGAGATGTTATATTAACAGGTACTACAGGGGGAACAATCCCCCTTCCTCTCTCGCAAGAAGAAAAAAGAAAAAAAAGAACCATTATTAGCTTATCAGTTACCACAAAAGTACAGGGTTGTCATATAACTGAAAAAACAAAAATGGGAACTTTTCTGCAGTCATAGAAACAACTGTGTTGTCCTTCCTGTAGGAATTCATGACATATCCCATTTAGATTCCTTTCGTCATTCCTTCCTAGACATGGTTACGTGTGCTCAGTAGTCAAATTATAATAGCAGACACTTGTGATTGATCAATCCAGCCATTTTTTGTACATAGAAGACCTAGTTCTCATGTTCCACTGGCTAGTGGCCTATCTTCATGGTGAAACTGCCTACTACATCAATGAAAGTGCATGCAAGGTCCTTTATACTTTTCCTGTTAGGAATGTTCATCTCTCTCTCTCTCTCACAGTATTCCATTAGTGTCTTTTAAGTTAACCTTTTGTTAACATTTTGGCCGGACAAATTGTAACTTCTGATACTAACTGGCTGTATATATTGTTGCTGATTTGATTCATTTCGTAAGTTGAGTCCTGTGAAAGTGAAAGCATTTTGCATTAATATGAGTCTTCTAATTTTCTTGAGTCTATTAAGATAACCCCACCTAACCTGTGGCTTGGTGATACGATTGCTACCAATCAATGAACGATTTTGAGCAACTCTCTCCTAGTTTAAAATGGGACCTGGGCCTGAAAATTAGTAACTTTGCTTTATATCTTGATTGTGCAGGCACTCCGCAAGGTGTTGGCCCTGTTAAAGCGGGTCAAAAGATAACTGCCGGCATTACAGATATCCTGGATGTTCACTTTAATGTTGAGAAGCGCAGATGGTCAGGAAGCTGTTGAGCAAACCAATGCTGTTTTCTAGGTCTTTTTCATTGATGAACAGCCAGTCAAAATTTTGCTTCTGCATCAAGAAATTGACATGAAGATCAATGCAGCTCCTCGAGGCGTTGCCATATCAGAGTCGTTTTCAATTTTCAGAGATTGAATTGTTATAATGTACTAGAGAAATTTGCTGACGTGGAATTTGTTCATAAAATAAATAAATAATAATATATATATATATATTTTAGGGTCTTATGGTCATAAATGAAATAGGACCAATTATATAAATGTCGGGCGAGACTTTGTCTGTAAGCTGGGGAACCTCAGCCCTTCGGAAGAATACAAAAGCCTGTAGGCCGCAAATGGGCCATCATGGTTAAAATCCTAGAACTTCGCCATCTCAGCCAATAACTTTTACAATTAAGTCTTTATAGCGAACAAATAATTTAATAATATGTACTTTTTATCTAGTCATAAGGAACGCTGTAATATTATGGACAAGGCTTACCTACAATGAAAAAAATAATTATATTAATTTTAATATTTGCAAGTTTTACTTGTGCTCATGGTATTTTCATTCGTTCAATGTTCAGGAAGCACATTCCCCCAAACAATGATAAAAGGGAAAACAAAAACAAAAGGTTGCTGCTTTGAACTAATTCACCAAAACCATGCGCGTTTAATGCCATAAGAAGAACCAGGCTACCGCAGTATCAATTATTATATTGCTGGTTTGTTGAAGAACCTTGATAATTGATAAAACAGAAATTAGCAACATATATGGTCAATACTCTAGCTTTTTTAAGACAAGCAGAAACTAGCAACATACAACTTTCACAAAACTTTCAAGACTAGTTACAATCTCTATAGCTTCTAATTATTTAGTCCCAATGATAATTGATCAAGAGAATCCTCCTTCTATCTACATCAGAACTTCCAGTGGTGGTTGCAGGCCATGCATGTCACAAATGTGGTCATGGGCTCATCTGCGCTTCGTGTCTGCATTTGGAAATATGTTGCATCCCGCTTCCCGCACCGGCCGCACTTGAACTGATCGGTCGTCCCCTTACCAGTAATTCCGACCATGCGCTTCATCAAGGCCTCTGCTTCGATCCGGTTAATATTGTGCCGCAACTCATCGCTGGCCATCTCTCGTGTGCTTAGTTTGCAAACTTCCTGCACCTTCACTTGCCCAAGTAGCACTTTTCTCCTGAAATCTGGGTTTTTGGGGTCTTTAATGTTGAACAACAAGGACCTGTACTTAGCCTTCTGCTTCCTATCGCAATTCCCCCACGCCTCGAACAATGCCGACTCCAAAGATTTCGCAATTCCATTTGGGTCACAAGCATTCACTTGATCCTTGATGTCTTCCGTAGCTTCACCAGAAACCTTGGACAAGGCCTCAACAAGTTGTTGTCGTACCATGTTCCTGAAGGCATCGCGTCCCACAACATTCGATGCCGTCTTTTGAGCAACCTTGTCATTATCTTGATCAGCATCGGCCGGTTTCAAGATTGCATCTTTCTTGTCCTTCCATGCTTTTTGGAGAATTTTCTTGGTACAAATTGCCACCAATTCAGAAGCAAGATGCTTGATCGCCTTGTTAGGATGTTCTCTCAAAAGCTGGATATGCTTCCCCATCTTGTTGGAGACAAGAGGCTCCGCCGTGACAAGAACGGACTTGAGCTTAGACAAAGCATTCAGGCAGCGCCTTTCCTCCGCATCCCCATCTGCGGCCGCCGATTTCTTGACCACATTGAGCAACTCCAACGACTCTTTCTCCATCTCCACACCCAACCCTTTTTCTCCCTTTCTTGATTTCTCCAGAGATTTGAGTTGCTTGTTTTAAACTATAATGTGAGAATGCAGAATGAGAAACTAAGGTCTGTTATTTATATATAGGTTTTGTAACTTCTCCGTTTACAATTCGGATTACTAGTTTTTCTTTATTCCGCTGCAATAGGGAAATCCTAATTCCCCAGGGTGTCCTATCCACAAAACTTGCATTCCAAGCCATCGAAAATTTTCAGAAAATTGAATCACACTATGAACAATCCAATTCTGAATATTTTAAGAATAAATAAATCACAGTCCCAGTATTATATTAAGCAGTGCCAAAAAGTTACATCAGGGGCCCTAATCAGTATTAGCATAAAACCCAGTTTGCACAAGAGCACCAGGGGCCGAAAGGCCAAAAACTGGCTCAACTTTGCCAAGTTCATGAAATGGGTCTCATAGGCTTAGCAAAAAGGAGGGCTGAAAAAAGGTCCCGCTTTGGTTTAATTAAACTAGAAATAAATATAATTAATAAAATAGGCGATCTAATTAAATAAAGGGCTTAAAGTTAAAAAAAGAAAAAGAAAAAAAAAACTAGAAATTTCATAAAACTAAAGAGAGGGGCATGAGGGATGCTATTTTTCACACTATTTCTATAAGCATCCACGCCAAATACAAGTAAGATTGGTGGGAACATATACATGTTTACTTCTGTGTGTATAAAAACAAATAGGTGTCTAAGCAGCCTGACTCAAAATAAATATGGATTAAAAGTATTCCGATGGAGACAAACAAAATAGGTGAGTGGGAGCAAGCAAGCCCCTCAAATTATGGTAGGTCAGTACATTCTCTTGTGTTCAGCAGGGCCAATCGCCCCCACTACCTTACAGCTACATCCGTCCTACCATGGAATTAAAGAGTCGACAGCGAAAGACTGGGTGGAAGAGAAGAATGCCAAGGAGTTCGATTCTTATCTGAATCAGAAGAAAACGAGGTAAACTGGTAAAGCAAACTCTTCATTGCCCACCGTAGACCAAAACCAATGGCACCAGCAATTCATAGCAAGATATAATTAATATATCTATGTTCCCTTTTTTTTAATTTAGTCTATTTGGTATAGTTAGATATAAATGTGACATGAAATTGGGCCACATATTCTCCAATTGTCTTACAAGTTACAACACGATTTGTTGGCCCATACTTCTAATTTTCCGGCAAGAAACTTTTTCTACTTAGCCATGCAAATTCAATTTATTCTTTTTCATACCATACTAATGTCAAAGTATTGAGATGCAGGAAGTCAGGAACTATCAATGCCTACAAAATTATCGATGTCACCCTGATCAAGGTGTTCATCCATAAAACCCTTTTATTTATTTATTTATTGTTTTATCCTTATGTGTTAGGACATAAAATTTTAAGATTTATATTAAAATTACATAGAGAAAGTTTTGGTCAAAGAAAAACGTACCAAAACGTTTTGCTGTGCAACGTTAGCAAAATTAACGTAAATATGACTAATGGACTTGATTGTTGCAATCATAAACCATGTAAGCTGCCAAGTTCAAATTAAAACCTCTCAAAGACGATGTGTAAAAGCCTTGAACCATCATGTATTTGACTCCAGAGTAATCAATCAATGTGGATTAATGGACTAATAATAAGCTACTCTACCAGAAATACGATTGATAAAAGGCACGCTTCATGGGTACGAAAGCGACAATGTAACATGTTAGTAGAAACATTAGAGAGGAAGAGGCGGGGGGTGGGGGTGCAGGCCTTGAGAATGCGAGGTTAGCTCTGTTGGAGCTTTGTAATGGCTCCTGTCATCTAGTGAGACCGACGGTCATTTCACAAATTTCCCTTTTGTCAATTGGTAGTCTTCAACTAGAGGGGATATCCATTCCAATCACCATTTCCCCGACTTGCCACGATACAATGTGGGTCATTCCGAAACAGGCCCCCACACGCATATACTGACTCCATCGCTCCAACGGACTTCTGAGATTCTGTTTTTGCAGATTTATTCTGGCAAATGCTCGTTTCATTTTACTTTTAAAGATGTCCAGCAAAATTTGTGCTAAATGTCTTCAGCAAAACTTGTCAAAGTTAATGGGTGTTGACCTGCAAATACCAACTAGCCGTTGATAATTTGTCATTACAATTACCCGATTTAAAATGTTATCCTCGCGATGAAAGAGAAGTCTAAAGATTTGAAAATTCAAATCCCAAAGAAAAAGACAAGAAAAATAGGATTCAATTAGAGAAACCGATTTTTTTTATACTGTGAGAGCTCAGACTGTTTTTATTTTTAAAAAGAGGTCGACTCCCTTCTGGTTGAGGACTCAACTTTTATTCATAAAAATGATAGGTATATGTGTTTTGTGGTATTTTTATGCACGCCTAAGATCCATCAAAAGTTTGGGAACTAATAATCATACGTTGAGCTTACTCTCCCTTCAGGGTAATTGGAAAGTGAGTTCAAAAAAAGGGCAATCGGGAAGTAAATGCGCTCTAAAAAAACAAAGGTAATTAAAAAGTAAATAATAGAGAAAACAAAGCGAAAGTGACATAACATGGTCAGAGCCACCAAATTCCCTGAGCTTGCAGAAATCAACAAAGTGACCAACACATTCAGCAAATATGGAGGATCCAGCCATCCACCAAAAGGGGATCAAGCACCCCATTGCAATTTGCACCAACTGAACATTTTTGGGATCCAGAGGGAAACCCAAAACGATGATAATAATAATAATAATAATAATAATAAATAAGAAGAAGAAGAGGAAGAGGAAGCAAGCCCCACTAACAATTAAACATTAATTACCACCAGAAAAAGAAAGAAAAAGCTACGCTTACGTTACGGAGCCCAAGCTGAAAAATAAAAAAAAGAGAAACTTGAACCAAAGGGTTTCGTTAATTAAGTGACCAGATATATTGGCACGGCTGAGGTGGAGATCCCCCGCTGTTGCTCCTCGTTAAGCTCCCTGAGACTCAAATAAGGTATGTCGACTTCGCCCTTCCTAGCCGGAGTCAGAGTTCTGGCGAGCGGCCCGGACGATGGGCGGCGGCTAGTGGTCCTGTACGGAGTGCTTGACCCACTTGCGCTATCGATTACGTATACTGGCCCTGATATTGATGCCCTGAAAGCTCGGGCTCTGGCTTTATGCACGTTTCCAGCAGCATCATCATCGAGATTGTCGTGGCTGCTGTGGCTGTGGACCCACTTCCATTTGAAGAAAAGTAAGGCATTTTTCCACCAACGTTTCTTCTTGGAGGACTTGCAGATCTTTTTGCCAGAGTCTTCTTTTGAGATGGATCTCTGGAGCTTGAAGCGAAGGGAGTCTATGGACCTGCAGGTTGCTTCTCTCTGGTGCTTTCTTGCTTCCTCCAAGAACTGTCTTCACAACAACAAATAATGTTAAATGGGTCAGCGAAATCACTGAGTAGAAGAAAAGAAGTACAGACCGAGAAAATGGGAGTAAATGTGGAAACCGAGAGAGAGAGACCTGAAAATAATCGATTTGTGGGTCAAAGCCGTAGTCGCTAAAGTGTTGAGGCTCTGGCATTGTTGGAAAGTGGCTGTTCTTCCTTGGTTTTTTTAAGTCAGAAGAAGAGAACTGTTAGAAGAAGAGAGGCGTCACACTTTCCACTGCTTTTAAAGGAGGGAAAGAAAAGAACACGAAAAGTAAATTTTGAGACTGGAGGAAGGCTATTCGGTGGGGGGACTATGACCGTTGGAGAATAGCCAATAAGTCAATCCCATTTCCCTGTAAGTCCTCTCCTTTGTTCCCCCCTTTTGTTTTTTCTTTCTTTTTTTATTTTTTTGGTCTTTTAACAATTTCTACGGTCTCTCACTATTATATATGTCTACAATTTTTAGCAGAGCAAACTCGAAAAATTCTCGGATTTTTACAGATATCATCATTTCACTTCACATGATGGATTGGTTAGTAGATACCTAAAATTTGATGTGAAATTGAACTTTTCAAATGCCTTGGTTGCTTGGAAGGCACAAGGAGGACCATGCACAATAAATGAGACGTAATTATGGATATTGCCGTGGAGGATTGGTAACACATGGGCTCGGCGAATTGTGTCCGGGGAACTCGAGTGCAGAATGGCATTAAAGACACGATGAACGGAATGCTCCAACATTTGATTGCATCTCACGTGATATGGAATTACGTTCCTGAGTTGGAAAAGTCTTCGGAATGGACTGTGGCTGTAGCAAATAAATCGAAGAACGTCAGAAATGGGACAGAAAACTCACGCGACATGCCAAGTGCTGATGCTGAATTCTCGCATCCAATGAGCGATCATGGTCACATGGGGGTGGTGCGGCTTTTGATTGAGGCTGGAGGGACGGACCATCCTCATTTTATAGGGCCTCTTCTGTTCACTAACTAGCCCATTTGTTCGAAGCACTATCCGACTTCCGAGAGGGGTTTTTACTGTAAAACATGGGTTGGGGCCCTAACTACGAGCACCCTTGGTAGATGCTAGCTGATTAAGTGGGCTCCACACGTAATGTCGCCTTCCTTGGAACCATCGCATCAGGCTATGCTAACACGCGTCCACCGGATGCCCCCCAGGATTTGACCGTTCCATGACCAGACGATGCTTTAATTTCCATTCTTCTATGAACTTACCTTCACCGTCGGAACTTTACTCACGCGGCAGTCCGTTAAAATTGGTTTGTCTCTATCCTGTCATATCATTAGCGCAGGTAATGCCATTCATGAAAGGAATGAAATTTATAGATAAAGAGGTGATACTATCATTCGCGATAGGACTGACCGGAGAAAAGTATGTTTATTTTACCCCCAAAAAAAAACAAATAAAAGCTTTACTAATAAATGATGTTTTAGATATATATATATATATATATATATATATTATAATTAAAAATAAAATGTTATTGTTTTTATCAAACTTTTTTTTTATGAAAATAATTCTCAAGTTAAATATTATTAAATCTAAATAGACTTGTTTCTTATATTCAATTTAAAAATTAATAAATTTAAAATTTTAATATTAAATATTTAAATATTTACACTTAATTTTGTTAAAATAATTTATAAAATAAAAATTTAAAAGTATAATTGACCATCAATCAAACTGCAAATGATACAAATAAATAATATATAAGGAACAAATCAAATCAAATTCACGATGTTTTATGAAGCTCGCTCTACATATAACGACATTGGTTAAATTTGACATACATTTAGACAATTTATTTGTCTGCCTCGTTTAACAAGAATGATAATTTAAAAAAAAAAAAAATAAAAATTATTGCAGAAAATATCTTTTGGCGATATTACGTGCGTGTAGCAACAATTTAGAGGAACAAAACCACGACCACCTCTCTCGCTCCCCGCGTAAAAAATGTCAAAAAAAAAGAAAAAGAAAAAAAGTATATTATGAGAGAGAAAGAGAGAGAGAGAGAGAGAGAGAGAGAGGGAGAGATAGAGCGAAGAAGGGTGTTTCGGACAATTCAGAGGTAATTCCGCGTCAACCAGGGCGGGGCGTTCTACCCTTTTCGACCTCTCTCTCTCTTTCTTATCTCAATCTCAAACTCTATTTGTGGAATAGTTGAAAAAATGGCAATAAGCACCCGGTTTTACGGCTGATTCGTGTTAAAAAAACATAACTAAAACTAATATAGAAACATTACAACTAGTCAACAGCGTCGTAGCATTTCAAAGAAACCCACAAGAACCTTCCTCCCTCCCTCTCTCTCTCTCTCTCTCTACTCTGGCCCCTCCCTCCTTTTTATGCCTACTCCACGCCCATTCCCTCATCATTTCTACTGAAACCTTCACTTCTACTCCACTGTACGTATTTCTAACTAAACTGCAACTATAAGCCTACAGACGCAGCGGAAAGAAAGCAAAAGCAAGGCCCATGGATTCTCAGGGTGAGCAGAGAGATTCCAAGATTGTAGACTGGGGCAAGGGATACGCTTGGAGTGGAAAGATAATGATGAGCGTGTTTGTCATCCTCTTCTTTGTGGTCATTCTCATGCTTGGCCTCCACCTCTATGCCCGCTGGTACCTCCTCCGGGTGCGCCGCCGGCAACGTGCTCGTGCTCGGAGTCGTCCTCGCCGAACCCATCTTGTCTTTCACGTGGATCCCAGCAACCCCAATGCCGCCCACGTCACTTTACCCAGTCGCGGCCTTGACGCCGATGTCCTCAAATCGTTGCCGGTGTTCGTTTACTCCTCCGATACCCATCCGGACCCGATTGAGTGTGCTGTCTGCTTATCTGAATTGGAGGACAAGGAAATTGGCCGGACCCTACCCAAGTGTAATCACAGCTTCCACATTCAGTGCATTGATATGTGGTTCCACTCTCACTCCACATGCCCTCTCTGCCGGTCTCCCGTTGAATCCGTACCCGAAAACCCGGCCCATGTGGTTCCCTCTACTGATACAACCGAAACAAGCGCATGTTCTGATCTGTGTGATACGTGTCGGCACGAGGCAGAGCAGATGGGTCCTTCCACGTCGTCGTTTAGGGGTCGAAGCAAACCCGCCGGGCTCGTGGGTGTCACGATCGACATCCCCGGGACAAATTTCGACTCCGAGTCGAGGGCCGAGTCACCCGCGACTCAGTCGTTGAGATCGCCCATGTATCGCGTTTTGTCATTGACGAGGATTCTCAGCAGGGAAAGAAGGGGGAGCGTGTCTCCTCCTTCCAGTAGCGCCGCCACTGGTGGCGGTGGGCCAGCGGCGGCAGAGTCGGATATCGAGCGAGGTAAAGAGGAGACTCAGGAAACTCGGTGAGCAACTCAGAGGGTGAGCCGTGTTGTTGCAATTATCTTGTCGGGAAGTTAAACGGCAACATTCGGCGATTTGAGTTGTTGGGTCCAGCTTCATGTACTGTGACGATTGATGGGATTCATGTCGGATCCTTGTGCTGCCGCGTTTGACTTTGACGTGTTTTTTTATATATATATATTTTTTTTACGTTTGTGTATATAATATATATATATATATATATATATATATATATATATATATATATATATATATATATATATTTACGTTTTTCGTTCTTGTTTTTTTAATTATAAAATCGACAAAGAAGACGCCAGGACTTGTCTTGTTGCGTGGAAAACGAACGTAATTCCCAAACAAACATTCGGAGAATAATATTTAATTGCTTTTATCGTTGTTTTGCCTTTTGGTAATACTGGAAAGGGCAGAGATATTTACAGGTATGTAAAAGCTTCATATACGCAAATGCATCACTGTTCAGCGTAACAAAACAAAAATATTTCAATCCCCAAGTATTTTCTTTTCCATTTATTTTCTTGTCCATACTCAACAAAACAAAAATATTTTAACTCTCAGGTGTGTTTTCTTTTCAATTCTTTTAATCTATGCTCCAAGATAACTACAACCAACCATCTTTCCAAACCAGTAGCAACAGCAATTGCAGCACCACCCCGCCGCCAGAAACAACCGCCACAAACTCTATGAACGTAGAGATCTATCCCCTCAACCTGATTGTTGCTCTACCTTCCCCTCGGAAACCCGAGATCCTGTCTCCCAGCATCTAGACTTTCCGGCCACTGTTGTCAGCCGGATCACCTCTCTAATACTCAAACCATTTGACCGATCTGGAGCAACAAATTGCGCTAGCTGGTACAGTTCCAGGATCAGTTACAACAACAACAACAACAACAACAACAACAGACACACATACGCCGAAGAGAGAGATCAATGAAAAAGGCTTTGATCCAGAGATAATTTCCCCTTTTTATCTGTCATCTTCAATGACTTTTAAATAAAAAATAAAAAAATAATAAATAGAAATGACAAATTGAAAAGGAAATACTTGGATGTTCGAAAACTTTTGTCTAATTGTTTGCGTATAAAAAGTTTTTCGTGCGTATAAATATCATTTCCCTTTCAGCGTTAAAGAAATAATTTTTGTGACCCCGTCACTTATTTTTATTATAAGTGCAGAAAAGTCCGGCTCTATGGTCTCTTTCCATTCCTTAACTTAAAATAATAATAATAATAATAATAATAATAATATAAACCAATAAGTCTGCATTTGACGCAGAAAAGTCAGAGAATAGACGTCAAAGTAAATGTGCCTAACATGGCAACATGAAAGGAGAGCGAAGCATCGTGGCGAATAAATTATTAAAGGGGCTTAAAATATGCACATAAAATTTGTGGGCCCAACTTATGTCGCAGGCTTTTGATTAGACCACGAAACCAAAACCCGATTAAAAAAAAAAAAAAAAAGAATTTGGTACGTAAAACAAAGTTGACCGGAAAACTTCTCCGACGACCATAAATTTAACTTTATTGCTAGAACATTAAGCAAAAATTGAGGGAGAAATCTGAATCGGCGTCCTTTACAGTAAATAAATTGAGTATTCCTATTTAACTTACCACTGTTAAAGTGTCAATGCCAAGAGGAGAGTGGTAAAAGTTTTAACCACATACCAGCTTTCGGCACTTAAATTTGGCCGCATTGGTGTCGTTCACTTCAAAATTTCCTTGGTCCGAACTCAAATAGTTAAATTTCAAGTTGACATCACTGAAGATGACGTGGACTTGCTCTCCAAACCAGGACCGTAGACTCAAAATAATAATAATAATAATAATGATTTATACACAAAGATGCAAACAGGTCGCTTAATTTTTCTTATGAAACACGGAATCTAATAAATATATACAATATTTGATATTTTATATTAGTACAATTCATTAATAAGAGTATAAGAATAACATTTTTCAATTACGGCGGAAAGGGAAGAAACGGGAATTGGGGGGGGGTGAAATGTATGTAATGGGCCCATTTGCCAGGGGAAGGCGGGACCTGTAAGGTTTGGGTCCCATCCACCTCTGTTCCCTGGTCCCCACACGCTTTCTGGCCTCTTTGGGCGTAAAAGTAGAGTGGGTCAAACCAAAAGTAGGAGAGCGGGTTGGGGATTGTTACGTAATACCGTACTACTACGGGTGACCGAACGCAATTTCAATGGTTCACATTTGGAGGGTAATTGAGCGGTGGGACGGTACTTGGAAGCTTTTAGAAAGGTAGATAACTGGTAGGCTTCGCTTCAGGCTAGTGGATCCCTGTCTCTTTCTCCGTTTTTTCCTTTAGAGTTAATTCAATAAAAAAATCACAAAATTTTTGGATTTTTTAAAAAATATATTACTATTTAAAAAAAAAAAAAATACCATGAACTCTTCAATGACTATTAAATTTATTTAACAAATTCCATTAGCCCTCTGATACAGAGGTCTAGAACAACAAACCACATCGCACAAAATCGTCATGTGGCGAGATATAAATCTAATAAAAATACAAACGCCCCCATAATTATAGAATGAACTGTGTTACTTAATGTTTGCTTTTTTTTTTTTTTTTTTTTTTATTTAAATACCTATCAAATTTAAAACCCATCCTATCACGTGATAATCCTATGCAATATTGTGTGTCATGTCAAATTTCCACATCAAACAATTCACAAAATTCATTGGTTAGACTTAACAGCGCGATAAATTCAAAATTATTAGTGAAATCTTAATATATTTAAAGAAAAAAAAAGTTCAAAATATATTAAAAAAAAAAAAAAAAAACCCAAAAGGTGCATAGATTTTTTTTTGGGATTAACCCTTTGGTTTATTGCATTACTCGGTACCAAGATCATATTCTACAATTGAAATTTCGTTACAAGGCCTCGTGACTTTGTAGGTAAATCCTGTGAAATAAGTTAAAAGGATATCTGAAATGTCACCTGATAATTGTCAGCAATCTAAAAGCTACGGGCAGTGCAATTACAATGCGAATTATAGGAGCCATTTCACCAGTGACGTTTGTTACCCGGCAGAATGCAAATCCAATTGTTCAACCAATCGAGAACTTCGTCTCCTTTTGGCCTCTGGAGTGCATCTCACGCCACCAATCTTTCCAAGTTTGACAGGAAGCTTCAAGTTTGACTGTGATGGCAACACTGATGATCCACCGTGAGATGAGGAATTGACGATCGAAGAAGTCCTTTCACCTCCAAGCCAGTCCATTTTAGGCATACCACTTTCTTTTCCTGCACGAGATTTAGCTCTTTTCTTTGACAAACGAAGTTTTGCTTCATTCCGTCTCTTGTCAGAATCAGGAAGCCGAATATGGAAAGGAATCACAGCCGTATAACAGATTGATTCACCATTGAATTCACCTCGATCCAAATCAATGTCTCCATTGTTCACCTGAAAATTCAAAAAATTAAGTGGCAATAGTTAACCGAATCAAAACCAGTTCATTCCAAATTACTTCAAGGAAGAGTTCAAGGGTTATTGTCAAAATCTAGAGATATCATTACACTTCACTTTAAACAATGTTTAAGAATCAAGTTGTCAGGGGAAAATATTCTGTGCTATTGAAGACTATATGATATCCAAACAGAGGAGATAAGTGGCCAATCACTTCCCGCAACACAAATAGGATAATAGTCCCCTTTTCGTACTATAACTCTTCAACCCTCCAACCCACGAGCCTATTTCTCTTTGAGTTTTTCAGCATGCATGCCAGCCTTGAATGTTAACCTAGAATTACCAGTTGAAGAAGTGCAGAGAAGGATCGAGCCACATCATGCTTTTCTTGGCCCGTCACAACATGGGTAAAGGACATGGCACTTCCACTGTCCACTTCAACAGAAAGTTTCTGAAGGATTCTTTCACCATATGCATGAATATCAAATGGAGGCTGTGAATCCTATCAGAAACCAAAGTCTCTTCAGTTGGAGCTAGTTGAAAAACTGAGCAAGTTAAATTACACAGGTAGAGGCAGTAGTGGTTATTATCAATTTCAAATTGAAGCTTAAAGATGGAAGTTACTTGCTCTTTCAGGTTGTGCTCAATTTTCTGCTTCCATGATGAAACCCGAGCAGCCAATTCATTCTGCTTTTCAGATTCAGCTATGTTAGCAAGGAGAGCATCCTGCAAGACAGAAAATGGGTAAACTAGGCTCAATAATATATCAAGGGACAAGCACAAGTGAGCGCCAAATTAAATGTAATAGTCCAACATGTGTAATTCAAAACTTCTGACAACCACATAAATCTATTTTTTTGGTATATTTGTGCATGCAGAGATGTCTAATTCAAAACTTGTTGGTGTATTGTATTGCAGAGGATTCAACAGAACATACATCAAAATCAAGCCACAAACTGGAATCAAACCACAACAGACGTCAATCAAACTTGCTTCACAGCAGCCATGAAATTAAAAATTATGACAAGGATGGAAACAGAAATGTTCACACCTTAGAGCAATTTAGAACAGTTCTGCCCACCGTAATGAAAAAAAAAAAAAAAAGTTTCTATAGTTCAATGATCGTTAGTACCCATATGCTCAGGCATCTGTGTATGCGTGTGTAAGAGAGATGGATTTCTCAGACATATCACAAAGAAAAAGTTTAACCAATTAACCCTCTTAATAAGATGATATCACACCAATCTAAAGAGAATAAATGAGGGAACTTATGCCTACCAGGTGAGAGCGACAAAGATCCTCCAGGCTTACTTGAGAACTTGGACCTCCACATTCCAAAGATTCATTGGTAAAGGGGGTTGTGCTATCATCATGCTAGAAAATTCAAAGGATAAGAGGCTAAGAATTTACAATAAAATTATTGTGGATACAGCCATAGAACAACAAGCACAAGCCTAGTCACCTGCTCACAGTGAAAGGGTGAATCTTCATCCATATATATGTTTTCATGCATCTCATCATCAGATTCGTCAAAATCAGGGACTCCACCATCAAATCCATCATCCTTATCATTCCCACCATTACCAAACGCATCACAAGCATTGTGTCCACCATTAGCAAGTGATTGCCTTAGCTGGGAAAGAAACATCAGGCATCGGAAAAAAAAAAAAAATGAATTGACGTTAAAAGTAATAAATCTCAGGCAAATAGATACCTTTTCATACATTGGAGGTGATTGAGACTTCCCACGACTTTCAAACATCTTACATCGTGTTTCCCATATTTCTGTCAGATCAGGACTAATAGTACCATGTAGTTTTGCAAGTGGAAACAGTTCAGTTATAGAACTCTGCTTAGAGGAAAGAGAGTTTGATAGTTTCCTTCTGCAAGCTTTCACTACTTGTTAAGAAAATTTAAAGGAATGCAAATTAGATGCATAATGCTATTAAGGCATAAACAAAGCAAATGGAAGGAATGAGTAATTTAGAAACCTTTTCTAAAAGGTTTCACTTTCAAGTTCCCAGCTTCATGTGGATTTAAAGGCTTCCATGGATTATCATCACCATCTGAATCTGAATCATCTATATGTGCAGGATCTGAATATTTATTGTCTGTAGCAAAATCATCATTGCCATCCAAATCATTAACAAAGGCAGGAGATGCAGGGCCCATTTCACAGTCATTGACCCCAAAACCACCATCAGCTTTTGGTGATTCATTTGAATTGATGTCCCTGTTCTTTCTAAGAGATGACTTAGACTGAAAGCCTTTGCGAGCTGATCTGCCCCTGTCAGTACTGTTTTGGCCTTTTTCAGGATCATTCTTACCCAAGAAATTGTTTACTGCCACAGCATCACAGGGGTCTAATAGAATAAAATCCCAGTAGAGATCATTAGTGCCTAACTGCAATCATAAATGAGTATGTGCATGATTAGAGTACGTATGTAGCAAATACCTCACAATATCAGGGATGAGAGAATCAAAAGTTTATGTCAATCAAATACCAGATATGACTCTAATTCACCATTATCACCACCATTATCCAAGCAATCACTTTCAAGAACAACAAGATTTGTTGGAGGCTTAACAAAGTGATAAACAGGTTCATCTTTACTTGTGGAAGTATCCAAGCAATTCCTTGCTTCCACTGCAACGAAAGAAATATTAGTTAATATTCACATCATAAATTCTCCGAGTACCAGCTTAAGCCCACCTGGAATATCATCTGGGCACCAAAACTGGTCATCGTCAGAAACTGCATGCAGAGCAGCCTGTTCAGGCAAGATTGATGTGTCCTCTGATTGCTCTTGCTGCCTGTTCAGAAATTTACCAAACCAGTGAAACAATAACTAATCTAGATGATAGATCAATGAGTAAGATATTTGTGAAATCATAATAAAAGATCATGGACAAACAATGAAGCAAGCTAAAATATTAACTTTAAATGCAGTAGCACTCCTTCTATCTCGTCCATGCCCTCAGGGCACATTAACTAACCATCAAGATCTTAATAGTGGTACCTCTGCTATTTTCTTCTTGTTAGAATATTATTACCTAACCACATCTTCATTGCGTCCAAAATATATGATCCCCTTTTTTGGATGCAGAGTTAACCAGCCACATGTCAAGGCACATCGACTAAGATGCTGTAAGACTGCAACTAGTCCCTCAAATTATGCAATCTTACAAGGCACTTCTCAAGAGTTTAATTATCATAAATGCCCCACTTAATTTCAGTCATGATCACCTAAAAGCTCCCACCTAAAATGTGCACGGTATAACCAATTTACAGTCATTCAAAGGCAACACCTTTTTCACTCCATCAAATGCACAAAGAGTAAAAGAATGAAGAAAAAGAAAAAAAAAAAAAAAAAAACCTTTTTTGAGAAAGGAAGTCCAGAGCATGCAAAACCAAGTTGTACAAGTACTCAACTTTCCTGCTATAAACCTGAACCGAACCCTGAAGCAGCAAAGCAGCTACATTTCCACAACCAAAGACCAGATTTTTAGTTCAACAACAAAAATACCAAATCCAGACAGATAACAAATTTCAATAAATTATTAGTAAAATCTCAAGAGCAACAGAAACCCTAACCTTCAGCAAAATTAACCGTGAGACGGCTGTTATCCTCTTCGGTGCCGGTAATTTCACCTGAGCAGATCCTTAAGAGGTATTCCTCGAGCTGCGTGGCGACGTCGACCTCCCAATTGGCTTCTAGGTCACGCTCCGCATGTACTGCGTGGAACTTTCCCGGATCTTCTTTGTGGTTAGTCATTGTGAGAAAAGCGAATTGGGTCTAGAACATTTGTATTGTGAGGATTTCATTCGGGGATTTGGGAAATCTTAGGGTTTGGGATTTGAATATTGGAAATGAAAGACTGGCAGGAAAGAGAAAGGGCACTAGGGATCTGATTGTTTGTCTGGAAAATTGAAGAGAAAATGTGAGAAAATCGAAGAGCTTATACAAATTTGGTCACAGATTGGAGCCACAGAGAGAGAGACAGAGTTAGTTTTCAAAAAAGTTTGGATGGAGTCCTTTTCCCGCTCAATCACTTCCTTTGCTTTGTTGTTTCTGTAAATTTTTATGTATTGGGCCGGGTCTAGACATAGCCCCATTATTAGCTTTCGTTGATATCTATTGGGCCTATATCAGTTTTTTTTTTAATAAATCCTCTTATTTGAATATATATTTATTAATTTATATATAAATATGCTTAAAATAAAAATATTAACGGTAATATTATCAAAATTTTCAGTTTTAAATTTTAAATTTAATTTTTAATCTCTGTAATTTATATAAAAAAACATAAAAAAATTAAAATTATAAATTAAAAAGTTTTGCTCGGATAAAAAAAAAAAAAAAAAAGGGTTTTCCCTTTTGATCTTTAATCTCTGTAATATTCATGGAATAACTACTAATTGGAGACACATTGGCATACATTAGGACCAATGATGTAAAATTAGCTAAAATAATTCATTCCTGGTACTTTCTACACTTTGATAATGCCTGAAGCGTATGGCGGAATCCAGGAATCTCCGCCGATGAACTTTCCGACGGAGTAACTAGCGGCTTCTTGTGCGGTGGGCTTTCGGATACCTTTCCATGCTACTCTTTGAGTCTGCACGACGCCAGGGACCCTGTTGTTGTACTCAACATAGTACTGAGTGTCAAGGGCAAAGTTACCCATCTATGGTAACCACCTTTCTGGGGCAATCAAATCGTCGATCTGAGATTCCATGATAATATTCCTGGAGAATTTCTTCCATGGGCGGCCGAGATAGGCCTTGTTCTCGAACCTGACGGGATAGCATATTGGGTCAGCAGTGAAGGTGGAGTTGTGGATGACGAAGCCTGTGGCCTGTCGGGACTCCTTCCTTCCCTGGGCCGCGACGATGCACCTTTGGTTCTCCATTGGCTTCCTGACGACCAATTTTCAGTTCTGGAAGACGGCAGTGGCATCACCGAAGATGAAGTCAATTGTGCCACTAATGTTGCAGTCGCGGTAGATTTGGCGGTAGCTGTGGGCATAAAGGGGTTCCTGCTAACCATCCATCTGGCAATCGTAGAAAATGGCCACATCGGATTGAACCTCAAGTGCCACGGCCTGGTCTCCAACTACTCCTGCCGTGTTCTCAAATCCAATGTCCTTGGCTATGAAGTGGTTTCCATTAATGGCTGAAAGGTGAAAAATCAAAGACAATACTTAATAATCGACCTCATGCGAGCTCATATTCTCTAACTACATACATGGACAATTCCATAGGTGTAAGTAAAGACCACAATATGTGGACTTACTAACTGTTGCAGTCTTGAAAGTTGGGACTCCGTCGGCGAAGTTGAGACTTCCAGTGATCTTGGTCTTGGTAGGGCCATCTCTGATCGTCATAACATGGGTCAAGGTCCTTGAGATGGTAACTTGCTCCTTATTAACTCCTTCCTTGATGTAAAGCACAGAGGTGGCGTTGTTTTTCTTGGGGATATTCTCCACGGCCTGGCTAATGATCTTGTATTGGCCACTTCCATCCAATGCCACAACAGTTTCAGCCTTTTTAGTTGCCGGAGTAGCTTCAAGGAGGCTCCTTTTCGAGGCAGAGACCCACTGGGGGAATCCACCCTCTTCAGCTTCCATCAGCCTGCGGCTAATTCCTGGAATGTTCAGATCTTTTATAATGGTAGAGATGCCAGAGACCATTGCAAGTCAGCTGACTAGACATCGTCAGGATTTCCTTCATTTTCTGTCAAGCATTGCCTGTCGCTTTCTCGCATTCATCCAAGCAAGTTTGTTGGTAGGTAATGGTGGCACTGAGCCAGACCTTAAGGTTTTCAACGTACTAGTCAAATGTGCTGATATCAAGTTTCCCAAGAGAACTGAAGGAATTCTTAAGGTCATCCATCAACAGCGTCGTCCACCAATTCCTGGCAATTATCAAGAGCCTGTTTCCCCATCGAGTCCTTGGCGAGTTCCTTCACGGTGGCAGAATTCTTCATGCAATTTTGCTGCTCCGTGATCGCAACTTGGAATCCAGCCTGGGCGAGCTTTTGTGAGTCGGTGGTGTTTCCTGCGACCTTATTCAAGCTATCTTCGCAGGTTTGTTTATGATCAGTTATTGGCAAATGCTTTTGATCGCCTTATTTGTTGTGGATATCTCTCCACAAGGGGTGGACGTGCTGCCGCTCTTATTGACTCCGATGATCACACCAATCACAACAGCCACCAGGAGAATACATGATATGCCAATGATGGCAATCTTCTTCTTCTTCTTCCCATCAATTCCATACGCCATCATTCATGAAACAGTTTAAATTTAAGCCACACACTCAACAATTAATTGAACAAAACTAGAGTTAATGAAAATCCAATAGATGAAATATCTATGCGATCTATACAGAGCCCTAAGAGCTTGTTTCAATAAGGCTTAATGATCACACTCTATATATAAAATTTGAGGAAAGATAAGAATTTTTTTTAAAAAAAAAAAAAAAAAAACCTATTTCAGTTGGAAAATGTGAGGTATGTGTTGACCCGACAATCGAGAGTGTTGTCAATCTTGGGCATACAGAGATATTGGAGTAAACATGTTGAGGATTGTCTTAGTTTGGAGAGACTTGTTGGTCACGTTCCCTCTTTCTGGTGATCGAATTGCTACTGGTGGGAATGGCTCCTGTAAATTTAGCTATCTTACCACTAAGTTGACATTTTGCTCTCGCATTGGATTGATGTTTAACAATTTAGTAATAAGCACAAAGATCCGTTCTATGGAAAAGCATTGTTGGACTTAAAAAAAAAAAAAAAAAAAACATTTTCCAAACTTTCAACTAAAAGACTGATGCAGTTGGTGGGAGAGAACTGAGTCACAATGGGGAGAATCTAAATTTCGATGGTTTTTGGACCTTGTATTTAGTAAATTTTTTTCATAGCCCGATTTTTCTTCAAATCGCGGTGACATTTTGTGAATGTCTCATTGCCCTAGAATTATTTGACAATTCAATAGTTTTTATTCATAATTCTCACAAAGTTGTTCAACCATCATATATATTGTCTTAATTTTCAATCATTTTTTTTATATTTATTATTTCATTTCTAAATTATTCTTTCATGTCTCTAATTGTCGTTATAAATTACGATTCAATTCAATAACCATTATTAACGTATTCAACAAGTGTGCCCTAGATATTTAATTGATCAACCATCTCTCAAATTGAGGTGTCCAATGATTGAAATCAGATCAAAAATTTTAACCCAATTTGATTTTTGTTAGAATTAAAAGTTCCAAAAATTTTTTGGTTCGTTTGGTTACAATCTACTTTAGATCTATAAAAGAATAAAAAAAAAAAAAAAAAGGAAAAAAAAAAATCATACTTTTATTTACTCTTAATATGTTCTACGTATTACATTGCTACTGAATTTTCAGTTTTAAAATACTGTACATATCTAAAATTGATAATTCTTTATATTTTCAGAAATATAATAAAATTTTATTTTGGTTCCTTTCACTCGCATTGTTCAGTTAATATTCACATTTTAAAAGGTTTGGTTTGCTCAATTTTGGTCGAAATAAAATCCAAATGATCGTATAGGCATCCCCTACTTTGAACTAGCCAAGCGAATTATGATTTAAACCAATATAAATATTTGATATTTGTAACAATTAGATTGGATGTCTTTAGCTGATTGTAAATACTCCAAAGAAATTATAAACTCAAATACATCTAAGAATTCGTGTCTAAGTAGAAATCCCCCAAGTGAATTCTCTACGACAATCTACATGACTGGACAGTTGTCGTGGCAATGAGAGGCCACGACAACCGATACTTGAAGTTCAGGAAGAAACTGACAGGGATTAATTAAAAAAAATATAAACGACCCCTATTTTGAAATATTCAGAATTGAAATATAAACATTAAAAATTCATTTAACTCGAAACTTAAACTCCAATTCTGATTGACATTTTTTTGTGTCGTTCTTCATGATCTACAACATACAAGCGGTTGTTAAAAAGAAGATGAAAAAAGTTGGTCACTTTCTTTTTTTCTATCATTGAATTACCATGAATAATTAACAACTTTGTGATGGGTGGGTTTTATTATTATTATTATTATTATTATTTTAAGCTTCTCAAAGCTTAGCTCTCTGCAATTCCAGCTTGGCAATCGTACCCAGGTGGACTTCATCAGGACCATCTGCAATCCTCAATGTCCTTGCTGTGGCCCATAGATGAGCCAAAACGGTGTCAGATGACAAGCCGGCCGCACCATGCACTTGCATTGCCATGTCAAGCACCATAAGCGCCATGTTTGGAGTTGCTACCTGCTCCACATGAATCCATGATAGATAACATCAAACAACATTTTTTACTGTGAATCTACTTTGTTCAGGATTATTGATTATAAAGAGAACGATAAACCATGCTGGATTCAAATTAGAGGGAAGTTTACCTTGGCCATAGCAATAGTTCCACGGGCCTTTTTGTTTCCAAGCCGATCGAGCTGATCCGCTGCCTCCAAAACCAACAATCTGGCTTTCTCCAGTTCTATCCGACACTGCATGAAACAGTCAATCGAACAGTCAATCTGGCTTTATACGACCATGGCATGAGACAGTCAACTAAAGTCAATCATCTACAACTGAAGTGGAACAGCTAGGTACATCTAATTTGAAGGAAATATCAATTGATGGGGAACATTTTTTTCTCTCTTTTGTTTTGTCTTTGCTAGGAAATGCTCATTAAATTAGATTTTATTGATCACTAGCCCAGAAGTTTAAGATATTCCCATAATTTAGAAAATCTGCATCAGGCTTTTCCCTTAAAATGAACAAAACGAATTCTCAAACAAAATATCTGAAGGTACCCTGGCAATATCTGATCTAAATGAGCCGTGCTCAGCAATCAATTTTCCAAATGCCCTTCTACTCATAGCCCTTTGAACCATCAGCTGCATGCCACGCTCTGCAGCCCCTATCAACCTCATGCAGTGGTGCAATCTTCCTGGGCCCAACCTACCCTGCAGGAACATAAAGTAACCACAGATGGGATTTTCAACTGCAAGCGAGTAAAAACTTTAACAAAAACATTTTTCTTTTCACTAAGAAAACAAAACAACTGGGTGACATCTAAGGAAGCCCATACTTCTATTTAAAAGACAAACTGGCCTGCCTAGCTGATGCAATGGGAAATTAGAGTATTTAACAGTACACTTATATAAGATGCACTTTTCTAGATCATAAAGTTGCTTGCAAAGTCAAAATCCAACCTTACCTGGGCAATATCAAATCCACGTCCTTCTCCCAGCAGAATATTCTTTGCAGGGACACACACATTTTCGAAGGAAACCTCAGCATGACCATGAGGTGCATCATCAAAGCCAAAGACCATGAGTGGTCTTTTTATGCGTACACCTGGAGTCTGAATATCCACTAGAATCATGGACTGCTGCTTATGCTTAGCAGCTGTAAAGTCAGTTTTTCCCTGCACATTGTTCCATTTACCTTCTTTAGATACATGTACAGTTATAGAACTACTAAGGATCTGGCATACAAGAGGAACTAACCATGACTATAAGAAGTCTACACCTTGGATCCATTGCTCCACTTGTCCACCACTTGTTCCCATTGATAATATATGAGTCCCCCTGTCTGAACAAGAAGAATAAATACAGTCAAGGATGGCTGAGATTCAAACTATTTTGCACATATTACATAAAAGAATAGAATATTATTGCTCAAGTATCAAAAGGAATGTTGCTTGAAAAGCTCAGAAGCATACTTCTAAATATAATCATGTATGGCCAGTTGGTTTCACTAGGCAATGGAATAAGATGGAAATTTTTTATTCTGTATAAACCTATTAAAAAACAGAACAGAAGATTACTCGTAGAAGTGTTTGGTAGTCCATTTTTTGACAGAACTATATATGCAACACCTTGACAGCATGTTTTAAAAGGTCAAGTTGGTTTCCTTCCTAAAGACGTTATACCAAACTCAGCAATGACGTCAGAAACAGAATCCTATTTCCTCTAGAATAAGATACCTATACCATCGACTAAAGCAGACACCCCCTTCTCTATATGCTACCTTTTGATGGAACATTCGATGTTTGTTGCATCAGATGATGCAACCTGAGGTTCTGTCATTGCAAAGCCAGAACGAATCTTTCCTTGAAGCAGTGGAACAAGCCATTCAAGTAGTTGTTCTCTGTTTCCATAGCGCAACAATACCTGTTATAGACAAAGTGTCATTGCCTAGTCCAGGCAAGCATGCACAGAGACAATAAACATGTAATTCAACAAAATCAAAACTATCATGTTATGTGTAGATTTTGGAAAAGTTTCATATGCATATCCATTCAGCTATATTAACTTTGATTACATATTGAATGAACACAAGGTTTGGAGTGGTCCACACAGTTTTTTGACCTCTAAAAAAGAAGAAAAAGGCCTATGCGACAATCATACAAATAAATATTCTGAATCCCCGGATAAAATGAAGCTGATAGACTAATAATTACCTCCATATTTCCAGTGTCGGGTGCACCACAATTAAATATCTGTGGGGCCCAAATAGAACGACCCATTATCTCACAGAGGTAACCATATTCGAGGTTTGAGAGGCCAGCACCAAATAACTGATCTTGTGCACCAGTAGAGACTGCATGGTTACTTCCATCAAGAATTAGTTTTTTAGCTCTTTCAGCACTATCAAACTGCAAGAAGACACAAAACCACAGGAGCCTCATGATGCTAATTGGAACAGTATTTTACAGCATTAAAAGTGCTATTGGGTTAGAGAGAAACATAAAGCACAGAGATATAGAATCAAATTACAGGTATCCATAAGTTCCATAATCCTTCTTTTTTTGCCAGCTCTTTCAAACTCTCCTCCTCTGGGTGTACAGTCCAGCGCGAAGAAGACTGAGCAAGTTTGTAAAACTCATTTTCCATCGGTTGAATGTGGTCTTCCATAAACTTAATTAATCTGTCCCTCAGTTCCACCACCTTTTTGCTAGGAACAAATTTACCTTGATATTGTTTCATATGATCTTGTGCAACTGGAGTTGTTAAGAAAAAATATTCATGACAAGCAATATCTTTGGGCAGATGTAATGTACGAAAACCTGATGCTAAAATTATATCTAATTGAAATCTTTCAAAAGCATTTAAGATACAGGTGCAAGACTTGAAAAATGGGTAAAATAGGTCAAAAATATTGTGAATGGTGGAGCTACCAGAGGGAGGGTATTCAGGAAGCACAGTGCATCTTCCAATAAAAGCCCATGCAGTGTCTATAAGACCATTAGCCTGATTTCCAGCATTGCGTGCACGCTCACCTCCTGAGGCATTGCCCTGTAAAATTATGGTGGCAAAATATTATGGTAATCTACCCATCTTCCTAGACAAGGTTTTCTAGCATGGTCAGCATCAAAATATCAAACTTTCTGCTTTAGATTACCATAATCCACCGACTATGTACCCCTGCATAGATTGATGCACCACGAAACATGGCAAACGCAACATAGAACTTCCACTGGTTGGCAGGCCAAGGTTTGCCCTATATTGCAAAATTCAAGTATGAAACAAAAGTGGGGAAAAAATCTTCATTAACTTGGATGGATGTGGAAAATATATCTACTGTAAACATCTATAATACCAAGAAACAGGGACAAGAATGCCATAAAATATTCATGATTAAAGGCGAACAGAAAAGTAATCAATTTCAACCTGCATTCACAGCATAGAAACTTGTTCAACTGGATGGAAATATAAGGGGGAATAAACTCCACAGGACAAGGGATGAATAGCTAAAATAGAGATATGCAATTGGAGCTTTGTGTGGCCACAAAATTTCCATTAAGTTGAAGGGTAAATTCTATCAAACAATGATTAGAACAGTGATGTTTATTTAAAGAGAAGTGGAAGAACATATGACATAAATGGTTACAAGACCCAGATATTCACCACTTTATGGTAGCCTCCTCATAATTTATATCCTCGCATAAGTATTAAAATTTCAATTATGTGCAAACCCAACACTATAAAAGCAAAGCTTAACGGGTCTTACAGAATCAGAGCAGTATCCTGCAAGATATTCTGCTTGTGACGGAATTCCTTCTGGAATTCCAGTAACTTCAAAACCTTCACCCAGTTGTTCATTGCCAAGGTTAAGATCCACAATGTAAGCCTGCCAAGAAACAGTGGAGCAAGGAGATCAAAGCTTTTGCTGTGCATGTGAACCAAATAAAAAAGAAACCCAGAGAACTGCACAAATCAATAATATAAACATTCAGACCCTAGCAATGAATAGAACTACATGAAAACATGCACTAAAAACTGAATTTAAGTATTGGTTCAATACCAGACAGCTGTAAGCAACATCACTCATCTGGTTTCCAAGAGTAGATAATTCCCAATCAAGAATACCGATCACTCGGTCCTGCACCATATACACTTGTCTCACCAAATCAGCCACCAAAAATTACTGAAGCATTTATAAAATGAATAAATGGTGCTTATAGGAAGAATCATCTAGAGCAATAATGGCACTGCCCTTCATCTCTTTCACAACAATATGCTTGTTTGCAGTACTTAAATGAAATATCACGTGCTTGCATAAATTGGTCAAACATTGAATATGAATGATTAAAACTTTAAAGCCACGGACCTCAATGGGATGAAATACAACATTATCAATGCGAAAATCCCCATGAACAAGGCCAGCAGTTGCTCCTGAAGAATCTTCACAAGGAATATTTTGCCTTAGCCAGTCAGACAGCTCCAACATTTTGAGATTTCTTGGAGACTTCTCCTCGCCTGTGGATGCTATGTATTGTTTGGTCCATCTATCTACCTACACAGGGCTAAAATTCATTAGCTCATTAGCACCATTATTAAAGTTTGAGGCAAAACTTCACACCTCTAAATCTAAACCTGTAATCTATCCTCAAAATGCTCCCCCAACCAATTACGATGCCGGATGACTTATTGTTATCAATCGGAGAGTGAGAATTGGCACACCTGTCGTTTACAATAGTTGTCTCGCCGTCCATAGTTTCCAAGACCAACAGCATCCACATCAGCAGAATGTAGAGCAGCTAAAGCTCTGGCAGTCTCCTGATATATCTTTCTCCTGCTCTCAGGTGCCACACCCTGGTAAGACAGATTTTAGTTCTTCAAACTCGTCAAACAGAAAAATTTCAAGAAATATAATCTGGGTATTTGGCAGACATTGCCATGCTGGCCAATGCCAGTTCACTAGCATATAAAATTTCATACCGGTAACTTAGGGTCTGTAAAAATGCGTCCTTCTAAGAACTCCATAATGTAGAATTCAGCTCCAATTACACTCCGATCCGTACACAAACAGAACACTTTAGGAACTGGAACCTGTGTATGTTCACCCAAAGCTCGGAGAACCTGACTCATCATACCGAAAGAATAAATAAAAATCTAAAATCTTTCCTTTTTTCCAATCTCAGTCGAAATTAAACAAAGAAAATATAATTGCATGAAACAATTATACCTTAGTATTAAAAAAAGTTCTTAAAAGAAGAGCCAATTAATTGAAAAATTACCTTATACTCTCTGTCGACGGCATGAGCAGACTGGAGTAATTTTCCAGGAGGTTTCGTCCTCAAAACGTAGCGTTTCACGGCGGCTGCCGTGCCCACTTCCAACAGAAACGTCGGGTTCGATTGACCATGTCCAAACTAAAAATACAATTAAAAAAAATAAAGTTATCCCCTTGACGGAGAAAGTAGAGCCATTATAGCCTAAAAAAAGAAAAAGGAAAAAAGGTTGAAAAATAATCAAAACAACAAAAAAGAAAATAAAAATAAAAAAAAAAAAGAAGAAAACCTGCTTGATGGAGAAAGAGAAGGGGGAGACAGGGAAGCCAGAGATATTAGCGGAGGCGTAGCGAAGCAACGCCATGTGGTCGAATTCGTGAGCTGCCTGAACCTGTCCCAGCAAACCTAAAGTACTGCTCGCCATGTTTTCCAGATCGGGGTCGGATTGGCCGGAGGCAAAATCTTTAGCAACTAAATATTCATAATTATCATTAAATTTTTTGAATGCATTGAATTGATCTCATGTATAAAAAAATAAAAAATAAAAAAAAGACAAATAATAAAACAATCGGTTCAAACAGGAAATCATTATTTTTTCAAATTATTGCCAAAACTCCAACTACGACCAAACTCGTTGCTTATTATTCAAACAGTAACAGTGAATCTTGGGCCGGTTCAGGGCAAGTTGCTATTCGACCCGAACCAGAGTTGGTCTAATATCAAAACAAGGCCGCCAGCTTTTATTTTTTCCATTTTTAATAAAAATTTTACTTTTCATTTCGTCCGTGCGGAGGCTTGCGGCCTGATGGGCGTGCTTTTAGAGTTTTGGGCCTTTGGAGCCTGCAAGGCCGAAACCACCAAAACAATATATATATATTCTTTTTCGAGAGAATAACATAATGGACTCGAGCGACTTTCCAAGCAAGTAAAAGGGAAAACTCACGTCATTGCGATTATGTCATCGTTATTAATCATCATAGAAATTTAAACGAGTTGGAACATTAATTAAGCAACCAAACCAATATTAGAAAGCAAAGTATCATTGAGGAATCGGATTCATTGAAGAATGACTTCTAATACCTGCAGAGTACACAGATTGAGGTGGGAGTGGGAGTGTGAGCGGGATTGGGATTGGGATTGGGATAAGCAGTTGGTAAAAGACGAAAGACTCCTAGTCCATTGACCGAATGCCATTTGTTAAGAAGAAAGTCGATCTTAGAAAGTACGTTTTGTAGCCATCAATCATAGAAAGCGGAGAGTGATCGAATTTCTGGTTGCCTAGAACCAGTCACTAGACATGTCGTACATGTCACATAGCTATATCTTCTCAGAATAAATTCATAAATAAATAAACCCGATTCGTTATTCCTTCCTAAGAAAAGAATCTTTGAACTGAATTTAAAGCCAGTCTCTAGAAAGATTGGTTCGGCAGATGTGTATTGGTTCGGTGCGTGTCATATAGCAATATATTCTTCAAAAAAAGAAAAAGAAAAAGCTGATTCTCTTGTGACACGTAGGTTATAACACGACAAGGCATCGTCATTAGGCATCATGAACCTAATGAGGATGAAAGTGACGAATTTTCCACAATGTAGGGGACCTAGGAAGAGACTGTCTCATTCACAAGTTAACTTTTGTCTATGTTCTGATTCCTGATCACAGAAGGGTTTTATGATTTTGGTTTCAAATAGTGTGAACTAAGCTGCTAATAGGAGCCACAAAACTTGTGTATAGTCCATGACTGATGGCCTGATTCTTGTACAACTAGGTTTTTATTAACGTTCACCATATCTTGTCAAGTGCTTACCCCTCACTCTCTCGTCCTAGAGAGAGAAGGGAGGTGTGTGAAATCATATTACGTAGGCTCTAAGTAGTGTCTCACAAGTTTCTCGATGTAAAGGGTATAAAGGAGATGGACATATCTAGTTTTACACTTTTGTTTCTTTTTTTTTTTTTTATTAACATATCTAATGTAGCATTCCATTTTTCATAGTTTAGAGCTGTTTTTTTTTTTAAAAAAAATTTTAATAATTTTTTTATTAAATTATGTTACATTAATACACATTCACTACATTATCACCTTTTTTTTTTTTTTTAATTTTGATTGCTCAATTCAACTTAAAATCAAATTGGAATGTTAAAATTATTGAGTACAAATTAAATGCATTTCGTGATTTGGGTCAACTTCACCTTGGGTTTTGATTGCTTTTTTTTTTTTTTTTTTTTTTTTTTTTTTTTTTTGGGTTCAAAAATTACAAAAACTAAATTGAACCATTTCATAATATCAAATATGAGAATTATTTTATACAGATATAGACTACACATACACATTAAAACTCGCTCACACCCAACATAATGAACAAAGACATGTTATTTATATAATTTTCATTGTTAACTTTTCAATTACTTATTCTTGATCTCAATCTTTGAAAATTTCTTCTTCATTTTTTATATTTGAAAAGTCAATGTTTTATCCTTATTATTATTTTGCTTAGATATCAATTGATTTGTTTGTTGGATAAATTGACAATTAAAAAGAGTGTGAATGATAAGTTTACTCTTGATGAATGTAGTTTAAACCATTAAACTCCCCAAACCGATCTAGAGTTACTAAGGACAGTTTAAATAAAAATTTTCAAACAACTACTAATTGTTTAATTTGAATAAAAGTATCCGGTCCTACTGTCGCATATAATTATGGTATAGAAGATGGGTTGGGTGATTTTAGGCTTATGGACCTCCCCGCCGACGGCAAGCATATTTGGACCCCTAGCTTCCCCGTTTTGGTCTATTGCCGGACTTTTAAGCCTGATTTGGTCTTGACTTACAGTTAAGTGTTAGGTAGTTTGCGTTTAATCATGGATTTGCCCGGACTAAACATTGTACAGGACATCCCGGACATGAAAGGATGTGGCTGTGGATTCATTAGCCAGAATATACAGTCCATCGTGCCAGTAGCTACAAGTCCCCCCCCCCCCAAAAAAAAAAAGGAGTCAATCATCTAATGAATGAGATAAATTTAATTAATTCAAGTTTCAGCATGCCAAAATTTTCAGCTTGTTTGTGGTCCCAAAAATTAAGGCATTTCACTATTTCAGTGACGGCATATATACCGACGAGCCAACTCAAATTTAACCCCATCAGCTGATGATATTCGATGACTGAAAGAGGCGAAACATGAAACCCACCAAGGATTCACACCCCCTTATGTTCCTCTAATGGAGCCATGGCCCATGTTCCTCTCAGTTACTTTATCCTCGTACAATTCAAATCTTCAGAGGAAAATTGAATGTCATGGACATGTTTTTCATTTTTTTTAACATGTGCAACAAGGTGGGATGTTATCCTGCCACATCTTCGTCGTATATAAGCCAGAATATTGTTGTTTCCCAAGTCCAGAGATTACGGTCAACACCGTCCAGGTCCATGATAATATATAGATTCCACGGGATAGCATATTCCAACAGGATTCGGTAGAGTTATCTTTGATAGCATCCCCTTCAGTCAGTCATCTATGGCTACTTCGAGTACTCGTTTACAGTGTGTATAGAATACCATATTTATCTTCTCTTTAGATAAAATCAAGACAATCACTGTGTAACAAATGGAATGCATGATTCAAGACCCTTTTTCTGATACATAAATTAGAGCTTATTTTCACAATATTAATTATTTTTGATGATTTTCACAATAATAAAATTTTAATTTGCAAAAATTCGCTCGAATTAAGATACTCAACAGTCAATGTAATGTATTTTTTTTTGTTTAAAATAGTAACATCTCGGAAAACTCACCGTCAAAGGGATGTGCAGGGAATGTGTGGCATCTACATATCAAGTAACAGTTGCAGATGAAGATAATCTTATTAAATAAAGGAACTATAATCGAAACCCTTTCATTTATTGTTTCCGGAAAAGGTGAAGTGAAGGACACTAGTAAAAGCTTATTTGTAGCATAGTGTGTGCGGAAGGAGGGAATAAGTATCCTAGAAAACCACCGAATGGTCTGCCATTCACCGTCCACTACCAGAGAATCCAGATCCATTCAGCGGAACAGTAAAAGTTGATCAAACAGTTCCAAGGGTGCGTAGCTCTAGCGTATCATGTTTTTGTATATAAGGAAGCGAGGCCTATAAACCATATCACACCAAAGGAAAAGCACGAGAAAGAGTTTAAACTGTTTAGATAGTCTTTCACTTCGCCTTTACCATGCCAACTCAAGTAGATTACCTGACTAAGGTTAGACGTGAGGGCTTAGAGATGATTGAGGAGTACCATGGCCGGACAGGACGGGCAGCTCAATTCGGGCATCAAAATCATGTTCATCACCATCACCGATATCAACATCAACAACTGCCATTTGTTTATGGACCTCGAATACCCAGGGCGAGGGTGCCGGCTTCCACCAGCAAGAAGTCGACTCAGCGATCCGATGGCATGGCAGAAGTGCCAGTCATTACTAGCGACCAGGCAGCCAAAATTTATGGTGGCTTCGTCATTGTGGAGCATGGCTGGAGGAAACCATTTCCCCGGCCTTAATACGTGATAAGGGTCCTGCCTTCTATATTTACAGGGCTCTTGCAGTTTGGAAGTTGCATGATCGCAGATGATAATAGACTAGGCTTGTGGCTAAAATCGCCGTTTGCATGTTATTATAGAAGCATGACGCTACCAATAAGCTTTAAGCTTTAGCATAATGGTATTTGAGTGGTGTTTATAACTGAGAGTATAGAGTTCAAGTGTGCCAATTAAATCTGCAAAATAGAAAAAAAGAAGCGCAACACTGGGAGATGTAATTTTATCGTATCTTGCTTATGTTGCTGTAAAATATAATGGCTTCTTCTTCTGTATAAGAGCTGTGGTTACATAAATTGCCCCTGATTGACAACATGGTATCTCTCCCAATTCATTGCGGGATCATCTTTCCGTTTCTAGTAGTACTCAAACGCTTGCTCCCGCATTTGCCTTATTTTTGGTCGTTCTTAAATCTCAGTATTTCCTTAAAAATGCAAGTATCTTTTTGTCCGGTAAGTAACCGAAATTGTCATTTCCACCAATGTTCAAGCCTCAATTCAGTCCCTTAACTTGGCAAAATTGAGTCAATTTAAACTAAATATAGACAAGTATACAAGCTGCAAGTTTGTACATCTACATTCTTTTTTATTTTATTTCTTTTGTTGGAGTAATGGTAACTTTTTTTTGTTGATGGTAATTTTTTTAATGCGGACTTTTTAAAAACATATGAATATGTTTCAATACGTTTTAAATGAATGAGTGATGTTGGTGATATCACATAAATCCCGTGATTGGATTCAGATAATTTTGTATTGAATTGATCCGTTTTTGCCGAGTTCAGGGACCAAAATGGACTTGACTTTAGTATAATGGAAAATTTGAAAAATTGGCAAAGTAAAGAGACCTAAAAGACATTAAAGTGATTTATTGCTTTTAAATTCGAGATTCCCATATTAATGGAATAAAAACGAAACCAGTCCTACAAGTAAGGTTGTCACCACCAAAAAAAGAAAAAAAAAATTTAGAAAATCATAAGAATCCATTTCAGAACGTTTTATCCTGTCCATGATCAATCAATATTATTTCAACTTTAGTACACTTTTTCTTGCTGGATTTTAACTTAATCTTTTTGCCATTTTGATTCGTCTCTATTATTAGAGAATCGAATACATTCACAAGCAACTAAAAGATAACATGTCTATCTTGAAAGCTTATGTATTTTTAAACGTATTCGTGTAATTCCCTTCTTGCGCTGCTCTGGATACAGTGGGATCTTGAGATGATGGGTCCTGTGTTTGTTTTTCAAACTTGCAAGTCCCATTTCAAGGTACTACACCAAAGAAATCAAAATGGAAAAACGTCAATTCTTAGTTAATCTAGGGAACATATGGCAGACGTTTGCCACAAGATTTATTTAAGTTTAATACAAGGATGACACATATTCCAAATATGCCAATAAAAGATTGAATGCATAATATCTTTAAGTCAAATTTGAGAATATATTCTCGGGGTCAACTTAATATTAACATTTTACAGAAGAAAATTGAAAATAAGTTATGCAAATAAGAGATTTCAACATTAGTTCTTCTCCATTAGACCCAGAGAAGATTTTATTTAGAGTCTGTCAAACTTGAAATAGGGGATGAAATGCTAACACACTGTCCTTAAGTTCCTGATTTGATTCATATTCATTTCTTGGGGTTATATAAGTGGACAGGTCCTTTATGGGGAAGAAAAATTAAGGGTCCAATCTTATGCCTGAATTGGTTTATTTTTTAACATATTGTTGAACAATGTTTAGCAGATGATGTTGGTCAATTATTCATAGCCAAAGAAAGCACGTATTAGGAGGGCCTCGATAGTTGGCCTCATACTCTTGCTATTTAGTTGTGAGTCCTGGTTTTAAGCCGGCACAACCTCCCGTAAGCCAGCCATAATTCGTTTCTTATAATTGGTGGGTGCAATGCTGGTACTGAATTTGGTGGCTAGAATAAAAGAGAGCATATAAAAGGCAAAGAATTAGCCAACATGCAAGGCACAGATCATGTCTCCTAAATCTAGGGGAAAAGAAACGCCAAAAATGGCATCAACATTACCGAACGATTGGCCAAAAATATGCACGGAGTTAGATCTTTCTATAGATAGCATGACCTGATTCAATCATTTTGCTAAAAACATGGTATAAAGAAAGAGACATGGAAAGAGAGGCTGTCACAATCTACCCAACAAGCCTCTCGTTTTGGAGGCTTTTTTATTTTTATTTGGTTGAGGAACAATCAAATTAATTAACTTGCAGATAGGAGAGAATGGCAATGACCATAACAATGAGATCCTTGGCGAATGCCGTTCTTCTCTTGTGCTTAGCGTTGGCCTCTTGTTGTGAGGCTCTGGGTCTGGCTCGTGCTACCGGATTGCCGGGTCGCCGCTTTGCTAGAAAGGACCCTAATGAAAAGGTCTTTAATGTGCTACAATTTGGAGCTGTTCCCAACGGCAGAAAGGACAGTTCATTGGTAAGAATTGGCATTTTCTTTTGGGGCACCTGCTGGTCGCATGTGTGAATCTGTACTACAACTTAGAATTAGAATCCTTTTTTCTTCTCTTTTTGGTTCGAAAGAGGGCGACGCGTATTAGGGTTCGAAAGGACCATCCTCGTGCTTGTAGTCATCGATGCAACGACATTAGTCTTCTTTTTTATTTTTTAATTATCATTCCTTTTATAATCTGCTAAAACATACAGCGGGACTGATTGATTCCGCTCAATACATATTCTAGATAGCCATAATTATGTTCTAATTTTTCCCTTATTTTTCCTTCATCAAAACTTGATTACTGGAAGTGATTTAAATTTTGGTTTTGATCACTGTAGTCTATTATTAAAGCATGGAGGGCTGCATGCGATACTCCTGGCAAGTCAAGGCTGGTTATCCCCATAGGAAACTTCTTAGCAGGGCCTATAATATTCGAGGGGCCTTGCAAAGGTCCCATTACCGTTCAGTTTGGCGGAAATCTCAAGGCATTGTCAGATCCCAGCACTTACACCGAAGATTACTGGATTATGTTCGAAAACGTAAATGGCTTGGTGGTTACTGGTTCCGGCACCATCGACGGACAGGGGGCTACAGTATGGCAATACCACGATGGAAGTAGTCTTTTCCCAGCCGTAAGTTACAAAATCCACCACCAACAAAAGCATCTTTAGACGATTCCAGTTTCCAATGTAGTTAGTTTTTTTTTTTTTTTATCTTTCTAATTGTGGAGGAGAGCATAATACAAAAGCGTGTTAGTTGAGTAAATTCAACTAAGAATCTTTTCATCAAAATGTTTATAACTTGAGTTCTACCAATTTTGGTGTTTTACGTAAGTTCTAGTTTTGGGTTCTACAAAAGCATTTTCCCAGAGCATTTATACCTCATGTCCTTGACCACGACCATGTTAGTTGACTAAATTCATCTAAGAATCTTTCCATCGATTGATCTTCGTTACAGTACTTATATGCACATTGGCTTTGGGAAATTTATATCTTTTTTTTTTCTTTCTTTTTTGGTGGATGGTGCAGAACGTAAAATTCAATCATGTATCAAACGCAATTATAAGACAGATCACTTCTCTTAATCCCATGGGGTTCCACATGGCCATCGTTCTGTGTAACACCGTCAGGGTGTCGAACATTCATTTATTTGCCCCAGGAGATAGCCCCAATACTGATGGTATCCATATCAGCCAATCAAGCGTCGTGAAAGTAGCCAACAGCGTCATTGGCACTGGTGATGATTGCATTGGTATCATTCAAGGAAGCACTGATATCAGCGTCAAGAAGGTTACTTGTGGACCTGGCCACGGCGTTAGGTAACCCCTCGCTCACCATACTATGCTAAAATTAGTAGAAATTCTTCTTCAATATTATAATATGGACGTAACCATCCACGTAGAGTCATTTTTTTCTATTGTTTTAACCATCTATAGACACTCACTTGGAGTCATTTTTTTGTTGTTTTTATTTATTGTACAAACTAACAAGAACATACACGAGTCATGTTATATCGGTGCGTCTAAGATTGGATCAATAAATTGTATCTAGAATAATTTTTTTTTATTTTTTGTTCGTATTCTTTTCATTGACAAGGATTTTTAATGTCTTCATACGTCAATCCACCTGGAATGCAGTATTGGTAGCCTTGGCAAGGTGGAAAATGAGAAGGATGTCAGAGGAATTGTTGTCAAGAACTGCACGTTGAAGGACACTCAGAATGGTGTTAGAATCAAGACATGGGGAGGATCACCCCCAAGTGCAGCCGCAGACATGACTTTTGCTGATCTCGTTATGCAGAACGTCAAAAACCCAATCATTGTCGATCAGTCCTATGGAACCAAATCTAAAGGGGTCTGTTTTCCTCAAACCTGTCTGTCTAAACCGCTGCTTCCTCATCTTATTCATTTACATATAACGATCCTTTTTTTTTTATTTACAAAAAAAAGAGGACTAACACCATATTTTTGTTGTGATTAACAGCCATCGCGCGTTAAGCTCAGCGATATTCGCTACATCAACATCCAGGGCACGACTGTTTCAAACAATGCAGTTGATCTTGAGTGCAGCAGTTTGTTTCCCTGTGAAAGAATTCTGCTCTCAAACATCAATTTGAAGTACACGGGGCCCAAACCTTTGACCTCTACATGCCTCAATGCCAAAGTAAGCTACGCAGGTCTGCAGTTTCCTCCACCTTGCCGATGAGGTGGCCATTTGTAATTGAAATTTGATTCATTTTCTTGCCTAAGGAATCATCTGTATCACTAGAAGGCAGTAGAGCTTCTGGCATGATCCTGACTTCTGTCTCTAATTTGATGGGAACTATGGGGTTGAAACTTGAAAGCAGAGAAGGCTTTTATAGACGAGTTATACTTAGTTATACCAGAACCTGTCAAGAGTTATTTACAGGTGCAATTGTTTATTTGCTTAAATATTCAGCGTTTATTTGATTTAGAACGCATTGTTGTTTAGAACAGGAGGTTTGTAAGCCAGGAAATATGATGTTAGGCCGTTAACATTTTCTGCCGGCTTAACCCCCCCCCCAAAAAAAAAAGAAGAAAAAAAATCAAAATGACATTTCCCTTAAATATGTGTGATTACTCATTAAAATTACATTGTTACAAGCCCCCTTTTTTTTGCCCCTTCGATGTATACGATCCAAGTCTAAATGGCTCGGGACATTTCAACATTACTTAAAAGAACATAATGGAGATCTCGATTTTGACATTGATAAAATGAATCATCGACAAATGTTGAATATAAAATTATAATATTTGTTATTTATTTTTTGAAATATAATTTATTTTTAATTTTATATTATATAAATATATATCTTTTATTTATTATTTTAAATAAATTTTATTTATTATATAATATTAAATTATAAATAAATTATAAAAAAATAAAATAAAAATTTTATGACCATCTCAAAATGGTAAAAGTGAAATATATTTTGAGGCACATATTTTCTTAAATTATGCAGGTAATTAAATATACACAATTAGCAAATAAGTTAGTCATAATGACGACAAAATTACTCCTTTAAATTCAAACTCTGAGTCCCTTGGGATAAAAAATCAAAAAAAAATAAAAAAGGCATTAAAACGTTAAATAAACATGGGTGAAACCCCAGGGCCCAAGGGCTTATCGACTGTCGGAAGAAGGGAAGGAAATTAGCAGACAGGGAGAGAGCAATGGCGCATATTGCCATTAGACGCAGCTTAGCATCCCTGCTAACCCGAGCCCTCTCTTCTTCTTCTCCATCAAATTCTTCTCGTTCTCGATTCGCTTGCGCGCTTCTAGACAAAACCACCGCTGTGTCTCTCTTCTTGCCGGAATCGTTTAAAATCCCGACCCGTTTCAAGAATTCCGGACCGGGTTACTCGCCCCTGAACGACACGTCGCCGAATTGGAGCAACCGGCCTCCGAAGGAAACGATTCTGCTTGATGGCTGTGACTACGAGCACTGGCTCATCGTCATGGAGTTCCCCAATGACCCAAAACCCACCGAGGAGGAAATGATTAACTCCTATGTCAAAACACTGGCTTCCGTCGTGGGAAGGTAATTCTTTTCGATTTGGTTTATGGTTTTTTATATTGATTTTTCGATTTTTTTTATGTGGGTTTTGTTTTTGAGTTAATTTATGATTGGGTTTTGAAGTGAGGAAGAGGCGAAGAAGAAGATTTATTCAGTTTGCACGACGACATATACTGGGTTTGGTGCTTTGATATCTGAGGAGCTTTCATATAAAGTCAAGGGTATTTCATTTCCTCTTCCAATTTAGGGTTTTGGTGTTTTAGCTTTTCCATCAGTTTTGCGATTTTGCTTTGGTTACTTATTTTGGGAGCTTCAAGCTTCGGGTTTTGGGAGGGAAGATTTTGTGGGATTCAATTGATACATGGTTATGGATTGAGAATGAATTTTTATGAATTATAGTTATATTATTGTTCGTGACCTATTTTGATACAATTAGTCTGATTTGTTATCGTATCTTTTTGGTCCATAGGACTGCCTGGTGTTCTTTGGGTTTTGCCGGATTCGTATCTTGATGTTCCTAACAAAGATTATGGAGGTGGGTGATCTACAGCACATAAACATAAAAGGGGACATCTACATGTGTAAGGCTCCCACATTGTAGAGCCTGGTGAAGGGTTAGATGCACACAGCCTTTCTCTGTTTATAGAGAGGTTGTTTTCATGAGACATACATATCATAATGGAATTACCCTACCGATGTATTAAAGCTCCCCCTTCTACAGCACTTAAACATGAATAACAGGATTATTCATTTGATGTCTCCAATTTATTATAAAAGTTTGCATTTTTCATGAATCTCTCTTTGGTTTCTTTATCAGGTGATTTGTTCATTGATGGCAAGGTCATTCATAGGCCTCAATATTGGTTCAATGAGAGGCAACAGACTAGGAATAGGCCTCGACCCAGATATGACAGGCGGCGCGAAACAATGCAGGTGGAAAGGAGACAGCCAATGCAAACACAAAGCTGGGGCCAGGGTCAAGGGCAGCCTGTGCAGCAGCCACCATCAGTGAGTAGCCATAATTCAGCACAGGCTGGGGGGAGAGATTTCCCCACAAACCAAGGGCAGTTTAACCAGGGCAATTCCTGAGAGTCCATGGAATGGTTCTGTTTGAATGCACATCAAAGAGCCATTGTATGTTTTCAAAGCCTTTTAAAACATGGAAAATTCAGTCAAGTTTCATATGTTCTGCATGTTAGATGGACAAAGACTGGGTTCTTGCACACTTCATTTGTCCTGGTAAAATTTTTTATGTTGTCTGGCACAATTTATGTAAGGAGGAAATGTGATCCAATCATAAATCTTGTGAAACATTTTGCAAAACTAGAGTCTTAAGTCCATAAATTCAGTTTTTGGGATAGTGTATGCCAGGATATCGGATTTGAGCATTGAGATGTAGCTAGACTTTAACTTTATTGATTTTTTGTGTGAGATAAATTTTTCTTAGTCAAAACATCTTACTCTCTCTCTCTCTCTCTCTCTCTCTCTCTCTCTCTCTCGCTCTCTCTCGCTCTCTCTCTTTCTCTCTTTTTTTTTGGGGTGTATTGGAAAATGGGTACCTCTGAAGGCCAAGTCTGCTTACTCAATAGTGATGTAGAGGTCATAAGTTTTAGTGTGAAAGTAGTCTTGAATTGAGTTTCGAAATATGCCAAAACATGAATATCATGAGTTGGTAACCGAGGTGCCGTTTTGAATCGAGCGCTTCATATAGAGCCATATATCTATGCTACTATTACTTTGGTGGTAGAGGGCATTCTTTTTGGTAGTTTGCCTGTGCGTGAGCTAGTTCTGAATACGGATTTGGTTTGAACTCAAACCAGAACTTCTGTTGTTCTGAATTCAGGCCAGAGGTTCCACCAAAGGAACAACAGGGCAAAAAGAGCAATGGAACAATCGTTGTACTTATATTTTAAAGAGCACTGTTACATCGTCCGAGGATTTGTCTTAAGGTCAGTCTCACTGTGGTTCTCATTTAATGAAAAATAGTATTTTGAATTTTTTTTTTAAATATTTTTTTTGTCAAAAAAATTAATAAATATACAATTAGAATGATATAATATATAACAGATAACGTAAAATATACGGTGAAAGTTATGAAAATGTTTAATAACACGTAGTTGCACAATTGCTCATCATTGGTTACACATTTTATTATATCAATTGTATATTTAATGATTTTGGACAGAAAATTAATGTTGAAAGAAAAATTCAAAATATTATTTTTTATTAAATGGAAATCACAATAGGGTTGACTTCGGACAAATCGTCAGACCATGAATTTTTAATGTATAAAAGGTGCTTGAATGACAATGCTATGATCATATTTTGGCAAAGGGCATGCTGCACTTGTACTACCTTATAAATTCTCGTGAGATGGGTGGATGCAAAAATAGATAGTCGTGTTAAAATGGAGTCAACGGTGCCAACAAAGTTGGCTTTTCGATTCATTTATTGTTGACAATGCTATTTAATTAACTTAAGTTTAGGGCTAGAGGTTTTTTTTTTTTTCTTTTTTCCCGTCTCGTCTCGCAGGGAGTTTATTAATCATCTTGAATTGAAAGAAAAGTTTACTTTTCAATTTGTTATGAGTTTAAATTTTTATTTTAAAAATCTTAAATTTTAATATGAACAAGAATTATGAAGTTTGTAGTGTATAGTTTTATACATTTCTTAATAAAAAAAATTATTGCATTTTTAACACAAAGGTTTTGTTTTTTTTTTTATGGTACGGTTGACCAAAGAGGAAAGTCATATTAAAAAAAGGGGCTGAAATTTCCGCCGCAATTGTCTGTTAATTTATATCCGAAATATTGTCGCACTTTCCCAAGAAAACAAACGAAGGTGGAGAATTTGAATCTCAAGCCTTCAGGCAAGATTCAGGATCTGAAACTTCCCCATCGCCATTTGTCCAAGAACCAAGGAAGTTTCAAAACCCACCTCAAAAAAGGCATCAACTTTTCCAAAACAGGCCACCTCAAATACCATCGTTGCCGTTTCTCACCCTTATGCCACCAGAACCTGCCCAACCCCACTAAAGTCCACCCCTGCAGCACCCTTATCTGCCCTTCTCTCTCTATCTCTCATAATGAAAAACGCCAAAGCGCCCCGGCGCGCGCGCGCGTCAGCACCGACAGGTCCGACGTCAACATTACTAGGTGTGGACCTAGGATAACCTTTTTGGTATTTTCTGATCTTGAATTGGAAATCCACAAGGTTCTTTCTTCATCGTACGTAGGTCTCATCCTTGTGCCTTAGCTCCCTGTAGATTTCCTCTGTTCCTTGTAAAAGGGTCAAAGATGAACTCGAATTATGGGAAAGGGTCATCTGGGTCGTTGAACAACTTCAATTTTGATCTCGGGATAGGATCGAACCGGCCCAAGTCTCTCAATAACCAGAAGAAGAATCAAACCTCCTCTGGGTATTCAACGTATTCATCTTCGACGACGACGCAGCCAAAACCCGCCTGGCAACCCAACAAGCCTTCCTGGACTCACCAAAATGCCCCCACTGGGTTAAACGGACCCATTTCTATGGTTGGTGATATTTTTGGGAAGGGCTGGAGTTCCCCGGGTGCGGGTTCAGGCTTAGGTTCTGGGATTGTTGAAAAGAACCCGAATTTGTTTGGGGATCTGTTTAACTCTGCTTTGGGGCAGGGGAATAGGGGTAATAGCAATGTACCTTTGAAAAATGCCACCCCCACATCAAATAAAAGTACGTATTCAATGGGCAATTTGGCCGATTCATTGCCAAAAACGGGTATTTCGGCTAAAACTGGTGGAAATTTGGGATCTAATGATAGTTTTGGGAGTTCTTCTGCTGGATACAATAAAAATAGCAGTAATGTCAGTGCTAGTATGAATAACATGGGTGCAAATTTGGGAGGTACATCAATGAAAAGTATGAGTCGAGGTGGAAGCAGAGGTATAGCGAATGGAAATAGGGACCCTTTTGGTTCTTTGGTTGATTTGGGATCCAAACAACAATCAGTTAATTTGAATTCTGCCAGTAAAGATAAGGCCAATCCTTGTGACGATGGTTTTGGACATTTTCAAAATGCTTCCAAAGCAAGTACAACAGCATTTCAATCGGGTGGTTTCGGTGCAAACAATAACAATTCTGCTGAAAGAAATTCAGGTTCCAACTTAAATTTGGATGAATTTGGGGTGCCCAGGAAGGACTTTGCTTCACAGATGCAGCAGTCTTCTGTACAAAACTCCAGCAGTGATCCGCTTGCCATGTTTTCTTCCTATTTGTCTGGTGCTGGAAGCGCTAGAACAGCATCCGGAGGGACTGGAGGGCAGCTATTTGCGGAAGTTGATGATTGGGGATTGGGCTCAGACTTCAGAGGAAGTGGCAACGATGGAGCTAGTGCCACAACTGAGCTTGAAGGACTTCCTCCTCCTCCAGCTGGGATCACATTTTCTGCAGCTAAGAACAAGGGTTTGGATCACAAAAAGCAGGGCCAATATGCTGATGCTATCAAGTGGTTGTCTTGGGCCATTGTACTTCTCGAGAAGACAGGAGATAAGGGTTCCACCATGGAGGTTTTGTCATGCAGAGCTTCATGCTATAAAGAAGTTGGAGAGTATAAGGAGGCAGTGGCTGACTGTTCCGAGGTATAGTCATCTCGTTTCTTCTTGCTTAATGATGGGTAGTAGTGTTAGTGAATTTGAAAATTTCTGTTAAACATAATCATCAATGTTATGCATGGACAAGTAACCAATATGTTCTTATTTGAAAGTAGGCAGCTTGCCACGTAACTAATATCTACAAGTGACGAATAGCTTCGTATGTCAGACATATGAAGTGTGATTATTTATTTTCTGCCTTCAGGATTTCTTCTTTGAATTATAAAACAAAACTTCTTGGTCCCCTTCAATGGAGACAGGAGCTCTTAATTCTTTTCCATTCTGTGCAGGTGCTTGACCATGATGAAGCAAATGTATCAGTCCTTGTACAACGTGCCCTACTGTATGAAAGCATGGAGAAGTACAAGCCTGGGGCAGAAGATCTGCGAAATGTCCTGAAGATCGATCCTGTCAACAGGATTGCAAGGAGTACCATCCACCGGCTGACTCAAATGGCAGGCTAGAGGGGTCCCAGATTGTTATATACCTTACTTTCTTCAATTAGGTTCATAACCTTCCCCATCTCACAAAATTTGTGGGGAGCAAAGCTTGCCTGGATACTTGTGCTTAAATCGCTTATTGGGTGTTACATGTGCGATGCGTTATAGTTTCTTTGTAATAACCATTACAACACAACCGTTTGGTTCATAGAATCATTGTAATGTAAATGATGATGAGATATAAGATTTGCCTGTGTTCAGATAATTTTAGCTTCTTTTTGAATTTTTCGTAATAATATCTTTACTAAATTTGGTGAATATTTGCATTTCAATTTAAATTTAAGGGTCTTCAGGTTAGTTTATATTTACCAAAAACAATCGAACTTTAAAAAAACAGTAATTGCATTGTAATTGTAGAACCATAAATAAATATAAATAGGGATTCAATTACATTACTCAATTCTATTACATTCCATCGGGAGTAAGGTTGGTGGTAGGAATGTAGGATTGGAAGTCCCAACTGCCGTGGGCAGAAAAACGTGGTTCTTTCTGAGGAATTTCAATGCAGAATTCAATGGAGAAGGTGTAAAGAGAATGAGGACCGTGTATGGTTGTTGGATTCAAAGATGATTCTGTGCGGTAAATGGTGATTTAATCCAATGATTTTGCAGCGCACATTGGCAGCAGATGGATATTGTTGCCCGGCCAATTTGACTCCAGGGGGCTAACAGATGGCCTAATAGTCATTATTCTCACTTACGGTTAGGATATATATATATAAAAAAAAAAATAATAAAATAATAATAAATTTTCTTATGAATTTTTATAATTAAATTTTAATTTTTTTTTGTATATTTTTACTTAAATTTTATATTTTTAAAATTTATTTTAAAGTGATTTTTTGTTTAATAAAAAATAAATCAATAATAATTTTTTTAATAATATTAATTTCTTTTCATTTTAAAAATGAAATTTAAATAAAAATATATAAAAAAAAATTTAATTATAAAAATTTAAAATTATTATTTTCAAATTTCCTTATTAGTGTATCGTTAAAATTTAATTAGATGAAAGAAAAGTGAGCCGGAGACTCTAGCGCGGGATTAGTACTTACAGTTACTGTGGAATTTGCAGTACCAAGTACTTCAGGTTACTTCTTTCCCCGGATTTTGAGTGGTTGGCTACATTAAAGAATTATAGTTGTTATTGAGGAGATTATGACGTCGTAATCTGTACTGAATCCTTTTTGCTAAGCAATCTCTCATTGGTAGACATACCGTCTGTCTGTACGAACATAATATACTTTGTATCCTACAAAATTATATTTAATATTATATAAATTTTACATAATATTTTATTTTAATATAATTTTATTATATAATACCAAATATTATTTTTATAATATCAAATATTATTCATATAATATAATTATTTATAAAAAATTTATAAATTTTAAAATTACATAATTATTTTAAATAATATAATAATTTTATTATTCTTAAAATAAAAATTACACTTTACTTTTTATATTATATTTAATATAATTTTTTAAGACAAAATAAATTTATTGATTATATTTCAACAAATATAAAATTAAAATAATAAAAAATTTTACATACAAAAAATTAAATATAAAATTTTTTATAAATTTTAATTAGAGTTAATTAGGTGTAATTGAATTGTTATTTAAACAAAATATAAGTACATAATTTTTAGTATTTTTTAATTAATAAAATAATTAAACATATATCATTTTATCTTAATTTATAAATTTTTAAAAAAAAATTATTTATTTTTTATATAAAAATTTCTCCCTCTCTCTTTTTTTTATTTTTTTTTCACTTTTTTAAAATGCATTAACAATAATTATATTATATTTACTAATTAGTGTGTCTATATAATATATTTTTTTGAGTGACACCATCTGACATTTGCCAATAATATTACGAGAAAGTCGGTGCGAGATATAAATCTAAAGCTTGCCGCAATTTCATTTGTTAATGTCGTGACTACTTGGAACAGTCGATCAAATTTACTTTTTAAAAAAATTCATTATAATGCAACGCCAGAGATGGGAGGTGGAGTTCTAATTAGTGGGATATGAATACCATCCTAGCGTGGTTGAATTGGCGCGCCCACCGTTTCAAGATCCATGTGAAATTCTTCGAGAGCTTTATTCCTCTTCTTGATTTGTGTTTTTTTTTTTTTTTTTTTTTTTTTTTTTGGTGGGGGGAGGGGTAATGGTTGAGTGTTCTTGGCTTCATAGTGATCTATTGCACCATCAAAAAAATACGATTGTGAAAAAAGCATCAAAGACAACATCAACAGAAAAGTACCCAAAGTAATAGAACTTCTGTTTTGAAGACAGCAAGGACGAGATTAAAATAGCAAATACGAGTGTCGCAAAGCATGAAGGCTTTTTGTGGCCTTATTGAACAGACCCTGATGCCACTTATTGAAATAGCGGCCCTTTGCTTTCTTAATTTCGCCATCGTTGTAGGCTGCAACTTATACCAATAATTGACAGGGATAAAAATTAAAGCCAACACCCCCCCCCCCGCGGCAAAAAAAAGAAAAGAAGAAAGAAAAATGAACAAACAAAAAGAGACGGACACTCGTTTGTAATAAAATTTGGTGAACAGTGGCTCTATCGTTGTACAGACAAGCATTATTTAAAAGACCATCATGGTGTTCACCATGGGATGTGGATTGCAAACTCAAATTCCTTAATCAACTGATTATTCCAAGTGATTATAGGATTTCATCCTTTTGTTTTTTTTTTTTTTAACATTGGCTCTTCTCTTTGAGAAACAAGAGAAAGTGGAAAGAAACACAATTCTCTTAAAATCCACTTATAATGCTATCATTTTACTTATGAAAAGGCCAGATTCGTCCCCATCAAACTTTGAAAATGGTCCTCACTGGAACGACGCAGGACCCAAAGGTCATAAATTTGAAAGCAACAAAAATATTTTGTTTAATAAAAGCTCCCATTATTATAAAGATAAAAAAAAGCTTCCATTAAACAAAAAAAATATTTTGTTTAACCCACCTTGCGGTGAGACCGCAATTCCACCAAAATGTTGAGGTCGTTTACCAGTGGCAAAAATGGGCCCCATCACAATAGTACCTGCAGATGCTCTTCTCCACCTGCAGGACAAAGCGTTGCACGGGAGTTCAAAGGGAAACATAACACAAATTTTCTCGCCCAGTTAGAGACAGCCACGTCATCAACTTTTGGAACCCACATGTCAACTTGACATCCCGAGGTGGTCCCTTCTTTTTGATCGTGCGGTCATTGTGAATCCCGTCCACCCACACATCTCCATGATCTGTAATCTCTCTCTCTCTCTCTCTCTCTCTTGTCTGTCGCTATGTTCTACTTTTTACTTCATTCTCTCTCCACCGTCCGATCATTGCACAGAAGAAAACGAACGTGACTGTCAAAAAATGTTTTTTATGATTTCTTGTCTGCATTCGGCCAGGTTAGTTGCAACCGATAGTTTATAAAAACTGGGCCTCTACGTTTGGAAGCCCCTCGACTCTATATCCTTTTGCCCCCTCTCTTCTTCTTCTTCTTTCAATCTCCGATTCTCTCTCTGCGTCTGGAGGAGCTGTAGAAAATGTGTGGAGGTGCAATCGTTTCCAATTTCGAGCCACTGCGGAGGTCGGGACGAAAATTCACGGCCGAGAATCTGTGGGCTGAGCTTGACCCCGTCTCTGACCTTCTTGGCTTGGACTATCCAATTACTACTAGTGGTAAAGATGTCCTGTCCACTTGCCAGTTTGATCTCAAGTTCCCTCTTGATCAAGGCCCCAAGCAACTCGACAGAGAAGGTTACCTCTCTTTTTTTTTTAAAAAAAAAAAAATATCTTGGGGGTTTATTTTACTATTTCCAACGAATTTTGTTTGTCTGAGATCCGACTAAGTGGGTAGTTTATCATAATTTCTTTCTGGGTTGGTTGTGGCCTCTCGTGCGGATATGCACCGTAAAGTTTGTAACTTTTTTTTTATTTTTTTGGGTTCGGTTTTGGTGCACTTAATTACTATCTGAACCTCAATTATTCTCTCCAGATTAAGTTTTCCCATTTCATTACTTTCTATTAGCGGCCCAAGTAGCACTTGCTTTATTTTAAAGCAGTATATAATAATGCCAAAAAATTAAGTTTCATTTTCTGTATTTCTGGCAGGATCTAATTTTCAGATTAATCTCAAAGCATTCTAGGTGTGTTTTAGTTGGAAAGGCGTATGCCTGTTTCTGTTTGATTCTTTTATTTGTTTGCAGTTTGGAGTGGAAGGGCTAAGAAGCACGGCCCGGCTTCAGATAACGAAGAAAAGAAGACTCAGAGGACTCGAAAGACCGTGTACCGAGGAATAAGGCAAAGGCCGTGGGGCAAATGGGCGGCTGAGATCAGAGACCCGTACAAAGGCGTCAGAGTCTGGCTTGGCACTTACAACACTGCCGAGGAAGCCGCTCGAGCCTACGACGAAGCCGCAAAGCGCATCCGCGGCGACAAGGCCAAGCTCAACTTTCCCCAACCACCGACACCGCCAAAGATGAAGGCTGCAGCCCTGCCAACGCCGGCCCCACCAGCCAAGAAGCCCTGCGTAGCATCCGCTCCTGAGATGGTTCCCACAAGCTCCGCACCCATCCTGTCTCCTTATTATTATACCGATGATGGGTACAATCCAAACGGAGTGGCCAACGAGTCGTGCGAGCTCGCGAAGGAGCAAATTTCAAGCTTGGAGTCATTTTGGGGCCTGGAGCCTGACCAAATGGCGGCTCAGCTAAGTGGAAGCGGCGCCAGCGGCTGCGTGTCCGACGCCGCGGACCTCTGGATGCTGGACGACCTCGTGACCCATCACCAACAACACTGCCAGCTTATTGCTAGTTAAATTAGCGCATAAACAAATAGTAATTTTAAGTAACAATAAGCCAATCTAGTGAGCTCATGTTTGTGTTGCTAGGTTTAATTCTAAGCTCTGTCCATCCGTCAATAATTAATGCTTTTATGTTTAAGCTTTAACTAAGACTGGTTTGTAGATATTTTTGCTTGGTTTTAATTAATGTCAATCTTACTATTTTCTTAAGAACAATGTGCATGTTATGAAAAATTAAATTAAAAATTAATCATTATATTAAGATAATTTTTAATTAAATTTTGTAAATTATTTTTATATTAAAATTTTTTTAAATTTATTTTTTAAAATTAATTTTAATAATTATATTTTTTATTGTTATATTTTTATTAAATTTTTCATACAATTAAATATTATATTAAATTTAAATTATTAATAAACATATATATTAACAGGGATATATATTAACAGGGATAATATAGATATATTTTTTAAAAATTTATTATAAAAAATAATTAAAATATTTTTTATAATTTTTTTTATTTCTTCTAAATATATTTTTTTAAAAAATAAAATATATTTCATTAATACGTTTATTATTTATTTAAAAATTATATATTAAAATTAATAAAAATATTAAAAATATTTTAATTAATAATATTAATATAAAAATAATTTTAAAATATTAAATAAAAATTTTAATAATTTAAGTTATTAAATTTTTTTTAAAAAATATTTTAAAATTAAATATTATTTAATAAAAAAAAATTCATTTAATTTTATTACGTAATATGATAATAAAGCGGCACGTAATGGCTGTCCGCGTCGTATCCTTGTGGGGTCTGGTCTGTTTCAAACGTTTGATTATGATCCCTTCGAAGTCGGTTCATGGACGCAACTGCATCGTTTATCTCATTCGTTTCTTGTCCTATCATTGTTTTCTTTATCTTTTGATTTTGGCGATGTAAACCTCATCGGTTACCATAAATAAATCTAATTTGATAATTCATACACTTCCTCAAGTGCACGCAACGGACGGTACCCATTGCCCAACTTCCTAGAGGGTTCATCCGACTTGGACTTGAAATGCATCACATGGCAATTATCCATGTGTATCAAAACTAAAATTCATATTTTAATGAAAATTTAAGTGAGATAGTTTTTTTTTTTTGGCATAATTGATCTGCTAATTAGCAAATCATCTATTTTAGCCGTTGATCTGCTAACCCTTGATGTTCAAAATAATAAAAAAAAAATTTAAAAAAATATACCGACCTTCAAGTCTCTGGGGGATCAACTACTAACCCATTATTTTTATGGCCATTCTGAAATAATGCACGAGACAAAAATTCATAAACATTTCACCGTCATACTCGAAAGTAGTGCTGACCATTATATCATATATGCAATCCGTGAATATCAATAGTCAATTCCTTGTGCACGTCAGCCAAGTTGCCAATTTTGAACACGATTTGACTATTTGAGTACTTGGGGTCACATTAGAGATTAAAGATTTTGACCACAAGAGCGATTCACAGAGATGAGTCATAAAAAAATTTCTAATAGAATAAGCTTATGATCGTCATGGATACCTCAAACAACATGAGATAAAATCTGTGGAAGATTAGAAAAATTTAATGATTCAAATTTATATAAAAATTGCTCATAAATAAATAAAAAGGAAAATGAAAGTCAAAAAGGGTTAGAATAATAGAACGACTGCATTATGATAAGATAAATCATCATTACAAGATTTACCAAATAAAAGAAAATTAATATAAAAAAACTCATAAATTATTAAATAAAATTTAAGATATAAATTATATATTATATATCTTAATAAAAATTATATATATATTGATACGTAATATCAATCTAAAAAAATTAAAAGATTACGCACCATAACAAATATGCTAGACCCTTATAATTAAAAAGGCCAAAAACGCAAAAAAAAAAAAATAATAATAATAATAATCAAAAAGGCCAAAAGGCAATAAGCAATATCGAGCAATTGGGAGGAGGTCACTACTGCCCTCGCAACTCACTGCTGACGATTATCGCTTGGAAAACAAACTTTATGATAATAATTATGTCACAATCATTGTCTAAGATGAGATTAAAGAAATGAGCATAATCACAACTTGTGGTGTCGACGGACCGACAGGGCATAAATTCTCAATAAGTTAGAATTTAGTGGGTTGCCCTTTAAGGGAAGATGCATGAACCAAAGGGTGCCAGACAAAATCCAAGTGGCCCCCCCCCCCCCCCCCCCCCCGGGCGAGTAATGAACCCGCCGTTAGACTTTTTTATTTTATATAACAATAAAATCTAAATTATACTTTTTTATCCTACCCTCGAAGTATGACTTTATCAATTTTGCCAGGACGGTATTGATCCTGAATTCATCAAGTTTTTGAAATTAAGAAATTCATGCATTTGCTTATCTAATCATAGAAGAGGGAATGCCATTTGATCATTTTAAAGAAGATTAAATTTCTTATTTTTGAGAGAGAATTGAATATTCTTAAAAATTTAAACAAACAAAAGCATTTCTGAATTCCAAATATACGAATAAAGTAATCTCCAATCCTCAAGATATTATACCCATAATTTTAAATCCATAGAATTGATGAATATTTGAATTTTTGGCAATAAATTATGTAATCGAACTTAAGACCTATTGCTCCTATTAAAAAAAAAAACAAAAACCAACTTCAAGTTGTCAATCACATTTGCTTCGGAGGAATCAACTCACTTAAAAACGTTGATCTTAATTCCGTATCGTTAGAGGGTTAGGGCATATTTGCGTTTCCCACGTCAGCTGACTCGGTTGATTCCGTGTGCACGACAGTGTGACTTCAACTTGGGCACCAAACCTTTCAACGATTTGTTGCGCCTCATGATTGGAGTAGGACCTGCAGATGCCACTTGCCTTTAATTAGACAGGCCCTCTTCCACAGTTGGACCAACATGCCATTTTTTTTATTTTTTTTAATAACTGAAATTCCATCCTCGTCTATGGATTTTTCACTTAGATTTTACAAATTGGATTAATTCAGGTGCCTTTGCGTACTCTTCTCTCCCGACTCTTGTAACCCTTTCTTGTTACTATCCTATTTATTAAATTAATGTTGTTCAAAATTCTTGCGGCGCAAGAATTTATAACAAAGTCATGTAATATCGTTATTCCATTTTAGCTGAACAAAGGATGGTTATGCTTGTGAAGATTCTGGCCGTCTTCAAACTGTTGTATTGCTCATAGATTCTAAATCTTGCTTCAAAGGGTGCAAAAGCACCTGGCCCCTTCTCTTTGGACAAATTGGAGGGCCCAAAGGCCAAACATCCTCCCCTTTGCTTCTCAAAAATTGCATTATTACTCAAACATTTTTTTTTTTTTTAATTTTTGAAATAGAATATGTCATCTCACAAAATCATAATGCATTATACACACACCCTTCGCAAACAAATTTATATTTCACAAACTGTTTTGCTCATTAGACTTCCATTCTACAAAAATAAACTAAGTTCTGATCTCCCAAATATAATTGTCAATTTATCAAATAACTTAAAAAAGTGGTAGTATCCAACTTTAAAACAAGCTGGATATTACTCTCAAGTGATCAACAAGGTTCGAGCGCAAACCGATTCAGAAAACGGCGCTTTGGCGGAGGAATGAAGGCATGCACCCTGCGTTGGACGCGCTCGAGAAGACCATATGTGGTGCTACTGCTACCGAAGATGGGCAAAAAATCGACGGTATACGTGTTCTTTTTGTACACGGTTACTCGGGCATTCTCGATAAGGCAACTCGTAAAGTCGTTTCTGCCTGCTTGACTTCAGCGCGCATGTCAACATCTTAATTTCCAGTCCAGTTTGGCTTGATAAGACTATAAGATTTTTTTTCCCCCTCCATGATCACCGTCGCTTTCCAAAACGATTCGTTCCAAATTGTTGTTTTTCAAAGCTTTTAGCACCAATTCAACCTCGACTTGGCGTTTCACCTCGAAGAAATGTCCACAATTTAAGAATATGTTTAGAAATTGCGGTAAAATTTACTTTAATAAAGGCATCCATCATAAAATTGGAGGCATCCATTGCAACGGATACATACCATCGTTACTTAATCTTTCACCTTATCAATATAGGTACAATGTACGAAAAGATTAGATAGGCATATGTAACAGGCTTAATCACTATCGCTTTTAAAAACGATTTGTCCTTAATTTGTCGATTTTCAAAGCTTCTGGCACCCGTTCAGCCTCAACTCGGTGTTTCGCCTAGAAGAAATGTTCCGCGTATACAATTTTCAATTCGTCTGCTCTCAACTTTCATTACATAGAAGTGCACAGGAAAGCTGGATTTTTTTTTTTTGGGGGGGGGGGGGGGGTTGGGGAGTGGTGCGTGCCCTTTTGCTTTCTTGGGCACTTGGGCACTGGCGAGCATTTTTAGCTTTTTAAGTGGATCCAATGGTAAAGGAAAGGACAGGCAAAATCTTTCTTTTCTCTACCTATAGAAAAAAAATTCTGTGATCCTCTCCCATAAGGGATGAATGTAGTGGCGCAGATATGATAACGGAAATGAAAAGCTACAGGCATATACTTAAAAAGGCACAAGTTGCAATTGCTTATAACAAGATGACCAAACTGATCTTTTAAAGCCCAAACACAAATGCGGTCTCGCAAGTGAGGACATCATTATGACAGATTAGACCCTAAAATGCATCTCACTGATTATCACCAACATGCCATTTCCGATCTACCATTGAAAAGGAGACACCAAGTCCAACATCATTATTTGATGATTATCAATAACAAGTGATCTATAGTGAATGGGTTCAGGTGCTACTTTGGATGGTGACCGACAGTCACCAATATCACAAAAGACATACTCTGAACAACCCGTTCAAAGGAGATCCCTCCTTAGACTCCTGTATGGAGCAATCAGACAATAGACAAGAAACCTGGTTCCTGATAATCCCAAGATTAATTTGGTTCCCCTTTCCTTGTGGTTAATGAACCTATTTCATTTGAGGTATTTACATCTGTGATTCTGGCTTTGGAATCCCTTCAGATCCAAGCTCAAATTTGGCTTCATCTTTACAATATTACCCTGATTGTGTAGTAGGTCTGACAAAAATTTACAATGTTTCAGCTGATAAAAAAATTGCAAGGTCACTCCAGACTCCAAGCTTCATCTTCATGCTACTCGTTGATTATATTAGAAAAGAATTAGAATCTTAAAATCTGAAAGGATACGCCTAGGGTTTAAACATTTAAACCTCTGTCTTATAGCTATTGCATTCAAATTTTGGAAAGGGTACAAAATTTATGGAGTCGAAGAGAAATATTCTTATTGCGTAATTCATAACTTTCACTTAATAAAAGGAAAAAAAAAAAGAATTAGAAAAATCGGCTTCATGTGCAAGAACTGCATCCTTTAAAACAATTATTCAAAGCATCACAACCCATCAAGAAGATAGCATTCAGCATTGACAACATAGCAAAATAACACACCTTTATTTATAAATTCTATCAATAGAACTAAGTTATGGATCCAAATTCATTTAAGTCAATTTGTTCCTAGCTAGCATGATCGATCCAGCAACATTCCTTAGCAATCAGTTACCCACCAAACAGCAGACAAAGAAACCACAAGCTGATTCACAGAAATTGTAATCGATTTCGAAAATTATGTACAAACATATACATTGAATTGTGAGATCCGAATGCATCACCTGTAGGAAACGACTCATAGAAATACATAGTTTATTCCATTCCACCCAATTGGTCACAACCACCATGATTATCCAAGTATTCTCCAATCCATAAATTGATTAGAAGTCAATAACCTCAGAGGAACTTTCTCCCTTTGAGCAAAGGTAACCCACTGGCCAAGATCGTTAAAATCCTTTTGAACCCAAAATGCACGCAATTGGATAGGGCAATCCAGCAGATTACCTCATAAACGAAACCATAAGCAAAATCAAACGACGGCGACCACGGTGATTCTTCCCAATTTTGCCCTCCAGAGCCACCGAAATTCCAACCCCTGCCACCGCCACCACAACCTCCGCCGGCGCCCCCAAACGATCCGTCTCCAACATCACCTCCAAAAGACGAGAAATTATCGCCGACCTCACCGGAATCTCCGTCGTCGTGCAATCTCCGCCTGGTGCGCCGCCTTTTGCGCAGGCGGCTGCGGCGAGCTGTTCTACAAGGGTCAGATCTAACGGGAGGCGGAGCGATCGCGTCAATTATAACGGCGGAGATTTGCAGAGCACCAGCGGATTGATCACCCGTAGATTTACCCGTTAATTTGAAATTTCCGCAACGGAGAAGCGAGTTCACAAACCCTAGGCCTTGTTGGGTGCCTACAATCACCGTATCGGAGACAAGGGAAATGCCCATATCGATTTTCAATTCCGGAGCAATGATTCCACAAAACGTAATTGCAGATTGAGACTTTGCTACGCTTAATATCATTCTTTTATACAAAAAAAAAATTATAATGCAGCCAAGCAAAGCGTTTTGAGAATTTTATTTTGCGGGAAAGTTGAGGTTAAGGATGTGACTTTTGTCGCGGTGTACGTGTTCAATTGGGAACCGACGTGGCGCGCGCTGACTGCTTGGGTCGAAATTCAAAGTTGGGCTACTGTTCTGGCTGGGCTCGCTCCCCTCACCCCATTAGAGGCCTTTCTCTTGAGCTTTGAAACCATGCATATAGAATTATTTGCAATTCTCTCTCGCCTCACGCAGTAGATTTGTAATTGTCCCGTTTATTCGTTTTAATAGAATTACTTCATGAAATATATAATTTACAATTTAATGAATATTTTAAAATTTCAAAAAGATATTTACTTTTTAATTCTTTTTGTTGAATTGTGTCTGTCTATTGTAAATGGGGTTCAACCGACCATAAACGAAATAGAACTGAGGAGAAACAAGGACGTAGAATTGCTGGACTTTAAAAAATTGTCTGCCACGTCACAAGTCATCTTCTGTTAACATATGTTCCACAGTCATCGCTGGTTTAAGCCCCTGACCCTTTTGGGTGGGTTGCTACGCAAGCATTTTGTTCCTAGTGGTAATTGGTAAGAGTCCAGTGCTGTCATAGACTCATAGTTATCGGATTTACACAATTAGAAATTGGTACTTACGGTGAACCCAATCCCATTTCTTGAATGACTCAATGTTTCCAGCATACTTTCTTTTAATCGGAGAATTGGATTCCAGGCTTGAAGAATGGTCCGTCCCGTGACACGAACGCCCGCCCCAACTCTATCAGTGGGTACACCGAATTCCTCCTCACGCTTCTATCATCCTTTCCACAGTTGCTTTTCCTTCTGCAACCCATAGAGATAGATTCTAATTTTTGTTTTAACTTTTTTTTTAAATTATCGTGTGTTTCTGTTTTTAGTATTCTGTGGAGGCATGGCCTCTGGGTAACACCATTAACCAAACTCGTTATAAAAAGGGAAGTAAAATGGGAAAGGGGAAGCGACCTGACTAAAAACAGTCTGATAAAAGGGTTCCAACACTAACTGTTTATTGGCTGTTGTGGTGCTAGTGTAGTTAATTTGAAAAGTGGTTGATAGCCACGTGTTGGGTAACAGGGGATTGCTTAGTTATTAATGTACTTAATGAATTCTCCTTAAAATACTACCATTTTAAACATACCCTTGAATTCTTCTGTTGAAAATTTTTAATTAAAGAAAAAAAAAAAACAAGGAATGCGTATCATAGTTTTCTTCGTCAAAATAATAAATTCAAAGATCCGCTTCTCGGATCGGGGCGACCCGTAAATGATCACGAGCAGGGAACAACGTCCAGGCTTTCTAGATACATTGTAATTTTGACGTGTTGGGCGTTTGGAATCGTGTAACCAACTAAAGTTCCTTCTGCCATTTAAAGCGACGAAACAAATTTCTATTTGACTCTTTACTCCCCAATTTATAAATTCATTTTTCGTAGATTTCTTTGCTTTATTTCAAGAAAATTCGTTTCTGGCGATCGGAGAATTTGACGGCATATACCGATGGTGTCCACCGAGCATTTGATGGGCAGCGGGAGCGGCGGGCACAGGTACGCCCGAATGCAATCGGAGTCGCCGCCGATCCAGACGCAGATGTCGATCATGTCGTCTTTCTTTCCATCGGAGACGAGGGCTTATATTTTCGACGAGTTGCCCAAGGCCACTATCATCTCCGTTTCCAGACCCGACGCGAGCGATTTTAGCCCCGTGCTTTTGTCGTACACCATCGAGGTTCAATATAAGCAGGCAAGATTATCGTCTTTTTTTCTTTTTTGATAGAATTTCCTTTAGTATTGTTTTAGCGAGAAAGATTCTTGAAGTGGACCAGGATCGAATGTTGTGCTGTTGAATCTTGCATATGCTTTAGCCTTGTTTGCATGTCGGAATTTACTACACTTTCGCTACCTAGCCTATTGTGTTTTGTTGTGTCTTTAAAGCATCATCGATGGTCGGCCTATTTGAATTTGCAAAGAAATGGACAAAGTCTGTCTCACATTGGTTGCTGTTAAAGACCCGGCTTAGGTCTTTCTTTTCAATTCTGTGATGCCAAGATGCAGTATCATGCACGTTGTAAAAACAGTCAATTTCTTTTAATGGAAAAAGGAGAACTTGAGACTTCTGATGTGAAATCTTTAGCATGAGATATTGTTATCTTTTTCTACGAGTACTATGTTTGTGCGATTGTTCATTAGTGTTATGACAACGTGTGCTTCATTATTTGTTTCTTCTTTTATTCACCAGTTCAAGTGGCGGTTAATGAAGAAAGCTGCCCAAGTAGTCTATCTACACTTCGCCTTGAAGAAACGTGCTTTTTTTGAGGAAATTCAAGAAAAGCAGGAGCAGGTTTGTAAATTGTGACTGATCTACCTTTTGTATGGAGTGAGGTCTGTAGGCATGTTGTCTTATTGATTTCCATTTTTTGGGACAATGTGTTGTTTTTTGATATACTTCTCATTGGGACATTACATTAAAGGTTAAAGAATGGCTTCAAAATCTAGGAATAGTAGATCATGCACCAGTAGTGCAAGACGATGAAGATCCTGATGATGAGACTATTCCATTTCATCAGGATGAAAGTTTTAAAAACAGGTAAGATCTGCTTCATATGAGATGACTGCTATATATTAGATACATCCTCCTTTGCATAATTCTTGTGGTCCTTACAGGTGGGTTTTTTGTTCAGAGATGTTCCATCAAGTGCTGCTTTGCCAGTTATTCGTCCAGCCTTGGGGAGGCAGCATTCCATGTCGGACAGAGCAAAGGTTGCAATGCAACAGTATTTGAACCACTTCTTAGGGAACTTGGATATTGTAAACTCTCAAGAGGTGTGCTTGAAATAATTTTGATTTCAGGATTATTTTTCTTGTTCTATTGCATTATTTGAAATTTGGTTCCTTTTAACTAATTATTGCTGCCATCATTTCATAACAGTTTCAGTATTTTTTTTCCTTTTTAATTAGCCATGTGCTTATAAATGAGTAAAATGTCAAATTTTCTTATGACAAAATACTGTAGTAAAATGCAAAATATATGCATCCTTTATTCCCAATTTTCTACCTACTATGCATTGCTGTACATGCAAGTGCACAATGTTAAATAGCCTTGATGCTACCCTTAGAATTTATCATGTGAAGATTAGAGCTATCAGTGTCAGTTTCAACTTAATTTTGATTTTAGTCAACTCTTTTTGGTTACATGTAACCCCGCACTGTTTTTGCAAAACTGATTATTAAGTTATTCAATCCAAGAGCCATACACTTGACAACAAGTTGGTATTTCACCTCAGGTTATTTCTGTCCCAAAGCTTTTCAGCCTTAACCACTTGTTTGTTGCCAAGTTGGCAATTTGTCTGTCTTTCTGCTTCCATGAATAGGCTTAACTTCTATTTATATCAATTTGATAATTGAAAATTTCATGCACAGTTTTTTAAATCAAGTGATTTGATTACTTTATTGTTTGGAATATCTGATGGTTCCTGATCACTGACGTATATACATTTGAGTTTCTGATGTACGCCTTTCACTACAAGAATTTTGTATTGCAGGTATGCAGGTTCTTAGAGGTGTCAAGATTGTCATTTGCACCTGAATATGGTGCCAAGCTGAAAGAGGATCATGTTATGGTGAAGCATCTCCCAAAAATCCCAAGGAATGTTGACTCTAGGAAATGTTGTGCATGTCACTGGTTTGGTTGCTGTAATGATAACTGGCAGAAGGTAATAAAATTGTTTAAGTAACTAGTTTTGTTCTCATTTTTGTTGAGTTTTGTTGAAGTTGAGTGGGAGTGCACGTGTGTGCTTTTTTGCAGTTATAGTTGTTTCCCATTTAGCTGGTGCTGCTTGATTCCTTTTCACTTGCATTAATACTCTCTACTGGTTGTGATTTGCATGCTTACATTGAATTCCATTATCAAGAAGATGTTTTTCTGCTATTTGAGCTCTTGATGGATGGAGTATCTATGATTATTGTTGTTGCAATATATGCTGACATGGGGGTTCACATGGAAGCTTTTTCCTTATATGATTTTGCAGGTGTGGGCTGTTTTGAAACCTGGATTCTTGGCTCTGCTAGCTGATCCTTTTGATACCAAACCTTTGGATATAATTGTCTTTGATGTCTTACCAGCTTCAGATGGGAATGGCGAAGGCCGAGTCTCATTAGCAGTAGAAACAAAGGAACGCAATCCATTGCGGCATGCATTTAAGGTAAGCAAATTCTGTCATTTGTTTTGCAGATTTTTGTTCTCCATTTCTGATTGTAATCTCTTTTGTGAACATCTTCTCTGTGGTTCACCTTTTCCAAGCCTATCATCAACTATAGATAGACTTTGAAAAGGTCAAATCTTTGATGGTCCAATCAATTTTGTTTTGCTTCTTATCATTTCCATTAAGGTCAGTCTAGCTCATTCTTTATGTGTGCAAGCCAAAAAGTTTCCCACTTTTTAGTGGGAAGGTTGTTTAGTTGTTTGAGATTACATTTTTGGAAGGCACAAGAGTCCTCATAAAAATATGTGGAATCTGGCCTATTATATAGGTGGGATCTGCTTGAGGAAATGATGTTGGATAAACCAACAGCAAGATAGTTGATCGGGAATTTCATTTTTAGTTTTTTTAGATTCCTTAAGATTGAATGTCTGCTCTTAGAAGGGTAGACAAAACTCTCATGTGCATGGAACTCCTCCTCCTTTGTGCTTCAAAGGTTTTGTAGAGACTTTTCTCTAACCTCTCTTTGCTATGGAATTTCTACCCTGTATCCTACACTTAAAGAGGCCCAACACCAGCAAAGAATAATGCACAAATTAGTGGTGGACGAGGAAATTCTTCAAGTTTATCATTGCAACTTTCTTGATGTTAGTTCATCTTTTATGTGATGAAAATTTAGATACATTCACTCATTAAGAGATTGATTGGAAACTTTGAAGGTCACATGTGGAAATCGTAGTATAAAATTGAGAGCCAAGACTGGTGCTAAAGTGAAAGATTGGGTGGCTGCAATTAATGATGCTGGACTTCGGCCTCCTGAGGGATGGTGTCATCCCCATTGCTTTGGTTCATTTGCTCCTCCTAGGGGGTTGTCTGAAGATGGCAGTCAGGCTCAGTGGTTTATAGATGGTCAGGCTGCTTTTGAAGCTATTGCTACATCAATTGAGGATGCCAAATCTGAGGTCTGTCCCCTTTGGCCCCAGTGGACAGGATTTATTTATATGAAAACTCATCTATTGCTTTATTTAATCTGAAGTATCTTTTTGATTGTCAAAATTGGTACACAGATATTTATTTGTGGCTGGTGGCTGTGCCCAGAACTCTATTTACGACGGCCTTATTCTTGTCATTCCTCCTGTAGGCTTGAAAATTTGCTGGAAGCCAAAGCTAAGCAAGGTGTTCAGGTATTTTATTGATTTAATATTCTTATTAATCATCGTACTTGAGGGTCAAGCTTTGTAATAATGGTAAGATTACTCCATTTTGACTTGGTCACAAATTTGAGATGCAAAAACAACCTCATAATTGAATAGTCAATTCTTTTCTTCAATTTTTTTCTATATATCTCTTTATGTATGATATCTTGATGGCTGTATGGGCATTGATTGTTAGAAGGAGGAATAAGATGAAACAATTATGGGGGCAGTTTATGTAGCAAGTTCTTTTATAAAAAAGGTGTCAACTTGCTTGCATGATACTTTCAGGTCTTTTCTTTTTTTTTTTTTTTTTTCCTTTTTTCTAAGTATTCAGCAAAATAACTTACAAGGGGCAGAGGAAGCTTAATTAGAATTGACTTTAAGTCACATATATGTTCAAAGCCTATTGAGGAAACACTAAAAAGAGAAATCAGCACATAATATGTTGAGCTTTCCTTTGTGGGATGCCATCAAGATTTGTCCTAAATTTTCCACGAGCTGTTTATCATTTCAATCTTACCAATGCAGATATGCATTCTACTTTATAAAATTGTTTATCATTTCGATCTTACCAATGCAGATATACATCCTACTGTATAAAGAGGTGGCTCTTGCTCTCAAAATTAACAGTGTGTATAGCAAGAGAAAGCTTCTTAGCATCCATGAGAATGTGAGAGTGCTGCGCTACCCAGACCACTTTTCTACTGGTGTTTATCTTTGGTATGCAGTAGAATTGTTTTGCCTTTTTTTTCTCCTAGTGGCAATATATTTCAACCTTATTATGTACTTTCATTCCATAGGTCTCACCATGAAAAAATTGTCATTGTTGATCACCGTGTTTGCTTTATGGGAGGATTGGATTTGTGCTTTGGCCGTTATGACTCTTGTGAACATAGAGTGGGTGACTACCCTTCTCAAGTATGGCCTGGAAAGGATTATTATAACCCAAGGTAAGTTCATTCTTCCCTCAAATTGAAATGTACATTTGATGGAATATCTTGCTTATAGAGGCTGAATAGACATTTAATGGCTACAAATTTTGGTTATGTTTGAGACTGATAATGACATATTTTTTCCCACCTATTTTTCACTCAATTGGCAATATATTTATGTGTCAGGGAATCAGAACCAAATTCATGGGAAGATACAATGAAGGATGAGCTGGATCGTGCAAAATATCCTCGAATGCCTTGGCATGATGTTCATTGTGCACTTTGGGGGCCACCTTGTCGAGATGTAGCTAGGCATTTTGTTCAGCGCTGGAACTATGCAAAGGTTAATTTGAGCTTCATTTGTTATGGTTTCTTGCAAAGTTTGCATCAACCTTATGTTTTAATATAAAAGAGCTCTCCCCCTTCTTTTGCAGAGAAATAAAGCTCCTTATGAGGAAGCTATTCCACTACTTATGCCTCAGCAACACATGGTTATCCCACACTATATGGGAAGAGACAGTGGGATGAAGATTGGAGGTGAGAATGTTGATGGCAATTCCAAAGGCATCAAATGGCGGGATTCTTTTTCCTCTAGGTCATCTGCACAAGATATCCCCCTTCTTTTGCCTCAAGAAGCTGAAGGAATAGATTGTTCAGGTGGATACCAAAAACTAAACGGCTCTATGACTGGCATAAGTTTCTTCCAAAAATGCAAAATTGAACCACCAGTCCCAGATGTACCATTGAAAGGCTTTGTGGATGACCCTGATTCACTGGATATCCGAGTCAAGATGTCACTGGACTTAGTCACACAGGCTGGCACCAAAACCTCAGATTCGGAGTGGTGGGAAGCACAAGAGCGGGGTGACCTAGTTGGCTTTGGAGATGAAACTGGGCAAGTTGGCCCACGAGCTTCTTGCAGTTGTCAGGTGTGTTGTAATTCATGACATTGTTGTGCAGTTCCTATATTCTTGACTGACTTTGAGGGATACCACTAGCTCAGTATTGAGCTTCCTAGTTGGGTTCTATAGTACATTTCCTTCGAGTTGGATTTTTTTTTTTTTTTTTTGGGTACATCAGAAGAGAGTTGGAATTTTGAAATAGCCAATTTTCTCAAGAGTTTGTTTAGCAGGGTTGTGCATCCATATAATCTTTTGTAGTGTTGAATTAAATTGATTCAAATCAATTGAAGATTTGATTGGAGAGACAAGTTGTCAAAATCTTAGATTGGGTGCTGTCCTCAGATTTCGACCTGGTATATTGCAATTATTTAGTGCTTGGATGTCTCACTCAGCAGTTATAAATTGCAAGTGGTGAATTGTGTTCAATAGAAAGGTGTGATTGCTTTAGTTTTCCCGTTCTCTGGCTGTTATAAGTTTGCTTCCACACGTACAGCATTTTTCTTTTTCAACAAAAAAGAAAGAAAGGTTAGCATTACAGTAATTGTTCAACAGATGATGTTTTTGATCCACAAAAATTAAAAAGAGTGCCTTACAATATTAACTTCTCATTTTTAGGTTATAAGGAGTGTGAGCCAATGGTCTGCAGGAACGGGTCAAACTGAGGAGAGCATTCACTGTGCCTATATTTCTCTCATTGAGAAAGCTGAGCACTTCATCTATATTGAGGTATGAATTATTGTGGCATACTGAATTTAAACTTTCATTGAAGACAGCTCACTGTCAGTACTTAAACTGAATATTGAGCATTAGCAGCAGAAGTTTAACCAACCCTCTGTGGAGATGCAGATGGATAGCCAATTCCAAAGTAAATTCGCTCATTTTCTTGCTACCACAGTGCTTACGAAGCAATCTTTGAAGTTTTCTTAAACTGCTTTTACAATGACAAATATTTGATCTTTAGGATGGTATATTGTCATTTATGTGATAGGACTTCCACATAAAGTTAGTTGAAGATCAAAAAAGTAACAAGAAGGTTTGTATTACAAGGACAGTGGCATTTGCCAAAAAATCACTGGAGGCACAAGTATGGAGAATTAACTTGTAGCTGAAGCAGAATGCTACTGCAGCATTTTTTAGTAGAATGGACAGCAGCTAGTTTTGTAGGCTTTAACCTTTAGTCTTGATTGCACATTACTTTATCACATGTTCTGTTTGCTGATTACCAAATCATAAGTATATATTCTTTGCCTACCTTCTCTTAGCTCTGGGAAATGCATTTATCTAAGATACTCAAATAAAATTGTATGAACTTCTTTGTGCTTCTTTAGCTGGGAAACAAGTAAATATATCTAATGCAACACTGACACCTGACTGACAGGGGTCAGTAAATGAGTAGTCATTTTCTAGGATGAGTACATCTTACAGGGAGTGATGTGTTATTGCTTGCTGAAACTGTGATTGGATTAAAAGAAAATAACGCTTTACATAACATGAACAGATAAAAGTGCCATTTTTATGTTGAAAGATGGCTTTTATATAGGGTAGAATTGTGGGCCATGCATATCTGTGACTATAAGATGATTGAAAAGTATTATTAATGCTGATAATGACATCAAGGATGGTTTTATGATAAACACTTTGAGTGGTAACCATATGGGTCCATGACTTGTTATTAAAACATTTGGTCCTCGTGAGCTATGTGTATTTCAAATTCTTTGTGATCACTATGGAAATTTTAGAATTTGAGTTTAGGAAGGCTTTGATAATTTTCAAGTGTCTGTTTTCCTGACTTTTGCTTAATTCTTGGGCAACTGGTTCCCAGAATCAATTTTTTATATCAGGTCTTTCAGGAGATGAAATCATTCAGAATCGTGTACTACAAGCATTATATCGGCGTATTATGCGAGCATACAATGATAAGAAGTCCTTCAGGGTTATTATTGTCATACCACTGCTTCCTGGTTTCCAAGTACAAGTTTTTTGTTGCTTTGTTTTGATTTACAATCTGCTTTTCCTTTCTTGCTGAGCCACTCACTAAATATTTGCCTTGACAGGGGGGGCTGGATGATGCTGGTGCAGCATCTGTAAGAGCCATAATGCATTGGCAATATCGAACAATTTGCAGAGGACAGAATTCAATATTGCATAATCTACAAGATCTTCTTGGTCCAAGAATACATGATTACATATCATTTTTTGGTCTTAGAGCTCATGGTCAACTTTTTGATGGTGGTCCAGTGGCTACCAGTCAGGTATGCTGTTGCCTTCTGCAATCTGATTTCTTACATTGTTCATCTATTTTTTTTCCTGATTGATAAGTGGTTTTTATTGCTCATGCCATCTATCTGTAATATCTGGGTGGTGCAATTTGCACATATTGAATATGTCCCACTAATCTGTTGATTACACGTTCCATTTTCTTGTATCTGCAGGTATATGTGCATAGTAAAGTCATGATAGTGGATGACTGTACAGTGTTGATTGGTTCGGCAAATATAAACGATAGGAGTTTACTTGGTTCACGTGATTCTGAGGTATTAGTTGGTTTCAAGGTCTTTTTGTCAGAATTCCTGTTCTTGAGAAACTTTAATCCTCAAAGTCATGCAATTTTAATAGGTGACGAATTATTGTTTAGGCCTCTGTTTGAGCATTCTGGTCTCTTTTGGAAGTCACACATAGTATATAGCAAATCTTAAAGCTAATGTTTATATCTGTGCCCACCAAAGGTGCAGAGTGTGGAGTTGACACTGATGTTTATACTCAAAGAGCTTTAATTATTCCAACAAAATGGTCTTGAAAATAGAACTGTTTCATCGCCGTCCAGAAGTAGTGACTTTTTGATCGACATTAAGATTTCAGTTCTACAGAGATATGTCGTCAATCTTGGTTTTATCATAGTTCTCAAACTTTTGCTATTTTTAGATTGGTGTAATTATTGAAGACAAAGAGTTAGTTGAATCATCAATGGATGGAAAGCCTTGGAAAGCTGGAAAATTTGCTATTAGTCTGCGGCTGTCATTGTGGTCTGAACACCTTGGTCTTCATGCTCGGGAGGTTAGTATGCTTGCCTGTGGAAATGTTGACTCATGGTCAAAATTGGTGAGTCTTGATAGCATTGTGTAACATTCTGTTAGTGTTATTCTGCTGATAAATTTTATTATTTGTTCTTCATTCACTCAGATCAATCGAATAATTGACCCAATAATTGATTCAACTTACAAAGATTTATGGGTCACCACTGCACAGGTGAGAACAGAAATTCTCTTGGTTGTCAAGGCTTATTGAATGCACCCCTGTGTCGGAAAATCTTTATTTTGAAATTTGAGTCACAAATTAACCAATACTTGGAAATTTTGGGTTTCCTCAAATATTCATACAGTGGCAGAAAATGTTCATACACAAGTGTGTGTTTTTTGTGTGTGGATTGTTTATGAGGGAGACAGGCATAGATAGGAGTCAATCAGATACATAATAGGATTCAGACTATACCCGGGGATATTGCTTAAATGTTAGGAGGACTTCCCACTTGGATTGAGATTAGCACCATGGGGACTGAAGGAAGAGGAAGGTATTCTAGTGCATCTGTCTGTTTTCGAAGTTATTTTCAAAAGAGAATAAAGTGGAGAACTTGCAACTCTGATTTTGAGTTGCAAGTGTGTTTGCATCTTTTGAGTTAATATTTGTAATGATAATACAGAATATCTATTACATTTGTGATATGCATCTTAATCCAACACTTATGTAGGTTTAACTTTCTTTTATACTGACGATTAGATTTGATGTTTAATTCTTTGAGTTGGGTATTCAAGTAACACTGTTGTACTGGTGAATCATATTACAGACAAATACTATGGTCTACCAGGATGTCTTCGCTTGTGTACCTAATGATCTGATACATTCGAGGTATGTTACATCTCCCATTTTATCTGTTTAATAGGTAGGATGGGATTTTTTAATTGCAGCGGTTTTGGGCTACACGAGGTATACTCACTATAGTATACGAACAAATTTTGCTGGGACCATTTGGTCCTGTCACATGTTCAAACCCTCGTCATATCTTTTAATCTATCTGGATGCAATGCACACTACAATTTCATTCATCCTAGCCATTAATTTCTGCTGCCTTGATGGCTTTTTTTTCATCTCTTGGTAGAGCTGCGTTGAGGCAAAGCACTTCCTTTTGGAAGGAAAAATTAGGCCACACCACAATTGATTTGGGAATAGCCCCTGAAAAGCTTGAATCTTACCAAAATGGGGGCATCAAAGACACTGATCCTTTGGAGAGACTACAGACGGTACGGGGGCATCTTGTTTCATTCCCTTTGGATTTCATGTGCCAGGAAGATTTAAGGCCCGTGTTTAATGAGAGTGAATATTATGCTTCTCAAGTTTTTTACTAAAGCTTGACAAATGTTATCTTATTTATTGTTATTTGTCCGACTGGTTATCATATTGTTGCCACGATTTGAGCTCGAGACACCATGTGGTGTTACAGATATTCATCACCCTGTATGTGAATTGGGTGGCGAATTTTCTCTGCATCTCTAACAAAAGAGTTGCATATAAAGGGTCGGGATTCAGGGAATGGGATTGGACAAGGATTTTTTTTTTTTTTTTCTGGTAGGGTGGGGGGAGGCGGTGGGGGTCTTGTCAAAGCCTCTTACAGGATAGACCATAAAGTGTATGAATTATTGTCATATTTTGGAAAAAAAAAAAAATCATGATAATAGAAAATACATTATTACTGACCAAGTAAAGTATATTTATTATTATTTAATATTCTTTGGTAGCAAATCTGTTGATACATTCCTTGGGTTTGATTTCCAAACAATTTTTGTAATGTCTGAGATGTTGCATGTACAATGGAACCCTATTTTGGGTTTAGCTTGAAGCCAACGATTTCAGATATATGGAAGGGTCTGCAATCATCAATGGAAATTTAAGATTACAGTCGGCCTCAGAGAAAATTAATAGAGTTTGAATCACCTGCATGCATACAGCATTTTTCCATGGAAATTTATTAAATGCATGGTCAATCAACTCAACTATTGTTGCTTTGTGGTCCGATCAAAGCATGCTAACACTAAGAATTCTGTGGGGAACAAACCTCATCCGATCGGGACAATAGATGTTGATATACAGTGACATCACATAATGCGTGTAATTTTTTTTATTTTTATAAATTTTATATATCTATTGGGAAGTTAAAACTTGAAAAATTGAAAATATATATTTAAATTTTTTACTACTTAAATGTTCTCTTAAAAACAGACTCTATCCAAAATCGATATTCAGCATCGAATTCCAGTGAGGCCTAAAATCTAGATACGCTGGTCTTGCAAGAATTAACTAGTAGACCCGAAAGTCTGAATGAGAATGAAAGGTGGAAAAAATAATTGGAGCTTGTAGACCCCATACGGGGCAAATCATTCCTGTCGAGTATAGAATCTTGTGAAAATCATTCCTAAGGACTAGTGCTCGAAACCCACGTAGAAACTAGCAATTGGCAGCCTGGGTATCTCACGTTCCCAAAATTGCAACTCTCTATGCATCCCCACTGCGTGTCGAATTGGCTGACGATACTGTATTAGTCTTATACAGTTTTCATGATATTCTTGGCCACATTAGCGTACTAAATTATTTTGCAGCTCAAAAATCTAGAATTGGTTTGAACACCATGTTCCCATTCCGACGTTTTTCAGTAAAATTGTATGAACACGTCATCATTATTGTGGTGTGGTTGGATGCAAAATTGCATATTGTATTGTTATAATTATTAACATTTTAATTTTTTGACATATAATTATAACCAATAATAGGAATTATAAGCATAAATAAGTTGAGCGTATCTTGTAATGAAACTTTGCTTTTTTACGATGGTCCCAACATCCATGTGCCATTGGCACTCACATGCCAAATTTTTCGTGTGTTTGTGTCGATGATAATATTGTTCATCATGGCAGGTGGGTCACCATCATGTAACTCACTATTTGACCTTTAAAACGACTGGTTAACCCATGGCCATGCAATTGATATATGGTCATAGAGCACTAACAAATATGACTTTTTATTTTATTTAGTGTCCCATTGCAACCACGCATTTAACCCGCCCCCCCCCCCCAACCATTACGTGCTTTAAAAATGTCAGAAAACTTTCCCTATCAAAAATTGTTTTGTTAATGATTTCTAATTAGCGGCACATGGATTAGAGATATGCAAATTCAACGCAAATGCACCTCCAACCACAAGTTTGCTCTAATTTAATCCCCGTGGGCCACCTATATATATTATATTTTTCACCGACTTTTATTTAGTATTCTGATAAGCCGATGTTAATCTTCCTGGAAAAGATCCAATCCACGTTTAGAATCTTAAACTAAACAAAAGGCACGTACGAATTGAAAGGCCATGGCAATTCCTGGCATTGACTCGACTAAATCAATTTTTAAAATGACGAGAAGACCCGACGCCTGTGCATATAACATGACAGCAAAGGCAGGTCGTAATGGTCATTTCGTGACCAACCTACACGGCGATGTGAATTTGTACATTACGTAGTTACGAACATGATAGGATGGCAGAATGGTGGACGATAAGCAACTGGAAACCTAGGACTGTTCAAAAAAGAATTCAGGTCGCCGGAGTGACGTCAGGTTCCTGTTGGTGAGAGGGAATACCAGGCAGAGGTGTCGGCTCCCAGACTCATATAGCTAGCTGGTCCTTCTTGGTTGTAGCCAAATTTCGATCAAAGTAAGGTTTTTGTACTTAATGATTTGGTCATGTATAGCTAACCATGGAGTATGTACGTTCATTTTGCCTGTGGTTTGGTTTCGTTTCGTTTCGTTTCCCAGAAAGTATACGAAAGAGCAAAAAGTGTAGATGAATCTTTGATAAAGCGTTTCGAGGCTAAAGAGATGATCAGAAAAAGGGAAATGGAACGTTGTGGCCTTGTCATCTATTATTATATGTTGGCTTGATTATGATCGATGAACATGTTGTTATATGCACTAGAAGGGCATGCGTGCTAACATAGACTTTTAAGCAATGAACAAAATCAGTTTTTGAATAAAATTTTCTTTGCCAGTAAAACAATTGCAGTTTCAAGTTACAATGCATTGGATTAGTTTAATTCGGCTTATTTCATCTCGGTTGCGTTATAGCAAGCAATGGTACTTTTTCCGTCTCTTTTGGATGGGTTGGCCAAGGCAGTGTCCATCAAGAAAGAGAGGAACTCTCAAAGAGATGCAAGAAAGGAAGCCGCTGAAGCACTAGCAAAGGACGCGAGGAAGAAGGAACTGATGGTGATTTCCTCTGGAACTGTCAAGTCCAAAAAGTCAAATTACTTTGCCTCGGCCTTCTCCAAGAGAGGACAGAAAGGAATCAATCAAGATTGCTTAGTTGTGTGGGAGGTAAGCTAACTTGCATGGTGTTTTGGGTCCAAAGCCTATTTGAGCATAAACCAAATGTGATTAAATACTAACTGTCTGGAAGTGGGTTTGGGATGGTAGGAATTTGGATGCCAAGAGGACATGATCCTTTGTGGGGTGTTTGATGGGCATGGTCCATGGGGCCATTTTGTTGCCAAAAGAGTTAGAGAATCATTTCCTTCTTATTTGCTGTGCAATTGGCAAGAAACTCTTGCCTCGACATTGCTTGACTTGCGTTTTGGAGTGGTACTGGACAGAGACCTTCAACAGTTTGACATTTGGAAGAAGTCCTACTTAAAGACTTACGCTGAGATTGATCAGGAACTTAAGGAGAATCCAATGATTGATTCATTTTCTAGTGGTTCTACAGCCTTAACGATCATTAAACAGGTATGCCTATTAATATGCTGGTGCTTTTCTCTGTTGATGGATATAAGTAGTTTTTTTTTTTTTTTCCTTCCTAATTGACATGGTTCCTTCGATTTTTCTGGCAATTCTTCTCCGCTATCCGATGATGTTATTAAGTACCAAAATCAAGTGAAAATAAGCCCTGATAACAAAATTGGGAATTAAATTATGACCCTTCATGTGCTCTAAAACCAGAAAGACGAGCTATTTTTGTTTATAATCCAAAGAATTCTTGAGGTTATGACTTAATTCGATTCAGAGATTAAATGTGCCAAGGGATCATAGTTAAACGGCTAGAGATAACAAGTATTTCTGACCTTTGCTTTGTTATCTTCTCGTAGATTAATTAAGAGTATTACAAATCAAGCTCATTTTCTTGCTAATAATTTCTTCAGGGTGAACATCTTGTCATAGCAAATGTTGGTGATTCTCGGGCTGTATTGGCAGCCACTTCTGACAATGGCAGTTTGGTGCCACTCCAGCTGACTGTCGACTTTAAGCCTAATTTACCTGGTAGCTCCTTTCTCCAACTATGATCTATCAACTTGTGTATATTTCTTAACATGCATGAGCAATTACTTGATGTTTAGCTCCACTGTACATGCTTGCTGCTCTTGCAGAGGAGGCAGAAAGGATAATGCAATCCCAGGGTAGAGTTTTTTGTTTGAAAGATGAACCCGGTGTGTATAGGGTCTGGATGCCAAATGGTAAGACTGGCGGATTAGCACTATCAAGGGCCTTCGGTGACTACTGTGTGAAAGATTTTGGGCTCATCTCTGTACCTGATGTCACACAGAGGAGAATAACAAGCAGAGATCAGTTTGTCATTCTGGCAACTGATGGGGTACGCATTTTCTTCATACCAATTCCTTATTATAAAGCACAAAATCAATCAATACGGGATATCCCCACTTAACATTTCAAGGTAAAAAAATCAAAAGAAGCTATGAACCATGTTGCTGTTGTTTTGCTATGGTGCGTAGGTGTGGGATGTCATTTCCATCCAAGAAGCAGTGCAGATTGTTTCCTCAACTCCTGACAGGGAAAAGTCAGCTAAAAGGCTGGTGGAATGCGCTGTCCGTGCTTGGAACTACAAGAGAAGAGGCATCGCTATGGATGATATGTCAGCCATTTGTCTCTTCTTTCATTCTCCTCCACCGTTTCAGGATGCTGGCTTACTCTTGAAGCAAAAATGACATTACCAAAGCTGGGCAGATGGCTTGCTTCTGAGAAAAGTGTTCATTTCCAAACAGTTGTTTTTGTGTGTACACGCAAAGCATTTTAGACCAAGCAAAGCATTATACATGTGTGAAGGGCTGAAGTAGAATAACTGGATGATCCGAGCCTTACAGCTTCTGTAATTGGATACACATAGAAATTTTATTAGTCATTATTACCGCGTAAAAGGAAAATTAGGAAAAGGAACGGAGAAAAGATTTACCTTTCCCAAAAGGACAAAAATGTCCTTTAAATTAAATTGCATAGGCGGCGTGATAAAGAAAATTCCTGCATAAAGATCCCACATCGGAAGTTTTAAATAAAAACAAGACTCTGGCTTGTCTATATAACAGAAGCTGTCTCGACTATTCGAATTTAACCCGTCCTGTCAGGGGGTGAAAGGCGACTCGTCAATGATCGTTTTGAGACGGCGAGTCGTGCCGACACCTTGAACAACGAACACATCTATTTGATGACGAGTGAGACCTACCCTACTTTAGGTGGGCTTGCCCGTCAATTTTTGGAAGCCTGTCCTTTGGGAGACGGGCTCAAAAGAACTTCGAGTATTAATATAATTCTTAAGGACGACAACAATACCAGTAGTATGAGACTATAACATAGAGTGACACAAGCGCCCCATGAATTCAGGTTAAAATTAACAATAAAAAGCTAATACTGTCTTATCGATATAGGCATTATGCTTAAGGGCAAGCTATGATCAACCATAGAGGCATAATGCCTCTCCAATTCTTTCATCTCATTCATGTAGAGCATCATACAACCACAATCATCTTAGTCTGTTTTACAAGTTGGCCCATTAACAATTCCTTTATCTTTTTGTACATAGGCATATAGTGGTCATTGATATAAATTGGCAGCATCAGCAGAAAGCATTGAAACAAGGTGCATGATTCTACCAGGCCGAAAGAACTCATGGTTTTCTGTCTCCTCTCTCGTAAAAATAGGATTCTTAACAAAACATTTTCCTCTTCAATAATTTCTTTTGCCGTGGCAGCTTCTTCCTGTCGGGCCGAATATCAACTCTGGTCTCCTGTCTATGAAGCTCTTTCTCCAATTCGTGCCACAACTCCCCTTTTCTTCACTTTGGTGAAGTGACAACCCTGCTACCAGAGATGATCAGTTCATTTCCTTCAGTGTCATCATGCCCTGATCCACTACTTGGTTTACTACTCTCTATTCCCTCGTATGAGGAATATTCTGGCAAGGACAAGATTCATAATAGCCAAGGAAATTTTGCACAATACAGAAGCTTCAGGAAAATCTTCTACTTCCAAATTTGAGGATGGTCCAACAGAGCAACATGCACCCACGTAAGAACATGATGTTAGTGATAAAAGTGTTCTAACAACAGCTTAGGCAACATTCTGTCCTTGCTTCATTAACACCTAAAATTTCCAAGATGGAAACCCTTTCATGATCTACATGATAGGTTAAAACTTAGAGAAGAGGGAGTGATATCGCAAAATGGTTAATTTTTGTTCCTATCTCCAAGCAATCATTGAATGATGGGCACTGCTGAATTGCAAGTACTAGGAACCCACAGGGAAACCATTATGATACCTGAGTGCTGTACTGCTGTTAGAGATAGACGCAGAAGTGCACCTACCATAGCAACCCTGGCTTTTGCACTACCAGTACAAGGTAGATAAGATCCAAGGGCAGCTTCAGAGCAAGACGCTACATTAAGGACTCTGGCATGTTCTACTGGGTCCCACAAATCATTTAACCAAAGAAGATGTTGTAACCTGGTTAATAACCATTTTAGATATTGCTTGATATAGAAGATTAATAATAAGCATCAGTCTCCAGCTGAGAATATGTTAGCACCTCAGATCAAAGGTCATCAAGTGAAGCAGCGTAAATGTAGGAACCGAATCAGATGCATTAATGATGGGTAATAAAGTGCTTGCTTACTCTGCTAAATCTGATGTCAAACCGGCAGCTGCAGCAAATAAGGCAATTTAAGGAAGTTAGAGTAAAGCACATTATAAAAAATTAGGGTGTACTTCAGAATGAAGAATAACCAGTGCATGCCTGGGGCAAAGGTAATCAAAAGAATATATGCTAATAATGTTGCATCAGAGTCTCCAGCAGAGAATATATTAGCATGTCAGATCGGAGGTCATCAAGTGAAGCAGCGAAAATGTAGGAACCAAATAGATCGATTAATGATGGGTAATAAAGTGCTTGCTTATTCTGCTAAATCTGATGTCAAACTGGCAGCTGCAGCAAATAAGACAGTTTAAGGCAGTTAGAGTAAAGCACATCATACAAAATTAGGGTTATATTCTTCAGAATCAAGAATAACCAGTGCATGCCTGGGCAAAGGTTATCAAAGAATATATGCTAATAATGTTGCTGCAGTATCCAGCAGAGAATATGCTAGCATCTCAGATCAAAGGTCATCAAGTGAAGCAACGAAAATGTAGGAACCAAATCGGATCAATTAATGATGGGTAATAAAGTGCTTGCGTATTCCGCTAAATCCAGTGTCAAACAAGCAGACGCTGCAAATAAGGCAGTTTAAGACAGAGTAAAGCACATCATACAAAATTAGGGTTATATTCTTCAGAATCAAGAAGAACCAGTTCATGCCTGTGGCAAGGGTAATCAAAAGGATGTATGCTAATAATGTTGCATCTGTCTCCAGCTGAGAATAAATAAGCACCTCAGATCAAAGGTCATCAAGTGAAGCAGTGAAAATGTAGGAACCAAGTCTGATCAATTAAGGATGGGTAATAAAGTGCTTGCCTATTCTGCTAAATCCGATGTCAAAGAGGCAGCAGCCGCAGCAAATAAGGCAGTTAGAGTAAAGCAAATCATATAAAACTAGGGTTATATTCATCAGAATCAAGAATAACCAGTGCATGCCTGGGGCATAGGTAATCAAAAGAATGTATGCTAATAATGTTGCAGTACCACCACCAATTGAATGCCCAAAACTCTGAAAATCAAATAGTCAAAGGAAGATGAAACAGTCACAAAAGGTGGCAACCGAGTAAAAAGTAATTCTGTATTACATTTCAGATTCGTACAATTTCTATTGTCTGGTTGAGAAATGAGATCCTGTAGAATTTTATCCCTCACTGCTACACAAATTTCACTCTTAACGAACAACAAGACCACAGCCTACATCAAGCTTGAAGAGTTATTGAACAACATTCCTAAGTTGGATGTAGTAATCATAAGCTGCATTGGGAACATCCTGAAGTAGAATTTTGAACATAGTTTCTCATTCTTTGATGTTGAACTACATTACAGATTGACAAGGCATGAATCTCAAATTATATTTCAAGAGCAAAATAGGGTCTCAATGCCAATCTCAAACTCCCATGAATGATGAAACAAAATAAGATGTAAAGAAATACATCCAGAATACTAAATGTTGCATAATGTGATATCACATGGAAGGAGTATACCTATTGCCTTAACTTTGTGGCCTGGATAGTCACCAATTGCCTCGAGCAGGTAAGGAGTACTGAGCTTGGTAATCCAATGAGCTGCAGCAACCATTCCACAGTTAAGCATATTCAAAAACTAAATTGTCCATTCCACCGTTATCTACGAATGAATGGTGGAGAGCAACCACTGCAGCAGTTGCTGCTGTTAAGTGTGTCCGTTATGCTGTCAATACCATGGATCAGTGGAAGGAAATGTTCTAATTTTTTTTTTTTTTATACATTAGAAAACAAATATGCCAATCAAAATTCAGTGTTGCATAGTGCACTGTCTAAGATGTAACACAAACCTTAGCACAACGAAAAAATAGAATAAGAAAAGAGCATTACCAGTATCCAAATAGCATCATAATCCACCGTCCCAGAGAGGTAAACGGAAAACTACTGGAAGAAGTTGATCAATGATGATATTTGTTGAGACTTGAGAACAGTCATTGGTCACTTCACTTAACAGTGGGGGGTTAAACGTAAGTAGGCTACACGACTATCTCCAAATATCACTTGAAACAACAGCAGAAGAACATCTTACAGTGTTGTCATTTTCATTATCTCTTTTCTTCCCACAACTAGGTCCACAAGCAGATAACTTGAATTACACATAGTTCTGATATTTTCTTCCAGAAACATGCTCCCAAGCATAAGAAAGAGCTAAGAACAACAATGATTATATCAAGCAGCAAACACACCAAATGAACAGTCTACATATATGCTATAAATGGGAACTTTAGGGGCCTCAACCAAAGAAAGCAACAAATCAGAGTGAATTATAACAAACCAGCAATTACCAACGAAGCCTTTTCTTCTCTCAAAACAGCCAGTTGACTGAAAATCATCCTCCCCGATCTCGGTTTGGACAAGTCCCCGCTCTGATCGCCGAATCCCTCGCGGCCCCTTGACCGCCCGCCTCCGATACAAGGCGTAGCCTACCTCCGGCGGCGCTTGCCATTGTACCCGCCGCGGTAATTCAACTGCTGGAATATGTCGGTGGGGACAGCCGGTGGTGAACAGAAACAGTTAACCTTTTTTTCCGGGCAAAAGAACATAACAGTTGTCACTTGAGAATAGCGTAGCGTATCCTCCTCAACAACATACGAACCACATCTGCTTATGGACCCACAAGGAATTCACAAGACTCACGAGCCTGCCCAAGAGGAGTTCACAAGACTCACGAGCCTGCCTCGATCCAACCCCAAGCCCGACAGATGCCTAATGGTATTGCTGCGTACGATCTGGGTGGGACACGGATGGTCGGGTATTATAATTATAATGCTGTTGAATAATGTCAACAAGTCCAGTGGCTTTATTTCTATTTTATTTTATTTTTTGGGGTACAATCAAGAAGTCCAGTGTTGCTGGGTCTGAATCCGGTCCCCCAATTTTGTACTGTACTGGGCCTCTGGGGGGTCCCGCTAAATGGACGACTATGATAAGGCTGTGGTGGTATGGCCCAAGCAAGTCCTCCAACTTTCTATAACAGGAGGAGAGAGAGTGGCCTTTTGTTTTTCTTTTTCTTAACAAAAAGTCTATTAGACCTTTAAATTTTAGAATAGATTAATTTTTTTATTCTTATAAATTTTATATTTTTCTTTAAGATTAGAATCCATAATTCAAAGATAAAGATTTAAATTTTTAGACACTAAAAAATGCCTGGTTTTGCTTTTCATAAAAACACAAATTGAATGGCATTGGTAGATATCATGTCATTTGTTTATTTGGGGTCCTAGCGCCTGAAACAAACGTTTTGCCTTTTCAACCAAAAGTGCCAAGAAATCTGTTAGAAGGAAGAGCAAATAGGATAATAGGATCTAATTAGCTTAGGTCTCCAAGTTCAAAGATTATCCACGTTGTCTTTTTTTTTGGCTTGGTGTTGGGTAGATAATTTTATTTTTTTTTCGTTCCTTTCCAAATTCACCTTTTTAAGGCACAAGAAAGGGAAGCAAGAATTGAATCACTGAACTCACTATCTGCATCAAATGCCAGATTTGGAATCTATTTCAGTCCACCCAAAAAAAAAATAAAAGAAGTGAAGTTCTAAGAAACATACAAAACCGAAATAGGATGCAAGCTGTATGATGAGACTTTTTGATGCCTCTAGATTTGTATTCTTCTCATGGTACTACTAGGAAGGATGCATTAATAACTATACCACCTGGGAAAAGTAAGCTTTTGCATCGAGCAAGGTAACTTCTTGATTCTCAAAATGGAGCAGATTGAGAACTGACAACTCTAGGCTTTGGAATTGCAGATCCCGTCCCGAAATTCTGCATCAAGGTTTTGAATTTAACCCCACCAATTGACCAATGGGCTTAGGCGACTGTAGCTCTGTGACATGTCAATCTCCTACTTCCAATCCATTACATCATATCTTGATACGCCCCAGTCTGTCGATTCCCACTCTCCTCACCTTTCAGAGGAATAATCCATCATCCTGTGTCAGCATTCAGGGCCATCGAAAAATTACAACCATAAGGATTTCTACTAATTCTTCTTTTTTTTTTTTTTCTCTGTAGTAAGGACTAATATGTTCTTGTAAGCACAAATTGTCGCAGTGTACAAGTCCCGGAAAAGTCACTGTACCCAGTATTTAATTCAATAGGAAATTTGTAATTATGTTGGTCGGACGAATCATGGGAAAATGGCAAATAATAGAAATTGAAAGCCCCAAGATTAGAGATTGGAATAGCATAAGGCCAAGGTCAAAGCTAGCCGGTATCAGATATGGAATACTGGAAGGCTGCTGCAAATCCCAAAGCCTTCGTCACGGGACTTCCTCCGATTGGTGCTGAGGCTCTTTAATCCAAAGAACAAAATCTCAGGGCAGAAACTAAAGAGATTTTCAATTTCTTGCCAAATGTAATGAAATAAAGTTTGGCTTTTTGCGGAATCAGAAAGGAATATTGGGGGGGGGGGGGCATTGCAATGCATTGTTGGATTACTTTCCACCTACCATAATCACCTTCTTTTATGGCTTGAGTTTCAACTGGGAAATATATGATTCTCACCTCTACTGAAGGCTCCAGCTTGAATTCACGTGTAATTTCTGAAAGCAGTTTTCTTTCTTTCTTTCTTTCTTTTTTATTCCTCTGGCAAATAATATATTTTTCTCCAATGTTTTATCGAAATATTTAGACATTACAATAAAGGGGTGATTTAACAATTTCATAGGCATAATGCAGTTGATTAACCAATCCAAAATTGATTTGAATTAAATGACCAAAGATAATAGTCAATTCAGACTTTCAAAACAGTGATTACGGAAATCTAAGGGCCTAATAACTCTGTCAAAATGACACCCACATGGCAAAATTAACATTAACCTCTCCGTCGTCCTCTTGCCTTCCCACCAACTGATCCACTTTCAAAAATCTCTCCCGCAAACTTGGCTCTTTTTTCTTAACCGCTCCACCTCTGTAATCACTCTCTCTCCCTTTAAAACCAACCAAAAACGTACGCACCTACATTAAAAATGTTCACAAACTCAAATCCCCACTAATCCTTTTTTGTATTTTTGCAAAATTCTCTCATTGTCTTTCGAGATCCATCCTTGCCCACACCCATTTTTTCACAACAAAAAATGGGACAAGAATCAGATTGCAAGTCCCAGATAGTGGTGGAGATTTGCACTTTGTCCACCGCCTCCATTGCCTGCATCCACAGACATCATGGAAGCCCTGTTAGGCCTCCTTTTATTGACTGGTATCGCATCCTCGGAGTACGTACTTATCTATCTTGATCTCTATTGTCAAGTTTTCTCCTTAATGATGTATTTTATTGGATTCTATTTTCCTTTTTCATGGTTTCTATTCAGGTGGAGGAAAACGCAGACATAGATGTTATAAAGAAACAATATCACAAACTGGGTATGTTTTTAATTGGTTCTTTTGGGATATGCTTTACTTGCCTGTTTTGTGAGGATTGTTTCTTGTGCAGCTTTGCAACTCCATCCAGACAAGAACAGGCACCCTAAAGCTGACATTGCCTTCAAGCTTGTTTTAGAGGTTGGTTAATGTAAATGTAGTTATAATCTCTTCCATACATGAAATGAAAAGGTAATTGGAATAATTGGAAAGATAATGGAAAATTGATTTCTTTATATGCCTAACCCAAATAGCTTTCAGAATCTTGTTATTGCAGAAAGTTTGTGATGGATACATTAGTCTATTGGAATGTGAACGTAACCGCTGGCACTTTTGTTAATAATCATGTTTTGGGCGACATGAACAGATGAATACAATATTTTACTTGTCCTTTCTGCTGTCTTTTTTGATTTGTTTCGGCTGTAAGGCCTATAAGTCTAAATCTTTATGCCAATTGTAAGTCAAATTCAGTCCGTGAGCTATTAGAATAATACCATTCTATTTGTTCAATAAAATAGGTAAAACGTTTAAAAGAAATCAGGTTAACAAGCTCCAGACGTTAGAGCGAAACTCGAAAAAGCAAATGCTTTCCAAAATTAAGTGGGTTGTTACTCAGTGAATTGCACATAGATCATTTACCGTATAGGACTTCTCCATCTGACAGAACCATAAACAATGGACAGACCATTTAATTTAACGACAGAAATTGATTTTAGTCACCTTAGATCCACCAAACAGCATCCATGTGTTAGGTATGAGTGCATTGATTTACATTAATCTAAATCATTCATCAGAAGTCGGCTTCAAGTTAGTTTCTTCTTTCCAGGATGCTTAGAATTTTAAACTCCTGTTTGCAGGCTTATTCATGTCTATCCGACAACGAAATGAGAGAAGTCTTTGACTTGGAGAGATGGAAATACTTCTGCACCGAGTGCAACAGAATCCCATATGCACCATCCAAATCATCAACAGAATCCAAAGAATGGAATACCGAGTATCATTCAAAATTTTGCTTGAATCTGCGAGGCCTGAAAGACATCAGAGACAGATTCAAAGAGGAAGCAAATGTGATGGAGAATTGTTTGAGGGCCAATTCTGCGTCAAGAAAAGAATCCCCTTTCTTCAATCTATCACAGAATCTGTTCCAAAGCAACATTCTGTGGAGGTCAAGGAAAGAATCTCCAATTTTTGATCCATCGGATTATGTCTTCCATGGCTATCCTCATGTCAGGAACCGGGTTTACAAGGAACCTATGAACTTTTGGTGCTCGCAGAGAAACAACATTTTGAAGAGTGACAGTCAAGCAAGAACACATGACACCCCAATATTTGAGAATAAATCAGATATAAGAATGTTCAAGACCAAATCCACTTGTGTCCGTTCATGACCTCGAATAATAGATGGAGCTTTTGTTTTTATTTTGGCCAGTGTTGTTATTATTATTGTTTTTCGGTTTAATTAAAACTTATTAAAATTCCAACTCCAAGCTTCAATTCTACAAATTACTCCAATTTGTCCCATTTTTATCTATCAATTCCGTTGACCATTTTCATCTTTGCTTTGGGGGCTTTTGGAGGGCCTTTTCGTTTTGGATTTCGAGTGTCTGTTTTGTATAAGTCAGATATCAATTATGGGCCGAGCCCAGATTATGCGGCCTTTGCAATAAGTGAGATTGAGTCGAAATATAAGTAAGAAGCCCCAAGCCGGGTTTTTGATGGCCCAAAATGTTCCATTGGATAATTGACCGGAGCGGCCCCACCGAATTCACTAATGAATTTCCGAAGCATGGTGTGGGGGGCAATCTTACATTGTGACGAAAAATTGTCTTAGGTTCTAATTTTGATAGAAGGGCGTGAGATTTGGTATCTATTAAGAATAAAAAGAGTTTTTTTTTTTTTTTTTTTTTAATTATGTAGTTAATAATTTAATAAACTTTTTAATAAGAAAAAGAAAAAGAAAAAGAGCCTATTGGTACTGGGCATGCGAGACATATAAGCCAAGCAAATAGCATCACCGTCTCTTTTTAAAGAATTTTCCTTAAGGCAAAGAAGCACGCTATTCTCCAAATTGGCTTTTTTCGTAGCAAAGTTGAAGCTTTGCCGAACAGTTGCCCTGCTATGATGTTTTAGATACCGCCTAATGGAAGTAAAGGACGAAGAATTTCACATGAATCCGCCACTTTTTCCGCGTTTAAGGTATCTTCCTAATCATCTTTTACCTCTTCATCGTCTTTGAAACTTTGAAGTAAAGAGCATTGAACATAACAGAAAAAGTTAGGCAGGCCACATGTCGATGTGGACATCTCGTGGTTGTATAGGAGATGTTCCGTTTTGTAGGAAACAATTCGCTTTAATCATAGACAAATAGTTGTGGCACGTAATCTACAGCCAAAGAAATGATGTATCTTTTGAAGTGGGCATCTTACCCAATGGGAAGTCATTCAATCATGATATAACTGGCTGAAGTCTTGCTGTACATGCATGTTTGCATCTATGGCAGATGAGCTTTTCTGCCACTGTCTGCAGGAACAACGCTAGATACGTGTGTGTGTGTGTGTGTGTGTGTGTATCTAGATAAGTGACTTAAACAGAAATTGTTGGCATCTTCATTTCCTTGGAATTTTAACAGTTGGCATGCGATTCAACCACACATATTAAGTTTATCCTTTAGCTTAATGAGTTAAATCCCATGAAGTTACTGAGAATGCGAGAAACATGGTCTTCAAAGAACCCAAAAGGGTAAAGAGAAGGTATTTCAAGCCTAACCTTGATTCATTTCAAAAGGCTAACTAGACTCCAAAAAGGCATGTGGAGACAGGCATGCAGCAGTCACTTTATATGTCTCTTTATTTATGATGGAAACATTTAGTGAATTACTGCACATTTCACACATAGGATGCTGCTAGCTACCGGATAATTTTAACAATCTTTTATTGGACTTGCAATAGAGCACATTGGATACTCATGGTGTCATGATGAGAAGTATTTTTGCCGAGTACGTTGAAAATACTCTCTGCTGTATATGTTAGCTCAATCTTGACCTCAGTCTTTGAGATAGTGACATGTAAATGCTGATTTGAAAAGCAAACTCACACCCTTAAGAGAACAAACAGTTTTTTCCTTCTTTTTTTTTTTAAAAAATATATTTTCATTTTGTAAAGTTGGTATTTACAAACCCTTTTGAAGAATGATGTTTATGAATATGATAATGATAATTTTTTCGAGTTCAATTTTGGCTGTTGCCAGGATCATCGTCAATAACTACGCGAAGGAAAGTCCTTTCAGCGTTACCATGATCAACATCGCCACTTCTATGCAGGCAGATTGGTCTCAAAGTCGCCACCTTTATCCACTTTGAATTCGTCAACTTGCCAGGCTATGCCATTTTTGTTTTTGTTTCTACCGATATCCCGACATTTTTGCTCCAAAGTTGTGAGCTTGCTCAATCAATATATTAAAGTCAAGAGCTTTATTGTATTTTGGGGTTGAAGATTGCACCTTTATCTTTTTCCCTTATCAGTTAAGCAAGTAGAAATCGAGAATACGACCCAAATTCAAGGAGTATTTTGAGTACATTTAGGCTTCCAGAAGTTGTCTGACTCGAAGCTGCCCAGTGGGACAATTAAGAAAGGTTTTTTTTTTTTTTAAAAAAAAAATTATATATATATATATATATATATATATTACGAGTAACTGTGTAATTTCTCATGAATCGAAGATCTTCTTTAAAAAAAAAAAAAAAAAAAAAGGAAGTTTAATATCAAATATGTACCCAAAAGCAAACTTTGTAGATTTTATGCATCCATACAATTTCCGTTAAATATCATCTTTTATTGACAACACAAACAAATAAAGCACATAAAAAAGAGTCGTTTCATTTTTCAATAATTATATAAATCTCAAATTACCGTAAGTGACGCAATTTCATCACAGTAGGCATACATTAGTGTCTTTTTTTATCCCGGGGGGGGGGGTCAAAATATAAATTAGGTATGAAATCTAAAAACCCGATGAAAAAGCAAAGCGTTGAATGGTATAACCCTTTTTAGGAGAATTGCATCCCCGTTCATGCAATGATTCTCAAGAAAATCCATGTTCTATTTGGTGCATGCACATTAACCAGGAAAATCCCCCCCCCCGCCCCCGAGACAAGTAGACAACGGAATATTGCTTGGTTCCAACCGAACAGTCCAAAATACAACAATAAAATAAAATAAAATTTGAGAAAATCAAACCGCAAAATTTTGGTCTTTAGCGCACCCAACAGCATGAGTTACGGCGGCATATCTATGTGCATAGAAATACAACATTCCCCTCTCTCTCTCTCTCTCTCTCTCTCTCTCTCTGAGTGCCCTGCTGTGTTCTGTCAAGTGATTGACGCCAGGCTGGCATCTTGGGCATGATTGATGTCGGACCCACTTCGGCCTCTCTTTGCTCTGTCACCCCACATGCTGTCTCGCAATGCCCCATGCACTCTCCCTTGCCCCCCCCCCCCACTTTTCTTTTCTTTTTTTTTTTTATAATTTTAATCCTTCCTTTATTCTCCTTCAACCCAGCCTCTCTCGTCACCGAAACAAAACTATCCTGCTTACGTGTCAAAACGTGTAAACCGCCATGTCACCGAACAGCACTTTGCGTCACCATAACTTCATGCACCCTTAAACCCAACTCATCGCAGCCCTCCCCTAAAACCCTGTTCTTTTACGTGCTCTTCACACGCGGGATCTCAACAAATTTAAGGAAAGAAACAGAGAGACAATTCTAACTGGCCGTTTCAAACAAAATTGTTCATTATTAATCATATATGGAAATAGAGGTTACTTACTAATCAGCGGCTATAAATTTGGCTTATTGTAATCTCGTTATTCCCTTTTCGACTCACTTACCATGTTATATATATATATATATTGCATATTCTGCATGGGAAAGTTGTCATTTCTTATTTACCCAACACATAATTTTTTGTGGGGCTGTCGAATTTTATTTTATTTTTTAAAAAAAAAAGTGAAGAAAAAAAATAATGTACGAAAATAACAAGAATGTAGTGGCTCTAGACCCTGCTCTGTGTCATTTATATATAATTAATGCTCATAATACACATGATTACAGAGAGCTGCCCTGTTTTTGTGGTGCTTCTTCTTCTTCTCTGCTTCTTCTTTGGTGCTTGTTCCTTTTCTCTTTCTCACTTTCTTTCTCTCTTTTTTTGAGAGAGCGTTACAGTTTGTTTCCTCTGTCGCTGTTTTGGCTCCAGAGTCAGTTCTTCGCTCTTTGACAGTCACTGTTGGCAGAGGCTTTAACCCCACGAAGATGCCAGTAAGTACTCTTTTTTTTTAAAAAAGAAAATCTGGGTTTTGTAGTTTGGACTCACTTTTTGTTTCGTCTCTTTATCTTCTTGCCAAATCTAGAATTTCTATTTAGTTGGTTGCTTGATTTTGATTGCTATCGGTGATTTGCTGATCATTCTTGGAAGTGAATATTTGATTGCCTGAATATGCTTTTTAAATTTCTTTAAGCTTTGCTATATGTTTGTCACCGAATCTGAGTGAGTTCATTTTTGCCGCTTCCATGGATATCTAATGCTTCTCAATTTTCTTCAGACACCCTCTTGAGTTGCCGAGAAGGATATGGAAGTCATGTTTCAATGGGATTTGATTACATTCTCATTCATCTTCTTCTATGGATATCTTCAACCTTTTAGTTTTCGTGTGTTTGAGTTATTGGCTGGTTACTTTCCTTGTTCTTGGAGTTGCAAAATTCATATTTCAACTTTTACAGAAGGTGGCTATGGTTTCTATTTCTGTATTGGTTTTCTGTTGGTCTTGTGAACACTGTAATAATAGATTCGAAAAATCCACTAAAGGGAATAGAGTCTGATTGGTCTTGTCTTATGCCCTGGCCATGGAAGTCATAGTTGGTTACTGTTCGGTGGTATATCAGGAAAATGATTCGGTGAGCATAGAATATGTCCTGAGAAATGCATTATTCACCATTTCAGGTGGCAGTGCTCTTGCTGCTGGCATTGAGCAATGCTATTACAATTGTAATTGGAGAAGAAAGCAACGGGAAGTGTGATTACCAGCCGAGTTTAGATCCCAGACCGCACAGCGTGTCCATCTTAGAGTTTGGTGCTGTTGGAGATGGGAAAACATTGAACACCGTTGCCTTCCAGAATGCCATTTTCTATCTCAAGTCCTTTGCTGACAAGGGTGGTGCTCAGCTTTATGTTCCCCCGGGAAAATGGCTTACTGGAAGTTTCAATCTTACTAGTAATCTCACACTCTTCCTGGAAAAAGATGCTGTCATTCTTGGATATCAGGTGATTTTGCTCTCATCTTTTGTTTAATCATGCAGCTTTTTTTTTCTGGCCTTTATTTTGCTTTTGGTTGTTGTGCATAAGAAATATTAATGGACACTTTATAACAGAGGATTCTTATACTCCTTTTGATGTATTTTTAGGATCCATCTCATTGGGATGTTGTTAAACCATTACCCTCCTATGGTCGAGGGATTGATCTTCCTGGGGAAAGATACAGAAGCTTGATAAATGGATATAGATTGCGTGATGTGGTGATAACTGGTAATTCTTAACGCAATTAATTCCCTTTACATTCTGGGTTTTTTGGTCTCTACATCGAATGACCTCACATTGATTAATTGCTTTAGGTCATAATGGTTCAATTGATGGACAGGGCTCAGTTTGGTGGAATTGGTTCAAATCCCATTCCTTGAACCACAGCCGCCCTAATCTTGTGGAATTTGTAGATTCTGAGTATGTAGTAGTTTCTAATCTTACATTCCTGAATGCTCCTGCATATAGCATCCATCCGGTATATTGCAGGTAATGGTGCCAAAAAAGAAGATCAATTATTGCTAGCCGAGTCTTCAATCTTAGTTTGGCTTAAATTTTTGTGCAATTGGCTCTTGTGCAGTAATGTGCTTGTTCAAAATATATCAGTTTCTGCTCCTTCGGAATCCCCCTCCACTGTTGGGATAGTACCAGGTTTGTGGAATTGGTTTTGTTTATTTAAGGTCTCGTGGTTTTCCATTTTTAAGTGCCCTTATACTACCGAATATCTACTCAATCTATTTTTCTGCCTGATGTGTCTGATTTCCTAAAACATAATTCTTGAACTTACTGTAAAAAGGCTTTGAACAATTTGGATTGCAAGCAGTGAATGAGTTCAGTTGTCTCATAAGATACAAACAACACAAGCAATATCCCTTAAGACATGATTTGATGCCTCAGTGTACCCAAAGAAGCTGGCAGCCTCTGAAATGTCAACTCTGCTTTCTAGGTGGTGTTATAAAATACTGTCCTAAAAGAAAAGGCCCTTACTGTTTGGCTCACATCTTTTTACTTTCAATTCTCTAACCAATTTATTTGATATACAGAATTATTTTTCTCTTTATTTTGGATTAATGTAATCCTTGCTTATTACTGTAAAATAAAACTTTGCTACTAAACCAGTTTTGTAAAATTTCAGATTCTTCCAGCAATGTATGCATAGAGGACAGCAGCATTAAGATGGGCCACGATGCCATCGCACTAAAGAGTGGTTGGGATGAGTATGGCATCGCGTACAACAGACCCACCACAGGTGTACACATAAGAAGGGTCAATCTTCAATCATCTTCTGGTTCCTGTATTGCCTTTGGCAGCCAGATGTCTGGTGGCATATCTGATGTGCAAGTGGAGCAGGTCTTTCTGCACAACTCATTGAGTGGCATTGATTTTAGAACAACCAAGGGCAGAGGTGGCTACATTAAAAGGGTCATTATATCAGATGTTGAATTGGAAAGCATCGGCAGGGCATTTGGAGCTATAGGAGATATTGGTTCACATCCCGACGACAATTATGATCCCAATGCTCTCCCAGTGATTGATCAGATCACCTTGCAAAATGTGATCGGTACAAACATCACCATTGCTGGGAACTTCACCGGGATTAAAGACTCTCCCTTTACCTCTGTTTGCCTATTTAATATCTCCTTATCGGTTTCTGCCCGGTCCCCCTGGGTTTGTTCATATGTGACTGGCGTTTCAGAGTTTGTAGAACCTGAGCCGTGCCCTGTACTCGAAAGGTCACACTCAACTTCCTCCTTGAATTGCTACTCCCTCGTAAATTCTTCTGGTAAATTCGCGAGCTTGTGATACCATTCCTTCACACCATAGTCACTTTGGGAAAAATATGGATTCTTCTACAGTTTGCTGTCTCTAAAAGTAGGGTCAGATTCTTTCCAATAAGACACATTGTCCAAGCCATTTGTTTTGTTTGTTCTTTGGCTTTTTGTTTTTTCCCGTTTCCGCATGGTGAAATCTGCACATTATTTGTACAGCTTCATTTCTTCATTCATGTGTAAGAAAAGTTTTGGTAGTGATTGCACAAAACAAAACCCAACAACAGGACTTTGCATTTTTCCTTGTCACTTTCACTTTGGTGCTGTACAATAATATCAACGTGAAGATTTTTTCTTTTTTATTTTGGACTTCATGCTGGATTGACATGCTTGGATAACATGGTGAAGTCTTTACATTAATTGAGATTTCAACAGACTCAATATAAAATGCGCATATGTCCGGTCGATAACAAACATGTTTTTCACTAATCCACGCATCAGTTTATCTCATAATGGGAAAGTTAGAACAAGCTCTATCCTATAGGTCCAGCCCACATAATCCTACGGCCCAAAATTTTAATTTCTTATTAGAGGCCCAAAGTATTTGGACGGAGGCGGCTGGCAGTCTGAAAAATTGGAGAAAAATGAAAGAAGTAAACATTATGGGCTCGTGCTCAAAGCTTAATCTGAATTTAGACCATATGAACGCAATACAGGATTCATGCACCAGAACAACTCCAGGCTGCGTCCTCAAGCCAACTAGTCAGTTTGTCGACGGGGCTAAAAACCCTTTTGTTTTTTCAAACAAGGAAGGCTAAAAGGTCAGGAAAGTACAATGAAGTTACTTACAACTCAGAATGCATAACTAAAAAGCTCTAATAAGTGTGTCCTAATTGATTATACTAGACCTTAATATTGAGAATAAAAAGGAGAAGAAATTCAAACTTTATAGCCGAACAGCACATTTATTCTTGTTGTATCATATGGTTACCAAATTGAAACAAAGGAAAGCCACTAACAGGACCACGCTGGGTGATATCCTTATTTTGTGAAATCCACAGGGAACCGTAGCAGCCCCGCCAAACCAAAAAGCCATATAGACTTATCACGATAGAAGACACGATGCAGAAGTGACGCTAAAAGAGCCGCAAAAGCCACAACAGAGGCACATCAAGCATAGGCGTCAGGGTTTTGCAGGAGATATCCTTCCACAAGTTTGTACACGGTCGATGCCTTCTCTTTGCCAGTCTTGATTACCTCTTCTGTGTGCTCAAGATCGCCCTTTTGTGTGATAGGTGCTCTTCATTTTGTTTATGCTGCCTCCATCAGGACCTGGCACAAACTGTACCTCGTAAACAATCTTCTCAACGCTTTCCAGTAATATATACCCTTCAAGGTACGTGTACGTGAATAAGAACTTCTCCGGGTCAATATCATCGATTCTGTTCTTGACATTCTTCAAGCTTTGATCTGCAAAAATTTGATGGTTATCAATATTTCTATTGTTATTTACTAAATTAAATGTTCGAGACTCTGAAACTGTGGGTCTGAGAGAGACAGAAATACAATAGAGTGACCTCCATATTACAGTGGAGGTTGATGGGGAAAGAAAGTCTACGAATGTGTATTAACCTTCTTGAAAGGTGATCCGCTTGATGCTGCCAACCCCGCCATCGCTTTCAATAAATTGAATGCTTTTGACAACCGTTGGTACGAGCTTTGGGATAAGGTTGTGAGAGTCAAGAATCAAAGCCTTGAACAGCCTCGATGGGGGAGTTGGGGTAGTGAGCTCATCGGTGTAAGTGAAGACACCCATTGTGTCCTAGAAAAAAAGTAGGTAGTTTGATAAAAGAGAGAGACTAGCTTATTTTCATAGGTTTGAGAATGACATTTAAAATCTTGGTAATGAAGATGCCGGGAAGTACGAGTATTTATAAGGCAAAAGTGAAGGAACTTTACATGTTGTATGATTGTTAATTGCAAGCAAGGTGATTGGTTCTCTTGTTTTGCTCGTTTCTCCTTGTCCAACATGTCATTTTCAGGACTGCGTCCTCTATACCAGAGATTTAGCTGATTCAAAACTCCTTGTAACAAGTACATAGGCTCAAGGTAAAATCACCCTCTTAGATTTCAAATTTTCAATTCCTTGCGCTAGGTGCTACATGCATCCACTATCTCCTAGTTGTGCTCGTGGTTTTGGTGATGCGGCAATTCGCGAAATGAATCCCACTTTTTGAGACGGAGGAAATACAGTGCCAATCATGCTACTAACCCGGCAATGCAAATGTGTAGAGCAATATTGTTAGGATCAAAGGGAGAAAAACAAATTCTCAACCTCCCAAATGAGGTTGCTTTCTCTAAATTAATTATTTCGGTGCTACATTTATCTGGTATTTATCATATTTTAGTAGTCTTCTGGAGATATTCTATTCAGATGAGATCAAGAGATAGGCCATTTTTGCGGTTTAACGAGTGGCAACAAGGTTTGTGATCGTCATCTGTAACTTTCGGTTACGAGACATAAGCTGGCCAATTTATCTTCTTATTGGAATAGATTCCCACATTCATTACACTGAAATTACAACATAATTATGATTATTAATCTCAACGTATAACTCACCAAGCGAAAAAAAAAAGAGTCGAACCTTATTGCCAAAGAAAAAGCTTGCAAGAGGATCCTAACTCTAATTTGGCTGAAAAAATATAATATGAAACCAAAACCGTCGACTAATTACAGAAAGAAAGACACAATTTGATAAGTATCTCCCTGATCTGAGCATGTTGTCCTATCATATCCGAGTAAGTTGCAGCTTTCATCTTTATGATGTCCCACAGGAATAACGCCCAGAATGCATTCTAAAATCAACTTATATCTCATTGCCAAGCTTTTTTTCAGATATTAGTTGGCTTGACGTGATTTAATTGAAAGAGTACTGCCATTCACTCTGGTACCATGAGGGACACCTCTTCGATCCAATGGTTGCTTAATGACATTGGCATGGTAAAAATGAGTTTCTCTGTCGGAAACAAAAACCCCCAGTATTATTAGATATTGTTCAAGAGCTAGTACACGAGGACTTCTTCTTTTGGAACACAACAATTTGCTATTGAGAGCAAAGACCCCTTCGCCAGACAGAAGACAGAACTGAAACCACAAGGACTTTTGAAATTCAATGGTTGGCCTGGCTTGAAAGACAGAACAGTCAAACAACCAGTTTATTCATCAGGATTTGCCAACTGGAAAGCTTCGATGGCCTTCAAACCTGCCTTGGACATTTCTTGGGCAGCCTGGGATCTCACGGCCGCCAATGGGATAGTACACGTTGATGCTCTGGCAAATGCTTCCCCTATCAGGGGAGGCCTCAAACATTACCTCTTTTGTGTTCTTGTCAACACTCTCGCCAAAGCCGTCACCCTCTAATAGACTCGCGACATATTTGAAATTCTCCGTGTCCAGTTCTTCAATTCTGACCTTAATATAATTGAATTTGCTAACTGAACAATTTGCCGGAAAAAAAAAATGAAAGAAAAAAAACAAACAAACTTGTTAGTTCATTACTCAAAGTAGCTGTCAGTCATCACGCCAAAGCATCCATCGTCACCTACTTTCACCGAAGTTTACTTGCTTGATGGTGCCAGGCCCTCCATTTCCTTCCAGAATGAGAACACTCTGAATTGCCTGTGGCATGATCTTGGAGAAGAGGGTACCAGCTTCAAGGAAGAAGGCCATCAACATCTTGGCGAGAGAGATGGCAAAAACATATTGCTCTTCGAAAGTGACCACTCCCATGTTGAACTAGGCTAGATGATAAATGATAGAAATAGATTGGTCGTGTTGGAAATATGAGGAGAATTTGTGTTATTTATAGATGGAGCTAATGCTTTCCCTGCGGAAATAATGGCTGCAAACACATAGAGATCAACACCTGATTCCACAAATTGTCCTGGACATCGCGAATTTCTACATAGACATATCCGAGAAGCACAAGTAAGGCAAATTTATGTGCCTCAAAAGTCGGGAATTTTGAGCCTACTTGGCTTCATGGCGGAACCTTGTAAAGTTTAACTGGCAATAGGCTTGGAAGACCCTTTTGTTCCCTATACGTTTATGCAAGCGGCTTTCGCTGAAATTAATATGGCCGAAGTGTGGGCTAGTAGTCACCGATAGGGTCCTATTTGTTGATGCTATTGTAAGTGAGGGACGGCCTCAAACTCTCCTTTGAGGTTTTCTCATGCTTGCCCGCAGGCACCAATAAACTTGGATAGCATTCGCAGTCTGAGGCATATGCAGAATTTTCTTGGATATTGCATCGATCATTTCTTAACGAAAAGTAAAGGGTGGAGGTGCAACAGTTCGCCGTATGGTATATGCAAGTTGAAGGCGGCTTTCACTGAAATACGGCTGGAGTGTTGCTTATTGCGGTAGCCAATAAGGCCGAATTTGTAGATGCTATTGAAAATGTTTACCCTATGACGAGGCTTCTTGATTTGAATTGTAAATTAAGATCTTAAACTCCCAGGCTGCAACCATGTGTTTCTTGTTGATTGAAAAGGAACTATTAAAGTACTTCCAAATTACAGAGGAATACAGACAAAAGCATGTCGATGTTAGCAAAGCTTGGCAAACAATATTCTGAAATCAAGCGTAGTTTAGGTGACTAGACCTAACCAGTGGCCCGATTTGCTTTTCTTTAAGATTTTCTCCGGGGCATCCCAAACATCCTGATTACCATGGCTTCGTCCAGGTCCAAGAAGAAAGGCTAGGATAGGATCTTTAGATGAACGCAAAACATTGCAGAAATCTTTGTCACTCAACAACTCTACGCCCACACAACCCCAATCACAATTATTGGGCCCACTATAAGGAATGGACCTGAGCAGCAAACCACAACAGACAGGATCGGTTTGCTATTAGGAGAGAGCCATAGCAACCAGTGTAAATAAGCCCACTACTGACCCAATAGAAACAAAGAGAGATGCGCTCGCTTAACACAAACACAACAGGACAAAAAAAAGAAGGCCCAGAACTTCACGAAGCACACAAAAGACACATGGGAGACACAAGGAAGTATCATTATCGTACGTGCGAAGAGCGAAACATTGCTGTCGAAGAGCAGGCAGCCACTCACAGAAAGATAAAACTTTCTCGAGTCTTCTCGTCTCATCTGTTCAGCCCATTACACGCAAGTCGCAAAAATACCCAGCAATGTGCACACACGCACTTAAGTGGAAAATCTCTCAAACGACACGTCACACAAATGCATGCACACAACGACAAACACATACGCGAGAGAGAGAAAGCGAGAGATTTTTCTTTTTCCTTTTTTTTTGTTTTTTTAGGCATAAAGTTCGCAGGCAAGACACTATCCACCCATACGTTAAAATCGCTAAAACCCCACTGCACAGAGCCCGAGAAGAAGTTGCTTTTTAAACCCTCGCATTTCACTCTCTCTCTCTTTCTCTCTCGATCTCTGGTGACGCCATCGAATCTGCGGCTTTGCGCGGAAATTTTTAGTGCGTTCTTATCATGTCTGGATCCGGAGGGGTCTCGATGGCGCGAAATCGCGGGGAGAATCGCTTCTACGTGTCGCCGGCGATGAGGAAGCAGAAGCAGCAGCAGCAAGAACAACAGCAGCAGAAGGCGGCGGTTCTGAAAAATTGTGCTGCAGTGGAGGCGGCGGAGACGGAGAAAAGAGTGGAGTCCGATCAATGCGGGTCGTCGGCGTCCCCGTCCTTCTTTTCATCGTCGAACTGTTTCTTCTGGAGTCGAGCCGGGCGTGAAGATGGTTTGACGAATTTGGATCGTTTCTTGGAGTACACTACTCCAGTGGTCCCTGCTCAGTCGTTGCCTAAGGTAGCAATTTATAACGAACATTTGGGCTTCAGTTTCTCTTAGCTTTCGGCTTTTGATGCTATAAACTCTGAGATAGCAAAGGGAATTTCGTTGAGATATTAATTATTTTCGTCATGGGAATATTGAAGATTCGAATTTCTCTGATTTCTTGTGTGGGTTTTGGATTTTATGACCTAAATTAGGGTTCTTTAGGTTTACAAGGTCATCAATGAGGAAAAGATTAGGGTTCGAAACTTGATTGACTTCAAATTCTCTTTGTTGAACAATAAGGAATGCGCAGAGGATATTCTACGGTTGTCAATATTCTAATCTAGGATGTCATTTGAATTATGATTGATCTGAACCAATTGATTATGCCTTTTTGTCTTCATGTTTACTTGGTAAATGTGGTCTTACGATGGTTGCATTTGTGGGTTCTGTAGACAAGTGTTAAGGGATGGAGATCCCAGGAGTCAGATTGTCATACTTTCTTTGTGCTTGGAGATCTCTGGGAGTCTTTCAGGGAGTGGAGTGCTTATGGAGCTGGTGTTCCCCTATTGTTGGATGGGAGCGAAACTGTGATGCAGTACTATGTCCCCTACTTGTCTGGCATTCAGCTGTATATAGACCCATCAAGACCCTCACCAAGGTTAAGGTCAGCCACTGGCTGGCTTGGCATCTTATTTATTGTTGAATTCTATTTGTTTGGATCATTCCTGTTTGATGTTTTTGACTTTACATGTCTTAATATGATTAATGCATGTTCTGTTATATGGATAACTTCTTTATCTATGTTGTAGATGCGCACGTTGTAATCTTAGATGAATTTTTCATCCACATTGTAAATGTGAACATTGTTAAATTGGATAACTTTCTGTAAAGATGCACATTGTAGATGTGAATACATTGTCTATCCATGTTGTAGATGTGGTTCCATCCATGTAGACATCCACATTAGGAAACTTTTGTATCCATGTATAAACGTTCCATTGTAGCCAGCAAGTTATTTAGCACGTGTCTAATAGTTCCATTTGCTTTCTGGAGATCCACATTTCTATCCATGTTGTACACGTGCCGTTCTGGCTGGCAAGTCATTTAATAGGTGCCCAAATTTGCAACATGCGCGTCTATGACATGGATAACTTTTCCATATTGTACACGTGCAACTCTTGCTAGCGAGTCATTTAAAAGGTGTCCAATTTACAATGTGCACGTCTACAATGTGGATAACTTTTCCACCCATGTTGTCAATTTGCACGTTGTAAACACACAGAACTTTTCTATGAATGTTCTAATTTGCCATTCTAGGCAGTAGTTATGTGTCAGGTGTATAGTAGTTCCATTTAATTTCTGAAGTCTACTCCTCTCTCCACATTGCAAGTGTGCCATTCTAGGTGTTGGGTCATTTAAAAGTTGTCTAATTTGTGGAGTGCAAGTTTACAAGGTGGATTGATTTTTGTATCTACATTGTAAGTGCAGTAACTTTTCTATCCATGTTGTAAACATGACAGTCTGTCTATCAAGTTACTTAACTGGTGTCTGAGAGTTCCTTTTAATTTTTGAATATCCACTCTTTTATCCACGTCATAAATGTCTCATTTTAGCTGGCAAGTCATTTAGAAGGTGTCTATAATTCCTTTTACTTTTCAAAGCCTGTAGTTGCAAGTACCTGTTTTCCAAAGTCCTTCTCATTGTAGTTTTATCATAACATTTGTTCTTGCTTATTTAGAAATTCGATGTATATTAGATGCAGTTTTTGAAGTCAATTTGTTTGGAAGACTTGACAATAATTTTTAGTAGGTTGTTCTCCAGGCTGTTAATAAATAGAAATTACCTCAAACAAAGAATAGAAGCAAATGTTTTGATTTGCACAAAAAATGCTATTGCTTAAGCCTACCTTTGCACTAGACAAGCTTATATAATAATCTTTTTACTGTATGATTCTTTTTTTGTGACATCATCCTTCAGTTGTCAAACTAAAATTTTAGGCATCTCTTTCCACAAATAATGACTGAAGACAATATGGACTATCTACAATCATGGACAAGATGACAAAATATTCTCTTACAAGACTGGTTAAAGGGTGTTTACAAATAAATTTCAGTGTCATAAACTATTACCCAATTGATGGTGTCACCTTAAAGTTATTTCATTATTGTAGCTGGTTTGCTAGTTTATTATGAAACTGCAGATATGCGTGTAATGAAACTTATCTCGGTCCAGAGCACACATGCTTCAAAGATGAACCAACAATGGCACCATAAAGTTTCACCTATTATGATTTATCTCACTTTCTACATTCATCAATTGCATTTGCATGTCCATGCAACATGGCAAGTTTCTTTATCCTTTGGAAGAAATCATCATTGGTGATGGCAGCCTTTAGTGATCATGTTGTATATCGTTTTGAACATTATTCTGAGTGTGAAGTGTTCTTCTTGCATCAATTGTAATTGGTCTTATCCTCTGACAGAAGGCCTGGTGAGGACAGTGACGCTGATTCGTCTAGGGAGACAAGTAGTCAGGGTAGCAGTGACAGTGGAGCAGAAAGAGGTGCCTCCAATGTCATTTGGGGGCCTTGGAGTTTGCAGAGTAGTACTGATGCAAAAGTTCAGGGTTCAAATGGACTCATAAGGAATAATAAACCTTTGATGGGTTCATCAAGTGATGAATGTGAAATCTCCAACCCTCCAGGTCGTCTTGTTTTTGAGTATATGGAGTATGCCTCACCATTTATTCGACAGCCATTGGTTGACAAGGCAAGTTCTTAACTTTGAGTGCAGCTTAGGCTTCTGTGTATTTTTTCGTTCTTTGTGAATCTTTTCACCATGACTAACATTTGTAACTTTTTTACAGATCTCAGTTCTTGCATTGCAGTTTCCAGAACTGAAGACATATAGGAGCTGTGACCTATCTCCCTCAAGTTGGATATCTGTGGCTTGGTATCCAATATACAGGATACCAATGGGTCCAACATTGCAGAATCTGGATGCCTGCTTTCTAACCTTTCATTCTCTCTCAACACCATTCCAAGGTCTCTCTCTCTCCCCCTACCCCCTTCCTCCACAGCTGCATGCATGCAATTGTCTTATGTGTGCATGTGGATGTGATTGTGTATGGTGAATTGTTTATTTTTAATTGGTTAATTACTTATATCTGCACTCAGTCTTAGGGCTTATATTCTACTGCATTCTTTGTTTGGAACAGGCCAAAACAATGATGGAATGCACCCTCGTGGTTCTGGTGCTAGGGAGGTTCGCTCTGTTGACCTGACCTTGAAGCTACCTTTACCCACTTTTGGGCTTGCTTCCTATAAGTTCAAGCTTCCATTTTGGGTTCCTAGTGAAGCTTATGAATCTCAAAAAATAAATTCGCTGCTGCATGCTGCTGACAACTGGCTTAGGCTTTTGAAAGTGAATCATCCTGATTTTGGTTTCTTTGTTTCCCACAACTCAAGCTGGAGGTGATATTAAGTCCTTAATAAAAGAGAATCAGAACCTTCCTCCTGAATGACAAAACACCATTTTTCTGCTCATGCTGTATTTTATCAGGAGTTTTGAAACTAGTATGGAGAAGGGTCTCTTGTTCTCAGCCTAATCTTATATTGACAGCTCTAAAACTCTCTCCCAATATTAAGGGTCCAAAGGAGGTCTAGTTTCAGTTTTTATCTGAATAATCGCCTATTCTGGTGCTTTTGAAGAATCTTTCTGGTTGCTGAATTATAGTGTTTCGACCCTGGAAAGTTTCTCTGATCAGACTGCAGTTGGCATAGCTTTTTGAATAAGGTTGTAAGCCGGTGGTCATGATGGTGATGAAAAATATATTGAGAGATCTTTGTATATGCAAACGTTATCGATTTATGCTTAAGGTACTTCTTGTACTAAAGTTTCCCTAAATGAGACAATATCATGTCAGTTTAGTCTTTTAGATTAGAGTACCCTGGTCTAGTTATATGGCGCACTCTGTTGGCTCAGTTGATCATCTTTAAAAGCAATAAGCAGGTGCTATGGTAGATTTAAGTTGCATGTTTCTTCCACTTTGCTTGAAGAAGCTCGTGGAAGGACTGATGCATGGCAGTCACAACAGTGGCAACATGTATCTTTTGCGCTTTGTTCAAAGTCACTCGCATCCCATTAATAGAAATCAAGTCACTCCCAACTTTCTTTAATACTAAGCATAAGCTTATTTCATTTTTGCTCTCTAAGAATAATATATGGGTAAGTTGGAATACAATAGAAGGACATAGCCCATGGGACTAACTATTCAGAACCTTAGCAAATAGAATGAAGAACCTCTTTATTTTCCCCAATCCCTAAGATACTATTAAATACTTTTACACACCCCAACTTCCCCCCGCGGCTCCCTCGTCCAAACTCATAATTTGTCATCGAGAATGGTCGACATCAACAACCCCTGGATAAACTCGCACCTGCGAGACTTCTCCTCTTGGTCTTCCTCTGACAGCGTCGACTTTTGAACACTCCTGTCATAATTAAATTGATATTAGAAATTCTGAAGAGGAAAATGTTCAGATACTTCTTTAAACTGGATGCAATCCGAGAAGAAACCAATTAATAGAAGATTGCAACGAAATAAGACACCATTAATCATACCTTTCTTGAATCTCATCATTTGTGGAACCCTTAATTGAGCTTGCTTCAACAGATGAAATAGAGTCTATGCTCTGTGTACTGTTGGGACAAGGTGGATTGAATATGAATGAGGACAGCAATGGATCAGGCTCTGCATTAGAGGAAGAAATGAAGAATGAAGATCCCTTAAGAAGAGATTGCAAGCTTCCATCTCGCAATTCCTTCTTCAATATTGAAAATGGTGAGCTAGATCCCCCCTTGCGCAATCTCCTCTTGCGCTGTACGTAATTTATAGTCAAGAAAATACGAACCCTCAAGGGTAACCATCAATGGTAGAGAGAGGATACATATGAACACAATAAATACTAAATGTAAGCTAAAAACCAAGACAAAGGATATCTTAAAGAAGTTCCCATGTTGCATGGTAATGTGGCTGACGATATCCATTCCCACCCTTTTGCTACAAACTGGACAAACCTGTATAAGAAAAATTCAGACAACAAAAGCTCAGGTCATTGCAACCTGTCCCCAAAAACTAATGGGAAAATGATCCGAGCAGTAAAAGAGATTAAAAAAAAGAGTAAAATCACTTCATTCAATAAAAGATGGAATACTCAGAGCTTTCTCTTTTGCCAGATCCTACTACGTGCAAACCTTGTACGCTCCTACAATGTCTGAACTTTGTGCACTGGGAACACCCTTACAGCCTCACGTAATAGGGCCACTCAAACCCATATCCAATAAACTCTTTTTTTTTTTATCTTTTGGGCAAACATAATGGAAATTATAAAAATAAATGTTGAAAATAGAAAACAAGAATCCATAACTAAACCAAACTAACTTTTTCTAGCGCCATGCTTAAGCAAAACATAAATCAGCAGAAATATCCAAAAGCCAGCCCAACCCCACCCACCCCCGGCGTGAAGAAATCCACCAAAATATAATCCAACTTACCAAAATCTGAATCCTAGTACTTAAAACTAGTCAAAGAAGTGAAGAACAGAAAAGTTTACTGAAAGTAACAAAACCAAAGCAATCTAAAAATCTCAAAACTTGCCAGCATATGTTACTACAATTTATTTTGAAAGAGGAAAAAGAAAAAACGAATACCCCGTTCTTGGCTTCAACTGGGTGCTCTTCGACGATGTGACAACAAAGTCCGACGACGTCGAAATCTTCAGCGCAAAATGGACAGAGAAACTCCGGTCTCAAATCCTCGTCTACATCATTTTCTTCATACAGATCTAACACCACCAACCAAAAAAATACAAAAGATAAAACAGAAAGCCAGAAAAGAGATCAGAATAAACACAGAAAATCCAAGCAAAAATAGAGAGGGGGACATCGTGGGAAAGGAGGAAACATTTTCGAAAAGACCGACCTGATAGAGAAACGTGGTAGCGTCTTGAAGAGGAAGCAGATGAGCGAGAGCTCCATGAATCAGAAGCCATGTTTTCTTATTTTCCTCTTGATTGTTAATTAGTTAACTTGATGGGGTTGCCGGTGGATGGTCAAAGTGTACTCTTTATTGCAGATTGGTCGGGATGTTTGGAAATTTCAGCCGATAGTAGACAGGAATCCCTGTTCTGTTCAAAGAAGACAGAGAGAGGGGACCTGCAATGAAATGAAGACCAAGGAAGGGACGAGGAAATTGTAAGAGAGAGAGATGAAAAACCAAGAATTTGGTTGTGTAAATTGTTTGTTAATCTATCAAAAGTCGTAGAGAAACTCTTTCACAAAGCTCTCGTAGCTCAGTTGGTTAGAGCACCCGTTTAGTAAGCGGGAGGTCTTGAGTTCGACTCTCAACGAGAGCACGTTTTTATTTTGTTCCGCTTCCACCGATGACAGCGGACGTTAGGTGCACTTTCCGCACTCAGGATTTTCCAGCTTCAATTTCAACCCATAACTATTTGATGATTCGTTTGGGCCCATACGGCCCGTAAATTGTATAATTGGATTTTTAGAAGGTAACCAAAAGCATAGTAACATAGTTTCTAAATTCGACCAGGCATAAGTAGATACTATAATGAATGGGCTACATTTCATTAAATGGGCTACGATCCGGGAGAAAGCAATGGCGCTTGCTGCGGAGCTCCATTAATTCGGCTAATATTTGGGTTATAGTGTATACTTTTCAGCGACTGCTAGCTTCTTTTTGGACGCCATTATCCATTGGGAACAATGTCAGTGAAGAAGCTCCAGCATCCAATGATGGACGTTGACTTGGCCAATCGTGCCCACTGGACCATACGGGGGAGTTTGTACCCTTAATTTTTTGTGCCAAGTTACCAAACCCTCTTATTATATTTGACTATTAGAGAGAGAGAGTTTGTGAGTTGCTCCGACTCCTGTACCCTCATTCAAACATGTGCGCCAAATTGGCTCCGGACATTTCTTTAGAAGCGGTGCTGCGCGCGTTACTTTATGATGCCATGAAGTGGCAATTTCTTGGCCAAAACAAAACCCATATCTTATATATGCAATTTGAGCATTATATATTTTTAACTACATAATTATATATTATTAAAAAAAAAAAAAAAAACAGACTACCCCACGTGCGCAACGGCACTCATCACCAGCAAGGCAAGATCAATTGAGCTACAAGTTGCTTGACTAGCTAGCTTATGAGCACAAGCCGAAGTTGAGTGTCAAAGTCCACGTGGGAGCCTCAACTTGTCCATTGCCCGCAAGGAAGGGACTCTGCAACAGAACAATTGCATCCATCTCGTTGGACACATGCATTCACGGTGCACGCTTTGAGAGAGGCATGTCATCATAAAATACTTTGTCATTGACTACCTCTTCAGAAGGCCACCTTTCTAATTCAAGTTCTGTACCATTCTTTATCTGGGCTCAGTAGCTCTTTCCAATGAATTTAGGGGACGTTGAGTCTAAGTCAAGTTTACTCAAGGTCAACGTTGGTTAAGTAAATTAAATGTCCAAATTCATCTTGTAAGCGTGGAAGCTAGGTCTGACCTAAAATCTGAGGACAAAACTCAAGAATAAAATGATACTCCTCTAGTGCAACTGTTCCCGCTGGATTGGGGCATCTTTTTCAATTTCATTACATTCTTTCTTCGGACTAGGTCGGTTGCGATTCCAGCTTCATGAGCGAATCTTCATTTCAGGACAATCAAATTGACCAGACCAACTTGCTTGCGAGCCTGGCAAAGTGTACTGAATTGGGAAGATGTGCATGTCATTCCAAATAGGACAACACGTAGGGAACCCATCTTAGCAGGTTGTTTCGTGTTTCACTTCAATAATTCTCAGTGAAACAAAAAAAAAAAAAAAAAAGATTGATCATGTTCCCGTTCATGTGCCTGGTTGGGTGTGTGGCAGCAGAAGCTTTATCGACTGCCACGTGCCGCTCCTAATATACAATGATGATAGTGAGTCCTAAATGTTCCCATAAATGGTAGTTCTGCACATTGGGAATTGGACCAACCGTCCAAATTGACAGCAAGGGTTTTCTACTTTTTCATTTGATAGTTACCTCTAAACTTCAAAGTCTAACTAAATTTATTTCTTCTATATTATCTATTAATGATTTAAGTGGTTCGAACTCTAAATTTCATTTTGCCTATCTAATTTTTTTTTTTTTTTTAAAAAAAGAAAAAACATGGTAATGCACTTTTCCAATTTATGAAAAAACAGTTACACTATTATTATATCGTATATATCAGGTGAATTATAGCCTAAAGACTATATAGGTGCGACTCCTAACATAAATAGTTAACATTTAACAGTAGTGAGATTTCAATTTGAGATATGCATCTAACATGAACATTTAAATTACAATCCAAAACCCCAGGTTTATTGATCGCTAGCAAGCAATATTTGACTTAACGGAATATTGTTTCATAATTATTTGAATTGCTTAATCTAAAAATAGAGGGTGTTGTCCTCCATCCTTGAGGAGTAAGAGGCCTTCCCCATCTCATAAAAAGTCAGTTCAATGTTTTTTTTTTTGTTTATTAACTCTGGCTTAGACTTGAATTTAAGATTTTTAGTCCTTTGATTAATTTTAATATCAGTAAGTTATGAATCATCGGTAGGTAAGGTGTAATCCTTTCCCCGGCCACAGAGCTCTTTCCAGTCCCCCAAGGGGGGTCTTGAGGCTCTACGGGGAAGGGGGGCCCACTTTGTTTGATTTAAAGGACAGCACCACGTGTCCGTCTCATTGTGATTTCCACGTCGACCGGGTGCAACACGTCGCGCCCCTTCTCCTCCTCCTCCTCCTCCTCTTCATTTCACGGTGTCCGGACCAGGCCCCTCGTATTCACCCACCGGGGTGGGCCCGTGCTTGTGAGGTTTGAAGCTATGGTGGTGTGGTGGGGTGGGGTGTTCTGATTGTGAACATGGCTGTCTCTTGGGTGTAAATTTGCTGTTCAATATTAATTTTTGGAAATTGATTTCCGTACTTACATGATTGTTTGGTGGGATAATTCTTACCCATCGGAATGCATGCGCTCCTATAATGCGCCAATTTTGGATTCATTAGTGTTTGCTATAATTGCTTTTCTAATTGTCACGTCCCTACATGAAAACCCAAATCAATGATTTTGAAATAGAATATCTCTTTAATCCTTTTTTTTTTTTAAGGGAAAAGAAAAAGATATTTTGTGCATTCACCCGTGCCATCATCATACAACTTTTTTATTAAAAAAATTATTATTTAAATACTTTTAAACTCAAATTCGATATATATATTAAAAAATAAAAAAAATATTAATAAAAAATTTAAAATTAATTTAATATAAAAATATATTAACTAAATTATTATTTTAAATTAATTTTAAAATTATTATTTTATTATTTAGTTATATTTATATATTACTTTAAATATTAGTTTTTTTTTAAAAAATTTTTTGCGATGCAGTATCAGCATTTCGTTATCCGAGTGAAATTGATTGATGGAAATTGGTCCTGTTGGGATTGTAATTGGAGCAAGCCAGGTTTTGTACCACGTTTAAAATGTCTGACGTCTAGGACATCAAATCGCATATAAGCATAACGCATCAACACAAATTATTATTCTTCCACTGACTTTCACTCCTAGAAAACTTTTTTAATTTCTCATGTATGTGACAAATGAATTATGAGGAGAGAAAAAAAGAAAAAAAAGCCAAAAAATTTAGCTGCCTTATTTGCAAAGCAAACATGCACCGGGATGCATAGAAATTAAACACCCGCCAAGGGAAGAAAGTAGGGAAAGTTCAGTGAAAATCACAACCAAAAACCCAAAAAATAAAAAAAAAAATAATCAAATGACAAGCTTAATAGTTCTATTACTGTATGTTGCGGGAACATCCTAAAGGTGATCTGATAGCATGAAAATGGCAATATTCATCATTCAAAGGGGGGGGGGGAAGAGGAGGGAACACGTTCTAAAAAGATGAGGCCAGGTAGGCTATCAAAAGCTCGATCCAACTTTTCTCCAACTTCCATGAGACGCCACGTGGCAGGGGGTCCCGGTAACCTGAAAACCCTACCAAAGCCAATTATTAGTTTAATCCGCGCGTGAACACATATCCCATTTTACCTTAAAAGCATCCCCCAGATGAAAAGCTGAAACCAAAGCACAATAAACAATTATTCTTAAATCATTCACTTTAAAGATTTTGTGAAATCTGTTGGGAAACTGAGAAGATTGATTAAAGCAAATATATGATAATTAGTAACAGTTTGGCATTTGCACGCTGCCTCGTCAGAGGCCTTTTTTTTTTTTAGAAGAACAAACAAACAAATCCTAAAGAGATATATTCCTGAAAGTGAAAGATTTATTGGAGCTCTCAAAGCCCAAAGCTCAAAAAAAAAAAAAAAAAAAAAACAAAGCAACCGTTTATGTCAATGAAAGAGAGAGAAAAGGCATACAGGGAATATGCGTTTGTGGTGTGCAACTAATCCCACTTCACAGCTTTTCTCGCAGTGAATTAGTGAAAAAGCAACCTATCCCATTTATTTATTGCGTAAACCCAGTAAAAATAATAATAATAATAAAATTATACCCAATTCGTGTTTAAATGTTCATGTTTAAGAAACCAATGAACGTGATCAGAAACTTTTAAGATTTGTATGGGATTATTGTTTAAAGAAAGTTTAGCTTTTTCCCAAAAATCAATTCAACTTCTTTTTTTCTCCTCCAGGAAGCAAAACGTGCTACTAATAACCTAACGTAGAAAGGGCATGAAACAACAGCACAAGGGACGGAAGGGATGGAGAGGATGACTAGAAAATCAAAGAGTGCCACCAATCCAAGCCAAGGAGACCTTATCTGCCCACGCGGCTGCAAATGACACGTGTCAGAATGGGGCTAGTACGAATTGAGATGGGACGTGCAATAAATGAATCAAACCATGAATCCAGACAGAGAGAGAGAGGTAAAAACTAAAAACTGCTGAGGTGTTACCATCAGAAGGGCTCAAAAAGAAGAGTTTCAAATGGAGGCAAAAAAAAGGTGTTTGGATGGGATACCCATTTCAGTTCAGCTCTGTTTGCTGGGCTTGTCACGGGGCATCAGTAAGGACCAGTTTGGTTGTTTTTACTTTTCCTCCTTTTTTTTAATTTATTTTATTTTATTTTGTTTTCTCCAATAAAGAATGCAAAGAAAAGATAATCCTTTTTTAATCCAAATAACACCTGAAATGGAAAAAAAAAAAAAAAAAAAAAAAAAAAAAGGGAAAAAGAGAAAATGTACTTGACTGTTATGTGAATATAAATGGGATGCTCGGAACTTGAAAGTGGAAACCAAGATCAAGCCCATTCTGCCACTGGTTATTGCAATGCATGGATACATTTGCTTAAAACAACACGATCACGTTCACAACTTCCAAATAAATGTAGATAGATGGGTATAGGTGGTGGATTTCTATTTTAGTTTTCCAATTTTTTTCCTTCTAGGTTGAATTCTTTTTTTGGATACATCATAATTTAAATAACAAAAACAAACAAAAGTATCTAAAATAAAAAAAAAAAATAAAAGGGACATGTGGCAGCCAGAATAAAATGAACACCGAAATCATGACCTGAAAAATGCAAATTAGAATTACTTCTATATAAAGATTTGAAACAAACATAACTCTTCTTTTTTTTTTTTTTTTTTTTCTTTCTTTGTGTCTGTGTATGTGTGTCTTTTTGCTCAATTGTTCAATGCTGATGTTAAATCTTGTGAGATACACGACGGAGTGACATGGGGCCAAAAAAATTGCAGCCTTGGAAGCAGGAGAACGTGCAAACCATCATTTCTATTAACAACGACTTCGCTTTTTCGACTAGCTAATTAGAATGGAAAACGCAAATGACTTTTGTTTTTGAAATTCAAAAAATAAAGGAAGCAATTCAGTAGTGGTGAAAAGATCGGGAATTAGAGCTGGGCATTGATAAATTTCCAAATTTAAGCCCGAATCATGCTGTATACAATTAGTGAAACACAACAAAAAAAAAAAAAAAAAACAGAATGTGAAATTCCAAATAAAACCCACATCAATATTCTCTGTTAAATTTATTTTATTTTTTTTTTTTTTTAAAAAAGAAGGAGAAGGAACCGACGAAAAAGTTTGAAGGGAAATTGACCAATGAGAAGGGAAGGTCCGGGTCTTAGGTGAGAAAAGAAAAAAACGTAGGCGGAAATCCTGCGTTGATAAATTGACCTTAAAAAAAAAACCCAGTAAACGGAGGAAAAAGTGAAGAAGACAAAAGTACTAAAAACAAAGTGAAGAAGACAAAAGTACTGGAACTACAGTGAAATCTACTGCTCTTATGGTCCAATAATTTAAAATATTTACTTATCTGACATAATTTATTTTAACAAGATAATGATATTATTTTTTTTTTTTATGGTATGGACTAATAATTTAAAGTATTTATTTATTTGATATAACTTTTTTTTTTTTTTTTTTTTTTGACGAGACAATAATACTATTCTTTTATTGGAAAGAAACGCAGTGAAATTGGAAACAAATGAAAAACCAACTTTAACGTTGTTTTTGGTTGTGCTGTTAGAGAGTAAAGATTGTTGCAGATGCGGTGGAGTTAGTTAACCTTTCATGTGTGAGCTGGATCCACTCTTCCAGGACTGACCCACTCTTGAATAAATTACTCATAATAATAATAATAATAATAATAATAATAAAGGGTTTAATAACATTCAATAACAAAAAATATTATTAGCCCAAGAAAGCAGAGAAATTCAGCTTGAAGCCGATGCAAACAAAGCCATGCCCTTCAACACCTTTTTCAATCCCAATATAAAAGAAAAATAATATACCTTTCAATTTTTGCTCTTCTAATAAATCCAAAATTTTCCTTCTTTCACTCAAATTCTCGAGTATTTTCAACGGGGTTCGTTCAGTTCCCAACTGGGTGTCAGTGTTTTGATGCAGAGTTCAAGTCCAAGTATGTGAATTGTGAGTCCGTGTTTTTGTGCTTTCTTTTCTCTGTTTTGTTGCTGTGGGATCCAGGTTTTTTGGCTATGAATCTGAGCAACGGCAAAGGATCCATGTCAACGGCTATTTCTAGTGTTTCCTGGAAAACTGGGGATGTGGTTTCCGATCAGTTTCCAGCCGGCCTGCGGGTCTTGGTTGTTGATGATGATCCAACTTGCCTCATGATCTTGGAGAAGATGCTCAGGACCTGTCTTTATGAAGGTACTGCAAGAATTTCGCGAACTTTAGTTATTCTTTCTTGTATGGTTCCTTGAGTTGTTATGCTATTATATCTTTTTTGTGCTTCGAGACACGGGTTATGTTCTGTTTTCTTTTCTTTTTTTTTTTAATCTTTTTTTGTGAATCATAACATGCACAAAACATGGCAGTGATCTTTTATTCTGCTACTCGATGATTTTGGTATGAATATGTGTAGGAGAAAAGAATAATTGACCTTGTTTAGACTTTTGAATTCTGTCTTACTTCTTGTACTTCGAGCCGTTGTTAATAAGCTGAATGAAGTTGTGGGTAGTGCGCAATTTCTTGACTTGGTTTGACGTAGCATACTTGTGGATGTGTGCATATGAGAAATCAGGGGGCGCATGCTTGTGTAATTTTATTGATTGATTTCGTTTGTGTGGGACTATTCAGTTACAAAATGCAATCGAGCAGAGATTGCCTTGTCCCTGCTTCGAGAGAAGAAGAATGGGTATGATATTGTTATAAGTGATGTACACATGCCTGACATGGATGGTTTCAAACTGCTTCAGCACATTGGGCTGGAGATGGATCTGCCTGTTATCAGTAAGTATCCTACTGCAATAACTTCCAGTTGACTTGATCTCTGCAGTTTTACATTGGTGTAGTGTCCCATATGTGATTTGTTGATCAAACAGTGATGTCAGCGGATGATGGGAAAAATGTTGTTATGAAAGGCGTCACTCATGGTGCTTGTGACTACTTGATTAAGCCAGTCCGTATTGAGGCACTGAGGAACATATGGCAGCATGTTGTTCGCAAGAGAAAGAATGAGTGGAAGGAACTGGAGCAATCAGGAAGCGCAGAAGAGGGAGATAGACAGCAGAAGCAATCCGAAGATGCTGATTACACATCCTCAGCAAATGAAGGCAGTTGGAGGAACTCGAAGAAGAGGAAGGATGAAGAAGAAGAGATAGAAGACAGGGATGATACATCCACGTTAAAGAAGCCACGTGTTGTTTGGTCAATTGAGCTCCATCAGCAATTCGTTGCAGCAGTTAATCAACTTGGCATCGACAGTATGCATCTTTAGCCCTTTTGTTCTATTTGCTGATACTTATTTGTATCTAGCCATATTGTACCTTAAACTCTGCATTCTGCAATTGCAGAACTGCTATAGATTGATTAGGAACTTTCAGGATAATGTTAGAGAAATTTTGGGGGCATTAGATTGTAGGTCATCAACAATACTCTCTGTTTATCATTCGCTGACATACACGACTCATAGCCATTGTTTAATGGCTCACCATGTTTATTGCAATATTTTTTATTTATTATGATGTTAAAAACTTGATGTCAGATAATCCTCAACCATTCCACACATTACTGTCCTCTTACATTACCATGTCTCTTATCTGTGAATACAGAAGCTGTTCCGAAGAAAATTCTCGAGTTGATGAATGTTCCTGGGCTTACAAGAGAAAATGTTGCTAGCCACCTTCAGGTATGGCACATATATGCCACATAAGACATTTCAAGTATGGGTAGATTCAAATGCATAAAGTTACTGTTGGACATCTTTTCTATGCTAGCTAAAATGCCTTACCAAGTATTGCTTTCCTTTATGTACTAACTATTACTTCTATGTTACAGAAATATCGATTATATCTTAGAAGGATAAGCGGGGTTTCACAGCACCAGAGCAATTTGAGCAACCCATTTATTAGTCCTCAAGATCCAACTTATGGGGAATTGTCTGCACTCAATGGACTGGACCTACAAACTTTTGCTGCCACTGGTCAACTCCCAGCACAAAGTCTTTCCACTTTTCAAGCAGCAGGACTTGGTCGATCATCATCAAAGCCTACAATGCTCATGCCTGTTGCAGATCAAAGGAACCTTTTCAGCTTTGAAAATCCAAAACTAAGATATGGAGAGGGGCAACAGCACCAGCAACGTTTGAGCAGCAGTAGGCAAATGAATTTAGTTCATGGAATCCCAACAACCATGGAGCCAAAGCAGCTTGCCAGTTTGCACCATTCAGCTCAATCCCTTGGGAGCATAAATGTGCAAGGGAGTTCACATGGGAGCCAGGGTGGTCAGTCTAACTCATTGCTGATGCAGATGTCTCAACCACAGTCAAGAATGTCAATGTTAAATGAAAACACAAGCAGACATGTTCCTAGGCTTCCATCATCTGTGGGGCAGCCTATCATATCTAATTCAATGACTGGTGGTTTCTTGGCAAGAAATGGATTAGCTGAAAATGGGAGAGGGATGACATATAATCCAGTGTCACAATCCTCTTCAATGTTAAATGGCCCCTTGAACAACTCAGCAGAACTCGCTGGCAATGGCTTTTCTCTTGGAAGCACTCTGGGGATGTCCAGTGTCACATCTAAAGGGGCATTCCAAGAGGAGGTTAACTCAGAGATGAAAGTGCCTGGAGGATTCATGCCAAGTTATGATATCTTTGGTGATTTGCATCAGCACAAATCCAACAAGTGGGAATTGCCAAATGTAGGATTGACCTTCAATGCATCTCCCCAACCCAACTCTTTGCAAGGCAGCCTCGATGTTGGACCATCAGCTTTACCTCAAGGATTTCCTTCTAGCCAAAGGAATGGACAGAACAGAAATGCATCTGTCATAGGAAGGCCAATATTTTCTGCTGGTGATGCAACTGATCATATCAATCCACAAGTTGTTGGACAGCATCTCAATACTCTTTTCACGGACAGCACTGTGAGGGTTAAGACTGAAAGAGCTGACACAAGCTCCCAGACTATCGTCTTTCCTGAACAGTTTGGTCAGGATGATCTCATGAGTGCTCTTCTCCAACAGGTTAGTCTACCTGCATATCATCTTAAAATGTTTTATCTTTAGAAAGTTGTGTCTAGAGCAAGGTGGGCTTTTAGTTAGTAGTTTGACATGCTTTTTCATTCTCGCAGCAGCAGGGAGGCATTGCACCAGCTGAAAGTGAATTTGACTTCGATGGCTACGCCATGGATAACATTCAAGTATAGGACATTGTCATGCTAAGTTCTCCTTGCCATTGTCGTGTCCAATGTACATACCTGCTGTTACATAGGAATTTGATTTCTGTCTCCTGAAGCAAAGGGTGAGAGTTCAAGTTTAATGCCTTTCCTCAAGAGACAGAATTGCTTGATTTCATTTGGCCACATCCCTTTGTGAATAGTAGGTTATGAATGACCGTATATCCAAGAAATTCAAGTTGAGATCTGTGGAGCTTAGAAGAAACTGCTGCCTGATATGCAAAGGCGTACATGTAGACTTTTGGCTGCAACACTGGCTGGAAAATCAAGCGGAAGGCAACTAATTTTAGGATGCTTGTGTGGATGTTGCAGAGATAAATCTTAGATGTCTACAGAATTTGTAGGAGCCTTTCTAGCTTTAATAACAGATTAAGTCTGATTTTTGTTTGCTAATTTCAATTCATATTTCTAATTTAAGAGAAGTTTCTCCATGTACATAACACATTTGTTGGCTCCTGATATTATTCCAGCCATAAATTCTTTTTTAATTCTCTGGTGCAATTACTGAGACGCTTTTGATTTTTTACCTAATATCACAAACGCATCAGGAAGAATGTAGATTTTGAATCTCACCAGTGCTTCTGGTTTCCAAGGAAGCACCTGTTGGGCATGGCCGTGGGCCAAACAGTGTAAAAAGCAGGCAGCAACAACACCAGTTGAGATGTGTATATCCAAGTCTCCTTGTGTTTCCCACATTATTGCCCTGTAACCATTAATTTTACCTAACTGCAACAAAATTCTGTCCTATCCAGGCAAGAATGATGTAAAAGCAACAAAAATTCAAATATATCAGGTTCAATTACTCAAATTTCTGCAATACATAAAACAGGAAGAGCAAGATTTCTCACAGTATGTTAAGAAGCATGATGAAACTAGAAAACTGAAGCAAACCAAGTCCGACGTCTGAACTTCCCACTAAAAGGGGTCTACGACAGAAAAATAAAAATGCAAAGAACAAAAAGCTAGAAGGAAAAGTCCAGACAAAAAACTAGAGTCTGCCAAGACGGCATTGAACTTCGTTTACAATCAACTTCATTTTACAGCAGGCAGGCAGCATGCAATATCACCCAGAGAAAACCCCGGATGTGGATCTCATTTCTCATTCTGATGAGGAATATCTCACATGTTTATGTGCCAAGGTTTTGCCCCCTATCCAAATTCCGTCGCAGCCCATGCCAGAGAGGCCTTTGATTCTGCTCCCATTGCGCCGTCTTTAGGTACCTTTGGTTCTGATTTTTCTAGTTTCTTCTAATTTTCCTATTTGAATTGTTATTCTTTTCTTTTAAATGGAGCATTTTTGTGATTATTTTTTAATTTTCTTTTTCTTTTTAATCAGTAAATCAAACTTAAATCTGAAATTAGCGATAGGAAGGATCACATGTAACAGAAAGGGAAAAATGAAGGCGTCTTCACAACATCCTCACAAGCAACAGAAAATTCATAGATATCAAAATGTTTAACTCTGTTTGTTAATCATACACAATGGATCAAATTCTACATGAGGTCTATGATGTTGCAGTCAAAGTGTTGCACATGGATTCCATCCAAAACATGGAAAACACAACAGCGTGCTTACTGCCAGTAATCAAACTAAACAACACTCTGTATACCAGTGTAGGTTACACATTATCGGTAATTCTGCTAATGTTGAGTCTCCTGGTTGACCATGTACACATCAAAACAATAAAAGGATACAATAGCAAACACTTTCTTACATGACAGCTATGGCTGGACCAATGAGAACACTGCGATCATGAGAACTGATAGAAATATGGATGATGCCATTCTGTTACTGCTGCTTGTTGGGTAAACTGAAGGAAGCGAGAGCATTCTTCCCCATTGAAGAATACTTTGGTGGAATAACCATCTCCAGCAGCCACATCAAGTCCAGGCATATATTTCTTGGTAAAAGAGATCATAGACTGTTGTTTTCTGGGCACCCTATGATCCTTTTCAGGTTGGCTGCATCAGTTTCTGCCACGAGATAATTCAATCCTGGAAGCCCTTGCATGAATATGGTGTTGTTCACATCCTTTAGCAAGGTTCCATTGAATGAGTAAGCTGCCTGGAAACCAGCAACTGCTTTGTCAAATTGCACAGCAGCAAACCAATCAGGAAATGCAGTCTCTTCCCAGTTGAAGAGCATAATCCTTGCACTCTATCCACCTGTATAATCTGAAACAACATGCCAGTTGATACTAACTCCACAGTTGTCTCTTCACGGCATTGGGCTTGGTAGTGTTAAAGGCTTAAGGTTAGCCCAAGATACAGCCATAGACGTCCGATTCTCATGAGGAACAATAAGTGCCTGTGGTGGAAGAACTGCTGAAGCAGTAGTGTTACAGGTACGAACTGCCTTACTGCAACACCCACAAGCACAGGTGCTGCATGGCATGACCAAATCATTGTAGTATGGAGAAAAAGTGACACAGCATCTTGGGCTCGCTCCCTTGTGCTGGGTTATGTTATATTACACACCACCTCCCTTTTCAATTCTGCTTCATTCCGATGGCCCCTTCATGTTAAACCACTTGGGTCCAGAAATTGGGTGGGGTTCACCCGAACTGGGGGGCCATGTTGGTAATCAGGGTTGAGTGTACCACTGATCTTCCAGTTCTGTGGTGGTATGAGTGCAGACCTATTGAGATCTGGAGGCATTTTATAAGCCTGCATCAGGAAAACGGAAGTTGACTTGCTTAGGTCCATCAATGGTGACAAAAGTTCCTCATTTCTGCAACAAGAAGGGATCTGTCCCAAGGTTGTGTCATTGGACCTCGATGGAGGAAGCTCAATAATTGTTGGCCTTGTTTGACAGTTTAATACATTCGCAAAGTCCAGTCCCTGGTAGAATGTACCTTGAGGCCCGAATACAAAGCCAAACGAATCAACAACATATGGATAAGCTTGCTTCGGGCTATAGATAAATTCATCCCTCATCCAGTCAAAGCTCAAGTTCCAGTTGTCGAGTCGGCCAAGAGGATTATCATTTGAAATGCTAACTTGTGCCCAGTAATTAGATTCGTATGTTCTGATCACATCATACATCATTGTAAAATCTCCACTCTGGCAGAGCAGGAACTCTTCATCTACCCTGAAGGATGATTTAAATCTTGAGTCTTTGGTGCAACAAACATACATTACGCTACCTGCAAAAGCCAAAAACATATGTAAACTTCAAGGCTGAAGAACTTGTCTTGAAAACAATTCATGTGTCATCGTCTAATTCTGATACTTTTGGTTAAAGAAGAAGTAAAAGGCACCTAAAATGGAGAAAGAACGTGATACAACGAAAAAATGAATCAGCATATGTTCCTCTGAAAATTTCAAGAAAATTCATAGAACAGCACTATCTTTCTTCTTCTGTTCTTGATTTCATCATCGAAGCACCGTGAATCTAAAATACTCAACAAAATTTTTCACAGGAAAATAAAAACACCCGAAGAAGAAAACAGAGAATTCAACTAAGAAGAAAACCTTCAAAAATGACATGAATTTACTCAAAAGAACCCCACGAACAAAGGGAATAAGAAAATCAAACCCACTAACCAAAAGAAAAAAACACGAAGCATTAATTTGCATATCACGAAACCTGTCAAAACCGCTTCTCTCTCAATACTAAGAAATAACCATATGGTTAAGGTTAATGCACCAACAATCAAAACTTAGAAACAAAAACCGGAAACAAGTAATAAACAATACCATCGGTTGCCGGCTGAGGGCAAACAAAGCCATCATTAGCCAACGTAATATTCTCTGGAAGAGGCACATCCAACAACGGCACACCGCACTGAGTCCCCACGAGCTTAATCTGAAACGTCGTCTGAGTGGAATCTCCGGCAGTCTCGATTGGCGTCTTGAGGATCAGTCATCGGATATCCGGCAAAAAAACGGTGCCGTTTCCAAGCGAAGCAAGCAAGCTACTCCCATCAGCGAGAATCGCATTAGACGCAGAGACCAACAACTTCTCGTGCTTAAACCCCAAAAACACTCTCCACGATTTGAGCTGGTAGATTCCGTTGTTCTGCACATTCAGCGTGGACTCGAACCGGTACGCCTGGTGGTTTGGGTCGGTAGGCCGGAGCTCCCTTCCTCTGTCGTAGTTGTACGACAGGAATATCCCGTTGCAAGTGCTGAGCGACGGCGGCGGCGGTGGGCTGAGGGACGACAGAGGGTATTGTTGTAAGAATAACAACCAGAAAGAAGAACATTCAAGTTCAAAGTCAAAGACAAGGACAAAGCCATGAGCTTTGAACTTTACTGAATTCCAATGAGGCTTTAGCTCAATGAAATTCAAGAAGTGCATGCAGCATTGTATTTGCAGTCTTGTGGGTAGCTGCGTTTATGATCAAGAAGAAAGTTTGAGTTTTTGTGAAGTACTCTCAGTCGCAAGAAAGTCTTCCGTTGCTTTGCGCTCTCTCTCTCCATTTTTTTTTTTGGTCTCTCTCGAAAAGGACCACGTGGCTGGCCAAAACAAACCATCCAAGATCACCATTGACCAGTTCGTTTAAATGGGGCCCATTCCGACGGACACTGGACATCTAATGGACGCGATGATACGATGATTTTTGGATGTCACGCCGACTGGGACAGTGGGACCCAACACTTGATATTACCGTTGTCTATTTGAATGCAGCCTTCTAAAGACAAGATTTGAATAATAATCTAATCACGTGAATTAAAAAAAATTATTAAATTTAAGTTAATATAATTAATTTTATATTATATTTAAGATATATTATATTATATTATTAATTATAAGATTTAATAATAGAATTACAGGTCTTTCATTTAGTGATCCATTACCCTCCTCATTCATCAAATTTTCAAATTTAACGTGAGAAAAAACTAAATACTGTAAAAATATTTCAATTCTGATTATGATTTTTAATTAATTTTAATTTTGTTTTTATTTTATTTTGGATATGTAGTTTCACTGTCACCTTTAACATTTGAGATTCTCAGTACACAATAAAATTCTCCCTCAATCTGATTCAAATTCGGCTCGGGCCGAAACAGTCCCATCCCCTACTTCCAAGTTCATGTTTCGGATTTTTGATATTGAAATTTTCCTCTAAACTCATAGATTTTTGCTTTCTTATATGGTGATTTGGGTGATTCCGTTACGCAGTTCTGGATTCATGGGATGTTTGCAGATTTTTTCTCTTGCATTTTTTCTGTTTTTATTTTACAAAAATGAAGATAATGAAGTCTACTCAAAAAGCTTTAAAAAAATGAAAATATTGAGTGTGGTGAAGGTTAGATAGAACTGGTTGCCAATTTAGTTAAAAACAGTGCCAGGTGTCACAATACGACCAAGCAGTCCTATTTATTTATTTATTTATTTTTAGCAAAGTACACAGGAAATACTTAACAATCAACAACTAGTGCGACGATGTTAGTTTTCACACAAAAAAAAAGGTGTTTTTAATGGACTATTTAATATAGGCAAAATGCACTAACCAGGCGACTAGTCCATGGCATGGGTCGAAAATTATAAAAAAAAAAAAGATAACCAATCAACAGCCTGTTGCTCGGTCCAAAATCCATAAAATTAAAATAAATAAATAAATAATAGAGTGTTACACGGTACAACCACATCTCACAACGCTAAGCCATACACTGTACAATAAATCCAGAGTTATGTAATATTGTGTTCCTATCAAGGTTTTTAAAATAAAACAAGTCATGGCCATGGGTCATTTGACTGAGCATTCGGCTTAAGAGCCAGTATCGGCAAATGACAGGACACCAGCTATGAGACCCCATTTTGAGGAGCTTTTTAGAGACCATTCTTCGGTCCTCTGTTTCTGGGCCGAAAATGCATGCGATTAGGCTTCTTTCTTAGACTAAGGTCCAAAACTTTTTGTACAGTGATGATACAGAGTCATGCCTTGAAGAACAGCCACAGCCCGCGATCCATTTGGTAAACTTGTTCAGAAGATTGATCTGCTGCCGCCGCCCATAATGAACTTGGAATTCACATGTTGCGTGTCAAAATATAACATCACGTGCCTCTCTGTTCTTTGCACCAATTTCCAAAAGTTACGTACCCCGGGGGTTGAATTCAATATAATAAACCCAAATCCGTGTTACCGGAACTGAACCGAATAGCAGATTGCATGTTCAAGTTTTCTGACCCAAGAACTGCCCAGTTTGAAATTTCTCGCCTTTGGTTCCCAAAACAAAGTTAAAATTGAACTCGGTTATGTGCCACACCAAAACCGCTTTGGATTAGAGCAAAGAGAGGTGGGCGCCGCAAGTCAAACTTGGCAATACCCTTAACCTCTGGCAATTCCTAGCCTGCCAATGCTACAATTGGAAGCCAGCCACACTGTCAAGCTTTGCTTGATGGTGCGGTAAAGCATAAAAATTGTATTTTAAACTTAAAATTAATTTTTATAATATTTAATAATTTTTTTAAAAAAATATTATTCAACTATTATATATTTTAAATTTTTAATTAAGAAATAATTTAAAGATAATTTTAAAAATACTCAAAAATTTAATAACTACGTCGTAATTAATTTTAAATTTAATATATACAAATAATTTACATAATTTAAAAAATTATTCAATTATATAAATTTTATATTTATTTTATTAAATAATTTTTTAATGTTTTTTAAGTTCATTGAAACTTTAAGAATAAATTTATAAAAATATAATTTACTTTTCATAAAATATTTAAACTTAATAAAATTTTTATTAATAAAAATATTTTTATAATTTTATTATAAAATTTTTATAAATTAAAAATATTTAATACAATTTTTTTTTTTTTTACAATTATCTTATTATAATACCAAATAATATATTATTTTAATAAGTAATAATTTTATTTTTAATATTTTTTACACACGATATTTTTATTTGAAACATATTATTAAAAAAAAAAAAAAACTTTGATGTGATTTTTCCAACGCGATCTTATTCTCGGTCGACCAATGCCGACATGACACATGGTTTACATGAATGAGGGGACGAGGGCGAAATTCGCGGGTAGGACAGTGCTCAAGGGAGTTGCGTGGCAACGCAATAATACTATAGTTTGTACCAAAAAATAGCAAGACGACCCCCACGTCTATTGAGACATATGTTAAAGAGTATCAAAATAATTTTCTTTTATTTTTATCTTTATATTTACTATTATTAAAAAAATATATAATTAATTCATTTTATATATATATATATATATATATTATGCATTTATTCAATTGTAGCTACCTAACTTTTCTCAGACACGACATCTTTATAACTGAATTGGATTAGGGGCACAAACACGCCCGCACATTTCACACTTCGACTATTTTGATTAGATGTATTTCAATTCTTTGAAAGAGGCACACGTGAACATCATTCGTCTATCTTTGCATTTGCATTATACGTAAAATGTGCCCAGGACCATTCACCGGCGGCTTCATGGGCATTACAGTGCATTATTAGTGCTTGGAAATCGGGAACAAGGTCGGCCAGCCACCACGTGGAGCTTGCGTCTTGTTTACGTCTAACACTAATCGGCCACATCAGCAACGCTCCGGCCACCTTGACCTCTCCAAGTGGGAACATCTGTTTGCCAGTCAAAACCCCACCATTGATGACTCTCCATGCCAAATTTACTTCAAAACCTCCACCGATTTCACCCTTTTCCCTGTCCGACAATTAACCTTCTACTTCTCTAAGATGCCTTTTAATTAATGCACGGATAAAAGCGAGACTACCCCAGTAAGAAAAACTTGTTAGTGTCATCTTTTAGAATTTGGGGCTCCATCCTTTTTAATCCTTAATTTAACTTTTTTTTTGTTTCTCGATGAGGCATAAAAGGGCGGTGTGATGCTGTTTGGTGTAGCTTCAAAGCCAAGGGAGACTTTTAGGGGTAAAGAAAACAAAGACGAGTGGATGTTCACTTTTGCAAACACCCTTTGAGTCTCATTAATTACTGTTCACCGTCCTCTCTCTCTCTCTCTCTCTCTCCTCTCTTCCTAGTCCCCTACTAGTCATATCATCCCGTTTGAATTTTCTCGGGAATTTTTCTTGTTCTCGGTGTTCTTGGTCTACAATTCACAACCTCTACTTCAAGGTCTCCAATGCTGAGTTCAATAATCAAAAGTAGTCACATGCAATTGTTTCCGAAAATGGGAATTACCCACAATTTTACACTCTCTGTTCTGGCTCTCCTGTTGGTACTACCCTTCGCCAAGTCCTCACAAATCTCAATCCCAAAACCAAGAATGTTGGACCAGACCGCTTGCACAACGTGCTCAGATTGTTGCAAACCGGTGCCATCGCCTCCTCCGCCATCATTAAGGCCGCCGCCGCCTCCGCCTTCGCCGCCAACTCCCACCAGCTCCATCTGCCCACCACCACCGTCTCCACCAAGCGCCCCACCCTCGGGCGGCTCTTACTACTATTCTCCACCACCACCTTCTTCCACTTACACCTACTCCTCGCCGCCACCACCAAAGGGTGGTGAAACTGGTGGCAATTATTACCCGCCGCCAACCTACAAGAACTACCCTGGACCTCCACCTCCTAACCCAATCGTTCCCTACTTCCCCTTTTACTATTATAGCCCTCCTCCTCCCAACATCTCTGGCTGCATGAAGTTAAAGGCCTCTCTTTCTTACATATTTTCTATGGGGGTCGTTGTTTTACTCTCTTTATTTTAACAAAACTTACAATGGCATTAAAGAAATTGAAATAATGTGGCAGATTGGCAGATCTTGTAATTTGCAGCTGAGATAAAGATCAGGTCTTGATATCACGATCTTCACTAAGACAGAAAGGAGAAGAAATAAGAGAAAATGGAGTTTCTGCAGAAAAGCACTTCTTTCTTTTCACTTATAGCTTTGGAAATTGGAGTCAAATTAGAGTACAGAGTTTCTTTGGCACAGAAATCTGGAAATGATTATCAATTGGTGAAGTAATTATCTTGTCTTTCTTTTTCGCAATTGTTTCCACACCCCTCTGTCTCCCTTCCCGTAGAATGATCTGTCATTTGTCTGACTGTTTGTATCTTCATCTTGTTTTGCTTAGTAATTCTAAATTAAATTGAAATCAGTAACTAGTCTCTCTTTTTATTTTTATTTTTTAAAAATCTTTTTTTGTCAATCGTAATAAACCTTGCTGGTATTTAAGCTCCATTAGTGCTATACTGTCGGTGACAACAGCTGGCTCAGTTCGGCGGTTCTGTGCTTTTCTTTTTTTTCTTTTAATGGCGTAATGGTTTAGATTGGAATCTATCAGAAGTACCAGGTATCGGACCGACGACACGGAAAATTTTTTCTGAGAAGGAATATAAAAGTAAATTCCGGGTGATTCAATTCTATTGCACTCAGATGAGGTTGAAAAATTGTATCTTTATCAAGTTTCTTGCTTCTTAAGAATTTGCCCCTGATTTCCCAGTTGAGCTTACTTTTCGTACCAGGAGGGCCCACGGGCTGTATTCCTAATGCCCCCTAATCATAGAACCCACTAACCACTCTGTCACATGACTCGCATTAAAACTAGTGCTTGCAATCTTTTGCAGCGGAGCGGTAGACATTGGCTAACAGTGACAACCCTGCTTTGTCTTGTAAGATTAAAGATTTAATGTTGTGTTACAGTCAGCGGATTCTTTATCACATAACCAGCAATCGATCTTTGTTTCCTGGTTGTTATTATTATTATTTTCTTGAACAATTGCTATGTTGGATTGAACCTTGCAGTAACCCTTCTTGATGTTTCCATCAAGAATTTCATATTGACCCATTAATTTAACTGCCATAAACATGCTTTGTTAATTAAGTTAGACAATACTACTCCATATAACATGTTTTGTTAATTTGATTGCTAGTTTTATATTGGTTTGGTTGAAATCATTTCATCCCTTAATTAACGGAAATTTAAATTGAAAGTGTTTTAAACTTGTTAACACCGAGACTGATGGGTGTTTTTCTTTACATTGATCTGGTTGAAATCATTTCATGCGTGTTGTACCCTTTAATTAGCATAAATTTAAATTTAAAATTAAAATATTATAAACTCATTAATATCCAAATTAAATGTAAGAAACAGTTATTTAAGTTTAATATTTTTTTAAGTAATAAATTTGTCTAGCCAAAGAGGTTAAATAAAGACAAAATATATAATCATAACCTCAAGTTATAAGAATGATTCGACTCATAACTGTGATGACTCACATATTTACAATCTATATTATTTGCTGGAATGAGATTCTTGATGACAAACCCTGCGAAGACGGTGGTTCCATCCAATCAGTTCGTGATCCGCTGTAGCGCCTGATTTTCCATGTTCTGGCACACTTTTGATTGATCGAAAGTTGGGTAACGAATGTTTGTAAACCGTTGGCCACCAGAAATGGGTCTCTATTATTGGGAGCGTGACCCTCAGACCATGTGCTAACCCAAAACTTGAGACACCTTACCCAGGACGGTGCCATCGCGACAAATCGTTCTGCTTTAGGCCTATTTCTTTTCTCTTTCGCTTTCACGATGGTGAACTGTAGCACATTCTTTACCTTTCTCGCTTCTTTGTCACAGTTTTTAGGGGCACAAGATTAAACCTTTTATTCGTCTCTCTTACTTTTGTCCATAAGGGGAATTTCTTTATTTTATTTTATAGTTGCATCTTTCGCGAAATTCAACTGTCGGATTGCATAATTCAAGTAGTCGGGAATTCCAAGACCCTGCTACCATTTGCGGGTTCTCTTGACAATTTTTGCAGTAAAACAAAGGCCATGAACTCCGTAGATTTGACTTCCAACTCTAATATGATCACATTGATTATGGGCCGTTACTAGATCTACCAACCGTTTCTACAAAGTAGATGGAATATTAGAACGCAGAATTGCCATGAAACTAGCTAAAGATACTAGTTCTGCTGTCACATTTTGTTTGTGCGGGGAATGGCAAGGAAAGCAAGCACGCTGCATTCACATGGCTGTAATTGAGGAAGAGGTGGAGGAGGGTTTAGTCTGCCTTGGACATGGTATGGGGCCACTGGGACAAGCAGCCATTCTTTTATGTCAATTTCAGGGACGAGACAAAACATCGAGACAATTGGCTGGATGGCACGCGTGGTGGTGGATGAGCGGATGGTGGGGTCTTCGACAAGTAGCGCAAAGGCATCCGAGAAACGCGAAGCAATCTGTTTTCCTTTTTAATGGAAGAAATGCCAGCAATTTTTCTTTACTTTATTATTTATAATCATTGAACAAGATGACCAAAAGTACAAAAACATTTTTGTTTTTTGAGAGAAAAAAAAAAAAAAAAGAGCTGATCCAACGATTAGTTAAAGAAAGTCACCATTAACAAATGGCTAGCAGGGTTATTTTTATTTTTTGTTTTCTGGTCATGAGGGGAAATTGTGTATGAACAACAAAACAGGAATTTCCTGGCCCAGCCGTTGGAACCCAAAGGCCCATAGAAACGCCGCGGAGGGACAGCTCAGGACCAAACCCCGCTCACCGTTCTCTGATCTGCCAATAAAGAATGTAGGCCCAATTTTCTGTGCTAGACTTGAATTTTTGTGAGATACTGCGTCGGATAGATTCTTTTGTCCGTCTGGGTGGGTCTAATCCATCGCGGTTGAGTTCTACCGGTTCTTGTTCAAATGATTTTGGGCCAACATGTTTCATTTCCACCACGTGTCCACTTATTCATCTGTGGATGGGCTTAAGCATCCCTACTCAAAAAAAAAAAAACCAACAAAAGCTCGAGTATGCCATTCTTCAAAATTGCGTCAATTAATTACTTCCTTAAATTGCTGTCTAATGACAAGGATTGCGGTTAGTTATTTCATCAGAGTGAAACAGTGGAAAGAACATAAGCAAATTGAAGGATGAAATTAAGAATGATTCATCTATATTATAATAATTTTTTAATTAAAGATTAAATATAAAAATTTTAAAATTTTTATTTTAAAAATAAAAAATATATTTTTTAAAAAATTAAAAAAAATAAGAGAAAAATATTTCAACTATTAGTGATAATAAAATATTTTTAAAATTTAAATTCAATAATTTAAAATATATTTAAATTAATATTATTAATATATTATATTAATTAATATTTTAAATTTCATATATAATGTCTGATTAAAAATAATCAGATGAATTTAAAGTAAAAATATAAATAAAAAGTAATTATAATTAAAAGTATTAAAAAAAAAATTTTAAAAATTAATATAAGAGAATAAATTTTAAAAATTAATTAAAAAATAATAAGTATTGATTTAATATTTAAATTAATATAATTTTAAATGAAATTTTTCTGTAAAAAGAATATGTATTAACAAAAAAAAAAATATTTAAATTAATATAACTTTAAATGAAAATTTTCTGTAAAAAGAATATGGTTATTCATTTTGATATTAACTGGAATAATCATGTAGTAATAAGTTACCAACCACGTGGCTTGATTTGAAATTCTAAAAGACACTTAATTCATTATGCTCGAATTACAATGACGTTGCCTAAGCTCCTCGAGACGAGACACGCTTTTTCCTCTCCCTTTTTTTTTTTTTTTGGGTAACTTTAACCGTAAGTTGGCAACTTGACATTCCTATTTGTCTTTTCTATCCTTCTCGCCATTGCTAACAGAAAATCCGTGTTCAACCACGGCCATTTTTTTTTGTTTTTTTTTTGCCAATATAAACTTAGGAAAATGGGTTTTGACTTGATTGATGATGGATCCATCCGCAGAGAATTCGCAAAAAATCTCTTGCACTCCACGGCACCACCCAAAAACTTTTCTTTCCCTCTTGCTTGTTCGAGCTACAAGCCCAAGACTGGCCCGATTGCTCTAGTGCAGGGCAATCCCAAACTCCTCATTACTCACATTTGGCTACAATCCCACAAAGAAGAGAGAGAAAAAAGTAGATAAAGCTTTGTCGTTGTGGGTAAGCCAAAGTGTGATGTAATTCCATCCACAGGAGAAGATAATCGCAATGACATCCACGAGAACTTACATCAGGCAGTTGGCAAATAATAAGAGGGATATCAATTATTGCAGAGAATACAACAATAACATTTGGTCATACCAGGAGTAGGAATCAAGAATAAGAGCTATCCTAGGAATCTATAGAGTAAGTTCCGTTCTTTTTTAAGGGACTTATAGCTAAGCTTAACACTTCCCATTTCTTCTTTGAATAGTTGACAATCAGTCAACACCCCTATGTCCCCTCAGAAACTAGACTAACTTGAGGAGGATCTGTTCCATGTCCCCGTGACGAGTGGAATATTACAAAGGACTCAAAACGCTTTCTCTGAAGGTTTGTTAAATTTTTTAACTTTGGGGTCCTCTCCTAGTCCCCACGAACACAACAACAACCAAACCTTATTATATAATTTTTTTTTTGTGTTGGCTTCATAAATCTCTTTTGAATAGTTTGTTTCGTTGTAAACTAAGTCAGATTAAACTTTAATAAGTACTATTCCTACCTTACAACGTATGTCATCATTTTCTTATTCTATTTTTTTTTTTTTTTAAATAACCACACATTTATTTAAACATTCACGTTTTTCACTTAATTGCTGTTTGGTGAAAAGTGTGGGAGATACCATCATGGGTTGGTGGTCAAAAATGCAATCTTTGGCAGGAGTCAAATTGGTAAGCACATACGAATATCAAATGAGAATTGAAATTTGAAAGTACATTACAACATTTGTTCGGAAAAATAGAATCTGATCTCCATTTCTTTGCTAGATCACAAATACAGTTAGCCCGAAACTTAGAACATTAAAAAAGAAAAAAAAAAAAAAAAACAATGCTAACAAAGGAACAGATGAAAAGCCACCACCCACATACACTTAAATTAAATTGGTCAGCAAATGCTAGCGTAATCCCCATCATTAGCCTTATACGGCCCCATCCGACTGAAAACACCTAGGCATAAACCGACCCGTAGGACAGAGCCATCAACAACACCGCAGCTTGCTCTTCTTCTCCTAGCTTGTTCCTCGGCCTCCTCACCTTTGATCTTTGCATCAAAGCTTCTCCATCCAGTGCTAAGAACCTCTGCTTTAGACCGTCTCCTAGCTGCTGCTGCTGCTGCCTATGATTATTGAGATGATTGTTGTGATTGTAGCTGCTGCTTTTTCTTGACTTCTTCTCAGTGGCAGCTCCCTTGGTTAGACCCAAAACATCCCTTTTCTTTTTCCTGCTTCTGATGCCACAAGCATTACATAATGACTGTACAACAATGCAATTGGATCAAAGAATCAGGACCAAAACAGAGATCACAACCCCGACAAGAAAAAAAATGCAAATAAGACGCTTGATCCAGGACCTTCGGGCCAGCTGGGCCGCCTCTCCAAAGAGGGGTCTTGGTAGTTCCACAATCGGCACAAGTTTTCTTCTGCTGACTCTCTGCTTCCTCCAACTTGCGACTTATTATTTCCCCTGACTCGGACCCCTGCACAAGATAATCAATACGGAAAAACAGCTCGATTAGCTGAAGATTTTAACAGGGATCATGGATCAAATCAATGAAGTAAGCTAGATATATAAATATACACTCACCTTTTCACTTTGATCCAGCATTTGTGACAGCTATATTTGAGATCTAAAAGATACCCAGATGAGAAAAGACAGCGGTTGAAGTGGGTATTGAAACAACGAATCCTGAGATCTAAATAGCAATCAATAAGGTGTAAGTGGGTATTGCTTAAAACGCTTCAGGTGATCGAAGTAGATGGCAAAAGAAAAACAGAGATCTGACAAATAAACAGATACGACAGTAAGTATGTTATCTCCTACAAGGAAATATCCAAAGATGAAGAATCATGAGAGGATTAAGAGAGAGAGAAAGAGAGAGAGAGACAGTGTCTGTGTCCGTGTGTGTGTGCTTGACGAGAAAATGAAGCGAACCACTTTCAATAATAACCGGACCGACACAAGACACACCACGAGCAGGTGAGGTCCGGAAAAGGCCTTATAAGTGGGACGCGAAACCCTAGCCCATCAGGAAACATAAAATGACGAAAATACCCCTGCTTCCGTATTTTCCTTCTTTGACGCACGATAAGCCACCCGCCAAAACCTACGAGAGGAAGAAATTGTTGATAAATGAACGAAAAAAAAGATACACATAGGCGCGGGAAGCATGTTTTTTTGGCGACCCAAAAGAAAACAATTTTTTTCTCTGCCTAATTCAAAAGCTAAAAAGGTACAGAAATGGCGCCACAAAGTTTCTGCTGGTGGGCTTTTGGCTCGCACCAAATGGGTTTCCTAACTATTTCATACTACGCTACAATGCCAATGAATACATGATTGGGAGTTACTGCCGCGTTCACATTATGTTTCGTTTTGGCTCCTTCAGGTGAGGTCGGGTCAAAGCCTGATGGTTACATGTCCACGCCATTTTGAATGGGTCAACACCGGATGAGCCATGATGAGGGTTGGTCTCAATTTCGTCTCACTCATTCCTCTTCATTGGCTTAGCACAAAAGTCTTTTTTTCATTATTATTTTTTAAATTTACTTTTTAACCATTAACCTTTTCACCTGGATGCAGTTTGCATTTTGTTCAAGTAAGAACCTAAACAAATGAACAATGAACCTAACCAAGACCAAATGTATTGAATTAAAATGTTGACTTCAATTTCTCAATTCAGATTGCTTCAATCCTATGAAATTAAGTTAACTAATTAATAGGGTTCTATGCTATTTTTGGATTCCGAGTTGATTTGGTATAGTTTGAATTAAATGTCCACACTTGAATCTGAATAGCTAAGATATTTGGACAAACGAGGACACGTTCATATAATGTATTAAATTCAGAATCTAATGCAATCCTTTTGAGACATTGCAATTGGTGATATCCTGAGTCCACTTACGCAAAATATCCAAAAATTACCTTTATGGTACGGTCAAGGATAAAACGTTCATGCCCAAATTGGTAACACTGACAAGTGCATTGTACTTAATTTCCCAAGTTGTAAACATTATGGATGCATTTGAAGTTTGGAAGATAAAATTCAAGTCAATATTACAGGGATTGTTTATCGGAATGCATATACTAAAATTGAAGATCTTAAATTGGAATTAATTAGCTAAAAATGTGATATTTGTCTTTATTTCGGTTTAAACAAAAATTTGTAAGGCTAAGTTATTTTTAAAATCTTATTTTACTATTATGGCATGACTTAACATAATACTATAAAATTTCATGTTATAATATATTATTAATATAATATTATAATTGCACGTATTGTGAAATATATGATTTCACATCTAATTTACATCTATTTACTTGCAATCATTTATTATTATTATTATTATTATTATTATTATTATGCTCACCCGATCACTCTATGCACAAATGCACAATTTTGAAGACTCAAATTTCGGTTCGCAAGTTCTCACGGAAGGCATTAGAAATGGTTCATTTTTCTGCACATCAACTTATAAATTACTTTCATATAATATGATATAAATTGAAAATAAATATTAATTACTAATGATTATAAATTAGTATGGGGAGATGTTATTTGCACAAAAAATAGATCTGTAATTATTATTATTATTATTATTATTATTGGGCAAATATCAAATTCCTCGAGTATACCGGCTAATCCATGGGGCCTTATACAATACAGCTTTTGAGCTGAAACATTGGCACATCAGAAAAAAAAAAAGGACATGGGCCCAACTTGACAGTTTTCAATTTGTGTGGATCACAGCTCCATGGGCGGAAGATGAAGCATGAATGGCATTCAATAATCCAAGTAGCTCAACGCAAAACCACATTTGGAAGACCGGGGGATATTACCGGGGCATCTCTTTGTCAGCTAAAAACGATGGCATGGGCTCAATCTGGCATATATTTACATGGCCACGTGTGTACAGAACAATCATCAGAGACCGAGTCTACATTTTAGATGACAAACCGAACTTATCAATTGAAAAACAAGCTATGAGACTCACAACTGATGTGACATGAATGCCAATTGAATTGATTTATCATAACATGGTCAAGTGGGTTCACCCAGAAATTACTTCAAGATACAAGACATATATGTGCATGTAATGCAGACATACACTTGCTTTAGACAACTAAAAGATGAGAAGGGGCTTGTCTTGTGAGTTTTATGGTATTGCTGGATGTGATGCACAGCAAACGTTGGTAACACGAGAAAGATAAACCACCAAAAAAAAAAAGGCAACCGGAAGAGCCGAGCATGAGGACACCACACATCCAACAGGCACCCCCCCCCTCTGCAGGCTCCATGCACTCACCAACTGTTTCCCATTTCGAAAAAGTAAAAAAAAAAAAAAAAACAAAGTGGGGCGGGGGGGGGGGGGGGGTGGGGGAGCTGTTCAAACAGGACAGCAATCAACTCAATGGAAATCTTTTAATGATAAAGTGGAACTTATTCAATGGTCTGCCCTCTGTTACAACTGTTTGTAGCATTATTAAATATTAATTGGCCATTGGTCGTCGCTGTCACTTCCCTTCAACCGACGTTCAATTAATTCGAAGCGAATTTCGAGAACAGCGCCCCTTTCATTGCAGAGGACCTGTTCAAGGCGTGCAATAAATTAGGCATCATTGATCTAAGGGACTTAAGATTGGTTTAGTTTTAACTTTTTATTTTTTATTTTATTATTATTATTTTTTAAATATAGACGTGTAAAGGTGGATATTAGCCGTGTTACTGCTTTTTACCACAAGCATACAATTTAAGATGGTCTATAGAAGTTTGCCCCGTCTATTGATCAGTGGACTTTAGTTAGTGAGTTGATGATATTTAATATTTCATAACATTCATGCATATATTATATATTTTGTATAGCTAATATAATTTATTAACTCTTAATGAATATAAATAATTTTCTTATAATTATGAAAAAAAAATTACACTCATTTATTTGACATTTTAAAATAAAATTGATTATTTTTGTAACATCTAAATATATATGGCAAGAGACTAAAAATAAAACAGTTTTTTATTGAATAAAATATTAAACTTGATATTTCAAAATACATTTTACAATAAAATTTAAATATTATAATTATAAAACATTTTCATCTATAATTTAAAGACATTAAAAACAAAGAAAGTGAAAATTCGAACCCGCGTTGAGGGAATCAATTCTGGTCAATGATCTTAGATACTTCTGTTTTTTTTTTTTCCTCATGAATCGAGATGGGCTAAGATCCATTTCATTGGTTTTACCGAGCGATTTAACTCGGGTTTAATCGCCATGCTTAAAAGAATATACTTCTTTATGAAAAGACTCTTCCTTGTGGTAATTTCCTAATCATAACGTGAATAGTTTGTTTTAGATTCTATTAGAAGTAAAGCAAATAGATGACTCGTGGTTGCTGATGATATCTGTCTAGTGGCTACAACACCCCCCTGAAAGTATCCATACCCCATCTCAGACGAACAACTTGAAATCGTTACATCGGAACAAGACATCAAAGATCCATTATATTGAAATATAACCGCAATATCCATGACAAGATGATCATACAAAAGAATACCCTCGCCTCATTTCTTTATGAAATATAACAGGAAAACGAACATATCGTGAATTTGTGTTCATGCACTGAAAAATACATACATAAATTACCACCAGGACTCACGCCATGCAAAGACTTCGGTGTGGCAAACCAATGAACATCCACTGGAATAAAGATGCAGTGATTCAAGCAAAGGGGCCCTGTTCATGCAACAATGAACCAATTGAAGACTTATCGTATGGTTTCACAACGCCTAAAAACCAACCATCACTGACCGAGTAAATACTGTTTCACTTGTATCTTCCCATCACCTTCTCTTATTCAGACACAGTAGTACAGGTTAGATTTGTTGAGGCAACTCTTCAACCACAATGGACACTAGACTGGACTGTAATCAGAAACACGGTGCAATGACCAGACCCAACTTGGCCCCAATCGACCTCGCAAATTGCTTTATCATACCAAACAGTTGACGTCTGCAAAATTCGTGAACCAAAATAACTATTATGTTAATGTTATGACATACCAAAAAGTTATCGTCCCTTAAGAACACTCTAAAAGTTAAGAGCTTAAACTTTTATCGCTTAAGTTTCAGTTTCTAATTTTGGGAAGAAAAGTATGAGAACTATACAAATGGAGAAAACTTCCTATTGTGTAGCTCATGTTCCAGTTGTCCTCCTAATAGACTAAAACAATTATTAAGTTACCAGTTGGTGAGTTTTATATTATGCACCAAATAAAATAGAAATGGTCATAAGAAGTGGTTTCCCCATATACCATGATCCTTATGAGCATTATAGAACCAGCTTTAGAACTAGATGTTGGCATACCCTCAGTGAAAGTTGAAACCGCCAGGTGGAAGTGGATTTTCATTCCCACCAAACTGAAATCCTTGCTGGGAAACATCTCCAGGTGCCTCATCCTCTTCCTCTAACCAATAGGTTTCTAGGATCTTGACTGCCTTCTCATAGATCTCATTGTTGTCATGACTCTGTAAATTTTCAATCTTTTCCAATCCCTCAGCATCATCTATCGCCTGAGCATAGACATTAACATCTCCACTGTTTCCCAAATTCTTCTCAGCTTCCCCAACCTTCAAAATATTCTCTAACCCCTCAAGGCATACGGTAACAATTCTTGGATCAGGGCATACAAGGAGATCACACAATGGTTTTATGCACCCCTGACTCACCAAAAACCTATCATTCACAAACAATCAATCAGCACTCTGAAAGGGCAATAACAGAAGCAAAACATTTAAAGTTCTAAAAGCAAGCAGTACATACTTGATTTGCTCGCTAGTACCACCAGAAGTAGCATTTGAAATCGCCCAAGCAGCTTCTTTCTTTATATCAAACTCAGCAGTTTGAAGCAGGTTAACCAGGGGACCAATGAGATCAGCCTCAATCACAGCCTACATATTTATTAATGTTTGGAGTTAGAATAGAATTATAAGTCCAGGCACAGCTGAAAGTATGAAATCCAAATTTTTCTACCAAAGGAAAAGAAAATATGACCTAAATAAGGATGGGCTGGAAAAATTTTATTTTCACCTGAATCTGTTCCCTGTTTCCAGCTGTAATGTTTGAGATAGTCCAGCAAGCTTCTTTCTTAATGCTCTTTTTGTGGTTATGACTTAATAGACTTAGGAGGCAAGGCAATGCACCATTACTGATCACACTCTGATAGGAAGAAACCCAAGAAAGTTACACCCAAAATGTTTTGTCCAATCCCAAATGCATTAGAGAACAGTAAGCCATTATACCAAGTTTGTTAGCAGGTAACCAGAAAAATCTACTTTCAAAGGCACATTCTCCTGGGGTATTATATGTTCATTGCTTAGCAGTATAACTTTTTCACTCTGTAAGTTCTTCAATCAAGTACTCAAGTTAACCGTGTTTATTCTTTCTATGCCTCCACATTGCTGCACATTGATTGAAGGCAAAAAGCCCCATAGATTCTAACATGGTTTATCATTCAACTGAGTTCAGTAATTATAGCTTCAGGAACACATTCTACTCATGAGAAAAGGAAAAATGGAGACCAAAAACATTAAATGCCTTCATTACACTGATACCTGAGTCTGTAAATCATCCCCTGTCACAATATTTCCAACAGTACGAAGTGCTGGAACAAGAACCGATGGAGATGGATGGCTGAAACATATGCAGTAAAAATTTTTGGTCATATTGTGCCAAAAAATTTTATGAGTTAATGTATTCATCTAGCATGAACAAGAACATTACAAAAACCAATACTCACAGGAGGAGCTCAACAAGTCGATGACCGACACCTGCCTCAATCACAGCTTGGATTTTGTCATTTGTACCATCGGAGAGATATGAGAGTGCCCAACAGGCATCAGTTAGGACTTCTTCATCACTTGAATGCACAAGCCGTTCAAGTAGAGGAAGAGCAGGCCTCACCTGCCATCAATTTCCATGTGTTAGGAAAATGCTACAACAGTCATCTGGAAAGCTAAACAACACAGAAAAAGCAGAAATTAACCTGCTCAAATGGAGGCTGTGGCTTGCCCCTGCAGAAGTTTGACAGTGTCCATGTGGCATTCCGCAGCATTGAGAGCTTTGCGTGTTCATTCAATTGCGCTAGCAGTGGTCCCAGGGCTCCAAGGCTGAGAACAAGGTCACGGCACTTTGGAGAGTCACCAGCAACATTCCCTAATGCCCAAACTGCCTGCAATTTCACCGACATTATGCTGTGAATCTTGTATTTTCTACCATACTACACCTAATAAATAATTTTTACTGATTTCCAAAATTGGGTAAACAACTTTCAATTATATACCTGCTCACGAACATCATCACTGGGGGAACCAAGAAGCTTGACAAAAGTAGGAACTGCACCATGATCAATTACCACCTTGGTGTTCTCTGAGGTTCCAGAAGCAATGTTGGTAAGCGCCCAAGCAGCCTCAAACTACACCAATTCCCAACATGTAAACACATATAAATGCATAAAAATCCACTTCATTCTAAAGTAATATTAATGCAAAGGGATTGCAATCATCATACAACTACAGACCTGAAGCTGCGGGAAATCATTCCTAAGAAGAAACTGAACAAAACGAGGCACAACCCCAGATTGTATAACTTCCTCAATTGGAGGACTTCGTTCTGAAAAATAGAATTTAAAATGCTAAATAATAATACTCCAATTACCAATTAAGATATAAAATAAAGATATTGCCAGATAAGCAAAGAGAACAATTATCAACACAATACCGATTGAAAGTAGCTTTCGGAACTGAGTAGTGGCCTCCAGCTGCAAAGTGTTATCCTCAGACCAAACGCCAGCAACCATTGAAGGCAGACTCTCTAACTGCATCATCATAGGAAAATTTTCAAAAAATTTCAAAAAAAAAAAATCAAATCAATAAACTAAACTAATCCAATCCAAACAAATCCCAAACGCGAAACAATATCCCAAAACTAAAATATTACAATCAACTGCTTGCATGTGTTGAAGTAGGTTACCTTCTTTTCAGTAGCGGAGGGAAAGGCGGAGGCCGAGAACGGCTGGGGCTGCAAACCTTCCCTCCGCTTCTTAAGCAAGCTCTCCTCGCGCTTGCTCTTGCGGATCTCCACCATGTTGTCCTCCCTCCTCCGGCGGCCCTCATCAGCGTCAACGGCGACCTTGTAGCGATTCCGGCGAACCTCGGTTCTAGCGCTAGGCCTCAAAGACATGGCTATTAAAAAGTGGTTTTGTTATCGAGCTTTTGGGGGCGGGCAAACCCTAGCAGATTGATTGAAAAAGCAAAGAGGCAAAGAAACAGAAAGGGGGAAGATGCGGAGGATTGGAAGAGAATGACTCGAGCTTTGATTAGTTGCGGGGTTTAAATATCTGAGGGTTTTTATTTTATTGTTGTTTTTATTATTATTATTTTTTTTCTTCTTCACAATTTTGGCAAGGGTGAGAAGAGATAAATTTGAGTTTTGTTTTTTGCTTCCTAAAATATTGTATATTAACATATAATTAAAATTAAGGCTTTAATATCTCAATTAAGGTTTAAATTTAATTTATTTTATTAATTTAATTTAAATTAAATTAATAAAATTAATATTTAATATTAAATATATAAAAAATTAATAAATAAAATAATGTAATATATAAAATATAAATATTATATATATAATTTAATTATATATAATTTATATTTTAATATTTAATAATATTAAAAAATAATTAATTTATCATATAAAAATAAGTAATTAAAAATAGATTAAAAACTTAAAATTAATTTTTATTAAATGATATTAATTTTTATTTATAATTTTTTATTTTAAAATTAATTTTTTAAAAAATTAATTTAATTTGTAGAATAATTTTTAATTTATTAATTATTAATTTTTAAATTAAATTAACGGATTAAATTGTTACAACCTTAATTAAAACACAAGTACTTATGATTTAAAGTAAAGTAGATAACCTAATTATAGATAATCGATGTCGTTTCATATGTCATCTCACTGGGGATATTAGGCTGCAATGGGGTAAGGATGGGTTTTTATTTCAGACATAATGATTGAAAGTAAACCAATCTTTGCATTGACTTCTTGAGCTAATCTCCCTTTTATTTCTACTCATCTGGCCAATCTAAATTCATTTAAAATTGGATGTTGACGGCAGGAAAGATTTTTTACCGACAAAAATGCGCTTACAGATGTTTTTTCTTCAAATTCGCTGTTACTGACACTAATAAAATTTTTACAGAGGATGTGAATTGTGGAATTTATTATTTGATTAAAACAAAAAAAAAAAAAGGGCGTCTCTTTGACTTGGTCAACAACTTGCTCTGTCCGCGCAAAGGGTACGGAGTCACTGCAATTTACCACCTCGCTGAGTTGCATCTGTGTGTGATGCATTTATATGTTAATCATACAAGAGCAATTGATCAACGTACGTTAGGTGAATTCCCTGAAAATTGTCCCGATAAATTTTCTATTAACAAAATTAAATTAAGCACAATTGCATGTACATGGATGTGAAATATGCCCTTCTCCAGTTTGCTTGCGCAAAATGGAGTACCAATTCCTATGCCCCTATTGCCTTCCCAGGCTCATCAATATGTACTTTACTTGCTTTACACTAGATTTAGGTGGTGCTGCTGTTTGCTGAAGGTTGGTGGGTATATGAATGGTGGCTGTTCAAACTGATTGTCTCTAACGACAGGATTCTCCCTTGCAATGGCAGTGATCTGACGGGGTGGCGATGTTGGCGGAGACGCGTAGAGGGCAGAGGTCTCCAGTATCTCTCGTCGCACGTTTTCGTGCTCTTGGGACATTCTTTGTGCACGTAATGCAGTTAAGTATAACCCTGCTGCAAGGAAGACTGTCGTCAGTGAGAAGACCCCAGCTGCAGTGAACAAGCCTTCTTTGTTGGCAAGGCAGCTTGGTTTTGGTTTACGCCAATTCTTCAAATGACCTGATTCTACACTTAACCCAGTTAAGAGCAGGATCTCTCCAACTGCAAAGCATATCCTGCATGAACTCTTTCACATGTCAATGCCAACAGCATTAAAATTTAATATATGATCTATTTTGAACTTTGCCAAATAGTTTAAGTTTAATTTAACCTTTTGTTCAACAATTTATTCATATAAAGGAAACTTTATTTGGCCATAAGTTTCTTTTTGTGTAAATTCCTTCAAGCTTGATATGTTACATAAGCATATGTTGGACCAGAATGGTGAGATGAACAATGCTGTCATTGATTTATACGGCCGTATGGAAAGAGAAACATCTCAAACTCGCAATTTATATTTTCATCAGGACACTAATTAAAAGCTTTCAGTAACTAATACGAAGAAATCACATGAAATCGTTGGATTATTGTTTCAAATTCTTGTTCAGCCTGACATTGAGGTGAAACGCTCAAAATTCTAAACTGAGATGAGTAATGATTGACGAACTGAAGGGGAAAAAGAAGATGGCCTTACCAAGTTGAAACAAAGAAAAAGCACGCTTGCCATGCTATAGACCTGGCCACCGGGGCAGAATTGGGCTCCCAGGAGACTAGAGCTGGAGGTGGGGCTTTACTGACAGCAATTAACATGTAGATATGTTCCACCACCCAGGCAACTGCCAGACCCACAAATGCAATAGCACCGCACAACAAAGGTGTCTTGCCACTGCTACTATACACGCATTGATGAATTCTACCATTTCCTCTGATGTTAGTGTCGACCCATATCACCTACAAATATGACATATATGTATACACCCACGTAAGTTTCACATCCATGTATGGCTTTTCATCAATGTTTTAAGGTAATGAGCGAGTAATACGAGCACAATTACCTGGGAACGGGTGACTTCGGCGATGAAACAAAGGATGAAGCAAAAAAGGCCACAAAGGATGGTCAAGACCATTAAAAAAGCAGCCGTCTTGCTACCCAAATCCAAGCTTGAAGGACTCGGTGCAAGGTCGGCATGTGTGACGGCTCTTGTTTGTGGCATGTTTAGAGTCCCAACAACGGTCACAATTCATGCAGATACAAGAGAAAGAAGAAGAAGAAGAAGAGAATAATGGAGCATCGATGTTTAAAATCCATTAATAAAAGGGGAAAAACAATTCAAGAATTGCTTGAAGCAAAGGTTGCTTAAAGGCCGACGATTCGAGGGTTATGGACTTTATTGCTCAAAGTATTCACACAAGGAATGTTGGATTCTAAGGATTTTGCTCTAAGGATATTCATTTTCTACTCGATGATGGAGAAAGATAATGCAACGGGGAAAATTGCTTATGACGCGCAACTGTTCTCTCTTTTTCTGCTGCTTTCTGTGGTTTCCAAACTACTTTGTTACGATATTTTTTTCCTCTAATTAGTTGGATAAAAGCGCATTTCAGAGAAGGCATGAACATATTCCAACGTGGGAGTGAAAAAAATAATAATAAAAAAAGATATCCAAGCGCAATCTCGGTTCACTGAAAAATGAGCAGCTACACAGATTTCAAGGATCCGATTTGAGCCTTTTACATAAGGGTGGACGGTAGCCCTTCCCCTCCTTGGATAGAAGGGGACAAATCCTTCTTAGTGGGACTTAAAACAATAGCCACCCCTCAACTGTTGAACGCTGACTGTTGAATGTTGACAACTTCAACTTTGCAGGGCACTTAAGGCATCTAGCAAGACAAGCCATATTGTCTTTTTGTGTGTAATTTTCTAAAGGTGGGGGACATAGAGGAATTGATTTTTTTAGAAGCAGTCCGTGTTTTTTTCTCATCTCGTAGCGCCCTGATAAAATTTTGAAAAATATTCCTGATACAAATCCAGATGCGGGGACAGTAGTGGGGAGAAATCTGGTGGTTGAGAACGCTTCGAGTAATTAAAGATTGCCGTCAGGATCATGTTGAACTATCTTATCAACTCAGGGCAACCAATGATCCTGGTACAGCAACAAATCCAATGATCATAGTCGTCTTTAGGTAAGGCCTTGCACTATGTATCCGAAAATTAAACAGAAAATACATAGGATCCCTTAACTAGCATATAAGCAGACCACTCCTTTAGTTCTGTATCCAGAAATTTGCTTTGCCAATTGGCAAGAACACGAGTCACGTAGATGCTTCAGATGCTGCAGAAACATACGATCAGCTAAACTGACGCACCTTCAAAATACAATATTCTTAGTTGTCTACGGACTGTGAGTGCATGTATTCTTTTGGATTTTGGTTAAAATTTCTTTCTGAATTCCTTTCCAGAAAATTTGCGAAAAAGATAGTGCTAGTCATCTTCAACTTGTCACCTCATGCCTTCCAAATTCTTACTCTTTAGATGGTGTTTTTCAGTGTTGTACAAATTAACGGCAGAAATTGAACACAGCCCATTTCAAACATTCCTGTGTTATCTTTTTTCATCAATCGCATAGATGCATGTAAAAGGGGCTTCGGAGCATCTCATGACTTTGCCAAACTCTTAGAACTCACAAACAACGGACAAGCAATTGTCATGGTGCATCCCTACTTACTTCAATCACAAGTTATACGAAACTTATTCCACGAGTAAGAATTTTACAAGGTTATTCCTTCTGCACCTCAACAAATATGACTTTCCTCTGTCACCCAACTTGTTTTGAAAATATTCCTTTACCATGTCTGCTTAGCAATTTGTAGCATGAGCCCATGTCAGCGCATATAAAACTCAAATTCACATCCATGCCATTTCCACCAGTGTTGATGGCCTTTCAGTTTCATTGTCTCTTTGGTTGAAATCCTGCATCCTGGTTCCTGGATACCCATATATATGGCTTCTGAGAAGGCTTGTGTTGGGGATGCTTGCAGCAGCAGCAAACAAGCCATTGTTGAAGAAAAAAAGTCCGACATGAAAGCGACGAGCAACTCTAATTTCGAGAAAGCACTGGCGAAAAGAGCACTTTTTGGGCCACAGCATCATCGGACCAAGGGCAGGAAATTGGTGAAAAATTGTGCCAAATTGTTGCCAAGCAGGCTGAGCAAGGTTTCATTGGCTGACGACTCAGAATGCTAAGGTATATGCGTTGCACCATTCAGCATAAAAATCCCCCGTGTAAGTAAAATAAAGGCACAATATCATAGATATTATGTCGTCTTGAAAAATATGTACAGGAATGCATGATCTTAGGCGTGCCTAGAGAAGGAATTTATTGAAAAGAAAATCAGATTCCGTCTTGCTCAAAGGAAGTTATACATCATAGCTCAGTGTGGCTAACATCATCTGAACATTAAACAAGATGTTCAATCCAACTGAGATTAAAATATGGAAGTAAATAAAACATGTTCGAAAGGTATATACTACTCGTGTTCCTACGGCTTGCTAGACGATGAAAAATGTCTATGGTGATACGGGAAATTTTCCGCGACACTTACGGCAGTCAGTCCATACCTGTTTTGAAGCATTCTCGACCAAGACAAATCCTGATTACCTAATTCAAAGCAAATCAAAATTTATGCGTTTTGACTGATTATAACAGAGATACTGATCTGAAAGAAATATAAGAAAAGAAAGATAAGAGATGGAATCGTGAACCTATGAAGGATGTAAATGCACCCCTGTAGAGAATACCTCTTTCAATGTGATTGCTTTTACAAAAGCTACGATCTTCAATATCCTACTCCATATGTATCCCATCTCAGAGCCACTAAGAATATCAGCCTCTGTTCACGAACAATCTGGCATACCATGTCCAGAATAGCCTGGAGCAAGGTCCAGAACAACGCTTCCTATTCCTAGACACCTCTTACATCTATTGGATGGTTGGACTTCTCTATTTTTGCTCCCCAGTAGTTATTGAATCATGAGAGTCCCAAATTGTAAAATAGTGGACTATTTCATCATTTTCTGTCATTTTCGATGAGTCAACTTCTTTCATGGCAGCAAGGTCAATCACATGATCACTTTGATTAACATTTCTGAAAAGACAGCGGCAGGTTTCTCACACTCCATCCTGTTGCAAGTATAAGGCTGTTTAATTGAAGACCCTTGGCGGAATTGCACTCAAATTCATGAGTGGGGTCTTGGGAGACAAATCTTTGACCAATAAAAGGAACGAACTTCCCGGAATTTTGCCATAGTATTGTCTTTGGGTGTCTCTTCAAAGGCACCAACGCCATCTCATGGCATCTCAGTCGCATTTTCAGAAGATTCCATGGCTATAATTGTTCATTTGGCATTCTTTCACCAATTCACATATGGGGCCCTGCAGCTGCAAGCATAACTGATGTGCTAGAAAGAGCAAACCAAGAAATTACATGCCCGTGGAAAATATCAAGGAGAATGACACAAAATTTAACTGTGATTTAGGCATACCTTAAGCCGCCTTTTGATGGTTTTATTTAGAATATTTACTATTTTTATTTTTTTTACGTATCATTTATTTATAATTTTAAATTATATAAATTTATTTTTTAAAAATAAATTTTATTTATTATAAGATATAAAATTATTAATAAATTATATTAAAAAATTAAAATAAAAATACCCTTATATAAACAAAACCGACATAAACTGAATTGGATATATTCCTTACCCGTAAGGAGGAAAAATCAAGCCCAAGTTTTAATTTTCTTAAATTTTCTTGTAATTGGGATTGAAAAATAGAAAAACATACTAGATGAGAACCTACAGCTTGAAATGATGAAATTGCGCCAATATATATATATATATATATATTATGAAAATTACTTTTTTGAGTATTGATTTGCTTATAAAATTTTTATAGAAATGGTATGTGTACATGTATGAGTGGAGTATATTAACATTACCCTTGTAAGGATCTCAAATCTGGAGCTGCCCGTTGGGTGCATCCGTCTTTTAGCATTTGACCGTGTCCCATGCCACGTATGTCAACTTCTCTGTCCACCTCGCTGTAACTTTTGCACATAACCGGTGACAGACAAATCATGTCCCTCGATTGGATTTTGAAATCCAAAGAGACGTTGCAACCCTCGTACCTTCCAAACAATTGTTAACAGTATAAATAATAATAAAAATAACAACAATTATTTCACGGACCCATTATTTTTTTTTTTTTTGGCGTTGGAAGAATTAGAAAATAAAAAACAAAAGACAAAAAGAAAGCACTGTTTTACATAATGTTGTCTCCATTTAATGCATTTGAACCGAACACTCAGACACCGTAACTCTCCCCCGGTGTCTCTCTCTCTCTGACATTCTCTTTCTCTCACATTTCGGCAGACCCATGAAGAAAGATTCAATTTTTCACCTCGTCTCTTATAAATTTCGGTAAAATCTTCATTACTTGTACAGTAATAGCATTAAAGGGGGTGGGGGTGGTTGAAAGACAGTGACAAAACAAGGGAAGCGAGGATCGAGAGTGGGCTTTTTTTTGGCTGGTTCCTCACTTTCACTCGCATTGTTTTCCTGTAAGTTCTTTCTGGCTCTGTATTTTGGATTGTGTTTGATATGGCTTGATTTTTAGGAGTCTTGTTGTTTGTTTGTTTGTTTGTTCACTTCAAATGGATTTTTGGGTTTCATTTGTTTCTCTGAATTTTTGGACTTTGGGGGGCTCTGTTTGGTTGCTTAGAAAATGTGCTATTTGTTTGACATAAATGTGTTTAAGAAAGCTATAGAGTAACTGGCAGAGCTTACAACTTTCTTTTCTACACTAGAGTAGCATCCTTATTACTCTCCTTTCATCAATCATGAGTTGGTGGTTTTTGTACGTCCTTAAATTCTTGGTTAAGGTCGTTTTTCCCCCTTTCTGCATTGTAGAAAGTTCAATTCTTTGGGATTTATCTGAAGCAGAGAAATCATAGATTAAAGAGATTTTCTTTCATGGAAGATTCAAGTGTTAAGATTACAAAGAAGCCAGAGAAATGGGTTGAGGAGCTGAACTGTTAATATGGATTCATTTATGAGGTTGATAAACGGAAGATTGGTGGCGTCTAATAGAACAGTGATGTGACGACATTTATCACCGACATTGGTAGTAATGGAGTTGTAGGCCTTGATAATAGACAGCTTTTCTGGGTAGCTTTTGGGGACTTTAGGGGTCCAGGGGTCAGAGGCAGCAGTCATGATTTGGTGGAGGTTACATCCCTCTTGTGAAACATTCATTGCCAGTCGGAAGTTGCAATAGGCTGATATCATTTGGATTAAAATGAATTTTATCTGCTTTTTTTAGGCCCAGAATGATTAGTTTGACTAGGCTTAGTTAATTTCAGTTCCATGGGATCATATATAAAAGAATGGTGTTTTTTTTTTTTTTTATTGGTCGATAAAAACATTGTTTTTTAGTGACCACATAAATGCTCCAAAGTTATAGATGAAGGTGGAATTTCCAACGACAATAACAGTATGAGTTTAAGGGTGAATTGGATAGATAAACATTACCAATCTGAAAGCGGTTTTAGATGCAGTGATTTCATTGCATATGGGCTTTGCCTGAAAATCATCCAGATGGAAATGTAGACCATTCTTGGTAACCTAACAAAATGGAAGTTTGTAGACAATTTTTTTCCCTCTTGAACTGTTTAAGAATTAGTTAGATCACTTGATGTTTGATCTACATAGTATGAAGTGCGTGATTGTTTGCAATCATATGAAATGTTTAATAGCTGATAAGTTGTATTTACTGGATTACAACTGCAATTCTGTTGGGAAGGTAAACCGTGATTTGTCTTTAATTAAGTTGGTAATGGACAGAATCGATGATTCATCTTGCCATTTTCCATTTATAGATGCTGAGCAAGTTGTGATCATTCCAGAAAATGGGTGCTGAGAAAGAAACTTTAAAAAGTGGAGGCTATGTGGGTGGTTTTTTTCAGCTGTTTGACTGGACTGCAAAATCTAGGAAGAAGCTATTCGCAAGCAAGTCTGAAGGTATAAGCTTCTTCTGCTACCATTCAGTATTTAGCAACAAATTCATGTGTGCATTTACATGATTAGCCTATTTCATTTAGTTAAGGACCTGTTTTCGTATTCTTTTTCAGAGCATCCAAAACAAGGGAAAAGAAGTGATGGGAACTTGCCAATGACTCATCTTTATCTGGTTCAACTATGAACATTTTGGTTTTTCTTTATGTCATACCTGTTATTACAATTTTGACATAGACACATTTGCTTTAACATTTGTAGATGGATGAGGATGAAACTGGAGCAGGAGGAAGTAGTGATTATAGTTGTGCCTCTTCAGTAACTGATGATGATGGATGTGGAGCTAGGGCCCCTGGGGTAGTAGCCAGGCTTATGGATTGGATTCTCTTCCAACATCTAGTATATCTGAGCCCAACTCTGCCCAATTTTTTGATACTTGGTCTCTTCAAGATGCTTCTAATTGTAGGAAACATTTTGATTATCGTGACTCCCAAATTATGTGCCCTGGAAATGTACCGAGTAGGGATGGTCCTCCCAGGAACTTTCTGGATACAAAGACACAGAAAGTGCTAAGCAGGCCTGTTGAAAAGTTCCAAACTGAAATATTACCTCCTAAATCTGCTAAATCGATTCCAATTACACGCCATAAACTTCTATCTCCTATCAAGAGCCCTGGCTTCATTCCAAGTAAAACTGCTGCTCATATAATGGAAGCAGCCGCAAAAATTATTGAATCTAGTCCCCAAGCTGCTGTCAAGACCAAAATGCCCATTATTGGATCTTCTTCAGTGCCCTTGAAAGTCAGAGGTCTTGAAGAAAAACTGAATGCTGCACAAAAAGTGCCTGCTGGGACCTTTTTAGGACCCCTGAAGGTCCGTGATCTAAAAGAGAAGGTCGAAGCTGCTCATAAAACATCCAGGCTTCCTGAAGTTTCTACTCAAAAAACAGTTGAGTCAAATGTGGCTAAGTGCCTCAAGGGGCAGTCATTGAACAAAAGTTGGAATGGATCAGTTGAAGCACGGTCTTTTAGGGCATTTCCTGAGACTGAAGGCTGCTCTTCTGGTATAAAGAAAAAGGGAAAGTCTATCTCACTTGCAATTCAAGCAAAGGTTAATGTTCAGAGAAGAGAAGGTTTGAGTTCAAGCAATAGTCAAGGCTTGGTAGTCCAGAAAGAACAGAGTGAGGTTCTGTCTACCCAGCCCTTCAAAAGCCAACCAAATGCTCAAAAAACTTTGCACAGAAGAAGTTCCACAAATAATACCTCTGGTGTGCTCCGACCGAATAATCAGAAACAGAATTGCCTAATGGACAAAGACAAATCGGTCTCAAAGCCTTTGGTCTCCAACTTGCAGGGTAGAAGAGTTCCATCCAGAAACAGTTCCCCTTTGAGACATAAAACTTCAGGTAAAATTGTTGGCCCCAAAATTGGGTCCAGGAAATTGGGCTTAGACGTAACAGAGAGTGAAAAGGGAATTTCTAATTGCATCACAAGGAATAATCCTAGGAAGAAACGATCAATTGAAGGGAACTTACATCTCGAGAAAATTCAAGTAGTTGAGAACACAATGATTCAGAATGGTCCAAAGGCCACTGAATCTAATCCATTAACTGAAAAGCACTTTGGTTGGGCAGAAGAAAGCAAACGTAAAGGCATGGATGTAGTTTCATTTACATTTTCAGCCCCCTTGACACGGTCTATGGCTGGTTCTGGAGCTTCCAGCCCTGTGGGGCAGCGAGACATTGGTGTCCGCACAGATATTGGGGGCAAAAGGCTGTTGCTGGATGCAGATAGTACCAAGCAATCTTCAGTGGGTTATAATGTAATAGGGGGAGATGCTTTGAGTACACTTTTGGAGCAAAAGTTAAGGGAGTTAACCAAAAGTATTGAGTCTTCTAGCTGCAATTCTGTTAAAGTAGGGTCAACTTCTACTTCTCCACCAACCTTGCAAGACCTGTTATCCACCCTTAATGCAGGTGGCACAAGTAGGTCGCCCTTTAAGAAGGATCAAAATGTCTCATTTTCAGATAGATCTGGTAGCAACTATGATTCAGACTTAAAATCACCGAATTCCATAGCACCCAGACTGAAACGAGGGTTTCAGGTACTAATTCCAAATTATGAACTATTGGGTTGGTTGACCTTTATTTTTGCTTGATCTGTATAATCCTGCATACTGCTTGGTATAAATGTATTTTTTTTCTTCTAATATTTTGATGCCAAAGTTGTGAATATTAACTTTTCTTTGTTCTGCTAAGTGTCAATATTAACTATTTTTAATTGAGAAAAATTCTTGGAAATAAACTATCCCTGCTGAATCTGCAATCTCAGGTTTAGGTAAAATATGGCACACTGCCAACTGAAACCTGTTGTGATAATAATGAGTTGGCAAAGCTATTCTTGTTCCTGATGATGTTTTCAAAGTGACCATTGATCATTACATTTTTTGAAGCAACCATAGACCTTTGTTAAGTTGCTCCATGGAAGCATTTCTAAGAATTGTCTTCCGTGGTGGACTTTTTTTCTCTTTTGATTGCTTTCTTGTTATCAAATTTTTATCATACTTTTTTTGTGACTGTCCTAATTCATTAATCTGATGATTTACATGTTTTATTCCTTCCAATCATTAGGATATAATTAGTTAATCTGACAGTACACATGGCTTTTGCTTTTGGAAAATTTTCTCAAGCTCCTTTTCAATTATTCCTTCCAGCCGTAGAGTATAATTGTCCCATAGTTTATCACTATATCATTGGAAGTTAGGCTGATGCAATTCTTTACATATCAGGGAGTTGATGACACAGAAGAGTGCATCAGTCAGCTTAATGACTCCACAAAGCTACTGGATTGGAGGCGCCCCAGCCCAATCTCTGTCCTTGAACCTCCTTGTTCAACTGAAAGTTGCAGCTCATTGGATAGTATGGATAGTGGTCGTACAGAAGGTAAGAACATCATATCCTTCACGTTAAACTCAAGCTTTGTTTTCTGCATTTTATTAAGTAAAACTGCTAACTTGCACACAATGTCTTTTCAGAAAGCAAGCAGTGTTCATCCATCCATGCACAAGAGGCTCTTGGTTTTAGTCCAACTATGAATTTTCACCAAATAGATGCGAAATTGGATTTATCCGATTCTGCTTCTTCGGTGTCTGCCAGAACTGTGTCAAGAAAAAGTACAAATATAATACACGAGGCAGATCTTTCAAAACCTATAACTGACTGGGAAATAGAATACATAAAAAAGATTTTCCTTGGTCTGGAATTGATGTTTCAGGACTTTGCAATGGGGCAGACTCAAGAGATAATAAGTCCTCATCTGTTTGATCAGTTGGAAATCTGTGGATTTGAAACTAATGCTGTCGAGGCTAGGTTAGAAAGGAAGGTGCTGTTTGATTGTGTCAGCGAATGCCTCAGCCTAAAATGCAGGCGCTGTGTCAATGGAGGATACAATACATGGACGAAAGGGTCGACAATGTTAAAAAGAAAAGAGAAGCTTGCTGAAGAAGTTTACAAGGAGATTACAGTGTGGAGAGGCATGGGAGACTCTATGGTGGACGAGCTTGTAGACAAGGATATGAGCTCTCAGTATGGAAAATGGCTGGACTTCCAAGTTGATGCATTTGTACTAGAAGTAGAGGTTGAGGGCCAAATATTTAGTTCCCTAGTTGATGAGGTCATTGCTGATGTCTTATGGTTTTGATGCTACAGATTTCTTGCGTTTTTTATGCCCACAGCTGATGTATTAATTTTAGTGGATTTCAGTATGAGGAGCCGGTCTTGTAAAGCTGATGCCTTTTTGTTTGTTTTATTTTTGGTTGAGACATTTGAGAATGACAGCCTTCCACTTCCAGGATATGCAGTCCTTTTGTTTACTTGGGAACCTAGTGTCTGTAACATTCATCTTCATTTAGGGTTCATCTTATTGTTCATCCCTGCCTCTGAATATATCAAAGCATTTGTTGGTTGTCGTCATCTGCATCTAATGATCAAAATTTCCTAGCATATCTAAACCTTAAGCTCCTGGGGTTGCTGTTCTGTTTGTCTGCAGCGTTTTGTCATTGTTTCTTCCTTGTTTCTTTCATTACCTGAGACTAGTGACCCATAAATCAATAAATTGCCTGGCTGTATCATGAATTTAATTCATTTGGAAAGAAACCGATCTATTACTCGCGATCAAGAATTGTACGAGTTGCCAAACACCAATCTATTCGAGACGGCGGCTGGTTTCTTTTAGGATACAGAGGTATAAGGCTCAGTGGAGACTACCATTCCCAGTTGTTTTCAGATTTGTGAGGGACATTTGGCCACTCCAGAGCTGGATGGAAGAGGCTGGATTTGCCTTCTGTCGGCCACCACATACTACCATAACCAGACAATTGTCAAGACGTTGCCTTGTCCTCAAATCAGAAAAATGACGAAATTAACAGTCACTTTCATCATCATCGTCATCATCAAGTGATACCGAGGACCCTTTGTGATTGTAGCAGGAGAGCAGATAGATAAAGCATGGCAGAATGGGTTGAGATGTATAAAGCTCTTATTTGCTGCGCACAATTGCTGCATTTATTTTTTTGGTTGAGAAAGGTCAGTATAGCTCTCTAATTTGTGAACTCACCTCCCAACCCACAACAACAGAGAATCATAAAACAGGGGATTTACTAGATGGCAAAACTTTATGAATGTAAATTTGTTCTCCTGATCTAACTCATTATATAATATGAATGTAATTACAATTTTTTCAATTTTTGTAAATTATCACCCTTACTTCTTTTAATTTTTTTTTATTTATTCATTTAAAAAGTGTAAAAGAATAATTTTAATGGTACAATATATTGGTCCGTGTCTATCCCTTCATCTATGTTTTCCCAACACAACATACTCTTGTTCAGCGCTGTGTCAATGCTAGCAAGAAATGGGTAGTTTTTTGTTTTTTGTTTTTATTTTTATTTTTTAGTTTTGAGGGCCGGACCCTAATTTGCGGGCTCTTCCAATGCATATTTTTTGTAATGCCTGAATTGGCAAACCCAGCAAATTTAGAACCTGAATTAATCCATTGTGTTACTAGGCAAGTGACAACTTAGTCTAATGGTTGATTACATTGCTGAGGTTGAATATAACTTAACACTTGCCCCATTTTGTCCGCTTCATCTCATGATTCCCCACTACGCGTGTGATCACCACCTCCCATCCACTCACTGCCAAGCCATTCTTCACCAACCTTTGAATAGTTGGATTGAAGAAAACAATCCTGCCGCCCCTCGCTCTCCTTGATCACTTGTGGCCTTTCTGTCGGGACCCATGACCCAATTCTGTCTCTCCTCACTTGTGCCAACTGCCAATCCATTCTGTTGGGTGTCACTGCTGCTTGGGCCGCCAACTTCACCATGCAGGGCATATTTAAGACGCTTTATTTCAACGTCCAGCCATTCATACGGTCCAAAACCCTCAGCACTGTCTCTCTCTCTCTTTACTTATTATTTCTTGGGTATACACCCAAGAGCCCTGAACATCTGGGTTCGTTGTCTCTTCTGCTTCATGTACTTTTGGGCCCCCAGAGACAGAACCCATTATCTGGGTGCTGCCTCTATTTGACCAGTGCCGCTTGCGGTTGGTTTAAGTACTGCATCAGGAAAGGTTGACTTCTTGGCCTTCTCCAACGAGATTAATGTGGTAATGGGGTTTTTCATTGCTGAGCGGATACTTTTACCGCCTTTAGGCTCGCTTGCCGCCCCAACGATATTGGCGACATTCATGGCGTACTGTATCCAATCACACTCGTAGACTTGGCGAAGCTGTAGATTTTTCTCCTTAGACGAGAATTCCAATGGTTCTTTATCTCATTATCTGATCTTCCAAGCAGATGGGCAGCGACAAGAGACCACCTAGAACAACTGGATTCATTAATACTTAATTATAACACGCAATAAGCCATTAGCTCTGATATGAAAGTTAACAACAAAGAAAGGGGTGAAAAAAAAAAAAGGCGATGCAAGGCTAATTTTATCAAAGAATTATGCCATTAAATCAACGTTCTGAATTTACTATTATATATGCACATTTACATTATCAACTGTACATATATGTGGATGTTGTGGGGTTTTTTTTTTTTTTTTTTTTTTTTTTTTTAATTAATAAAATGAAAAAAAATAGAAATGGTGTCCTACAGTGCTGTCAAGAAAAATTGCGTTGGATCCATTTTACACAGAGGACTGACTCGTTACACTGTACTCACTACCAAGTAAATTTTATATTACCCAATAAAAATTACCAACTATCTTTAGAACCGTACAAGGCTAGGTTGGTCCACTCAAGAAGCAAGGTAGATTTTGGTTCAAAATGCAAGTCTTCTCTATTGGGCCTAGATGGATCAATGTAGAAAACGTTATATTACTATCATGGGGTATATGAAAAATTAAAATGGAATAAATTAAAAACTCGTCGAATTTTGATTTATACCCAACATAAAAGCCATGGGAAGAAAATTGATCTATCAATCAAGCACTTTTTGATGCTCATAAATTACATTCTTTAACAAAGAAGAAAGATAACAAAAGACTGACGGAACAGCTTCGAGGTCAATGTTAATATGAGGCTTGTTTTTGGCAGTGGAATTTGTTGAGAAATTCAATGGGGGTTGTGAAGCAGTTGGATACTGAATTTGAATCGTTGTCAGTTGGTAAGCTCGGGCTCACTAAATAGCACCACAAGGCACAGTAGAGGGCTGTGATTGGTCCACAGGGAGTGCTGCATTCATGAGCTTTTGATCTCCCACCATGGATGACTCTACTTTCTCCTCTTTGTTCCTTCTTGTCTTCATCAAACGAAATCTTTTAGCCCATCCACCACACAGTATATCACATTCCGTAACATACGTCAGTGGATTAGAATAATGAAATTAAGGCAGCTGCCCAAAGTAGTTTTCAACTGATTGCGTAGTGATAAGCAGCTTGATCACGATGAACTGATTATAGTTATTAAATTATATTGAGTAATTGGGTTTCTAGACTCAAAAGGCATGCCCATTCGGCCTTTGCATACTATCTTGTGAAACAAGGTGACAGCGACCGTGTAACGTCAAGTTGATTCATGAAGAAGGTACAAATGTCCCCAATGTTTTCAATAGAACATGGAACTGGGGAGACCCCCCCCCCTCTCAAGATTTCAATAGAACATGAAAGAACAAGGCAGAGACCACGAACTTTGGTCTCCATATTTGCTGATGCCAAAAAGACCAGCTAGCTAAAGAGTAATAATAATGAAGAGGAATGTAGTAGCCGAATGCGCCCATATGAAGACCTTCTTCATTCTCGGCTTTGCTATTCTTCTTCAATTACCCTGCCAACGTACCAATAGGCAGAATAACAAGTGTGTGTGTGTGTGTGTGTGTGAGAGAGAGAGAGAGAGAGAGAGTGAGCAAAAACAGATTGGCAACTTGCAGCATGGCGGCATGTCTTTGAGGCACAAGCGCTATGGCATCGCCTTTATGGCGCAGTAGGTGGTCCAATTTCGTGGGAGCTTTGACAGAGTATGGCCATGATGCACGGTCTTGAGTAGTCAGAATTTCCCATTTTTATGTCTCGCAACCCCAGAAATTAATGAACGACAAATCCACAAGGTGACAAAAAGGCAAGTAGGCCTAAAGATAGGGTCCCTCGGGCTTGGTTGGATACGGTACTGGTGGACCATTCTTCAGCGCAAGATGGGATTTCTTACAGCTATGTGGTAAGGGGAAAGAAGCAGGTACACGACTGGTAATGGACCAGTGACATTTATCAAAGGGCGGCCTCCTACTCTACATTACGTTCTTTGGAATTGGTTACCAAAAAGACTCACGAGTCACTGAAACGATGGAGTAAGAATTTCTGCTAACAGATGGCCATTCTAAAGAATAAGCCTCTGAACCAAACGAAATCCGATCCAGGCCATCAAGTTCATGCAATTGATCACTTGAATCCTCTTTGTTTGATTCTTCTAGTTGATTACGGAATTCAGGCTTCAGAAGCTCAAGCTCATCTAAAACCGCTGTCAGCCTCTGTAAAAGTCAAAAGTAACAATTAAATTACACTATACCACCATAAACTTTAGAATACATTAAAAAAGAAAAAATTATAACAACGATCACCTTCCTGTAGCTTGCTCTTTCCTTAGGCAGCAAAACTCGATAATCCCGATGGAATGGAATAGTTTCGGACACCAAACTAAAACAAAACAACAACCAAAGTCACTAAGCAACTCGGCAACTAGGTTTCAGACACAAACAAGTTATCCAAGAAAAACATCGTTTCGCTTACCTTGAAAACCTAAGTAGAATAATATACAAATCTATAACATTGTTCTCCTCCCGATGAATGCTTGCCTGAAGCCAACTCAAAAAGAAACACAACAACAGAAAAAAAAAAAAAAAATCAAACAACGACATTCGCCAATTATGTTCAAAAATTCCAAAAAAAAAAAAAAAAAGGAACCTGTCTGAGTAAATTATCGGCAATTCGATAATAGTTACAAAGAGGTATCCTATTATCCACCTCGACTTTTCGAGCAACTCTGTTGACGTTGATCCTCATTTTTTCTGGCCTTGCTATTCAGACAAAGAATCTCCCTTTCGGATGTCTTCGAAGGGGAAAGAAAGATACAGAAGAGCATCGTTGTCAGTTTCGAGCTGATTAAGGTTTTATTGATGTCGACATGATGAGTTGCTCGGCGATGTTCCGACTACACACGGACGCCGTTGTCCACTTGTCCCGTTGCTATTGGCCTCTAACTAGGGCCCACTAGACATTTGATTTTTTTTTTTTTGGTTTCCTCTCTCCTTCTACCCTGCCAATTTGAGTTACAGTTACTCCAATGTTATGTTTGTTTTAATATTTATTTTGTACGTATTTTATATTTTATATTTAAATTTTTTTGGTCTAAAAATCAGAGTTAAGAGGGGAATAATTTTGTGCATATATATATATATATATATATATTTTTTAAATGTAAATGTCAAGAAAATTTTCTTAATTGTTTTTTTTTTTTTATGAAGTAATAAAATTTGCATTTTAATTTTAAAATTAAGAATTTAGGAATTGACAAAATCATTGTGTGACAGCAGAAGAGTCAGGAACGCCGGAAAGGTACCAATGACTACAGTCTTGGATCATCGGAGGGGTGGACGCCGGTATTTGGAGGGGTGGCCATCTTTTCGGTAATCTGTCGTTTTGGTAATGTTAAGATAAAAAATTGGTGTCTTCATTTCTGATATGACAGATTCAAGGATGCTCATGAACCATGGAAATGTTGCAAGTTGACTGTCATTGGTTACTGGCTTCTTTTCGCCATCGCAATGCTCGCCTGGATTCCATTGCCCTTTCCTGCAATCCCCACAAGTACAGACAGGCAGGTTTTGGTAGTCTACAGTATGGTGTTTTTATTGGCTATCAGCTAAGTGGATCGGCAAAGCAATTAGAAGCAATGATTCAGTATACCTGAAGTGAGAAGCCGAGTATCCACAGAAGAAGACCCTAGTACGGCTGCTGTTGATGTTATTATCAGTCCATTGAGCCCAAGTCCACAACGCTTTTATGTGTGCCTCAGCCACTTCTGGCCTGCTATAAACATGAGTACCTTCCTGAACGTAACCTTTGCTGAAACAAGGAAAAATAGAGGATGTAGGTCAAACTTACTCATTTGTTTGATCCTAGAAGTGTCAAAACAATGATGATGGTGAAGGGATCGTTTGTTTAATACACCCTTCGAAGGTTTTTTGGTGAGTCCACAAGTGTCCTGTGTTGAAGACAATTATATCAGCATCAGGGTACTTGGAGGAAGTGCCTCCCATTATATCAAGGCTCTGTGTTCTTCTTCTAGCTCCAGACTTGTCTGTGATATTCCATTCTTGAGCCAGGAATGGTGATCCGATGAAGTCTATTGAGCATCTTTAATCCTACATTCATTGCAACAGCATGTTTAAAATTTGCTGCCACAAAATTTCTTGGAACTTCGAGAGAAGTCAAGTCAAACGGTCTGTGCCTATAATCAGGACAAAGCAATGCCAGGATTTGAGTAGATAAATTCACATTCCAGTATATCAGTGGAAAATAACCCCAAGGCTGTGAAATTGTAGGTTGAATTAGACTAATCAAAATTTTCAATATTTCAATTAAGTGTTCCTCACGTTGATGGGATGTGGACTGGAATCCTAGTATTTTGACAAGTCACAATAAGCATTCTGGAGATTATCTTCGTTGCAACATTGTATAATGCATTCAATGCAAAACTAAAATTAACCAACACACAATTTCATTTTAGGAGCCATTCCTAAACGACGCCTGAGCACTCAACAAAAGAAGACATCAACTACAATTGAACAGAGGCAAAAAGTTGACAGAATTAACAACAGATAAAAATAAGAATGGAAAGTGATACTGAACTCACCGTAAATTTGGAAGAGTAAGACCTCCGAGTCTTCAGCTGGTACTTCTTGGCAACTTTAAGGATTCTGCTCTTATTCTCCACAGAACCTCTCAATGCACACACCAAAGATTCCCACATATTCCTGCTCAGTGAGTCCCCCACAAACACCAATCTCTTCCCACTCAACACCCTAAGCATCTTTCCACCATCAAACCTAATTCAACAAACCAACAACAACAGACAGTCACAACATGCAAGAAAAGACCAAGATCAACTCAAAACTGAAAACTTCCTTGATTGTAACCACATTTAGAACCTTGGAATTTGGCACCCATTGGGTTCCCATCGGTACTTGAAGTAATTTGAATCAGGTCTTCCATTCTTGAAGCAGTTGAAAGAAACATCAACATAAGGGCAAGACCCAGGTTGGTAAATGGGATCAGAATCATCAATGATCCAATACCATCAAAGGTATCGCTAGAACTGAATTCTGCAATCACATCATTTCTTTCTTTTCTTGAATTCCTGCGAGTTCTTTCCATTGCAGCAATGGAAGAAAGCTTGCAATTTTCGCTAAATTCTGGTACAAGACACGTGCTTGACTTTGAGTCGGCGATTGAATAGAAATGAGAGATGTAACTAGCTACAAAGAGAAGGCGGGAAGCAAAAGCAGAGGCAGCGAAAGGTGTAGTGTAGCGGTTGGTTACTGAACTAGAGAGGAAGAGAAGGGAAAGAAGAACAAGTGAAACGGCTAAAAGATTGGTTCTTGACCTTGATCTCGTAAAAGAAGGACAAGAAAAGGACGTTCTTGAGATGTTGAAATTAGTCAAATGGGTCTTGAAAGATGCCATCGAAAGGCTCAAACTTCCAAGCCTGTAAAATGGAAAAATATGTCAGATTCAGATTATGCTTCGCCATTGAGTTTTGATTCCTGCCTTCTTAAATTCAGTTTTCATTGTTTTTTTTTTTTTGGGGGGGGGGGGGTCAACAATTTCAGTTTTCAAACCAAGGCACAATGCAACAACATTCATGAAGTGTTTGCCGCAAAAAGACCTTCTCATAACGAGACTGCAATTTAACATGGTAAAGAGAAGCAATTAAATGAGAGAGAACTCTGCTCAAGGTCCTATCATCCAATGTGTTGGATGCTGAGTTTCCCTGCTGTACGCATGCAAATAAGAGCTTGAAGAAGATCCACCTTGGGCGCCGTCAAGGTCAGTCACGTAATATATATATATATATGTTGCCAGCATCAAATGTGAACATAAACTTATCTAATCTAACACATCAAACATTTTCTTTCCAACGCTTTAAGCCAAATATAACAACGTACACATTAGCGTCTCTATTTCCCATACAATGCTAATTAAAATAAAAAGGAGTACTCTTCGATCTCTTGAACAATTCGAACTGCAATTTGAAGGCAAGAAACTTCCATCTGCTTGCATTTGATTTCAATATCTACATAAAAAGTCAAAGCCAGACAGCTCGCCCCACAATCATTAACCCAAATGCCATTGTAATCGGCTTCATAATCCTGTATGCGCTGCCGCTTTCGGATTCAATGTGCTCAGACACATCAAAATCACCTACATAACAAAAAAGAAAGGAAAAAAGAAAGAAAGAAAGAAAGAAAGCAGATTGTGGTGGCCATGCTCAACAAAGCAAAACAATGAGCTAGTAAAGTAAGCACCTCTTTCATTGCCATGGCCGCATCCTGCCTGGATTGTCTCTCTAACGTCTTCTGTCGTGGCCTTGTTGTAGAATATAAAGTGTTGCATAATGCCATCTATGCAGTTGAGCACCAAATGTGTCTCTGAAAGGCACGGACCACTGCAGTAGGCATCAACGTAATCAGGAGGCACCCCGAGGTTTCCACTCTGGGTCAATCTGCAGGATTCTTCACAGCTTCTGTATATCTGACACTCGCGAATGAAAACACATAGACATGTCAGAAATCTTTTAACTGGAAACATTGAACTCCATAACACAAATTAATTCTACAGATAGATGCTTTTCATCTTGTTGCTCAAAAAAATTTCCATATGTGCATGCATAATTGAGACGCACGTATTTATCGTTAAAGCACAGCAATGCTTTGGCAACAAGCTCAGCTGGATCAGGCATTTGTTGACCGCCTGCATCGGTTGGATAAGGCATTTGCTGACCGCCAGCACCATTTGGATCAGGCATTTGCTGACCCCCTGCACCATTTGGATCAGGCATATCTTCAAGATCTGCGCCAGCATAAGCTGCATATTCACCTACCTTCTCTGCCAGGATGAGCACGAATCAGTATTGCTCTTAGATGAGAAGAATTCATTTTTCAGGAAAATTGATCCTGTCACACATGTACCTGTGTTGCAGCAGACGAAGGGGACACAGACAAAAGCTACAACTAAAACTAAGATTCTAGTGATAAGTGGATATGCCATTACCGGAGAATATGGGACAAATGGATTCATATAAGGGAAGAGTGATGATTTGGGGGTCGATTATATAACAAATTGGTGCACCATCACACGAAAAAAAAATGATTGTTAGTTTCTCAATAAATTTAATTATAGGATTGACTTGTGTAACCAATTTATTATTCATGTTGAACAATCAACCAGCCTCAAGTTTCTATTTTTTGTATATTTTAACTCCATTGGTCTACGATGCAAGGTATAGTAGGACTACTGAGGTTGCGCCTCATGCAAGTAACTAGGGGAACAAGTCATAGAATGGAATACGTTACAATAAGCGATGGAGGTAGGTTGGTGAATTTCTTTTAGAACTGAAGAGGAAAAGTTGGTGAGCAAATCACCAACTTTCACATGTCTGAGAATTTACCTTCTAGTAATAAAAATCACACCTAAAAGGCTTTTCTGGCTCATTATCTTCACCAGAAGTCGAGGTTGCTTCCGAATCTCATCGTAAGGAAATTTGGTAATTAGCTCGTGTCCCAAGTAATAGGCGCAAACAAAGCAGGTTCAAAAAATGGGACCAACTGTATTTGGTATTCTCAACAACATTAAGAAATTGGCATGCGTTGTTGTCCCTCAGCCGTGGAAAAAAGAAAAGAAATAATTAAGGGGTCCCACTACGTGGCCAACCACACCTGCTGACGGATCAAGCGGATTCAGAGAATTGAATTTCAATATTTTTTATAACTAAATCCAAGCTTAAGGCGCGGATGAATCCCAACAGAACTTTTTGGCCCATATGACCAACAAAATTAACCATCAATTCAGGCAGCATAGGTTTTAAACGGTACTCGAATGATGGATGACAATCAAGCAAAGCAAAAGGTCAAGGTGCTTGCATACTATCACGTCTGGAAAACAAGTGACTTTCATTTTAACACATTTAACTGTTACATACTGTGCAGTTGACGACTCCTCACAACATAATGCCCTGCATCCGTAAGTATGGTTCAACATCAACAATGGCATCAGTTATGATATTCTGGCGATCAAAAAAATATCCTTCGCAGAATTGTAAGCATACATTAGGAAACTCAAAAAAATGCCAAATGTAGCTAGACATAGTGGGACCCCTCCCAATATCTGGCAAACCGAATGGAAATAGGGTGCATTCCCAGAAGACATTGAAGAATCTTAATGCAACCAGACTTCACCTGGCAAAGAGATAATCAATGTAGCATGCCACTTTTCTCCATGGAACTTCCCACCTTATTTTGATTCCCATGAGATCAATGTTTCTCGAACTATTGGACAATTTTCATTTCTAGGAATGTCAGCAAATCAAGAAAGATAGCTGAGAAAAATTTGAGCAATATAGACTGTCAGGCAGACAAAGATGATCTCTCTCCGGGGCTACAATGTAATTTACTTGGACCCAATTCTACCAACCTCACAAGCATATTTCCCCAGCAATTGCTGCTACCAAATCATTTTAATACTAGCAAAATGGGGTTTCTTGATCTACATGGTTCTGTAATTGCAATAAGCAGAAAGGTGCCTGGCATTCTGCTGTTGTTTCTGGGGCCATACCTGACAAAGCAACAACTTATGAACCCAAAAAAAAATAGCAAAATCCTAGAAAGAATCAGAGGATTTTACAGAAATCCCCCCACTGAGTGTTTTAGCCATATTTTGAGTCTCTTGAACTCTGTCTTGCTTGAGCTTGACCATAGGCTCTAAGTTAATTGCCTGTAGAAGAATCAGGAACAAAGCCATTTGCATCCAGTGAGATAAACATCTTCTTAGCTTCATCATATCTCCCTGAATCACAAAATGCTCTGATAAAAGCATTATAAGTATTACTGTCAGGAGTCAAACCAGATGTCAACATGGAAAGAAAAAGCCACTCTGCTTTCTTGACTTTTCCTATCCTACAAAAACTCTCAATGAGAGCATTAAAAGTAAAAGCATCTGGGCTTATTCCAACCATTTGCATCTTTCTAAAGAGTTTCATTGCCCTAGCAACATCTCCTACAACACACAAAGAACGAATTAGTATATTGTATGTGATAGCATTGGGAGAGGCACCCCAATGAACCATTTCAATCAAACAATCTAAAGCATCCTCAACCAGTTGTGCTCGACATAGTCCCTCAACTATTGAATTAAAAGTGAAGATGTCAGGTTTGAATCCACGTTCTAAAAGCATTTCCAACATTTCCCTTGCCTTATCAACCTGTCCACCCTTGCAATGCCCATTCATAAGGGTATTAAAGGTCACGAGGTTGGGAGTTATTCCTCTATGCTCCGTCTCTTAAAAACAGTTATTGCCTTTTCCATCATATTCGCTTTGCAGAAGCAGTCGATTACCATGTTACAGGAAAACACATTTGCCAGAAGTCCATCCTTTAGCATCTGATCAAGATATTGACCGACTTGTGTACCTCTCTCTGCCTTGAGCGAAGCTTCAATTAGTGCAAGATATGTGCCAAACCCCAACCTCATCCCTCGCTCAATAAATCTATTTAATATCTCACACGTTTCATTCAAATCCAAACCCCGTAACAAACAATTCATTGTGATATTAAATGTTGAACTATCAGGTACATAGCCTTTCTCCCCTAGTTTTGTCAACAATGCACCTGCCTCTTTTGCCATACAGTTATTTGACAAGCAACACAGTAACGTATCACAAGCCAATCTTCTCAAAATGGGTTCTCTTTCTATGTATTTTATTACCACCTCAAACGCTTTACCTGGAGTCAAACAGCGAAATGCCCCATGAATCAATGATCTAACCGTAGCTTCATTAGGACTAACATTCCGACATCTCATAATTTCTATAATAGAAAATGCTTCATCGGCACGATTTGCATTACAAAACCCATCAATTAAGATTGTATAAGTAAAAACGTTAGGTGGATATCCCAAGCCCTCCATCTGCTTGACCAGTCGGAGTGCCTCATCCACCACACCAGCCCTACAAACTCCATGAATAAGTATATTGTAAGTAAACCTATCTGGCTTGCAATTATCTGACTGCATCTGCTGGAGTTTCATATAAGCCAAGTCAAGAGAATTGGATTTTATCAACGCATCAATAACTGCATTATATAATCTCGTGCTAGGATTAATACCTAAAAAAGATATCTGCCCGAATACTTCATCACAATACTTTGCCAAACCCAATCTACCCCAACTGCCAATCAAAACGCAAAGCAATTCTTCACTGATTCGACAACCTGAGTCTCTAATCTCACTGAGCAATTCAACGGATAAAACAACAGGGCCCTTTCGATAAAGACAATTAGCCAAAACCCCTTTAATCGACTGATTTCTTGCAGACGACGGATCGATTTTCGAAACCCAGATATAAAACTTCACAGAATACAATGGGTTTTCTAGATTTTGCAAAATACTGACAGCAAACCGAGGATTCAAAACAATCCTCTCCGCCCTGAGCTCTTGGTTAAGCAATAAAAACCAGTCCTTCCTCGAAAGAACACGAGAGAAATAACTATGATCAATGGGTTGAAGATATTTATGAGATGAAATGGGACTTCTTGGAACTGAAACGGAGTTGGGACAACAATTGATGTTACCTCTTGAAGAGGCTTCAAAGTTGTTATTGGCGTGCCTTTTATCCGTACGAGTTTTGGGCTTTGCGGGGTTTTGTCTGCTCAGTTTTGGTTGAGTTAAAGATTCTTGATGGCAAGAGAGGCTGTTGAGGGCACTTAAAGATGCTCTTGAAGCCAAAGGGAGGCCTCTCATGTCCCCTCCTCCGGCAGCGAAGCAGGGATCAGAAACCAAATCCCAAGGCTTTTCCTGGAATGGGATTACAGCAACGACTTGCCGTTTCGTTTAGCTTCCTCGAGGTTGCGGGGCTTAAAAAAGACTCTTTCCTTTTCTTTTTTTTTGGTTAATTTTTTATTTTTTATTAAAATTCTAACTCGATACTTTTATCATCAAATTCATTAGCCGACTTTTTTAAATATATATATATATATATATATATATTCTTAGTAATTTTTGGCGATTGCGCAATGGAACAGAATGACTGGAAGACAAACGGCCAGACGTTTTCTCTACTACAGACGAAGCTCGGCCTCATTGATGGGAAGTCAGAACATAGACTACGGGCCAGCTAGCTCTTTGGGCTTTAAAATTATTAATTTATCGTTTATCTTTATCTGCTCTTACAGTTGGGTCAATTATTTCTTTGATAAGTTTTCGAAATTTTTGAAGGGCTTTGATCGGCAGTTCCCATATTCATGTGTTTCCGCGGAGCAAAGAATAATAAATAAATAAATAAACATACTTTAATTAGAATTAGTCCAATCTTCATCTAAATAAAAATTGTGACAAATTCTAAATTCAAATTCAACCCAAACTCAGGTGCATTGGCAATCATCAAACCACAAAGACCAGAGGATAGAAATTCTCTGCCCTGACGAATGCTCCTTTATTAAGACTTAAAAAGTACATCATTTATAAGGGCAATTACAATAGGCACCATCCCAAGCTTCTAAGATTAGGAGCTCTAAAATAATAATAAATCTAAGAAACCCCACGTTACTTTTTGTGCCCCCCAGAGCAATTAATCAACAGAAACTCCCTGCAACAACATCAAGAGAGATGGAAATTATAAAAGGGCCTTTTGCGTATGAAATTGACCATGCGATCGCAATGTGAAACATGTTGTGTACAACATCGGCACTCACATGGCTACCAGACGTACAAGCCGGTCTTCTTGGTGGGAGCTGCTGGTGGGGCGTCCTCTGCAAATTTTCACAATCGGCTCCATTGAATACATCTCATTATTATTTTTTTTGAGGAGGGGGAGGGTGTGAATCTATAAAATTAATTTGTTAAATAAAGTTGCGTGTAGAGAGTGAGTGGGGAAGGGAACTTCAATATGGCCCACAATTACCTGTAGTTTTGGCCGCAAAGTTTCTATTGCCACCGTGGACTTCTGATTCACCCCCGCTCCTTGCTGTGTTCCACACTCAACCCGTTACAATATATATATATATATATATTAGAACAAAAAATTTAAAAAAAAAAAAAAAAAAAAAGCCGAAGAAAATAAATGTTGCATTGCAGGGTGCTGCACTTTTGCAAAATTGTCTGGTATTCTTTAATTACCTTTAATGGCTTCAAGTTACAAAGCCAAACCATGGTAATGTATAAAAATATATTCCGATGCATTAAAAAGAAAAGGAAAGGCAATGGATAAAAATGAACAAATTGACTATTTGCCCGTAACCCATTAGAGTGATTGACCCAAAATAGTAATTGTACACTTCCTTATAATTTGACAATATATATATATATATATATATATATATATATATACATACCTTGCATAAAGCCCAGTCCGCCGAGTCAAAAAAAGCACGCTCGTGGTCCTACATGAATCTCAATATCAACGACTTTCTAGACCCAGTCATGGAAAGAAAACAAAAAATTACAGCTCATTGCTTTTATGTAAAAAAAAGTTAAAGCTTACCTTTGAAATCAAGGGCTTCTTCCTGGGCACAAGTCCTCCATATTTCTTGATCTCCGTAGCTGCCTGTCATTGGTACAATCATTCGCCTCCATAATTCCCAAATTATATTATTTATTATTATTATTATTATTATTATTATGCATAAGTACCCGGAAAAAAATGATAAAAGTACCAAAAATTTTACTTAAAAAATGATGTGGCAGGCATGTACAATGACGGGCAAAATAGTTTGCCAAAAATCCTGACTAAATTTTTGACACGAAGCCTGGGAATCAATTTTATTATTATTATTATTATTTTTATTTTTGGAATAAAGATTTTATAGTTTTTTTTTTAAAACTAGTGATAGTGATATTTTACGGGGCCACCACAAAAACGATATCGCAACGGGGAATGTATGGTACCCTGCCGACACCCGACCTCCCAAAGAATGCCTCCGATGTCAGCGAGTGCAAGCAAGGACACTGTCATGTCTGTGGTCCCTACATCTAACGGCTATAACCCAGACATTGCGTGACGATGATCATCACGTGTAATCAAATTCAGAAATCCCCTTGATTGAAGAAAAGAAAAAAAAGTCAAATCTAGTTGAAAATTTCGTTCCCTCTTGCTTTACTTTGAGGCCATAACGCCAGTGATTTATCCTTTAGGATAAACATACCAACAGGCTCCAAGTTAGTCTAATCAATGTCAACAATCAAAATCCAGTCACCGTAATACAGCAATTTTAATGGTAAACGGCCAGTAATTACAACAGAAGAGAAGTGGGGAGCTCACAATTTTACTGAAAAAATAAAAATTGGGTTATAATAAATTAAATTGTTACTCTAAACTCATTAATGAATATTACATAGTTTCTCTTTTATTTTTTTTCAATTCCTAAAATTTGAATTCTTGTTTTGGGGATTTCTGAATTTTACTATTTCGATGCGCACCCAAAAGAAAGGCAATTTTTTAAAAGGGAAAATTGAAAAAGACATAGAAAAAAGAGGGGTGGGGGGGGAGAGGGAAATAGCCACAGGCTGATGGGGGTATGTAGAGACTGTACCTCAAGGTCTTGAGAAGCATTAAAATCATCGTTTCTCTTGCAATCTGCCATTGGGTTTCTCCTGTTCAATCGAACAAATATTTATCCAGAAACATTGGTAAGTAAAAATATATAGAATATAGATACCTAGAAAACAAATTAGAGCCCATATTCAAACAGAGAGCGAGAGAGAGAGAGAGGGGGGGGGGGGAGGGAGAGAAAGAGAGAGATAGAGGAGATACCAAATGAGACTCGTAACAATCAAAAGAAAGTCTATGGTGAAATGGGTGAGTGAAAACAAAACCAAAAACCACGTATATAAGGTCGGTCACAACCCACAACCAATGGACAAAAGGTGAAAAGCTCTTGTCTCTGTGCGTGCGTCGTGTGTCACGTACAGAGAGAGGCAAAGGGAGAGAGAGAAAGAGAGAGTGTGAGAGAGAGAAAGAGAATCTTATGCATTAGCTTGCACGGGAGAAAAGGAAGATGTGCAAGAGAGCCAAAGCAACAGAGAGACAGCGGTGGGGTGGAGGGGTTGAGTGAGAAGGTGAGATAAATATGAGAAAGATAAATATCTCAATCTTTAATTATATAAAAAGAGCAAAAGGGTAAAGATGTATAATGCAGAAGCAAACTTAATCGGAAACAAAAAGCTAACGAATATCACCAAAAGGTAAGGCAAAGGGTGGGTAGGAATAAGGTTCATTGCTGGTGGGCAACTGCTACGTTCCATTTCCTTGTATTAAAAATACATCTAAAATAAAAATAATATTCTATCCGAATTTAGACATATAAAATCAACGTTTCAAATATTTTCGGACATGGCCGTACAAAATTGCACTACTCAATCAATACATATTTTTGTCAACGGAATTTTTTTTTTTTTTTTTCTGTTTTCCACTCCATACACGGAAAAAAATTGAATTCTTTAATTTTTCTTGGGTCAGCAATTGCGTATGAGTTGCTGTTTTTGGGACGTTGATATGTCCACGTCAGCCGGTACATGTCAAACCCACACCGTTCGTTCTCTAATCGTAAAGCTCCACTCCGTTACCGACAGTTTATGCTTCCTCAACTGATTCCATTCCCTTTTGGAACAAAATATAGTAACTAATAATATTTTTATACTCTGGAAATCTTTTTGAGATTAATTATAATCTCCAAAAGGAAAGACTGATGTTCAAAAGTTAGGATTTGCATAAAATTTGATGCAAGAGAGGGGGGGAATTCGATGTGAAGATCACGTATTCACGTAATTCAGGTAAAGCAAACAAAATGCCGGCAGTGGAGATTCATAATATATAAAACGGATGAGAGCTTGGGACGGAAGACATCGAAGCTTACATCACCATCAGAGCTTTCGTTGATTTCTTGGCAATTACCGAATGCTTCATTCTTAAAATTTAATTTAGATGAGTGTGTAAAAAGTGGGCCAGACACATTGAATTTGGGGTCTAACGAGAAGCAAGAAAAGACCAGGACAAAAAATAAAAAAAAATCATTAAATAGACCAGAATTTCATTGGAAATCGCTTGTAAAATGCAGAACACTGAATACTTAAATGAGAGACATAACATAAAACCAGAAACCGGTGTGTCAAATGTTAACCAGGTTGTAGTATGGTAATATTCTAGTACATATTTCTCCGCATTAACCTGGATTCAAGTTATCTTGTCAACATTCACTCTTAAATATTAAAAATTTATGTTAAAAATATAATAATAAATTTGAAATTTATTGATATTAAGATTAGATTTAAGAAAATCTTACTTAGATTTAGCAAATTTTCTGTTTGAATGAAGTAAGTGAAATAGGTGAAAAAGTCTAATCTCTACCTACAAATTTAATAATTAATATATTCGGGATGCATCGTTTTTTCTTTTTGTTCAAAAAATGTGAATAGCTTTTGGTTGCATTGTTTTGAAGTAAAAAAAAAAAAAAAAAAAAATGACGTGAGGAAGCGTTAATGGAGCGATGACTCGTTGGTTATAACTATAATGCTTTAAAAAGTATTCGTTATTTTTATCATGTTTGGTTGGATAGGTAGAGAAAGGATAATTGTCAAAAGGCCAAGGATTAAATATGTTTGGTATAAAATAGTAAATTAATCGACTAATTTCCAATTTTGTTAAGTAAATGCTTGAAAATATGAGATTTCTAATGTTTTAACACCGAAAGAAAATGAAGACTAGTTCTAACATTTGTACAAACTTCAGGTACACTTGATTTCAGGGGCGCATAGTGCAGTGTGCACTTCTGGGCACGTAACTGAAAGGTACCCTTTTGTGCATCGTCACTATCTCTCTGTATGCTGGCACAAACTTAAGATTGCAAGTGAAATTTGCACTCCACTTTTTTTCTCCATCGGGATTCCGGGTCATTTCAATTGCACATTCCAATACCCTTTCTAGCCGGTTGTCCGGAGAGTACCAAAAAGGTGGCGTATCTCAATAATTTACAGAAAAAAAGAAAAAGGAGCAATTTGACACTGGAATAAAGAGAACAGAATATTCCAATTTCGTTTTGTGGGATACCATCATTTGGAGTAATGCGCAGCAATGTGTTCGAGAAGATATGGAAGCAAGCCTGGTGTGATTTATTGATGCAAAAGTTACAAACTTACAATTACCAATACATAAATTGCGTACAAGAAGCAGAATTACAGCCAGCAAACTTCAAGCTGGTGTTCTTATTTAACTGGACCTGCCTTTGCAGATTCAACCGACACAATACCTTTTTATATCACAAGCTATTTGACACAATAAGTACTCGCTGATCTTCTGAAGTTCTATGTATTAATTTTCACAGTTGTAAAAAGCTTATGTGTAGGCATCAGAACTCGATCTACTCCAGATTTGCTTCGAGGGAAATAGAATGCTTGAGACCTCCAATGTGAAGTTGATGCTTGCCAATTGGAATTCTTCGAACTCCAAGCTGGTCGACCACACTAAGGTGCTTACACACATCAATGTCAATTTTCACTTGTTTCTGGGAGCCAGTCACCAAATGAACCTTCTCAAAGCCAATCAATTGCTTGCTTGATGACCATTTTCCTGCTGGTGGTCGGGAGAAGACCAGAACCGTGTGAGTTCCATCCATGGTTCCTGTGTTTCTGACATCAATGTGGACGCTTAGTGGGAGTGTCTTGGTTTCGCAGTTGGTGTGAGACATCCAGACAGCATTGCTTGAAGTTGTGTTTTCCAAAGCATGGAGACTGGTGAGAGGCACCGAGAACTTCCTGGGAGCTTGGGCCAAACTATGAGCAAATGTGGTGTAGCTAATTCCATGGCCAAATGGGAACACAACAGGACCCTTGTAGAATCTATAGGTCCTGCCGGGATAGCCTCTGGAAGGGTCTGGCCTTAGTCGCATGTTTGTCATAGGCACTTTGGCAACATAATCCTGTGGATACCATGTCATTGGCAGCTTTCCACCTGGGGACATAAACATAGGAAAAACATTTGTCATGATGTACTCCTGGTTCCAGATGAGAAAGTCTTTCACTATTCATGTTCAGTCAATCATCCCTGACAAAGCATGATCGGAATATGGCCTTTTTAAAAAAAAAAAAAAATTAAATTTGAAATAAGGCTGACTAAGTTGCTGATACTTTTGATCATTTTCTGTTTGTTTATGCTCTCTACTGATAGGTCACTGTGGAAATTCTTTGGTTATAATCACGTTCGGTTAACGTCAGAATATGCCTCGTTACAGTTTTAAAACAAGCTGAAGTTTGATCAAAGTCGATAACATACCTGGATTGGTTGTTCCAAACAAAACATCAGCAATGGCGGTACCTCCAGCTTGACCAGGATATCCAACCCACAAAATAGCACCAATACGAGGATCGTTTTTAGCGAACGAGACGTCAATGGGACCACCACTCATCAAGACCAATATAGTTGGACCTCTGGCGGCTCTAGCCACTCTTGACACAAGCTCTTGTTGATGTCCAGGCAAAAGGAGCCCTGTTCTGTCCTTGGACTCTGCTTCTATGGATTGGTCAAGTCCCATTACCAGGACAGTCGCATCGGCCTGACGAGCTGCAGCCTCGGCTGCGAAAAATTGTTGGTTCCCATCGCAAGCAACATTTGCGCACCCGGATTTGTGAATGGTCCTTGCGTATCTGCCAATACCTTGTACGGGTGTTGTGTAACCACAAGCAATACCTGCATAGAAAGTAAAAATGTTACGATTCATCCATTTTCTTCATAGTGCAATTCATCGTACTAATATTGTGATATGGGACAATTTGATATGGGAGGACAGTACATACCAGCATAATTGCCTATCATGGTGACAGTAACATCGGAATTGGGCCCAATGACTGCTACAGTACGGTGATGGATCCGGGACAGTGGGAGGGTCCGCCCGCGATTCTTAAGCAGAACTATGCCTTGCCTGGCAGCATCCAGAGCAAGTTGCTGATGGGCTGGGGTGCAAACGTCCCTTGGGCCCAAGTTACCGAATGGCTGGGCCGATGGCTCTCCATCAAACATGCCCAGTCTCATCTGGACCGTCAGTGTGTTGGCTAGGGCTATATTCACATCCTCCTCATTTAGCAACCCTTTCCTGATGGCGTTCTCGGTGTGGATACCCAAGAATGGGCCACATTCCAAATCTAAACCTGAAAACAGGTGATAGACCAATTGGGTCATCCTCCATGGATCAATTGTTTATTGAAGAATAATGCCATGGTTATTTAAAGGTATAAATAATGGTGTATCCCACAAAAAAAAAAAAAAACAATAAAATGGATCATGGCGCATCAAGTCCTATGCAACCGACCTGCCTTGAGGGTGGCCGCAGCTGCCTCCTCTGGCGTCTTGGTGTAGTGCTGGCTATCATAAAGAACTCCAACAGCATTACAATCTGATACAATATACCTGCTCCGGCCCACCAAAAGATTTTAGATCAGGAATCGTAGAATTACTTGACTCGCATCCAAATTCAGGAGATTTACATAATTAAGACTCAAAGACTCCTATTTGTGCCATGACGCCCACGAGAGTACGATAGAGCTCACCCATTAAGACGCCACTGGCCGCGGATTGTGGTTTTGAGGAGATCGGGGTCAGCACAGGTTGGCTTCCCGTTGACTTGATTGTAAGAGCACATTACACTAGCCACCTTCCCTTCCACGACGCAGGCCTTGAACGGCACGTTGTATGTGTCCTCCAGGTCTTGCTTGCTTACCTGTACACATCACACGGTTAGAATCATTTGCAATTCTCATTACGTGCCATTCCGATAATCCAATCTTGATGGGAACCCATTTGTCGTGTATTGCTTGATAAAGAGATTATTTCCCCTTCGGCCTTTCGTAAGTATTTAGTCCCAGCATGCATCTTCGTACTTTTTGGCACAAATAGATTCATATATCTCGTACAAGCGATTTAGAATTCATTTTCATGCCCCGCATCACAGTGGAATGAGTAATAGCATTCTTTCCGCTTGTTCCAAGATTAAGTTGCACGAATACTTAAAAAAAGTTGACGCGGACAAATCTGACTTCATTGATGCTCTTTAGCGTACTTAGTCAGTGAGAATAATATTAAGAAAAATATTACACTAATGGAATTGAATGGTTTAGTTTATCCAAATTTAAGTGCCCCAACTCACTAATAGTACTACTTATTTTTCAGATGGGAGTAGCATGTATTTACCAGGGCATTAAAATGGAACCGGTCCACGCCATTCCAGTTATCAAGATCATAGGCCGTGTAGTGCTTGCAACATGCAGCAACCTTCAATCTGTTACCAGCTGTGTTACCCTGGAGCCCCCTGACATAGCTGGCGGCATATTTTGCGGCTAGAACGGGGTCCTCACCTGGAGTTTCTTGCCCTCGTCCCCATCGGGGGTCCCGAAATATGTTTACATTGGGGCTCCAATATGTCAATCCTGCCATCCCACCATTGTACATTGCCCTTGCTTCATCAGACACCACCTGCACTCCATAATGTTGAATGAAAAATTAAAATTTATGTAAAACCGGTGGATATATATGTATATATGGAGCATCCTATACGTTAACCTTGTATAGCCGGCGGATTGGGAAAGATCACTACTTGGTGTTTCTTTTCTCTCTCTTTTTTTTAAAATAAAAAAAAAAAAAACCTTTTTTTTGCCCCTTTTTAGATTTTTTTCTTTTTTGGTTTTAAAAGAGGGCTATCAAAGCAATAATTAAACTTCGTGGCTGATATGAAAATTAATGTTTAAGCTAACGCCGCTAATGACATGTAAGAAGAGTTTTTGTTATCTCCATAATGTCTTTTTGATTCATGTTCTCACGAAACCAGCTTAATGTCTTGTTTAAATCATGCTTCCATAGAAATCAAACACTATAAGACAGATATTCATGTAGCAGAAGCTTATACATCAATCCACCACTATCATGAATTTCATAAGAAGAGTGGGACCCGACCGTCTGTGGAAAAGTTGCACACGCAATTACACCTTGCAATCTTTATTTGAAAAAGTCTAACGCCTCTTTCTTTACTCTAATAGCTACCATACATTTGATTGCATGTTCGATGGGTTTCATACAAATAATCAACCTCACAAAAAAGTAGCTTAGGATATTCTTTAGCCACATAATGGAAAATAATAATTTTAGTATCCTTATTATTGTACAGAGGAGGTGACAGGATGACAGGGGTGGTGTAGCCATGGAGTTTTCATGGACCAATTAATTACAGGTCAGCTAGATATATTCTATAATTCATGTAATTTTTTTGTTTAGTAGTTTTGACAGAGGGTCACCTATATGTTCAGACCAAGGATAACAGTTTTTTTTTTTTTTTAAAAAAAAAAAAACATAAAAAATGAAAAACCAGGAGAGATATTGTGTTCACTTTTTTGATAATTTTTGCATTGGTATGTATACTTTGTGACCTTATTTAAATAGAATCAACCCCCACCTCAGGCGAACTAATTTATATATAAGGAATATGTGTCAGAACTTGGAGATAGACCAAGGCAAAGAATCCCAGCATTAGAGCTCTCTGGTTATGGGAAACATGAGATGCCCAAACCAAATTCACACGCTCTTTTCACAGACGCAAATTGCTTTGTCGCCCCCCACCGAAAGCTACGTTACGTTTGACCCTTTTTACTTTACTTTTTATTTGACAGGCATCGGGCAACGTCGAGACCCCTGGGCCCGGCACGGAAAAACATTGGGGTAACAGTAGGAACGGCGACAACGTCAGCGCAACAATAATATTCTTACAACAAACTAGCTAAAGTAGCAGGCCCCAAGGCTGAGGTTATTGACAGAAAGTAAAGTTTGTGGTACAAGATTGACAGGTGATAAACCTAACCATTTGTTTTTAAAATTTATTGTTCAGAAATCAAGCTAGCTACTCAAAAGTTCAAGCGTAGAAACTGAAAATGAATTATATATTAATAGTAGCACTCTTTTTCACGTGCAAATTTATTGAATAGACAGAAATTCTTTTTTATTTTGAGTAAAAATTTCTTATTTAATTATAAGAAATTTTTTACTTATGATTTTTTAGTATATATTGTATAAATTAATTAATCAACTAAAAAATTTTAAGTTATATTAACCGCAACATTTAAACAAAATAATAATTTGCGGGTGCTAATATTTTTCTTACGAATAAAATAGGACAGTACTTATTGAATTTGAATCGCATGGCGTTGAACGTTGGAATTTTGTACTGACACTAAAAATTCTTCTCAAATAATAATTAAGAAGAAAAAAAAAAAAAAAGAATGGACTTGTGAAGCAATATTAATAAAAGAACTTTGAAACGTTGAATTCTATCATTGGAAAAAAGAAAAAGAAGTTGAAGCCAAGAGATAGAAGAATAATCCTTACCCGTCCGATTTGCTCCCACAAGGCCTCGTTAAAGGAAGCAGCAGTGGTGATGACTTGAGGGAAGCTAGTGGCCCGAGGGATGGCACCAACAAATGCGGTTCCGGGCCCCACATTGGAGACCCCATGAAGGGCCTCGGACCACCACTCATATCCCTGAATGCCAAGTCTTGGAACGGCAGCAGCATTGTTGACCAGCAACCTGATCTTCTCTTGCAATGTCAGCCTCCCAATCAAGTCCCTCACCCTCACATGTATTGGCTTATTAACCCTGCAGAACCTCAAGCTTCTAGTTAGCCCATTTCTGGGGTCGCAGGCAAAAGGGGGCCTGGATTCTACCGGGTTAATGTGCATGCAAAGAAGGACGAGGAGTGAAAGAAGTGAGAACGTGAGTGTGGTTCTCTTGTGATTATTATCGTAAGCCATAGTGGGACTAGCTTGTTAAAGAGCTTGGTTTGTATGCTCTTACGGGTAGAATTTTAGGGTGTTTATATAGAGAAGGTTGCGTCTTGAACGCAAGATAATTAGTTTTTTCGTGATTAGAATTCCACGTCAATGTGATGATAACGCACACCGAGAGTCTCACTCACAGGGAAAGCCTAGAAGTTGGCACCACTTGGACTAGAAAACAATCATACATAATTGCCATAACCCAGCATGACCCAGAATATGCATATACATAACCTTATACTCTTTCAAAGTGTGTCACGGACTAACGAATATGGTTCAGTATTGACTGTATCTTTATACATTTATCATTGTCGTGTTAGCTGCACTAAATGCAGAAACTTACTTTTATCTTGTAAGGTAATAGAATCGACAGAAAATAATTAACTTTTTCCCTATACTTATTTATAGAAACAATTGATTTCAATTTTTTTAAAAAAGAAAAAAGATTGTTAGGTAAGAACTTGGTTGGAAAAATGAAGTGGAAGTGCGCTGGCCATGGCTGCTTTTGTTGACAAATTTCAGTTGAATACTAAACACTCACTGCAAAATTCAGTGTATAATTCATTAGCGAATCAATTGTTAGATTTTAGTCTTTATATGCGAAAATGGACAGTCAACTATATATATATATGTTCTTATTCTATGTTATAAAAGTCACTGAACCCGTGAATTACTACCTATAAGGCCTAAAGATTAAGTAATCTCGTGAAGACAGTAGCCGCCATTTGCCTAAAAGCAAGAACTTTTGTCTTGTTACTGATATTGTTTTTCAACTTGTGAAACGTGCGATGGATGCTGCTTTATCCTAGAGAAAAAAAAAAAAAAAAAGTCATATTTTAAGCTTCTTCTTCTCCCTCAACAGCCGTATAATCTACCCGTATGGCATCATATTTGGATAACAGGTTGTTGGCAGGTGATACAATCCATTCATATCTTTTGTGCAATATATATATATATATATATATATAATTTTCAAGTTTTACTATTTGTTGTTATTCAATGAACAATTTGGATGTATCTGCATGAGAGAATATGTCTCTATCATATTCCAATTTAATCCTAATTCCAACTAAGTATTATCCAATTGCCTAACACTAATAACAAATAGAGAAGATTATATAAATATTTGTAATTTTATTAAATTAAAAAATTACAAAATATTAAAAAATACGTAGATAATACATCACTTCCTTATATATAATAAATAATAAATATTTAAATTTAAATAACCAAAATTTTATTAAAATTCTAACTAACTATTAATATTAATTAACTCTAATAATTTTGCGTCTTTATACTGAATTCGTGACTTTACGTAACACCTAACAAGGTGTTCGCGTGTAATATTTTTCTTTTATATGTGTTGTGCGAAAGCTATTTTGTTTTTTTTTCCCGACAAAGTTTCGAGTTTGCATTGTTACAATTAGTGCAAAGTTGCTATTTTTCCTAAAAAGAAAAAAACATTTGATTATCAAAATCTTTATCAGCTGTTCACAAATGGTATTTCAAAGCAAATCGAGGGGAACAAAGGAATAGACATAATTATTAAAATTTAATATTGATAAGTAAGTATTAGTATTAGTAAAATATTTACATTTGTTTAGAGGTAAGATTTGAAATTTATATCTCACTCATATAAATACTCATTTAGACTTTAACTAAATCAAAAAAAGAAATAATAAATTTTCTAAAAAAACACATCATTAAGAAGAAAATTGAATTAAGAAGGGAAAAAGGAGGTGATGAAACTCGTTCTGGTCCATCCATCTATCCACACACACACACACACACACAAACTTGTATAGCTGTATCCAATATTTATTAAAAGGACAAAAATAAAAACAACAAGCCTTTAAGTTGTATCCTCTTTTAAAGGATAGCAGACGTTAAAGATTTTTGGACAGATGAATAACAAACACTTCGAACAAACCTCGAGGAATTAGCCGAAGCTGGCGGCCATTGGTGTATCATCACGTTTTCCTGAGGAGGAATACACGAGAATTCGGAACTGAATTTCATGATCAAATGAATAATCGAAAAAGTCATGTGAATAGGAGCCAACACATTTAACGTGACCAGCTTGAGTCCCACGAGTTTTTAATTTTTTTAAAAAAAATATAAAATGTGCAACAGGGCAAAGTAAAATGTAAAATATGGATGATTAAATGTGAAAATAGCACATGTTGGTCACTTTACATTGTAACTTTTTTGTTAGACATTCTATATTAAAAAAGTAAAAAAAAAAAAACTAAAAAGCATGAACTCCACACATAATTTATTTATTTTTTAAAATATAAAATCTGTAACAGGACAAAATAAAATGTAAAATAAAGACCATAAAACGTGGAAACAATCATAAAAAAAAAAAAAAAGGAAAATTCTATATGCACATATTGCTTGTACGTTTTAACTTGTTTGTTAAAAATTCTATATTTTTTTAATTATTAAAAAAAAAAAAGACAAAAACTGAAGATCGTGCAGATCCATGCCAGTTCGACGCATACAGCGTCAGGGCCGTGCATGAGCAGCTCAAGGTAATGGCACTCAATGACAATTACTTTAAGCTAATCTTGGCGTTGGTTTGCAGAAATTGCCAACCCCAACGCCAAACCTTTTGGGCAACCAATAAGATCCCTTTCATGACTACGTAACGTTACTTTCTTGCATGAAGGGGTTAAAGCCCTTTTGAGTAGACAGGACCACCCGGCAACTATCGAAAGCATTAATTATTAGAAATTGAAGTCTTAGATGAGTGGTAGGAGATACTGCCAATGTAGGGCCTAGCCTCATCTACATTAATATACACGGGCCCACGGACAACATCAACCTCTCTCTCTCTCCCTTAAGCCACATCCCAGGATGAGGGCTACTCATATATATTAAAATAATATATATTTTTAAAAAATATCTTTTAAATAAAATGAAATGATGCGTATGGGAATAAATAAAATGTATATAAAGTAGAACAAAATATGTATAAAAAAGTAAATGAAAAATAAAATATCATAAATTATTATTTTTACTGTATTTTTTATCTATTTTTTTACATATTTTATGTGATTTATTTGTTTATGTTATTAGTTTTTATGCATAATTACTAATTTTTAAAAAATACTTTTCAAAAAAAAAATTATTTTATTATAAGTGAGAGCCCACAGGTGGTCCTGTGTGGCACTTTCATGCGCCCAGGTAGCATTTTCGTTATCATAAATATGCCTGTTGGTTTCTCGGAGCGAGGTGAAAGGTACTGATATTATTAAATATAATATATAATTTATATTTTAAATTTTATTTAATAATTTTAATTTTTTAAATAATTTTTTTAAAATATTATATCAAAATATTTATAATTAAACAAAATTTGATGTTAAAAGATGATTATATTAAAATTTTATAATTAAATAATATTATATTTAAAAATATGTTATTTTATTGTAAATTTTTATAATTAAATAGATTTTGACATTAAAAAATGATTATATTAAAATTTTATAATTAAATAATATCATATTTATACTATATTATACTTATATTTAATCAGGATTAATCAATTGAAAGAAAATAAAATTTTAAGAAATATATATGAAGAGATGTATAATCTTTTTAAATTTTTGTGTGATGGTGGATGAGTCATGTCCAACATATATGGATGATAAAGCCTGCTGTTTTTAAGCCTAGCTATAACAGTTGCAATATATTGTCTTGAAATTGAAAGGAAAGATAATGTGGATGACTTGGAGTCAACAATCTTACCCTCAACAGTTGCAATTTCTGACGTTGTTTAGAGAAAGAAGAAGTACGATAGAACAGCCACGCCAGCCCGCCGAGTTTGAGCCTCTTCTTATCCTTCGTTTGCTTCTCCTTCTTTCGCTGTCTCATTTCAACAAATCCTACACGTAACGCCCACTTTGCCCATGACTCCACTTACTGGTCTCTTCCCTTCTTGCTTTTTTTTTTTTTTATCTAATTTTTGTTTTGACGGGAAGAAAGAGACTGATATTGTACACAATCAACAATCAAGATTCATGGAAGAAGACGAGACTCAAGAATCGAATTCTAAACTTAAAATAGGAAATTACGTGACTTTGTTGCTCACATCTTGTGACTTGGGGACAAGGTTTTTTTAGTTTTTCAAGCCTAGAATACAGAGCAATTATACGGCTACGGCCCAGTGGATTGTATGGGTCTAGTTCTAAGGCGTTCATTGGACTAAGTGGCACATTAATGGCTCAGAGACTGAGAGTAATGATGCGTACCGGGTTGATATTTGGACCTGTATATTCATGTAGATCCAGCACATCCAATTTCACGGTAGGCCTTGAAGCTAATAAATAGACTACTGGCACCCTCCAAAAGGCCAGCTCCTCAGCATATAAAAGGGGCTGTCCTTGGTCCGACTACAAAGGCCCACGTATCCAAGGTCCTACGCTTGCACAAATTTAGGGGCTTTAGCTTAAAACCCCTTAAAATCCATAGGTGTTTCGTTTTTCAATTTTAAAAAATAATAATAATATAAGTGATAAGAATTAAGGAAGAAATTTCTTTTCTAATTTTTTTTAATAAAGGAAAAGAAGAAAAAGACAGACAGATGGTAGTCTGACACATGAAGTATTTCTCTTTCAACAGAATGCGTCTACTGAACAATAAACAATGAAATCACTTATTCAGAAGTGAGAGTTATAATTCAATTTTCCTTCCTTTTGATTTAATGTCTAATATCTGCATCATCTTGTGCCCAAGTATCCTCCTTCTAGTTAATGATATAACATGCAGAGTCCAAACGAGAGAGAAAAGTGCATTCAATAATGCAATAATAATGAGTCCACTGACCATGCTCTGTGCCTGCGATAATAACATCCGAGGCATTATTCCTGGTCCGCTTGTAGCGCAAGCTTTGTAAAATGAAAAATTAAAACATTTATGGGTCGACGACGGGGACTCAGGATTCAAGTCATAACTTGCTCCTCTTCACAGGTCCCATCTCTTTCGCCTTTTGCCTTAGCACATGCTTCTGAATCTTCCCAGTAGCAGTCTTGGGCAGTGGTCCAATGATTACGGATTTTGGAGCCCAGTACGCAGGCATTTTAGACCGGCAAAACTTCATTATATCCTCAGCTAACTGCTGTCCATTAGACTTGTCCACTTCAGGCTTCAATGTTATAAAAGCACAGGGTGATTCCCCCCAGCGTTCGTCCTCCCTGGCCACCACTGATACCTCAAATATTGCTGGATGTGTGTATAATAGATTTTCCACCTCCAAGCTACTGATGTTTTCTCCTCCAGATATGATAATATCCTTTGATCTGTCCTTGATTTCTATATAGTTATCTGGATGCTTTACACCAAGATCCCCAGAATGAAAATATCCATTTGCAAAGCTTTCCTCATTGGCTTTTGGGTTCTTTAAATAACCCTTCATTACAAGATTGCCCCGCATGACTATTTCTCCCATCGTCTTTCCATCTGCAGGGACAGGTTTCATAGTTTTTTGGTCAACAACCTCTAGGCCCTCCAAGCCAACATAACGGACCCCTTGGCGTGCATTCAGACGGGCTTGCCTTATTGGGGGTAATGAGTCCCACTCAGGCTTCCAAGCACACACAGTGGATGGGCCGTAAGTTTCTGAGAGACCATAAGTGTGCGTAACCCGGAAACCTTTTTCTGACATTGCAAAGAGAACAGAAGGGGGTGGGGCTGCACCAGCTGTCATTACATGTACAATGCGCGGAAGAGGAAGGATAGTCTCCTCCCGGGGAGCATTAACTATAGAGTTGAGTACCACCGGAGCAGCACAGAAATGGCTTACACCATCATTTGCTATGGCTGAATAGACTGCCTTTGCTGATACCTGTGGAAACAGGAAGAAAGAAGGATGATCAACTTCAGTGTCACAATTCACACAGCAGCTTAAGATATAATAGATTGTGACATGATTACTTAAATTTTAAAGCATTCTATTTAGAAAACTATGATCAAGCTGACTAAATGGATGTCTCCATTTAACCTATTTCTGAAGGTAACTACAGAGTCCTGCCTTCATCTGAAGAGTGACCAAAGCACCAAATCCTAATTTAACCTGAACATCCATGGATGTCTTGTATGATGGGAAATCAAACCAAAAGGAGCTTGCAACAAAATTAAGCTGTGCTAGATCAACACACTAAAATTACCTGGCGAAGGCATATGCTTGTTCCACAAATAGCTGCAAGTGTCCAGGTGAAACACCAACCATTGCAATGGAACATGGGCAAAGTCCAAAGATATACAGCTCCATCACTTATTGACCAAATTAAAGGATTAGTCAAGGCCATAAGATAGGCCCCTCTGTGGCTTAGGACAACTCCCTTGGGGCTGGCTGTTGTACCAGAAGTATAACCTAACGCAATGCTCTGCCACTCATCCTCTGGTGGTTTCCAAGCAAACTCTGGGTCACCACTCTCCAGGAACACCTCATATTCAATGGCCCCTCTGCCCAGAGCATGTTTCAACAACTTGGGATCACAACTTTTATCAGCTATGACAATTAAAAGTGGAATCTTAAAATGGCCATCATTTTTTGTTAAGATCTTCAAGGCTTCCTCAGCCAATGGAAAGAACTCTTGGTCCACCATCACAACTTCAGATTTTGAATGACCTAGGAGGAAAGCAACAGTAACTGCATTAAGTCGAACATTAACAGCGTTTACAACAGCTCCAGCCATTGGCACTCCGAAGTGCGCTTCATACATTGCAGGGACATTTGGAGCAATAACTGCCACCTGCAAATGCAAAACAGGAAGGCCATATTGATCAGCCAACAAGCTCCTACAGATCCAAATGAAGTAGAAACTTAATTCAAAGGATCAAATCCATCCAATCCAATAGCAGTGTTCTCATTAATTAGCAGGCTAGCCAGTATGTTACTATCCAAGCAGGTCAACAAACAAAGATCCATCCACATTTGACATAAATAATTACCATCAAATCATATTGGATTTGTAAATTTCAATCCTGCAAGTAATGAAAAACCAATTCCATGCCTTACAGACAACAACCAAACCAATTTTAGGGGGAAGTAAATCCAAAACCCCTCGATTGAAAAATGATGAACAAAACCTATTGCAACTTGTAATTCACTTTTTTTACTTGTTGTAATTGAATGAAAATATTATTGTGTGACTAATAAATTCCAAAGGAAAAACAAACTTGTTTAAAGATTGCAAAGAGTCAATCAAATATACCTGCTCAATTTATCAATTGTAACATATATTTATGGGATTTATTTGTACCTATAAGTTTTTTTTCTCTTTTCAAAGTCAACTATCGACATTAATCTTGCTATCCAATGATCAAAGCATACTTGTAGTACCCAATTTACCCAAATGTTAACTAGGTATAGATTCAATAAGAATGAAATTTTGAAATGTCTACTTTAGAGGTGAGATCCCATAAAATTTTTAGGATAAAAATTTCTCGCAACTCAAAAGTTCCTGCAAAAATATGTTTTTTTTTTTCTTTCCCCACAAAATGAAACCACAACATTTCTACTTTAGAGTATATATCCTACAAAATTATTTGGATAATTTTCCCATGGGCAATGATGAATTAATTATAAACTCATAAATTAACATTTCCACAACAAACCAAATGAAGCCGTGACCGGCCATTGTTCATTAAGACAGTGGATCACACCCGAAGAGTGATTTTCAACATCTTCCAATATAACAGAGATTCAAGGCCGTCTAATACTCTGCGAGGCCCTGCACAGCTAGAATCTCAGATGACCTTGCATGACTCTTCTAAGCTTTTTGTTTTTTTGTTTTTTTTTTTTTTTCAATTTTGGCAGTGGACTTGCACAAATTAACTTAATCCAAAAAAAAACTCTTTCTTAATCTATGGACATGCAAAAAATTTATTATAATCCTTTATAAATTTTTACAATTAAATTATCAATCTTATTTCATTTTTATTTGAATCTTATAAATTTTAAATTTATTACCAATAGTTTTTTTAATAAGAATTTTGATAATTTTAATCTCTTTTTATCTAAAAAAATAATTTAAAACAAATTTTAAAAAATATATAATTAAAATAAAAAATTAAAAAATTAAATTTAATTATAAAAATTCTTAAAAGTCTAATATCAATTTTTTTATATATCTCGTTATATTTTGTTAAATCAGATTTGTTGTTATCAATTAAAAAAACGCCTATCATCGTCATATCATCATCATCATCATTATTATTAATAAGATTCCGACTTATCTACTTTTCGTTTAAAAATGCGAAGTTTTAATACCACGTGGAAAAGAGCGATTCAGACGAACACTAAACAGTCCCAGATTTTAAGCGAGAGATGGAAGATTTGTTCCAGTTCCCAGTATCTCAGCAACACTTTTTTATATATATATATATATATATATATATATATATATATATATATATATATATATATATATATATATATATATATAGTCACTGTCAAACTCAATCAGAAAGGATAAACAAGAAAAGAAAGAATTACTAATAAGTATTTGTTTTGTCAGTAACGACTACGCTTTCTCAGCAATTAAAAACAAAAAAACAAAAAAGAAGTTAGCGGATGTAGATTAGCTGTCCGACGTGTAGGAGCTTACCGTACTACCAAGTCCGACGGAGCGTTTGTTTAGAGCGGAGGCCAGTAGACGGCTGCGCCGGTACGTTTCTAGCCACGTGTACCGGACAGATCCATGGACCACCGATACTCTCGTCGGGTGAACCGTCGCCGCTCTATCCAGGAGCCACAGCGGCGTCATGGCCGTGTAGTTCGCCTCGTTTTTTGGCAGCTCATCGATGTCTCTCCCCATCTCAGCCCCTTTCTCTCTCTCTCCCTCCCGCCCCTCTCTCTCTAACTTTACAGTGTTAAAAAAAGAACGCATTCGCCTGACATGTCTCTATATATAGTCACAGCGTCATAAAGAGAAGACGAAGATTGCTAGTGTCACCGGGCTTTGCGACGTAGTGAAGAGACGTGAACGGTCTTTTTATCTGCCACGTGGCAACATCATGTTTTTTCAAATTACCCCCACATAATATTTTATAATAAATAATAATTTTTTCATATATTTATATTATACATAAAAAATAACAAATTAAATTATTCATAAAATTTTTAATAATATATAATTAAATTTTATTTATTTTTTATTCATTATATTTGATATGAAATTAATTTAAATCAATTTAAAAAAGTCACGACACTGGATCATCTTTGAATGAGACGTAGTCAGACTAACTTGTAATTTTTTATCATTTAGCTAAATGGTAATTGCAGCCTACCACAACTTGTGCAGTAAGAGCTGGCTAGTAGCTGGGTTTACGTCTCAACATGATTAACACGAATTATTGAATGCCAAAAAGAAGTTGCACTCGTCCGACAAGGATGCCAACGTTATCCACTTCGATTATTTTAAATTTTTTTATTGGATGGATGGCAGGACTATCACGGGAACATTGAAGAGCCTATCTTTTTCACCGGCTGGCTTTCTTTTTTAGGAGGACTTTTATTGGAATGTGAGTTAATTTGAAAACGCTTAGAATTGGAATGACTTTAAATAAGAGTAAGAAGCAAAAACTGAAATTTTATTGGCGTTTGCAGGTTAGATTAACCAATTTCACAATTTAACTCATTCTCATTAAAAAAAAAAAAAAACTAATATTTGCAATATGTAATGTCACATACATAGACAAATAAAGGCGAATTTTATAATAAGATTTATATCCCACTAATAGTGTCGTTCATAACTTATATCAAAGATAATTCCAAAACATAAAGACTTTAATTTTTTTAATATTCATAGTCAAATCAAGCAAAAAAAAAAAAGAAAAAAAATCATTTAATCATGCTTGATACTATAAATTGCACCAAATTTTGTGATTTGCGGCTTTTAAATTTTTAAAAGACCAATCAAATCAACAAAGTGGGTTTACCTAGATTAGAAATTGTATTCGGTTCTTTCTTTTTAGTTTAATTTTTGTTCGAATTGATTGAAAAGGACAGATTGATCGATTTTGCTAATACTCTTATTTTCTTAATTCACTATCTTGACCAAACAAATTACTATTCCTAAGCACGGTTAATTCAAAGTATTTGCATATTGATTTTTTTTTTAAATCATATTTAAGCCTTCAGTAGAATCATTTGCCATTTCTACACTAAAAAACGACTGACCAGACATTTCTTATCGCAATTTATAGAACCTTGGAGCATGATTTAAAGGCAACTTTTGGGATGCCAACCCATATTTGTTATATGTATCAATTTATTTTTTTAAGTATATACATCAAATATTATTTGAAAGTCAAATGTAATTAATAATATATTATGCGAAGGAGTGTTTGCAAAAATCAATTTAAGAAAGGCAACTAAATAATCTAAGAGAAACGTCCAGTGGGAAAAGTTGTGAGCGAATCTTGAAAAGTGTGAGTGAGACACCCTTAGAAGAAATGAATACATTTTGTCATTTTGGCGACGTCTTCACGTCATGCTTCGCAGCATTTGTCTTAATCAATGCACGTCAATGTCAATGTTATTTACAATTAACTATTGGAGTTGTCTACATTTGTACTCGCGGCGCGAACCATGATTAGACCCATTTGACCGCGGTGCTTCTTGGATTATATTTTATTTTTGTTCGTGCTTTTCACCAGTGATTTCTTTTAACTAAAAGTTCGCAACTACCAAGAAAATGTGGTGTTTTGCTTAGCTAATAGAGTCTGTTGATGTTACTTTCAGGGTTCTCGCGTCAAATTTCACTTGAGAATCATAAGAATATATACGAGAACAAATATTGTATGCCAATTTAACCAAATTGAAGTTTTCATCAACTTGTCTAAATTTCACAACTTCATTCATCGCCCATATAACAGCTAATCACACTCCTCGCCATATGTACGACATGGGGACATAACGAAAATCAAATTCTCCACAGCAACGTTAAAAGACAGAAGGGGCTTAATAATTGATTAGTATGCGTGTAATTATCAATAATATAATATAATATAATCGTGGATTGAAACAAAAATAGAAGCTGCCGAAGTCTTCTTTCCCAACCAACATGTAGGCAAGTGATAAAATCAGTTAAAGGCTAATAAATAATGATCATTTTCCGGGTCTCCAACGGACCAGTAACTTTCATTCTGGGCCTAACCGCTTTGTTCGGGCCTTAGGCTTCCGTCCTTCGGCTTTCAGCCTGAAACAAACGAAAAATCAGGTTCGAGACTTGGTAGCATCTTCGCCTAAGCAGTCGCGCGAGTTCGAGACTCGTCAGATGCATCTTTTTTTCTCAATATTGCCCCCCCTTAGGACCCAAAATGAAAAAAGGAAAATTCCGATTGGGTGCATTTTTTAAGGTGCTGGGATAATACATTAAAGTACGCTCAGTTCAGCATAAATTTGAAGAGTTCTCAACTTTAAATTAGAAACTTAAAATTTGAGATCCTAATATTAAAATATGCAATAAAATTTGAGATCCGGTAGATGGATTGAAAAGAAAAATACTAATCAATGGCCAGAACAAGCTGCTTTTGCCCATGCTTTTTTCTTCTTTTGCCGTTTCGTGTACGTTGGGAAGCTAATTGGCTCCAGCCAAACAAAGCGGGAGTCTGTAAATTCTTTCTTAGAGTCACAGTAATCTAAACGGAAGTCCGCGCTGACAAAAAGTTCAATAATACTACAACAGTACGAACACATATGCGTGGCACTAGCTTCTTGGATGTTTTTTTTTTTTTTTTTTCCCTTATTTTTATTTTTTGAGCATAATTATTTTGAAGTTCGGACCCACCGACCGAGGGAACGCGTGTACTCAAAACTATCGTACACGCGGGGTTCATTAATTTCGGGGACCTTGACCATGGGCAGCATTGATGAACAGCATTCATCTCCATCATAACCATCCATAATTCAGGTCTCAATTTTCAATTTTCACACAAATATATTTATTTAATAATTATTTAAACATATAATTGGGGTATTCTCATGTAAATTTTTTTTTTCCATAATTCTAGTTTGAAAAAACAAAAGTTCGCATGTATCACAGGTTGTGGCAAGTTATATTGATAATTCCTGCACCAAATCAAATTATGTTAGGCAAAATGTAAAGCAATATATTGTATTCTCTTTTCAAACTTTATACCTTAAAAAGCACGAGCACAAAAAAGAGAAGAGAGGTACAAAGGATGCCAGACTTGCATGGATAAGGATCCAGGAACCGACCAAGGAGAAGAGTACAGAGAATTGATGGCACGGCGCATTGTACTTCTTTGTTTTTTCTTAACAAAGAGGTTTTATTCAGCGGGGAATTACACAATATATATGTATTTTTAATAAATCTTTATTTTCTTAATTAAAATTCAAAATTTTAACAATATAAGTATAGTGTCTCAACAAGTAGGACGCGGTGAGATATCAGTTGCATTGTTATTTCTTAGTAAGCCAACCCCACAACGGCGGCTATGCATAATTCTTCTATATTGGTGGCTATTTGTGTGTTCTTGATTCAATCATCAGAGCCTTAATTGGACGATTCCATCTCCTAAAAAAAAATTTCAATCTCAGAAAAGTTTTAGCTTATCATCGCTATTTCTTTGATAATTTGTACCATTATTATTATTATTTAATGTAAACCGTGTAGGAAGACATGGAAATCAGATCGGAGAGGAAATTTAATTTTGACTTGTTTGACAAAAGGGGATCGAAGGCATTAAGGCATTTATAACGTGAGCATGTTGGATTCAAGGGAATAAAATGATGATTAAAATGTCACCTTGTAATTTCTCTTCCACGGGTCCCGAGGAGATAAATTTTTAAGTACCTGAACATTATCTGGAGCTATCATGCAATGACGTACCCAGCTATCAAATGGCAGATCAACTTTAAGCGAATAAAAAAAAAAAGAAGAATGAATTAATAGAAATCCTAGATCTCGATGGGTGTAAGGGTAAACTTGGGCCGTGTGGTTAGTTACATTACCGTCTGCTCTTAAAAAAATAAAATAAAATAGTAAAAAAAAAACCAAAATGCACCAAAATTGTTAAAAATATATAATATGTTTTTTAAAAATAAATTACAATTTTGAAGCTACGATAACAGATTTTTTAAAATAGACCATGCATTTCTATAAATAAAAAGAAATATTATATTTATTTATTGATGTGTCAGGAGTTGGACTTAAGGTCACTTCTATTTAATAAATTTTCTTTTCAAGAAAATGGGTAAGAACTCAAACAATTAAAACATTTCCAATTAAAGGTCTTTAATCCCAATTCGTGCGGGAATATTTATATATGACGTGGCACCCGAATGTACCGTTAGTCTGAAAAAACAAAGGAAATCCTCCAGAGGGTGACGTTTGGCCTTTAAGACTATGTTTTTGTTTTTTTTTATATGTTCGTCTATCATCGTGGGATAGGGCCCACCTCCCGACTGTGTTCTCGTGGACCGTCTTTAGACGAATGTTACCCCCCTCCTCTCTCTCTCTCTCGCGCATGCCTCTGTGTGTGTGTGTCTCGAACCAGAGCTTGTGCCTAGCCCTATTAAATAGATAGATTGACTACCCAAAGAATTTTCTCGATCAACTGCTTTTCCCAACTTTGTAATCAGAATCTGGGCAAGAGTCTTATAACTTTTAGCTCGTCGATCCATTTCCCCCCAATTTTCCTTGATTAATGCTATTCTTTTTTTTTTTTTTCGTGATTTTAATTTTCGATCCACTGGCAGATTGGTTTACAACGAAGATGGAAATTGGCGTCGGGAAGCAGCTTGTAGGCTCCGAGATTCATGGATTCCATACACTTGAAGGTACGGCTTACCGCTGTGTGTGTGAGAATCATCGTGCGGTTTCAGGCGCGCAAGTTCCGTGTAATTTTGTATGCTTGAATTTGTGTGCCTGTGCTTGTTTGGCTAATAGGAAAAGAAGAAAGAAAACATAGGTGTATTAGTTTTAAGTTCGGACATTATAGCAGCAGTTCAGTCACAAGTTTTTTTTTTTTAAGAACAAAAAAATTTGTGGGTTTTTGAGGGGCAGTCACAATTATATTATTTTGATAAAGGAAAAGTTGGTTATTTGCAGTGAAGTTCAAAAGTTGATATTGGAGAAGAATGGATTATTGAAATTTATACCTTAAAAAAAGGTTAAAAAAATGTTTGTGGACCAGCGCTTCCATGAAAAGTGTGATTAAGCTTCGGTAGCAGCATGGAATTTTGTGTTACTTTATTTTATCTGCACACGTGCTTCTGTTGTTTCTCCGACAAGTTTGAGAGTGGGATATAGACTATCATATTTTGACTGGCTTTACTAAATCTTTAATGTGGCAATGCCTAACTCACTGTCTCATGGTATTAGAAGTTGTGCTTACAATAGAAATGGTGTTTTTTGTTCAATTGTCAGAATTGGATGTTGCAACCATAAAGGAGGAGGCCCCAACGAGATGGCTCCGGCCAAATGAAATTCATGCAATCTTGTGTAACAAGAAGTGTTTCCCCGTTAAAGCAAAGCCAGTTCACTTGCCCAAAAGTAACCATCTGTTTCTATGCTTCTACCTTTAAGTCATGCTTTTTGGATTTTGGCTCCCTGAGGAGTAAATTATTATGACCATGGCTTTTGTTATCTCATATGTGTGAAGTTTTGTTCTTGTCTCACTTTGAGATTGCCTGCTATACATGAAACGCGGGATTTCTAACCTTTTGTTCAATTTTGCTGTGTTCCTGAAACTAGCAATGCTTATCCCATTCATCCTGATGTCTAATTTACATTTTGGAGGTTATCCAGAGCTTCCCTACAGCTTATCTATGAACATTGAAAATAAAAATAGTTCTGATGGATCACATAGTTGTCTAACTTTGTTTTTCCTATAATGTACAGGTGGCACTCTTGTATTGTTTGACCGTAGAATGCTTAGAAACTTCCGTAAAGATGGTCATAATTGGAAGAAGAAAAAAGATGGGAAAACTGTTAAAGAAGCTCATGAACACCTAAAAGTGAGATTTTTCTCATTTAATAGGGCATTTTAGATATGTTTACATGTTTTTTTTTGTAGCTTAATTATCTTTTTTCTTTTTTCATTCACTTAGAGTGTTTATTTTCAATTTCTTGCCATAATATTGTTAATAATTTTCTCAATAGCAGACAATTGAGGCTCATTGTCAGTATTCTGCAGATGGTTAATATTGGATCCCCTCACCCTGTAAAACCAAATGTAATTTATAATACAAGCTTTTTTGCTCTTTGGGTTATATGCTTATGCAACATCATATCCCTCTAAATTTCATTTTTCCGGCTTCTGACAAATGACATCATGATGACTTGCATCAGCACAGAATAATGCGTCACATAAAAAAAGGTATCTGGTCTGATGAAATTTATTATTTTGGTTAATATTACAGGTTGGTAATGAAGAAAGGATCCATGTGTACTATGCACACGGGGAAGACAATCCAACCTTTGTTCGGAGGTGTTATTGGCTTGATAAGTATGTAATGGTTAAAATTCACATGACCATTTACATGGACTCTCTTCTCTCTGTCTCACACACACACACTTTCTCGTGGCATTATATTGGCTGCTTGAGTATATTGACCTTTGTTTTTTTTTCTTTTGTATTTATTTCAGGGCTCTAGAACATATAGTTCTTGTGCACTACCGTGAAACCCAGGAGGTTGGCTTCTTACCCATTGTGAGCTGCTATTAATTTGCTGTGTTTGGAAGATAGTTCTTGTCCAGATACATATTTGTTTTTGTATTTTTGATGATATAAGAAGGCAATTCGCTTAAATCCTAAAAGCCTTTTCTTTTTCTTTTTTTCTTTTGTTGCTTTGCTTGACCTGTCAATTGATGATTGATTGAGCCTTATTTTTTGGCTGTGGTTGGTTTTGCAATACAGTTGCATGGTTCTCCGGGCACACCAGTAAATTCAAATTCTAGTTCTGTCTCTGACCAGGCTAACCCTTGGCTTTTGTCAGAAGAGTTCAATTCTGGAGCTGCTCATCCATATTATGCTGGTAAGAAGGGAGTTTTAGGTTCTGTTACTTGTCCAAAATGTGGATATCTTATTGTATTTTATGCACTAAATGGTTATGTTTGGTGCCTCAGCTGAAACCTCTTTCAATAACTCAGAGTTTAGGCACTTCTGCCAATGTGTCTGCCTTAACTAGGCTGTATAATAACTGAGGTTTAAGTTTCACTAGGTTTACCAAAATGATGAAACTTTGGAATTATCGTACTCATCCTTTATTACCTAAGACATCAATGTTGATTTACTGACCAATGAAAGTTGTCAATTCTCTTACCGTTGTTTCTTTTGAAATGCATGTAACATCACACTCCTCCTTATTTTGGCAACTCAGCAGAGCCTGGTGACAGTATATCTATTAGGAATCATAAAATGAGGCTTCATGAGATTAATACACTTGAATGGGATGAGCTGGTGACAAATGATCCCAGCAGTTTAATTGCTCTTAAAGGAGGTAAGCAAATAGGAGTTAATTGTGCAATAGCAGCTTAGAAGTACATTAATACTGTTATTATTTTTTGTTGACTTCTTTTTTAAACTTTGGCAGATGAGATATCATGCTTTAACCAACAGAATGAAACTACATCAAGTGGGTCTGTAAATGATGTAAGCAGAACCATTAATGCTTGCAAGCTCTTCGTACCCTTTCATCTCTTTAATGTCATTGATGTTTCTGTTATCTACATTATCACTATTTTGAATCGTTTGACCTCCAGCTTTATGTGCTTGATTTTACTTTACGGTTTTTTTAGTTTACCAGTCACAACGTTTATCCTGTATTTTTGAATATATATTTCGGTTCCCACAAGTGTGATGTGTTGTTTCACATAGAATAAGAAGTTCATGCAATTGTTAATTTGCAAGATAATTTTATGACTGATATTTCTGAAAAGTTTGCCTGTTATTGATTCCATCTGCTCTAAGTTTCAGCGCTTTTATTATTTTGAAAGTTAGAAAACATACTTCCTCACTGGTTGCTTGCTTATAAGTATTTGGAGATATCAACTAATTGATGTTCCCTTTTGCAGGGTAGTGCCTTTCCAACCTACAATCTATCCAATGAAATTTCTTCTTTGGATGATTTACCCGAATCAATTGTTAGGAGTGGAAACACTCATTTTCATGTCCAAGCTGGTGGTTATAATCAGACAACAGGTATTGGACTAAATTTAAATGTGCAGGGGAAAGATTCTAGCCTCCTGGGGACTGTTGATCCTCTGGACACTGTCAACAATGACAGTTTGCAGAGTCAGGATAGTTTTGGAAGGTGGATGAACTCTATCATGGCTGACTCTCTTGGGTCAGTGGATGATTCCGTGCATGACTCTCCAATTTCATCTGGCCGTGAATCACTTGGTTCTCCTTCAATTGATCAGCATCAATCTTCTGTTCCTGTACAAATATTTATCATCACTGATGTCTCACCTGGATGGGCATTTTCAACTGAAACAACGAAGGTTTGTTTCTCTTTCATACAACCATTTACCACCACTAAGAATTTTATTAGTCAGTTACTTTGACCCCTGCTCAGCAAGGCAGGAGCGAACTGGTCAATGTGATGAGGAAAAAGAAAATTTCTGTACAATTAAAACATTCAATTGCAAGATGAAACGTTGTTCGAGTGTTGTTGCAGATACTTGTCACTGGATATTTTCTTGAGAAGTATCAACATCTGGCAAAATCCAATCTCTTCTGCATATGTGGTGACGAATGTGTTTCTGCTGAAATTATTCAAACTGGAGTATATCGCTGCTTGGTATTGCCACATTCCCCTGGATTAGTAAATGTTTGTTTGAGTTTGGATGGCCATAAACCAATCAGCCAAGTTTTAAACTTTGAGTACCGTGCTCATTCACTCCAAGATCCTATGGTTTCCTCAGTAGACAAGTCTAAGTGGGAAGAGTTTCATCATCAGATGAGACTTGCACATTTGCTTTTCTCTACAACCAAGAGCCTTAATATCCCATCCATGAAGGTGTCTCCAGTGAAATTGAAGGAGGCTGAGAATTTTGCCCACAAAACTTCTCACATTTTTGGGAGTTGGGCATATTTGATTAAGTCAATTGAGGACAATAGGATTTCATTAGCACGAGCGAAAGATGGTCTCTTTGAACTTGCTTTGAAGAATATAGTAAGAGAGTGGCTATTGGAGAGAGTGGTCAAAAGCTGTAAAATCACTGAATATGATGCATACGGTCAAGGAGTTATTCACTTGTGTGCTATTCTTGGGTACACTTGGGCTGTCTATATGTTTTCCTGGTCAGGCTTATCATTGGATTTCCGTGATAAACACGGTTGGACAGCCCTTCACTGGGCAGCATTTTGTGGAAGGTATGCCCAATTTTATTTTGTAAATCATATTGGTGGCCATTTAGAGCTTTCTTTCTGTTGTTTTATTTTTTTGTCAACCTTCACTGTCTTTGCTAATCTTACGGCTACAAACTCTTTACGTCTTCCATTGTTGGCTGTGACACTGAAGCATGTGTCTGCAAACAACTCATGCTGAGGAATAATTTGCAGTCAAATATTTACAGCATGCTTAATCTAAAAGGATTAGAAGCATTGATTATGATTCATTTATGTTTTTGGAAATCATCCAAAGTTTCAAATAACTACTATTTTGGTAATTTGAAAATATTTATGTTACAGGGAGAAAATGGTTGCAGTTCTCTTATCTGCTGGAGCAAAGCCAAACTTGGTCACGGACTCCACTTCACAACACCCTGGTGGATGCACTGCTGCTGATCTTGCATCTGAAAAGGGTTATGATGGCTTAGCAGCTTATCTGTCAGAAAAGGCTTTAGTAGCTCAATTTCAAGATATGCATATAGCCGGAAATGTCACTGGTTCCCTGCAAACTGATGCAACTGAGACAGTGAGCTCTGAAAATCTGAGCCAGGATGAGCTATATATTAAGGATACTTTAGCAGCTTATCGAACAGCGGCTGATGCGGCAGCACGTATACAAGTTGCATTCAGAGAACACTCACTGAAAGTGCGAGCTAAAGCAGTTGAGATCTCCAATCCAGAGTCTGAAGCTCGGAATATAATTGCAGCAATGAAGATTCAACATGCCTTCCGTAACTTTGAGGGGCGGAAAAAGATGGCAGCTGCAGCTCACATCCAGTACAGGTTTCGGGCATGGAAAATGCGGAGAGAGTTCCTTCAAATGCGTCGTCAGGTTATTAGAATCCAAGTAAGTGCTTTTGTACTCACTCAAGTTGACCCAAAGCATGCATGAACACTAGCAAATTGGCAAAGAGTTTTAAATTCAAATTCTTTTCTGAGTTGATCGAAGTGGTTTTGTTAAGATTGATATGGCTTCTGGATAAGCCTTGATCTGGCTGCCTAACATGGTCTTTCAGTAGAACATGTTATTAAGGACCAATATACTGTCATTCATGCGTATGTCTTCATTGAAAAACAAGTTTAAATTAACCAACAATGCAGCGACCAATTTAAGATTGTAAATCGTAAATCTTGTGAACATAAACTAGAATAATTATTTTGTAGTTCCGACTGTTCCATGTTGCATGTTGTGAACTCAAAAGGTACAGATTGCAACACTTATGTTTATTTTGATTAAATGCAGGCTGCTTTCCGAGGATTCCAAGTGAGGAGGCAGTATCGGAAGATTGTGTGGTCAGTTGGGGTGCTTGAGAAGGCAATTCTGCGATGGCGTTTAAAGAGAAAAGGCTTCCGTGGTCTTCATGTTGTTTCTGCTGAAGCGGTTGCTGATAACGATCAGGCAAGTGATGCAGAAGAGGACTTCTATGCAACCAGCAGGCATCAAGCTGAAGAGCGTAACATGAGAGCTGTTGTCCGGGTTCAAGCTATGTTCCGTTCAAAGAAAGCACAAGAGGAATACCATAGGATGAAATTGGTGCATGAGCAAGCAAAGGTGGGTAATTTACCTAGAAATTGATGGTTCTGAGACTCAATCTTTTGAATTGATAATTTGATGACTTCAAATTTTTCTGTAGCTGGAATACGAGGGCCTGCTTGACCATGGAACAGATATGGAAATGTGAAGACTAAGGCACAGGTGTAATTTTGAACTGCTATGGTGGGTAACTTAACTGTGCATGTGCTTTAGATGTTGCCAGGGAAAATTGCAGTTTTAAGAGCTTGTATATTATGGTAAATGTGTAGATCGGTGTAGTTATGCACCCTCTCTCAAAGTGTTTCAATGATTTTGAGAGTGCTATGCTTTTATCAAGCTGTGATGCATTTGGGATTTCCTCTACTCGCAAGATACAAACTTCCATGGGTGGAAATATTGAAAGGGGAAAACGAAAAAAGGGTATTTCCCTGAAGGCATACGGACCGTGTTTTCCCTCTTCAGCCCATTTTCACGCCACCTTGTGTGTTTCTGTAGGCAAAATTTATGAGGATGTAAGCTATGGTCCTAAATCCTTTTCTGCGCTTTGAGAATCAGAGCTACGTGTTGCTTGCGTGGGATGGGCGGTTTGAAAAAAGAACTGAATTTTTTAATGATTCTTAGGGCATTGTTTCATATGCGAGAGACTAAGTTCTCTCACCATTTAATATTTCAAAAGAACATTTCGCTGATTGGTGATGAATGATGGTTATCGTGGTCTCCGGGATTTCGTTTCCCCGCATATTCAAGCCATTAATTGAAAAGCCTATCAATTCACTCCAAAGCTTGTGACGGTAACTCGAGTTTGTTTACGAAAAGCTGAGCCAAAATGCCTTCAAAAAGCAATTGATATTCTCAAAGTGGATGGAACCTGTAAAAGGACAAAACAAAAAAGAACAAGATGTAGAGCCGAAGTTCAGCATGAAAATTAACACATTGTTGGTTGTTCCAAAGAATGCCCTAATTCATCAGGAGATTCTTGCGAAGTTACAACTTCTTCAATAGACGTCAGTTTCACAATGGCTAAGCTATGACTCGAATGTCATTGTGGAACCAAGTAAATTATGAGATGCACAAACAAGAGTTTATTTTTCAATCCAACTGTAGTCAAACACTGCAAAACTGACTGGAATATTTGAAAAGAATACAGAGCCAGACTAGTTTCCACTCACTACTTGATGTGTTGAGAGAGCCGCTTGAAGCCATCACCATATCCCATCTTGTGGACAATACTGCACATGAAAACCTCAAAGGCACCTAACAGTGGAGTCTGTAAGATTCACCTTCTCCTTGCCAGTGGTGAAATTGATAAGTCACAGATGATAACGAAGCTTGTCTTCTGAAGCAGCATAGGGAATGTGAATTTTGTTGCATAGAATGAGAAATGGGACATTGGCTAAGGCTTCATCTGACAGCAGGGCATCCAGCTCCTTCTTTGACTCTGCAAACCTCTTCTTGTCATAGGCATCCACCAGGTAGACCACTGCATCCACCTGTTCATAGAAATTAAGCTTTATCCAGTCTCTACTTGTTATCTGAAGTGTGTGAAAATTAGATGGGCACACACACCAAGAAAGAAAACTACTGTTGTAACACAAGAATCAGATGAAATGCATGGAGCTTTTGAAGGACTTACATTTTCCCATGCATTTGAGTTAAAAATTTTTAGATTCAGGAAAGAACTGGGAATTTGAGAGTCTGAGAAAGAATGGATGGATCAGCAAAATTATCTTCAAGCAAAAGAGTTTTCAATCATGCAGTGTAGGACAGCACTCCCTCGTCTCAAAAGCAAGAAATTGCTGTCTTAAATGAATTCTCCCTCGTAGACCTGATCAGATGGGCAGACTGCCAATCACCAAAAGAGGAAAAACTTCAGCTTGATCTCTACAATCATTCGGTGATCTTATAAAATTAACCCAGAATCAGTTCAGTTCCTCTGAAAGCAGGTATGTCCAAAACTCAGTTTGTCCAAGACTTGTAGTAAAATGTGCGGAAAGCTACTATTAAAACACCTTCTGAGAAAGAGAAAAGGTGCTATCAGCGAAACTTCCATTGCCAATGTTAGCCTCCCATGAATCAGATAAACACAAGGAAAGCTTATCTGGGATAATGAAGGCACAATGATGAGCCCAAAACAGAATTGAGCATCCCTTTTCCATTCAATGCAAAACAATTAATTCAATAACAAAATCTGAAACCGTCTTTATACAAGGAAAAAATTAGTGAATTTCTATCTTCTAGGAACATATCTAGAATATGCTTCAGCGAACAAATAACAAACAGGACATCCATGGTGGTCGCAAAATTTAGCCAGAAACCATATCCGCCAGATACAAACAAATGTGCAAAGACCAGAAATACAAAGGGAGATAATTGCCACAAATGCATTTATCCCAAACCAAACTTATAATTACAGTACGCTGGAAAGGTGCAGTGGAAATACACTCGAAAAAGACAAATTTTAGAATCAGGGCGTTTGCAACTGGTTTTGCAGAAAATGATTATAATCAATTACAAACACAACAATCAAGCCCACACAAGCACCATTTTTTACCTCCTACTTAACTGACCCACACGGAAACTTCTTCATGCAATTGCACGGGGAGCTTATGAAAAAAAGAAAAAAATGCAGTCCACATAAAAAACGGATAATAAAAATTTAAGTAGCAGACTCGGATCCATATGAATAACATTTAAATTAGAACATATCGTCTCGAATCACGCGACAAAGCCTATGAATAACAGTAAAAGCAGAACCTATCGTCTTAAATTAAGTCAAAAAAAAAAAAAAAGAGCAAATCATAAGTTCAATGCTAGTAAAATGGCAGACGGAGGAGTACTGACACCTTAGCATAGTAATCTTTCCAGACGCGACGAGCGATCTGATGATCACCCAAATCGAAAGCCTTGAACTTGATTTTTCCTATGCTAAACTCCTCTGATGTCGGGTGCTGTGTCGGCTGGTGTTGTACTAGTCTCTACAAGTAGATCCCCGTCTGGTGCTAAACACCTAACAAAACTGCAAGAAGTTGCAGAAGATAAGAAAAACAAAAGAAAGTCCTCGTCTTTCAACATGTGACGGAGTCTGGCCTTGCCAGCATTGCCCAGACCCAGAAACAGAAGCTTTTGCCACTTTCTGCCATCGGCCGAGAGATGCAAGAATCCATAGAACCAATCAAATCGAAACATGTTGTAAGATACTTTTGTGGTGGATCCGAAATCTCAACCTAAAGATTGAAACTACCTTGGAATCCAAATAAGATTGATATTTATAGTGTGAAAATTATAGATTGGACCGAGAAAGAAAACGGCAGGCTAAAAAGAGACTTGATGGGTGGGGGGATCCAAAAATCTCCATACAAAAGGCAGAAGCGGAACATAGGCAGAACAGGCCCATGAACAAGAAAGAAACCGACAAGGGACCATGTAGTTGGCCCAAGTAGTCTGATGGACCAAGGGCACTTTGGTCACAATGATCATGTATAAAAAAAAAAAATGGAAAAATACAAGATAGATTTAGGGTTTCTGATTCCACCGAGAGCTAGACGAACTCATTTTCGACGGTTGCAGAGCCGCTCTCATCGTCTCAGGTTTGTTTCTTGTCTTTCGTCTCTACAAACCTTTCTATCTTTTGGGTAACCCGTCTTGGTTGCCGCCAAGAGCAATTTTTAATGCGTCTATTTTTTGATAAATTGAAGAGATATGGCAAAGTCAAAGAACCACACAGCACACAATCAGTCTTACAAGGCCCACAAGAATGGCATCAAGAAGCCAAAGAGACAGCGCCGCACCTCCACCAAAGGGGTACTCTCTCTTTTTGTCTTGCTATTCTCTGTTCTCTCTCTCTCTCTTATTTTCTGCTATATACATATATATCTGCAACTGATTTGGGGCTTTAATTTGGGTTTTTAGATGGACCCCAAGTTCTTGAGGAACCAGAGGTACGCTAGGAAGCATAACAAGAAGAACGGCGAGGCTGCCTCGGAGGAAGAGTAAATGCTGGAGGGTGCGTCAACCCCTTTGAAATGAATTTGTTTTTATTTTGAGTTGTTGTTACTGATGTTTGCTAGAATCTTTGAAGTCTCGAACTTTTATTGAGTAATGAATCTATCAATCTTCTTATGTTTGTTTGGTATTGTTTTGTGTTTGTTGGATGCCATAATATATTCCATTCCTATGTTTTGTAGCCAATTGAATCTGGAGCTTTTTGGCCTGTGTATTTTGTTCCTCGTTTATTCTCAATTTCTACTGCATTATATTTGCTTATGGTAGCTTTAACATTAATACCATCGGAATATTTTTCTTGGTATGCTGTACGCTGGTGAAATTCTTTGCCAGGTTACCAGTTTGGCCAGTTGGAGCTGATAATTATTTGTTTTGTTGTCTCTGTGTATAGAAACTATTCCCTTCTTAGCATGCAATAACTTGGGCACTAAGGATTCTGGTGCCTGTTTTAATTGTTTGGAAATGTCCTTTTGCGTTTGCTGCTGGATATTTATCTTTATTCACCCTCTGCACTGCATTGTGTCAAGCTAATGGTAGCATTCTATGTCTGACTCAAGCAACAACAGGCCAATGGCCGTCATCTTGGATTATCGTGTGATTTTGGTTGTCTTTAAGCACCTCTACATTAGTTGATGTTTTGTGAAGCCAAACCAAACCTTTAGATGCAAGTTTGCTCATTTTTAGTGATTGATTGTAATCAAAACCTTGGTTCAAGCTGATGCTTTTGACATCTCCATACCTTTGGAAATGATATGTGATTGCTAGAATGCATTTTTCAGGGTAGATTTGAAGGGATAATGTTTGTCTGGTGCATGGCTGTTGATTGGAATTGATGTTTCTGTATAGCTTTACTGGATTGAAACTGATGGGTTTATGGGTCAGAGGTGATATGTACTAATTTTGCATATATTTGAGTGGCCCTTGTTATTCACAACTCCCTCTTGCCGGGCACCATATGTATAGGCTGTTGAGTCTCCTAGTTGGGTGTTATTGCTTTTTTCCTTGACTATAAAGGTCCAATTTTTGTATCACGGAGATGTCGGGTTCATCTTGATTCAAGAAAACAATGCACCAGTGTTTTCGCACCTTTTTTTAATAATGTTCTGATATAAGCATCGTGCAATTTCAATATGCGGGACAGGGAATTGACTTTGTGTAAATTGATACAATCTGTTGTTTTGTCTCTATGCTATCTTGTGGAAGTCTCAGGAAATCGGGTTTTGACAAATGATTCCTCCATCAATAGTTTAACCGTGATATCGTACAGCTGCCATGTCAAGTTTTGTAGACGGTCCGATTCCTATTGAAGTAAGAATGCTAAGGCATAGTTTATTTCTGTAGCCAAAAAAGTTTAGAGACTGTTCGTTCTCTTGGGCTTTAAATAAGAGAAATCGTTTTCAAATTAGCAAATTTTTTAATCTGATCACGTGGGAATAATGAGTCTCAACATGGGAAGCAAGCTTCAATACCTGGAAGGGAACACTTTCTTGTTCTAGAAAGCCTCGTAGATGGAAAAAGCTGGCCGAAAAACGACAGCAACTCTCGTGCAACAGTGGTATGTATGAGGGAATGCTTGCGACACATTCCTTTCAAATAGCAAATTTGTCGACTTCTAGAAACTCTAAAGCCATGCATGATTTGATTCTCTCCAGCACAAGCATATAACCTTTAAAATTCCAGTCTTTTTGAGTGGTTACGATGATTAGACTGCAACTGCTTCACTTACTGGGATCAGGGTATGGCCAGTGACCTGCTCTGTGAATTTGAAACTTCCGTAACCAGCTTGAAAGATTGGCAATGCTGTCTCTAGCTTGGCAATGGTAAATACGTATCAGGATTTTGTGTGGTCGAAAGAAAACTCAAAAGGAGCTTTATGGCGTGACTGACAAAATTCTTTAACAAAGCTGAACCTTCTTACCAAGTGAGGGAACTTAAAGAAATTAGAAGATGCCAATCTTTAAGGAAGAAGCTTGTCAGGATTTTAGATGTGAATGGAAATTGTGTTCTTAAAAATTTACTCTTAAAAATAAATAAAATATATTAAATTATAAGTATATTTTTTATTTTTAAAAATTAAGCTAGGTTGTTAATATTAAGTTAATATAAAGAAGACATTTATTTGTAATTTAATAGTATTAAAATAATAATTTTTATATAAAAAATTTGAATTAAAAATTGTTAAGTGATTTTAATTATAATTTATAGTTTTAATAATAAATATATTTATAATATATTTTTATTTTGGTTAGAAAAAAAAAAAAAAATCTCGTGACATATCCTGACAAGCTATAGTCAGAACCACTCGCTAAAAAAGAGGGGAAAAAGAAAATCTAGCTGAGATGGCAGAAATTTTATCATCAGCAGCTCTCCATCCATTAGTTGAAATTTGTTTTTGAATTTGTTTTTTGGGGCGATTTTGCTACCTATATGAAAGGACCAAAATATCCCTCCTTTAATAAAATAAATAATTGTCGCGGGTCCAACTACTACCAGTCATTCGATGCAACGTGGCATGCGAATGCCATTTTGACGGCGAATGGCATGCTAAACAGCACTGGTTAACTGGTCATTCGTGACACCTCAGGACACGTGTTTACTTCTTCCCCTTTTTATTTTTTTTAATCATTGGCAGAGCATTTACTTTCTCGCATGTAACCGTAGCCCAAAGTCTCGAGCAGCAGTTGTGTGTATCTTCCCGGGACCTTCGGTAATTCTCGAGCCGTAATTTTCATCGAAAACCAAGGGCATTAAGGAATTTGTACTTTTCTAACACACGCGTACGTTTTACTCTAGAGTGCTCTGAGATTTTTTTTTTTAAAATAATTTTTAAAATATAAAAATTAAATTGTTTCTTTCTTTCTTTCTTATCAAAGGTCGAGTATAAAAGTTCTCAGAACAGAATTTAAAAAAAAAAAAAAATAGAGAGAGAAAGCGAGACGGAGAGAGAGAAAAAAAGGAGAGAGAAATCGGTTCCTCTTCAATAGTGATTAGGGTTTCTTTTGATCTTCGAACGTCAATCTTTTTCGTTCGTGATATTCTCTCTCCCATCTCTCTCGCTGTCAAATAAAACCCTAATTCAAATACTTGTCAGTTTAAAATTAAATTTGGAAAATTTTGTAATTCGTAATTTAAATCATATAGCCGGTTGATACCATGCTTCTCCGAGATAAATCGCAAGCAAATTCCAGTTTCAATTCGATGCAGGTTAGTCAGTTTTTTTGGTGGTTCTGTGTTTTTGCCCTAGAATGTTAATTAGTAATTCTTTTGTCGAGAAGTCAAAACCTTGATAGTGTTGTCGTGAGTTTAACTTCGTTGCTTATCTTCTTCCTATTGGTTTTGTATTGTATTGTGTTTTTAATTTTGTGTTTTAAATGCTTTGTTAATACCAGAATTTCATTTTCTGTTGGTTTCTTTAGTTGGAGTAGGATACGGGTTGAATTCTGTGTTGTAGTTTTTGGGGATTTATTTTAGCACTGGATTCAATGGCTAAGTAAACCTGTCAGAATCAATTCCTTTAATGGAATAGTAATAAAAAATGTCTTGGATTTGGTATTTGTAACTTCAAATAGCTGTTTGTGCTGTTAAGTTTTTTGATACAATACCATATCTTCTAGAGCATTCGACTTCAGAATCATTTCCATTGCATAAAAAGTTGTCTTAGAAACTGAGATCCTAGCCTATGCGTATGATATACTGTGATCTGGATTGTGGCGCGATTATATTGCATGTTGAAATACTGAGGCTTGAGTTTTGAAGATCAAACATTTCTTGTTGGTTTACAAAGCCAGTACTACACTTCTTTTGAGGCTTAACATACTTGCGCCATTGATTGAGTGCATCAGTTAGTTATTTCATGAGGTTCAGTTTTTTAGTTATGGCATGGAGTTGGGTGTATCATGTACGTGTCTGCTTATGCCTGGCATTGTGTGATCAGGTGCATATACTGTGCTTCCTGATATCCGGTGAGCTAGGAATCTGACGCATTTGTTGCAATTTTGTCAAATTGAGGACTGTTAGAGGATTATTTTCATGATTTTTTCTGTGCAGGGGTGGGTCTTTTTAAGCAATTTTCCATATAATATGACGATTTAGTGATGCAGTAAGCATAATGCATCACTAATGTTGTCTTTCTGGTGTTCTCCAGTTATTATTTTTCCTTTTTAATTGGTTGGTATCCACAGTTACTGAGCTTATGTCTCTAGATGACTTTACTTGAATTGATTAATAATTATTCTCAAAAAGAATTGATATCTTTAGAATCAGGTGTTGTGCACTTGTGTGTCAGTGTGTAATGTTCCACTGGTCCAGCAATGTACTGGTGTGCTGAAAATGCAATGGTGGTTTGGTTGTATAAAGCAATAAATGTAAATGATCATAGCTTTCATGGTTTTGCATGATTTTTGTTTTGGTTTGGATTTATCCATTATGTGGTGCATCGTAAAGTTATATACAAATTGCATAATATCAGAACCACTACTCACCAACATTGTCTTGTAGTTTAGCTGTTGGGGCTGATGTCTTAGGCAAAATTTTTATTTGTGTGGTGTATATATTTACTTGTTGGATGTTCTAGAAACTTTTATATTTACTCCTAGGAGTTTTAGCCTGTGTTTCCTAGTAATCCCATTGAGATTAGATTGGTATCTGATCTTTTATGTTCTCCAGAATACTTGTTCTATATTGTATCATGTTGTTTTTGTAAAATCACTTTGAGGAAATGAATGAGTGTAATTGTTATTGTGTATTGGTTTATTGCCACAAAACTTAGGCATCAAGGGTTATAAAGTTCATAAATAAAGTGTTTGGGGCCACTGGTGGAGTGACAAGGATTTGATCTACCTTGAAGTTTGCATTCTTCATGTCTTGGTAGTAGTTATGTGAAAGGAGTGGAATTAGTTTGCATGTTAAAAGTTTGGGAGTGGTCATGACATTGACATTAAACCTTTGTAACCATGTTGGAAAATTTTGCTTCTAATGCATAGGTTAGGTGTCTTATCACTTGAATTTCTTATGCCGTAAGGTTTTATGTGCATATTTATATTTGGTGATCTTGGGTATTTTCTTCTTTATATGGCTGTTACATCTATGTATTTGGCTCACCTGTTTGATGATTCATTTTGTTGTCTTCCAGTTCCACCAGTATGTTCAGTCTTGCATTTCTTTCTTGTTATGGTTTCTTCCTCAATAAAATGAAACTATTCAATAACTTTGCTGTTTTTTTTTTTTTGTAGTATGAAATAGCTTTCTCCTGCATTTCTTAGATTGTTAGATTACCATGTGACTGGTATTGGTTGCCAATTACAAGTGTTTTTCCTCCCTCTTTTTCTTGCCTTTTTGTCCAAATTGCAGCGAGTGAAGGTCTACCGTCTCAATGATGATGGTAAATGGGATGACCAAGGGACAGGCCATGTCACAATTGACTATTTGGAGGTCTGGCCAAGTCACTGAACTGTTTGATTTGATCTACCAATACCATATATTTGAATTTTTATTTTGTTACACAGAGAAATGAAGAGCCAGGTTTGTATGTCATTGATGAAGAAGATAATGAGAGACTACTCTCGCACCGTATCATGCCAGATGACATTTACAGAAAGCAACAAGGTATTACTATTTTGTGACAAATTATTAGTTATTATGAAATAGTGTTTATTGATTTTTAGCTAATTCGCTGCCTCCTGTCTCTTGTAATATTATGTCCCCCTTGAATCATCTGTTTCTATGATATGATTTCTCTTTTTTTGTTGTGTAGATACAATAATATCATGGAGTGATCCAGAATATTCTACAGAATTAGCGCTAAGCTTTCAAGAGACAACAGGGTGCTCCTACATATGGTAAAAACAGCATGTTGTTTGACTTTTCCTTTTCCCTGATTCTTTCAGTTGCATGATGCTTCTGACAAATATGTTTGCTTTTGTTCAGGGATCATATTTGTAATTTTCAGAGAACTTTACAGTTTAGCACTCTGAATAGTAAGTGGTTTTAATATTCAGTTAAAAATATGGTCTCATGAAGTCCGTTTTTGTTTCTGGATAACAGTTATTCCTCATTTTACTGTTGTTAATAAAGGGCATTGGTTATTTTAAACTTTTGGGAATGATCCTGATTCTTTCTTCTCTGACCCAAGCCCATATTTCTTGTGAAATCTATGTACAGTTTCCTGGACTTCCCTTACCCTTGCATCTGTATCTCTATTTTTGTCCAAATTTGAACTCAGTATACAATTAAGTGATAAAATTTGCAAGAAGACTGAGAAGCCATGCTAAACATATTGCTGGAATTAAATGTATCTTTCTTCCTATAGTAAGGAGGATCTTAACAGAATGGATCAATTTTTAGGGATCATTGTCTTTGGTGTTCTTCATAACATCTAGAATATATGTGTGATTTAGCATTGTGCACATTCTTATTTTTGGGTACTTTCATAGAATCTGTTGATCAATTTTCCCGTATTTGCAGATGAGACATTTCACAGCATGAACAGTGAGTTGAGGGAGCTGCCTGTCGTCGAACTCTCCACACTTCCTTTGATATTTAAGGTCTTGACATGTGTTTTACTTGGCAGCACTGTTTATGTCTGTTTTATTTGGTGAATTTTTATTGTTGGACACAGTGCATGCAGATGAATTCATTCAATTTATTCTTTGATTCTGTCTTTTGCCGTCTCCCCCCCCCCCTTTATTATTGGTATATCTAGTTTGTCCATTCCTAGTTTAGGTAATAATTGGAACTGGTGTGTTGAGGTTTGCATAGATTCTTGTTGGGAATATGTTGGAATGTTACCATAAGAAATTTGAGAAGTGGAAAAATTTTTATGTTGGTTGTGATTAGAAAAATTGGTATGAAGGTAATTATTATAGAGAAGTCATGAAATTCTGTCTTTAGGATAATCCTTTTTGGGTTTTCATTTTAGGCCAAGGATCTGTTCAGATTTTTGGCAGAACATTATAATGAAGAACGGCAGGTTTCCCATCAACACAGTCTACCTTTATCTGCTATTCATTATCCTCTCTCTTTCTTCCCACCCAAGGCTTTTATGTTTGGCTTTTTGGGAACATATTAGAAGACTAGAATAGTTATTTGGATGAGCTTAAGCCTTGATGTCCATAATTATGGATTCTTTGGCCTTTGTGTGTTCTGTGCATTGAGGCAATTCGTGTTTACAGATTGCTAGGCTTTCTGATGAATATTTCTCCAGATTAGATCCCACATTAATTTGTTATATAGGTTCTTTGCCTGTTGCAGAATTGGATTTTCTGTTGGTTCACTTCAATGTGGTATTCCACGTGTGTACTTCCATTCATTGGAAGAGAAGAATTTTTTATCTCATCATGCATATATTTATGTGAACATGTCATTTCTATTCTCATTGCCATTCATGCTCATGGATTGATTGTCTGATTAAGTTGAATGGTCTGTGTTGCAGACTGTATCTGAGTGTGGCATTGCAGATCATATGAGGCTGACTGATCTTATGGTGAAGGATGTACGGTTTTTATCTCTCACTATCTTTTGATGGGATGGAAGCAGGGTTCTATTTTTGACCATTGTGAAAGTTGACTATTGGTTAATCTTCTTATTTAGTTTGTTGGAAGTATAACCCTGTTATCTTGTCTTCTAACTTTACCTGTGAAGTTGATTTTTTTAATCAATAATCAAATTCTATATATTGGTTTTAAATTTTAAAGGCATACATTGTGGAAGTACCACATTTCAAATAGTGGTTCAAATCTGGGTTTGGATAACATTCAGCAGCTAAAATGGAATCTATAGATGGACTAATGATTTTGGGCATTATACATATGCATGTCTTAGATATATAAAGTAAATCATATGCATAAGGGTGGTTACAATTGTTTCTTCACAGTTAAAAAATCATTTTGTCACTATGCAGTTAAACCTTGCCGGCAGATTCTGGATAGGAGGTGATAACTTATTTGATATTGGATGACATGTATTGATATGTTTTTTTTTTCTCTGTAAGTTTTTTTTTTCTTGTTCATCAAGCTAAGTTTTCCCTGAAATTGCAATGTATTCCTGCTCTTTGCCTGAATTATACATTTAACTAAACTTCTGCTTTTCTAGAGTATGTTTGTTAAATTATCTATTATGGAATTTCTAAGGGAATCTCCTTTTATGGTGCAGCAAGATTTTTTTCGGAAGCTAATGGATCTGTTTAGGATTTGCGATGACCTAGAAAACATTGATGGCCTCCACATGATATTTAAAATAGTCAGAGGAATCAGTCAGTAGTCCTTTTTACTCCCAAATCATGTTTTCTTTTTTATGTATATACTCCTTTACAGATCATCCTTCATCAATTGCAATTGTTTCTCATCACTTGCAGTCTTGCTTAATAGTCCTCAAATTTTCGAGAAAATATTTGGGGATGAATTGGTCATGGATGTTATTGGTGCACTTGAGTGTAAGTTATTATTACATTCCCGGTCACAGATAGAAGCTTTGTGTTTGAAACTTCTGCACACTTTAATTTGCTTGATTAGTTAAGTGAATGATCTGTCATGTTGCTCTCAGATGACCCTGAGTTGCCTCATATTCAACATCATCGCAATTTTCTGGAAGAGCATGTGGTTTTCAAGGAGGTGAAATATACTGTTAACTGGCAAGGGTGTTGGAGATCAGATGCTGAAAGATGTCATTAGCATTACTGACACAAAGTTTTCCTTTTTTTCTATGTTTAAGGCTATACCAATTAAAGATCCACATGTCCTGTCAAAGATACATCAGACATACAGAGTTGGTTATCTGAAGGTTGGATTGTGAATGGTGAAATCTATGGTGGCTTTGTTTCTTCTTAAGTGTCCCATTTCATATGCTTCTTGTTTTTACTTCCAGAGATAATATGCTGGCTATGGCATCTTATTCTGATTTGATTGCTCTATTGTTAAGTGGGGGAATTCTTACCTCATTTATCTCTTTTAGGATGTTGTTCTGGCTAGAGTATTGGATGAGGCTACAGTTGCAAACCTTAATTTGATCATTCATACAAATAATGCATTTGTAAGATTTTGATTTTTTTTTTTTCATAAAATTGCTTAATTCAAAACATTACAGTTTCTTTTATTCTATGCATGTCTCAGTTACATTTCAAGACTTAACATTATTTTTGCTCAATGTTAATTTTTATTGTAGGTTGTTTCCCTGTTGAAGGATGACAGTACTTTTATTCAGGAATTATTTGCAAGGTTGAAATCACCGACCACATCTGCTGAATCAAAGAAAAATCTGGTAATGATGGATGTCTTGGGACATTCTTCCTTTGTCTCCTTTCTCTATCACTCATCCTACTGATGTGCTGCAACTTAGTAAAATGGAGTTTCCGTTCTTAATTTGTCATTTGATAGGAGTAAAGCTTCCACGCACTCACCTTGTCACCTATGGATAGTTCTTTTTAGGGCTTTTATGGAACAATGACAATAGCTGAAACTGGAGGTTACTTTTTTCTCATTTAAGTTTTTAAATATGATCTGGGTGGCTGCATGGTGACTTTTTCCTTTTGAGAAATATTGCATCCAAATGCTGTGTTATATTTTTGACCTTTAGACATTTTTTATTCTTATGGCAACCTTTATAAGCTTATGGCCTTTCACTTAAAAGTATTATAGCTAAAAGAAGAGATGATGTGTATGCAAATTGATATAAATATCTCATTTAGTACATGGTAAATTTCAAAACAATGATACCTTGGATTAAAATTCTCAGTACATTAGTGTGCTTTTTGATTCCTCTTCCGCTAGTCATACATGAAATGGTTTCTTCATTTACCTCCATAGGTCAATTGATTGATTCCTTTTCAATTTTCTTGTGATATAGGTATATTTTTTGCACGAGTTTTGCAGTTTAAGCAAGAGTCTGCAGATGGTACAGCAACTTCGGCTATTTAGGTTTGTGAGACCGGAAACTAAATGTTTAATTGTTATGGTTTCAACTTGCTCATCAATATCAGTGCAGTGCCACTCCTTCTCATTTTGTTTACTTGTCAACCTGTTACGGTGTAAGAGCTAAGAGATTGTCATTTCATGTAGGGATCTCGTGAATGAAGGCATCTTTGAAATCATTGCTGAAGTTTTACAGAGTCAGGACAAAAAACTTGTATTAACTGGGTAATGATGGAACTTTCAGTCTAACCTTAAATTTTTGCATTTTCAGTTATTTTGGTGTACATTTTAATTTCCTTTTACTCATAGCTACTTAGCCTAATGGCAACTTATTCCTATGGATACAGTACAGATGTCCTCATTCTTTTCATGAATCTGGACCCAAACCTTCTGTGTTCTTACATTGTTCGTCAGGAAGGAGTTTCACTTCTTGGACTATTGGTATGAGCTTTCAGTTTGTTGGTCACTGACTTGTTTTATGATATTCTGGTATATGTAATTTTTCATGTCTAGACTTCCTTTACCGTTTCACAGAAACTTGCTCACGAAAAATGTGGGATTCATCAATTGCTTGAAGCGCAATTGCAGCTTTGTTTTGATGCCTTGAATGGGGACAAAAAGAATCAGAAACATATTTGTGTTGCCAATATTGTTTAGAATTAGTGGTGGGGTCATATTGTTTCTTAGCTGGGGCAGCTGGTTGTCAAGGGGCATTTTTTAAGGTGACATGGTTCTTCATCCAGATGTGTTGGACTTGTAGCCATGGTTTCCATTTGTTCTTCTGTGTCTCCCCATTTGATAAGTTGGCAAATTGAGTGGAGTTGGTGAAAGATACATATAGTGAAGGTTTAATTGTGTGAGTGGTCTTGTTGATAAGTTTGATGGCCTGTTACCTCTCATACACTTAAGCAATAATACTCTTCATATGTGACCTTGTGCCATTACCTATCTGCAAACTAAATACTGGTCCACTGACAGGTTAAAGGAATGATAACAGACTTTGGAGAAGACATGCACTGCCAGTTTCTGGAAATTCTTCGTAGTTTGCTGGATATTTACACATCGTCAGGAGCACAGGTGTGTGGATCATTCATTTGGTATGCAGCCATTATTTTTGCATCCCAGACTAGCACACGTGTTATTTGGATAATTTGCATATAGGTTAGGTAGGTTAGTCAGATTCAATATATCAAGCAAAACAGTAAATCTGATCTCGTCTTTGTCTTGTAGTGAAGCTTTCTAATATTTGGCTATCATCCTTGCCACTTGCAAGATCATCTAATGTCTGTAAGATCCCCAAAGGTTTAGGACTTCCTAAGGGCTTTTCCCCATGGATAGAGGCATATAAAACATGAACCAATTCTGTGATGGTGATGTCATTAGTCAAGACAACTAGAAATGTTCTGAGTAGCTATGATGTTTGGTATTTACATAATGGTACTTTGAAGAGGAGTTTTAATGGTGTATTGAAATTTGTTGAAGTAGCCATAATTTTTTTGTAATTTTTCTCCAAATGCTGGAAAACCATAATGTTTTTCTGCTGGCTGCTATTTTTGGCCATTCCATTGATTTGTATTGCTGAGAATGCTATTTTTCTTATTCTCTTCTTGGTTGGGTATATTGGGTTCTGTTTCTTGTCTCTTTGTGTAAAACTGCTTTTACCTTCAGACTGACTGCTTTATAATAAGTTAATGGGTTAAATGGTTGCATGCCTCCTATGGTTTGGTGGTCCACACAAATATGCCTTGTGGTTTTCATATGGCACTAGAGATTTGTGTGCTTTCAATCAACACTCTCCATTGGACATCCACTTTATTTTCAACTGCAACTCCCAATCTTATCTAAGCTGTTTTAAAGATGAAAAATAATTTAACTTGTCTTTTCTCTGAGATGATTATTGGAAAAAAAAAATGAATGATATTTGAAAATAAAGAAAAATAAATTATTTTGTACAAGTATCAATATGTTCATTTTAATTACAAATGGAATATAGTATTTTATCATTGAGAAGTATATGGATATGTAACAAAGAAAGCAGATTGAACAAAATTAGAAAGCACAAGGATCTCCAAATTAAAACCAGTAAACCACATGAGGTACCATGCATTTAACCCTGAATTCATAAATTAGGTGATGGTCACTTTAGCATGTGTATAGATGCCATCATGTACCCCTAGATGGCATGAAGTAAGTAACTTTTTGATATAAACTGTAGACTAATAAGTATCCATTATGTACTGAGCTAACTCGGTATCAGTTGTCTTGTTGATGTAATTTTACTTTTCTCTAGGCAGTGTTGACTGTTGAACATTCGTCACACTTCAATATATCTGGCACAATTGTTCTAATGTGTGTATGCATTTTGCATATCTTGTCACTTTTTGGAAAATTTAGTATTGGAATTCTGTGGGTAATGAAGTTGTGAATCTTATATTTGAACTTGTTGACTGATTGATTTTGTTTAACTTCTGTGGGTAATGAAGTTTTGAATCTTATGTTTGAACTTGTTGACTGATTGATTTTAACTTGTTGCAGAGAGATAATATAATAGAGATTTTCTATGAGAAGCACCTGTTCCAATTGATTGATGTTATAACAGCATCATGTCCTGCTGAATCTGTTGATCATTCAAGTGGAAGATCTTCAGGCTTTGGTGGAAAAGTCGAAAATCCAAATAGTGTGAAGCCAGAAATCCTCTCAAACATATGTGACTTGCTATGCTTTTGTGTTCTGCACCATCCTTACAGAATAAAGTTAGTTTTTTTGTGTTTGATGTGCAATACTGCAGGGTTGACTTTCTGATACACTGTATAATATTACTGTGTTTTTCTTCTCTTTTCAGGTGTAATTTTCTTCTAAATAATGTTATAGATAAAGTTTTGTTACTAACTCGAAGGCGGGAAAAGTACCTTGTAGTTGCTGCTGTTCGATTTGTGCGCGCTATTCTTTTCCGACATGTAAGTCACTTTAAATTATTTTCCCTTTTCTGTTGGAAAATTGTTCTTAGTTATTCATCAGATATTTTTCTTCTTAAAAGTTAGTGTGGCTTTAGAAGGTATGATGTTTCCAAATGGAATTTTTGGGTGTTATAAGGTGTGGCTTCTACCAAATTTGCTCTTAGGAATTTACTTGTCTTCCTCCATTATTTAAGATGAGTTTGCAATTGTGCAAACTTCTGACTGCATTGGAAGGGTTGGACACCCTGTCATTTAAATTGCTGGCTCGTCCCTGTTCCTTGGTGGGCTGCAGGCCATGTGGATGCACATAGTTCTCTTTGTTTGCCTGCTGTCAAAATTTTAATTTGTAGAAGCTAGTTCAATGTCTTTGTGTTTGCAATTTGTGAAATTTCTTTCTTCTTAATTTGACAAAAAAGTAGTGGCTTCTTTTGATGGTCTATTTGAATAAGTTACCGATAGCACTTTGGTATAAGCAACAGCTATGTAGTAATAGTAAATATTGTCTTGAAATACATTGGATGAGACTGGAAAGAGAGATTTAAATTTCTTTTCAGTTGTGTCATTGCCTCAAGGCAACTCTATAACATTAAATTATGCAGTCAGTCCATGTGAAGCTTTTTCTTGGAGTTTTGTATACAAATCACTTATTGAAACAACTTGTACTTTATCAAAACTAGATGAGTTCTATGTAAATGTGGTGTGGGAAGAAAAAAAATTGGCATATGATGTAAAATAACTTGTATGTTGAAATTAAAAATAACTCATGCATAAATGGAAATGTTCTTGTAGTATATTTTAATCATTGTTTTGGCTCAATTGTGATGGGGTCTGAACCTCATTTACTGGAGCTAAGTTGGAACCAACACTTCTACTACCATGCGATATGGTAAGTAGAGCAATATTTTAGTCATTACCAACCTCAAATGTTCAAGTAGAAAATTGTCATAATTGCTGCCCAACAATGCAACTGTTGGTATACTGGATATTTGCATTATCATAGTTTTGCTGAATTCCTGATATGACTTTCAGATTTGACATTTTTAGTTATGAGAACTGGTTTTCAGCATATTGTCTTCATTTGTTGATCACAGGATGAGCATCTGTTGAATCATTTTGTGACGAACAACCTCCTCAAACCAATTGTGGATGCTTTTGTTAGCAATGGTAACCGGTATAATCTACTAAATTCTGCAGTCTTAGATCTTTTGGAGTACATTCGAAAGGTATCTATCTTACTAAAACCTTTTTTGGTCACCTCTTGTGCACCAGGAGTTCTGAGATTGTGCTTGCTTAATGCAGGAAAACCTAAGATCATTGCTCAAATATATAGTCGACTCATTCTGGAATTTGTTGGCTGGGTTTGAACATTTAACTACAATTCAGTCCTTAAAAGTCAAATATGAGCAGGTATTCTCTGCATCTGTTTCTCCTAATTTACAATCATTACTTGTTTCTTGTTGCCAACAAGTGGAATTGCAGTGCCTGGAGAACAATGAAACAGAGACTGCCTGTCCTGCAACAGATCTGAGGAGAAGAATTGATGAGCGTGCACTCGAAAAAGAAGAGGAAGACTATTTCAATGAGGATAGGTAGGTAGCTCTTGCTGAAAATACTGAATTTGACTTTTGTGGAGACATTACCTCAGCCACTGAACTAGAAGACAAATGCAGTGATGAAGAAGATACGGCATCTGCCTCACATACTCAAAAAATACAAGGTCAACCCGCTGTATCCAATGGAGTTGCTGCAAGGTATGTCTGTCACCCCTTAAGTTTTGACCCAATAATTTTTAGATTTTTGGTATGTCTTTATATCTCCTTTATTTCACAGTCCAAGATCTGGTGGATTGGTTGACTATGATGATGATGAGGATGATGAAGATTACAGACCACCACCGAAGAAACAACCAGAAATGTCAGAGGACGATGAAGAAACTATGGAGTCCCTTAGGTTGAAGCGTAAACAGCCTATAAAGGGCAAGGAGCCTGAGCCAACAAAGAAGCAACGGTTAAGTAAAAACCCAAAGTCAAGAGAGAGTGTATTTGCTGCTTTGTGTTCAACACTGAGCCAGGCTGTCTTACCCGGTAAGAAGAGTGTAAGCACTAACAATGATGTGAGCAATGGCTCTGGTGAAGGAATTCATCAAGAGAAGGGACCCATAATCTGTAGTAATTGTCCTGATGACAGTGGTAGTTCAGTTGAGAAAAATCATGGAGAGAAGGAACCTGGTGCTTCTAGAAACTGTTCTGATTGCTTGCATACCACCTCAGAAAGTAGACCATTAGCTGGAGAGGATGGTCATTTGATACCCCCAAGTTCCTCACCAGAAATGGCTGTAAATGGTTCATAATTTGTTTCTCACTACTACACCCTGTTGGTCCTATGTTTTATTTGACTCCTGGAGGTGGCAAATTGATGCCTGGACTTCTGAAGAACAGCATGCTCTAAAAGAAATGAGCTGAAGGAGGATTGGCAAAAGCAGTTTATGACTTTCCATTGATTGAAGAATTGACTGTACAGTGCCACCCAGGTCAGGAGGAAAAACTTCTAGCAGTGTTGGGCCTAGTAATGGTCGAGTTGTAAAAGAATTTGCAGCATTAATCTTCTTGCCCCATTTTAATTTTCCCATCATATTTTTTTCTTGTCTCTGTTGTCTGAAATGCAACTTTTTGGGTTCTTGTTAGCAGTGGGGACAAAATGATAGCAAGGGGCACGAATACGAATGCCCTTCATAGTTCTTTCTTCTTTAATCTTTATGTTTTACGGTGGTGGCTGTGGTTGTAATAGAGGAAGCTATTGGCGAGTTTATCACAGGTCAGAGTTTCTCAAAGTGTAGTAAAAGTCTCATTTATAGACCACTGTAAATTACAAAGTTGTAGTAACTCTTTCATCATTGACGCTGGAAGTGAGCTAGTTCCCAGTTTTGTCCATAATCTTTCATTCTTAGGAGACCCTTTCGTCGAGTTAATAAGGCAGCAATTTTCTCTTAACCTCTGCCTATGTACACCAGGCACTAATTGTCTTTTTGTCTTTGTTGCAATTTTTTTGGCTGAGTTCAGTGTAACTAACTGTACAGGAATGTGGTAATAGAATTCGAAAGTTTCGGCAATTGGTAACGGAAAGGAACCATTAAAAAGTTCAGGATGAGTGTTTCGTCACCAATATCAGTTTTGGTCGCCTCGTCCCCGCTTTTGGTGCACTCTCTTTTCTCCCTTTTTTCTTTTCTAGTTTTTCGTTTTTCGTTTTTTTTTTTGTTTTCTTTTTTTTATATTGGTCTTAATCGGGTTTATTCTCTATTTCTCTTATAGGAAAAGTTATTGTTTAAATGTCATTAGATTTAAAAGAATTTTCTTTATATTAGATGAGATAAAATGATGGGAATTAAAATATGGTCCAAATGGTTCATAGTCTGCAAGTGTATCATCTGTTAAAAAGCGAAGCAGGCCTTGCTTTTCTGCGGAATTGTCGATAACAGCCGGTCTATATGATAACTGTGGGGTAAGCTAGAATGATACATGGTCTAAATAGGAGCCCATGAATAGCCACGAAGTCCGCATCTTAGTAACGGGAAGCAGCATGGTTTGTCAAACACGTGTTGCCTCCCCGACTCCTTTGCCCCTTTCAGTTGTCCACACACCCCCCCTCCCCCCCGGTAACGGCCATGTTCTTCTTCTATTTACCCCACCCCCAAACTCCCCCAATCAAGTCATAAACTCTTCTTACCGACCGTACACACCCATTGTTGCAAGCAGCCACTTAGTTCCGTTCCGTTTCTGTTGATGTTGCGTTCTAGATTCGAAAAGTGATCCTTTTTGTTTTAAAAGAAAATTATTACTATTACTATTATTATTATTATTTCTTTTAACAAGAAAAAACAAAGAAAGAAAGAGAAACTCAAAGAATGAGCAGTAACTTGGAGACAAGGTCATTGCTCGATGAAATCCGTAGCTTTGAAAAGGGATGCTTCTTCGACCTCGGCCACCCTCTCCTTAACCGCATCGCCGAAAGCTTTGTTAAAGCTGCCGGGGTCACTTTTCTTTATTTGTTCCTATTCAATTCAACTGTTTTTTGTGTGTGCGTGTGTGTGTGTGTGTGTGAGAGAGAGAGAGAGAGATATATATATATATATATATATATATATATATAGAGAGAGAGAGAGAGAGAGAGAGAGAGAGAGAGAGAGAGAGAGAGAGAGAGAGATGATTATGTTTTCTGATGAAATACGATGTTTGGTTACACAGATTGGTGCAATTCAGGCGGTTTCCAGTGAGGCTTATTTCACGGCTGTTGAAAGTAAAACATGAGTTTGAAATTATGTTTAAGGCTATCATTTTTATGGCTGTATAAAGAGTTAAAACATGAAAATTTATATTATGGGTTATCCACATTTGTTTAGGTACTGGACTAGATTCTGGCGGTATGCCACCAGAGATCTCCGGTAGTGCCAAGAAGCGCCACCGCTTCCCTGATCTCAGAGGTGCGTGGACTCTCTTTCATCTCACCACCACTTTTATTTCACAATATTTCGCCCGCTAATTCATCCTCAAATCTTACCCTCCACGTTTGTTTGGACGGAAAGAAGGAGAAAACACCCATTTCAAATTAATTCTGACCGCATGATTAAGTTATCACTTATGTCCTCTGGTATGGGGGAGACATACGCATACTTCCATCTGCTATCTACTAGTTGGCTTGCTTTGTCTTATTGTTGTTTCATGTTTTGCAGGAGAAAACAATAGAAAGTCGCTTGAAGCCTTGGTGAGATGTGAACTTGTTTTTTGTACCTAAATAAATATATGGCATGTATTACTTGTAGACTATAAATAGACACTTACGACTAGCTTGCAGTGCGTTAGCAATTTCAGGGCCTGCAAGATTCTGTTGTCTATACTTGTACACTCGTCTCGTTGGCCTTGGATTGTTCAATGGTCTTTTCTTTCCTTGGATTGATCGTTTCATCAGTGCATTTTTGTGACGTTACGCCTTCCATTTGTTTACAGGTGAAGAACACCGGGAAAGAATCCTTGCAGTGGGGTGAGTATCCATGACAATTGGACTATTTTCTGTTTCTGGTTGGTCAGGTTGACAAAATTTACACCCTCTAAATTAAGGGCTTTAGGTTGTAGCTAATACAGTTATCAATGATAAATAGAGAGGTTTTAGACATATGTTTCTGCTGAATTGCTGATGGCTTGACATGGGATGATTGTGATTCTGCAGGAATGGCTGCAGGGATGTATTCAGGTCTCACTTACGGACTAAGAGAGGCTCGTGGAGCACATGATTGGGTAGAGTATTACTTTAACAAAAGTCATAGATTACTTGCATTCACTGATCTGCTTTAATATTAACTATGAAATCTGAATTGATATCACCTTGTTAGGAATATCATCTTGATCAAGTAATTTGAAACTAATGAGACATCAATCATTCAACTTGGTCGGTGCAGAAAAACAGTGCAGTGGCCGGAGCTATAACCGGAATGGCATTAGCACTTACAACAGACGACACTTCCCACGAGCAGGTTGTGCAGTGTGCCATCACTGGTGCTGCAATTTCCACCGCCGCAAACCTTCTCACGGGGATATTCTAAAGGTGGAACCTGGGTGTCATCCAGCTTTGCTACTACTTTTGTTTCTGGTTTAGTAGTACATGTCACTTTTTGGGTTCCTGACTATGTTCTTCTTGCTATGGTTAGAGTTTAATATACAAATAAATTCTAAATTTTGCGTATTTAAAACGCCTTTTAAACAAGAATAACCTGTAAAGACGATCATCATTGTAAAATAGGCTCCAATGTCCCCAGGGGGCCTCACAGCACGAACCTTATGCTTATCTACTTGGCGCATGGTATCTGTTGTGACGGTTCTTCCAAATGGCTCATCTTAATTTCTTGACACATACGGAAAAAAAAAAAAGTTAGGTTGCGTTTTCTTTTCTTTGTGCGAAAAAGCAATTCAAAATTCACATTGAATTGGTGCGTTCATACTTACAAAATTTTTATGGGATTCAATTTTCAAATGTTTTAGAATTCATAATTCTTAAAATTTTTAGAAAATAGGCTTAGTGGCTGGCCATTATCCGTTAAATAGATTAATGGAATCTACATTTAGAGAGTATCAATTGTTAAATTAGAAATCTTAAAGAGAGAGAATGAGATACAAAGAGATAGATATTAAATGTATTTAATTTAATTTTTCTCAAAATAATTAAAAAAAAAAAGATTAATAATGTTAAGAACTCAATAACCTAAACATATTGTCTAATGGACAGAATAATTTGTATAATATAAATAGCATTCGATATCACGTAAATTTTATATAAAAATAGACTGGATTGCCGATCTTTTCCTAATGTTAATCCTTCCGTAGAGATGGATGGAGAAGATGTTTTGGGCTAGAGAACCCGAACAAGAAGCGGGCAATCTTAGGCCCAGTTGCAAGTGTGCATTGGACCTGTGGGCTGCAGAGTGGCTTTCACTTTGGGTCAGCAAAGCCAACCTCAATCCAGTCCACAAGTGTCGGTTTGTAGAGAGATGTTCCCTGAAGTCAACTCTCGCTCGACCGCCCGATTGCTTCCCCACACACCGCTTGGTTTATGAATTTTTTATTTAGAAAATTTAAATAAAAATAAATAATTTTTATTTTTATTATTTAATAAAATATTTTACCTTTATTCTTCCACTTAAAAAAAAAAAAACAATTCTCCTCTTCTACTTGATAATTATAAATATAATATATATATTAAAATAAATATAAAAATAAATATTATATTTTAAAATATATAATAATAATAAATAAATAATTAAATTATTTATAATAATAATTATTATATTATTATTATATATATATATTTAAAAATATTAACATAAAATATATAATAATAATTTTAAAAATTATAAAATATTTAAATTAATTATGTTAATATTTTTAATTTAAATTTTATAATTTTAATTATTATTATAAAATATAATAATAATATTATTATTAATTTTTTATATTTTTATAATAAATTTAATATTATATTATAATATTTTATATTTCATAAATTTTTAATTTATATTTTATTATCTTTAAAATTTAATAATTTTTTATATTAATTTATTATAAATTTTATAATAAATTTTTATATAATATTAATTTTATTTTTTAATTAAATTAATATAATTTTAAAAATTAATATAAATTTTGAAATAAATTAAATATATTTTTAAATTAGTTATTCCGATTGTCTTAGATGGCGTTATATAATATCTCAAAAGTGGGAAGCCCTTTTAATGATCTCTCTCTCTCTCTCTCTCTCTCTCGGATCTAGGTCGAACTCTGTGGATGAAAACTGGACAATCGTGAATTTTAAGGTATCTATCTCAATCTTCATCTCTATTTCAAATTCTCAAACTTTCTTTCTCATATCTTGAAATCTTTTCTCTTTTTTTGTTAATTTTTTTATGGTTTTCTCTTTCGTTTTGATAAGCAACTTCTCTCAATTTTTATGCATGGGCTTTTGATGATTTTTAGGCCTTTTATTTTCTTATTCAAATCATCTTTAGCTTATTTTGATATTTTACAAGATGATCAATTAGTTGAAAATTTCCCCTTTTTTCTGAATTTAATTTTATTAATTTGTATAGAAGTGGAGATTAAATTTGAGGTTGTTGTTTTGTCTTACCAAGGGTTTCAAGATTGTCGCGGATTAGGGTATTTAGAAGATGTCAAAGAAGGAAGAGAAAGGTGAGGCGGCCGCCGAGAGGATCAGGGCTGCAGCCTTGAGTGCTGCCAAAGGTATGAGCCGTGCCCAGGCCGAACGGGCAGCTGCTGCGGCTGCTCGTAATGTCAATGCCTATGGGCAGAAAGAAGAAGGGCCCAGCAGATGGCAGGAGAAGAGGGAGGCCAGACGACAGATGTATCTGATGAGCACCGAGAAGCAAGTGAGATTGGGTGAAAGAAAAGACCTCAAGTCCTCTGTGTCTGCCATTGGTGGTACTGCCCAATGCCAAAAATGTTTCCAGTCCGGACACTGGACTTATGAGTGCAAGAACGAGAGGGTTTATATGACACGTCCCTCAAGGACCCAGCAGCTTAAGAACCCTAAGTTGAGGATGAAGCTATCCATCTCTTATGATTTGGACAATCCAGACACTAAAGAGTCAAAGAAAAGCAAGAGGAAGCATAGATCAGATTCTGATTCTAATAGTGATAGTGAGGCCTCGGTTTTTGAGACTGATAGTGGGCCCTCATCTGTAACGGATTCAGAGTCTTTATCTGGGGAGAGCAGCTCTGCTTATACTTCTTCCTCTGATTCAGAGGAAGAGAGGCAGCGCCGAAGGAAGAAGAAGAAGCAGAAGAAGAAGGAGAGGCGTAGAAGGTATAGCTCATCTTCTGAGTCATCTGATTCTGACTCAGGCTCAGATTCTGATTCTGATGACAGGAAAAGCCGAAGTAAGAGAAGGCACAGCAGAAGGCACTAAGCAGGAAGTAAAGAGAAAAACATGCAATCTGCTGTTTCTTGTGTGCTTGAAACTAGTAATCTCAGCATTGCTATGGTTGTTGAGATATTGTACTGCAGTAGTAACCTCAGAGCTTATCAGTCGTGTGTTGGCAATTAAATGAAAAATAAGTTGGTAGATGTGTGTTGATCTTTCTTTCTTTTTTTTTTTCACTTTTTGATGTTCTTTGACGATGTAATAATCTGATATCTGAATTTATGGCAGTTGCTTTAGCACATTAGACTTGGTGCTTTAATTTTTCTTGATGATGGTTGTATGGTTTATTCACTTTTCTTGTGGATTGTTGGTCCAATTTTTCTTATCAGAGCTGTTATTGGCTACCGTTTCAAGAACAATTATTGCCTATTTTATTGACTTGTTCTTCTTATTCTGGTGTTTTGTAGCCACGTATTTGACCAAGAGCTTATAATTGTTATTTGTTAATCTGTCTCCTCTTGGGATTCAGTGGTTTGCTGTTGCGGGGGCATGTTCACCTCTGGTAAATATTTGTTTTTATGAGCCGATCCTGGCAATTTGATGGAACACCATATTCGATTGAATTCCTCTCATATCCCCAACAGATTTGGCCTTTGAATCTCTAATTCACTAAGATATGCAGAGGGTGCTGAGATATGAAGATGCCAGCAGCCATGCAGCCAGGTCTGTTTGTTTCTCTGATATTCTGTAGTCGTTGCAGAAATCAGAGTTGGAAACTCCCGGACATATTTTTTCTGCTGTATGACTTGATTGCTTGTTATCCTTTTCTGGAGTCCTAGTCTATAGAGGTTTAGTTGCTGCTGAGTTGGACAGGATGCACATCAGTGAATATCAGATGGTTCGTACTTGGCCTTGGTTCTTCTAGTTACCTAACGAAAAATGCCCTTCGAACAACTTTACTTTTTCCAAAGCGTGCCAAGAACTTTTATGATTTTGCAGGTGTAGTTTAAAAAAATAAACATCCTTTGTGATGAGTGACTACAAGTTCTGTCCTGAATGGTTAGTGCCTCTTTTCTTGGCGTCTTCTACTACGGATAAATGCCTCGGTGCACTAGAAATTTGATTACCAGTGTCTTTGTAGTGTTCTAAACCTTACAGAGTCCAGTTGAACTTTGGTAGGAGCTGTAATTCACATGAACAAAGGATCTGTGAGCCATTCTGCTGTCATTTTTACTCTGTTCTTCATCATCTTAAACTTGGCAGCACCTACAAGTCCTGGTCATGTCTAGCGCTCCCTAAACTTGAACGCCTCTAATTATTAAGTTACCCTGGCGACCACAAAAACGTGGGGTCTCTGGCCAACGCTAGGAGGCTATTATCTCACTATCCTTGATTTGACAACTAATGCATGAAAGCTTCCTTGGCAGGGTATGTTCATTTCATCCAACGACTGTCTCATGGCTGCTCTGAAATGAGCTCCAATCAGAATCTGACTGTCATTCTTATGAGTGATTGATTGAAGCTTCAAGGCACACAAATGTTTTGACAGAGACTGCCCGAATTATGTGCAGAAAGGATGTAATGATATTTATTACTCCACATATGCAACATATACAATAAACGGTATAGGAAGGGGGGAGAGAGAAATTTGCTGCCATTGCTATTCACCATATTGAGGCGTCAATAAATGATGCAACAGTTGAAAGCAAAACCAGGATATGGGCCTGGAGATACCTCTATGCAAACAAGGATGACAACAAAACCTCCAGTAATGATTTTACATTCTTCATGAAGACTCAATGCCCTTGGCATAATGCTTGAGTTGTATAAGCTTGGCTCCAGGTGATCCATCTATATCCCTGCTCTACGCTGTCAGTCTGAAAGGTTTAATAACAAGCCTTCTGCAATTTACAAGAATCATCTGTCAAGTCAGAACTGCTTAGATGTTTAACTTGGAGTCGGTGAGCTGAAATCACCGGGGCTTCTTGGAACTGTTTGATTTGGTGTCAAGGCGCACTGCCTTGGCAGAGAAGCAGTGATGAACATGTATCCGGTGACTTCTCGTCTCTGTTGAGATACTGCCTTGAATAATCACAGCCAAAATTACTTCCTTATCTCGTGTGTCTTCACACCACCAGTTTTGAGGAATGCCATCAACAAACTCTTCTAGAGTGTGGAACTCTTCATGATGTATTGAGACATCAGCAAAATGATCAGGTTTAATTATTCCAGTTGCTGGAGTGACCTATTTAGTCAAAAAAAACAAGAATATAAGCTGCTTTGGAATGAAAAAACCAAATCCATAAGCCTCACACTTGCCTAAAAATAAATATCAACATGGAGTTGGCTCCAGGATAATGCCGATGATTAACTACAGGATCATGGAATTTGTTGTGCTCCAGAATCAACATGATTTTTCTGTAAACCAATTTAGTCCAACTGGGTGGCTCAATGTAACTTATAATGCCAATAATTAGCTCTAGGATCACTGAATTGTGCTTTTGGAAATTTCCTGTGAAACAATGAGCTATCACAGGTTTTTCTCTTGAAGGCCAACATACTCTTTGGTAAATATAGATGTAATAACCCAGCAAACATCAGACAAAATGTTTAGAAGTGGGAAAAAATATACCTCAAGCCATCTTGGAAACCCATAGGAACCTCTTGGACGATAATCAGCTTCCTCTTCCTCATCCTTGAAAGTGGACTGACCTTCACAATTGATTCTGAATATAGCATTCTCTTTGACACATTTGTTGGTGATTCGAAGAATGGAGGTGTCCTGATTTTGGAGGACAATATTCTTGGTGCTAACAATAGTTTCTGGAACAACACATAGTTCTTCAAGTGAAGACCTGAATTGCTCATTAGATCTGACAATGTCCCCAAAACCTTGTCTTCTTATTGATCTATCAACATGGGCAACTTGAACATGGAATTTACAACGGACAGGTTTGTGATCACTCTCTGTGACATCCATGCAAGCCCCGTACCTATTAAACACCAGAAACAGATTCAAGATAATAGAAGAAAATTGAAAAATCCAGCGAATCACTCAAAATGTGACCATACTGTATAACTGATGAGACTACAGGGCACTCCAAACTGCAGTCAGATGCTGAGGTTGATCGATTGTCACGATATATTACTCTGTCACACCAAGCAGGAATGCGCTTTTTCTCCCCAGAATCATAACCTGTGAAGGAGATTCATAATGAAAGCAAACTTGAGCATTACTAGCAAGAATAGTGAGAAAATAAAAAGTGGTCCATAAAGAAAGTAAATCTGTCTGTTCTCTTGGCAGTCTTCAAGAGGAACTTTTATTTATATCCATCAAAGTGAAGAAACTAGCTCAAGTGTTTGATGAGGAAACTTCTAACATTACCACTATACTTTACCTCCTAATCCTGGTTTGTTTCTTTCAAACTTGTAAGTGGGAGGGAATGTGATGATTGCTTCACGCATTCCCTGAAAAACTTTCCCAGCTTCCATTTCTGCTCTGAGCTGATCCTTTTCTCTAAGCCAATCAAAGCATCTTTGAGAAACAAAGTCCCTTGCTTCATCATAAGATATACCAAAAAGCCGATAATTAAAATCACCAAGAAACACAACCATATCTGCTTCAGATAAATCAGTTCTCAGGTCTTCAGAGTTAACAGTAACAGCCTGTAAGGGAGGCACAAAATTGTATCTCTTGGATTGTAGCCAATATAAATGACAATAAAAATATAGAAAAAATGAGAGAATAATATTTGGTACAAGTAATAATAGTGAGAATGAAAACCTACATTGGAGCCCTTAAGTGTGTGAGTGGCAGTTGAGACACCAGCTGCAACAGAGAGGACCAATGGCAAGCCAGAAATATAAAACAGCCAAAGTAAATATGTGGGGAAGAAAAGATAGCAACACAAAAAAAGTATCTGCACCATACCAGCTGCTGTATGATTTGACGTCCGACTGAAGACCATTGTTCGAAAAATGTGATCAAAATCAGCATTCCGACGATTGACTGCTTCCAGATGGGCAGCCAAGTGACAGTTCACAAAACACATTATCCTGTCAAGAACTCTAATTCTCAAGCCTACACCTCCCTGCAAGCATAAAATAGCCCACTTATGTGTTGTGTTGAAAAAAGCACAGAGATAAAGTGGGCTGTCCAGAATAAAGATAGAATTTGAATGTTTAGCTTAGGTTTACTGAAACTCCATGTTCTTAGATTTATAACCATGACAGAGTATGTGTAAATCTTTAGAACGGCCATGTTAAGGTGTCCAAATAGTATTGTGTCCAAATCCTCTCTCTCAACTTCCAGAACCATCATTGGGTACAGGTGTTATGAAATGCTAATATCTTTTCATATAACTAATAAATTGCTACTGTCATTCCTAATTCACCACAAAACTGCTAGAATACGGCAACTCAGATGCAAGGCTACTAAAATTCTATTTGAAGGTTAATAATGGTAGAAACTTGTAGCAACAGGATGTAGTAAATTATGTGCAAGAGAAATAACAAATGATTGTAGGTTGCAATGTTGACCCCTTCACAAACCTCAGAATGAAGAGACAAAAGTGAGTTTGGACATTTCCAACTGACTGACTTTGTTTTCCCATTGGGGAAAGGAGGAAAGCATGGGTGTGCTACTAAACTTTAAAGTTCATTTATGAAAATAAGGACCATGAAGGTAGGTGGACAAACCTTGTTACCAATAGCACGTCCAAAGCCACATGGAACTGCTGCAGCATCGACATCTCCAACATGGGGTCTGAGAATCTTTCTGACCCTAATTTATGACTCAAAACATAAGCTACAAACCATTAAATAAGGACAAGGAATAAGGCACAAAGAGGGATATGGACCACATCTTTGCTGCATATATAGCATATCAAATCTGCATATCTGAATTACAATTACTTACCAGAGGGATATTAGCAAACCTGCCAGTTGCCTAGAACCCATACGCTCAAAAGTTGTTCCTTCTCCTAAGGCCTTTCCTATGGCATCCAACCACCAATGGCCAACAGAGCTCCCTTCAAGTCCTACCTACAATCGGAACGCAACTGATAAGTAAATCAGTGCAGCGAGCTAAACAAAAATTCTGTCTGGGACAGACAGTAAAATGTAAAACCAAGAGCTTTACAAGTACAAGAACTGCAATTTTCAGACTACTAAAGGCAAATGAAATTTCATGTTAAGGACAAAAATTAAGAATATTGCAGCCATTCAAAGTTTATCAAGGATAAATGTAAGAAGGCCTTCCCAACACAAGAGGCTCTACATTGTAGTAACCTCACTGTTACACCAAGGCTCACCATTTTCTTCAAAGATAAATGTGACTTTTATAAAGTGAATAAAAATAAGTAACTCGGCTACAATGAACCAGTAATAAGTCAATTTTTGGGCTATTAGATTGTAAAGGAACAAATAAAAGCAAACAAAGCTACCAAGCTGTCATGAATATCACTATATTTAATCAATTCAGCCTTACAGTTTCTTTTGCCGCAGACATTGCAAGAAAACCTGCACCCATCTCTACTTCTTGTAACCCAACAACAACAATGCCAACGTCAGATACGTCAGAACCTAACCATGCCATGAGTGCTTCATGAGATGCTCTTCCTTGACCAACATTCCATGTGCCAATTAGAATCCTTAAACGGTGCTTTTTTGTGTATGCCATATCTCTTTCAGCCAATTCTGTTCTTAGGGTGTTGTCAAGAGGTCCTGGAGACATGATACTCCATCCACGGATACCTCCATGAGTAGCCAAGCTAAAAATATAACCATTTCCAGCTGCCAACTTTAGTACAGGGTTATTGTGAGCAACCCAAGTTGCAATGACATTTCCCTCAAGATCTAGTGCTTGGATAGTGCCACTCACATAACCTACATATATCCGAGTCCCAAAAGCACAAAAGCATTGGACAGCACAAGAATGATAAGTAAAGTCTTGCAAGCGATTTGCATTTCCATCCCATTGCACAAGAAGGCCATTTGTACATCCGCTCCAGATCATGCCGTCTGCAGTTAGAACCAATGCTTCTGTTCTCTTGGCATCTTCCACAAATGCCCCTGCACCCCTTGTTGCAACTCGGCGAACGGCATCTGCAGCTCCCATTATAGCATTACGTGAACGCTGCAAAAAGCCTTGGGGCTTCTCTTTTTTGGATGTTGAAACGAATTTTACCTTCATCTCATCTTCAACTGGTTGATCTTGCGGCTGCCCTGATGGCAGGTCAACTCGGTTCTCAATCTGGCCATCAATATTAAATACCCTTAGAAGATCCTTTGTGCGAGCATCCCTGCAGGAAGGAAAAAAATAAGTGATAATAGATATAATACTTCAGGAAACACTTGGATGTTTTTCCACAAGCAGACCACTCTGAAGCAGTTCTTTCCTGAACCTTGCAATTTGAAAGCTTCAAACTTATGAGCCAATTTTTTTTTTCAACCAGCTCCCCAAAAATTATCTATGACATGGTTTCTAGTGGGCTTAAGTGTTAAAATACCAGTCATAATCTAGAGTTAATTTGGAAAACATGCTAATCAAAAGGAAAAATCTGCAGGCAGACCCATGATCTAAGTCACAGCATCATCCAATATATATTAATTTTCCAGTGCCTAAATTGAAGACGTACCAGATAGAGAAGGACAAAGGCTGAGCACACCAGACTTTAGCTCTAACATTATCAGATAACAAGCACTTCACATCTGAAGAAGATATACTACATTGACCATTCACAGTGACTTGGCTCCTAAGATCAATATGCGACCTCTCCACCAACAAAGCAGCCATATGTTTTTCCTGTGATGAAAGAGACAGAGACTTTTCAATAGTCTCCCAGGGAAAGATCTTAATGACCCCACCCTCAGCACCTGACCACAAATCACCTAGATCAAAGCAAAATGCATTTGAAAGCTTAGAAATTATTCTTTTTATCAACAAAGATCACCACGACATCATTTAAAAAGAAGAAAACAAAGGTGAGAAAAAAAGAATAACAAAAAAAAATAAAAGAAGGCTTACAGCTTACCATAAGAACTCATAACCATCGAGACGACAGGACCTTTATGGGCCTGCCATGAAAGTCCTTCTTTGAATGGAGCATTCTTGTTATTATTGTTGCTACCATGGACATGATGATCATGTGAAGGGAAAGGCTGATGATCCATTTTCCAAGATCTGATCTTGCCATCTTTGTGCCCACTCCAAACCAACCTATTCCCACAATCAATCATCAAACACATGGTTGGGGACGTGTTCACCGACTCATGAAACGGCGCAGCATCCTCGTCGCCCCTCCTCACCCTACCTGATCTCAACCCACACCCGGCATCGTACGCATTCTCAAAGTTCCAGAAGCGAACACCACTTTCTTGGCCAGCCCACAACTGGGTGTCTGTACAAGCAATATTCCTCAAGAACTTGCCCACCTGGGTTTCTCTCAGAGGATGGGGCCTCAGCTCCAGACACGGTGGCCGACCAGGATGGATGGCGGCGCGGATTGGAGGCTTGAAAATTCCGGCTTCACCACCGCTGCCAAGGAACTCGGGCAATGGCTGGCATTGGCGGAGGTCAGCGTGGAAGCCGAGGGTGGAGTCAAGCCTCTCCACGCCGGGAGGATCCGCGGCGGTGTTTGGGGAGGGCAAGAAGTCATCGTCGGAGGAGTCGCAGTTATGATGATCATAATCGGAGACGGTGATGGCTTTAGGAGGGATGTCATCAAGGCTGTGCTTTCTGCCCTTTTGATGTTTCTTGAGGCCGCGGAGCTGGTGGCTATAAGAGTACACCTTACGCGGTGGGGTTGGGTTTGGACTCAGCCCAGCCAATGCCTCTTTGTCTTCTTCATCTTCAATCTCAACTTTATCCCCCATCTTATTCTTTTTTGTATTGTCACTTTTGCTCCTTCTTATTCCTTCTTAGTTTATTTTCTCGATTTTACTTCCACAATCTTGAATGTCTCTTTCGCATTACACGCGGAGAGGCTGACGTTTCTTCATTTTTCTTTTTTCTCAGATTAGGGAGAGCGAGAGAAAGACAGACAATTGCCAAGGAAGAAAGGAAAGCAAAGAATAGGTCCAACTCTAAACTGGGGAAGATCCGGGAGAGAAGGAGATTGGAAAGCCACGTTCTTGATCAACAAATGTACACAGATAGAGGTAGAGAGAGAAAGAAAGAAAAAGTGTGTCTGTGAGAGAGAGAGAGAGAGAGAGAGAGAGAGATTGGCGGGAACAACGAAGGAAGAGCGTACGGACAGGAATGTTTCGTTTCAAGACATTACTTTTCTTTGCTTCGGTTCATCCAACGTTAAGCCCCAAAAGTTCAGTTTTAATCTTCGAAATTGGCGTCGTGCTAAATGCATTTTAGTGATTAAAAATTTAAATATAACAACTTAATAATTTTTTTTGAATTTTTTTTTTTTTTAAAAAAACCCCAGTACAATGTCTCTGGGATTCTCTTAGGTAAAATTGGACCGATGATTAACAAAAACTTTAATTAAAAAAAAAAAAAAAAAAGTGTTTCTTGAGGCGTTGCATGCACTCTGCCTTTATTAAAAAAGAAAAAAAAAAAAGTTATTTCCGCGTACAAAATAATATCCTTTGGGTAAATTTCTCCGAAATTGATATATTCAAAAGAGGCTACTATCTCCAAGGTTTCCTCGTCATCTCAAACGTATTAAACAATGAATTTTTTTTTTTTTTTTTTTAATGAACCAGCAAAATCAAACCTATCATATGGGGAAGAGAGAGATCTTGGAGGGGCACGTACTTATTTTATTATTATTTTTGTGGCAGCCCATTGTTATCTTCCAAGGAAGCAAAGCACTGAAAAAAATGAGAAAATGCAAGCATGACAGCTGATTTACGCCCCAAGAGAAGTCGTAGAACAGGAGCTGAAATGAAATGAAACGTTCAAATGTTCAATATCAGCCTGGAAATCCCAACAAGCAAACATTTCAGTACGGGAAATTAGCATCTGGTTCACAATGAGATTGGTCAACATCCACGCATGGATCAACCCCTCAGAAACACCTCTATAACTAGGGTCTAACACTAAACCCCGGCAGACTAATTATGGTTTTATTTTATTTTTATTGAACGCAGATAAACAATCTATAAATGATCAAAGGAAGAAGCGTGGGGAATGGAGTTCGCTCACTGTTTGGAAGCGGGCTCAGCTCCCTGCAATCCCTCCCTGCCGTCAAGCAACTTCTCCTTCTGTGTGCTGGGGGTTCCAACATCCACTGCAACTGTTTTGGTTTCCTCAACACTCTGAGATCCTGTTAACCTTGCCAATACAACAAAGGACATCCCGCCAAGAACATTATTCACACATCTAAGGACAATAACCGATGTCTTAAATGCCAGTGGAGGAAACCCCTTGGCCAAAACAAACTCTACTCCATTCAGAGTCTGGTATCTCAAGTTGCTGCTAATACCCATGTGAAGTGCCCAAGTTAGCGCATTCAGAAGTGTTGGAGGTGGCTTGTTCGGAGTTTCAAAAGTTGGATCCATCTTCTTTCTCATGTTGATCAATCCATTTGAGATTGCGGTACCCACAAGCCCTGCAGCAAAACCAACAGCAGCAAAACCAACAGCAGCAAAAATTGTTCCTTTATAGACCAAGGTTCCAAGCCGGTTCAGGAGAGAATATGCACCAGGCTCAAACATGTGGCTCTTTGGACAACTGGCAAAGATGGCGGGAAGCATGGCACTGGAAGCAGACGTTGTTGGTGCCAATAGATACACAAGAGTAAAATTCAAAATTGAACCAACAACTAGAGTTGAAAACACAAAATCAAGCTCATTAAGTCCAAAATTAGGTCGCGAAGCCATGTCACCAAGCACACAAGCAGTCACACCAACCAATTCCTCCATTAGAACCTTAAAAGGGAACTGTGGATCTGCAGCCACCCTAGATCTCCATCCATTCAAGAAAAGACCCAAAATCCCAAAACTCTGCCATGACGATGAGGATGGTGAATTGTCGAAATTGGAGTCACCGCTCCAGCCTCCACTGTCACCACCCCCAAAACTGCCTCCATGACCAGCACCATTGTGGCCATTGCCTCCAGCATGGGAAAGCTCAGGTTTGGAAAGTCTTGTATGAAGAAGGTGAATAGAGGAGTTCAGAGGTTTAGAAAATGGGAATGACACAGCAGGGCAATTGGGATTGGAGATACGGGATTCCTTTTCTCAATGGAATTTGAATATTGTCTTGTAAAAGAAAAGTAACGGAGTTGAGCAGCAGCAGTTGCCATTTACCCAGTCAAATAAAAGCCAGTCTACCTGCAAAGCCAACAACTAATATAATAAATATGTTAGTTCTACAGCCAATGATTATGACAAAATCAAGAATGAAATTACAGACATGGAACAGATCATAGATTGCTATAGCCAGTGATTTCAACCATATTGACATTGCTTCAAGAGTAATAAGAATATTTTATCATAAACAAGAATATGAAGAACACAAGCAATCATGCAAATACTGTTCTTTGAATTTTTCAATAAAATGAACCAGTAAACTTCCTATGCCCACCTGATGGATATTATAAAGTGCTAGTATGAACTGAAATTTAAAATGCCATCATTATAAGCCACTCCTTTTTTGAACTCAACCCGGCAAAATTGCTCAGCACCCCAAACAAGTGCTTGAACATCTTTAAATCTAATCACACTTACACACAATATCAAAGCCAGTGAAACAAGAAGTAAGGCATAGAGTTGATTAATGTATTCAATTAAATACAAGCAGACATAACATAAACAGGAAGAAAAATTTCTGCTAGTGCAAAGAATATAGATCACAAGTGCAGATGACTCGGATTAGCCTAAGAATCAAATTGAATTCACTGAATGCCAAAAACCCATATTTCACATCTATTGCTAAAAGCAGGGAATTTGAAGTTAAACCAGTAAAGAATATTCAAAACCGATACTTGGGAGGCTCATAATTATACATGATAAAGAAAAAAAAAAAAAGGTGCTTAAAAAGTACAGGATAAATAGCCATATTAGGTAGAAAGAGAGGACATTTACCTTGAGGTAATCCAAGGCCTTGTTGAGCCCTTCTGGGGTTTGTTTAGTTACTGAGAAGCAATAATGGTAAGGAAATTGAGAAAGCACGCTGCCCAAATATCCACAATGCTCTAATGACTGTTTCTGGAGCTAATGATCACAGGCTAAATCATGAAGATACTCACACAATATCTGAACCTGCAAATCATTATGAATTCACCGGTATAAATACTTTCCACTGATTTTTACGGGAAACAATATGAACAATATATTGACAAAGTTAAACAAAAAGAAAAAAAGTTACCAAGCACTTCGAACAAGAAAAGAGTAACAAAAATAAGGTAAGTATCCAACAATCCTCCATAGTGCAGTAATCAAGGTCAAACGCAAACACATATAGAGAGATGGGAATAAGGCCAAAAAAAAAAACCCGGAAGCGGACAATTAAACCCAGAAGAAAAATGAATATGAATCACGTAACACTGCATTAAACGGAAACAAATAAAACGAAAAAAGGGAGATGGGAATCGCAGTAGATGTTAACTGGGTGCAAATAAAACAGTGAAAGCTCGCAAAATAAGAGTGATCAAAAATCACCAATCCAAACATGAGAAGATACAAAATTAAGTGGGAATCAAAGTACAACACCTGGCAACTGCAAGTGTATCTCGTGATCCCAGGAAAATTCAAGGCTCGTAAAGCCAATTAAAATTCTCACAGATGACAAATGAAAGATGGAATCTTTTTGTTACGAATAGGAGCAACAAAAGCAGAGCTGAGAAACTGTATCGGAAAGTAAAACGAATGCTATTAATGGCTTAATATATTGGTAGTCGCCATAACCATACCATAAAGTATAAAACTTTGAAATTTATATTGGTGGATTTTGCCTGGAAAATAAAGGCGGTAGGGCTAAACCCTAATAAGGTATCATAGTAAGTATCTAGAAACAATGAACTCATTTTTTCATTGCATTTTTTCTATTGAGTATTTATAGCCCAAGCAATTTTTTTTTTAAGTTTGCAAATTAACTTTTAGTTTTGGGAATTTCATTTTTTTAAGTTACTTAACTCTGAGTAGAACTTAAATTCAGAACTTCTAATTATGAAGAAATAATGTAATGTGCACAGATGTGCAAGGTACATACTACCATGACGCATTCCACCGTAGCATGATTTACCAAGATTTATCAACAATTGCTAATATTCTTACAGTGTCCATATCATGGGCAGAATCCAGATTTATCTAACAACTTAAAATAAGTTTCTATAGAACCCTTCAAACTGGGGTATCCCAATAAATAACACTATGTCCTCCTGCTCCATACAGCAAAGTAGGGATGGTCTTGATCTTGATCATGAACTTTCATAATGAGGATAGCTTTGGAATCCTCTTCCATCTTCCAATCTTCTCTCTTCCCTGTTTATGTTCAGAAAAAAAATCATTAATATGACAAATGATCTGATCTTCCTCATCAATTTACTCATTTAACGTGGGAAATGTTAAGGCCATAATGTACAGCAACTAGTACAATATTCAAACAGCAGATGAGTTGATCCACTCAGTCTACATGGTATTTTTCAACCACATTTGCCACCAAAACTAAAACACATTCCATGAGACCACAATTGCTTTCACAAGTGGAAAGGCACAACACATATATTCACGACTGAGATACCCTCTTACATACCTTGCGGGGTCCAACTGCCAGTTCATTATCAACAATGGATACCGCCTTAAAGCCCAAAGGCAGCAATACCTCCTCATAACTACAAGAAAGTTACAACAAACCCGAATAGGTTTTGTGAGAAGGACTACCTCTTTCACAGAAAAATATCAAGCAGATATCAAATGGGAATGTTGTAAAAGGACTGAAGGTAAAGAATTACTCTGAAACTGATACTTTATATGGGGGCCCACCAACATGATCACTGATCTGCCAAATATCAGTAAGGGTCATGTCATCTAGTTAAAGATTCTTAGTAAGGGTCTTAATTCCTCTAGTGTTACCAAATATTGGAAAAGGAACGGGTAAAACAGATCGATTAACAAGGAAACTTACCGGAAAAATCAAAGTTATGAGCTCCCCATCAGCTTTTAACAAATCTTGGACTCGATGTGCCCAAGCTGGTCTCATCTCTGGTTCAATGGCACAAAAGAACCTAAAAATTTTTGAAAAAGATTATCCTGTAATCCTACTGAAGGTTAAACAAGCCTTTTTTTTCCAATTTTGACTTACGTATGATCAAAAATGAGATCGAACAACTCAGGTGGGTTCCAGCTGAAGAAGTCTTCTTGTAAGAATGTAAAGTAATTTGCATTTGGTAGTGAGGATGACAACTGCCTTGAAAGAATTTTTTTCCCCACAAAAAAAATAAAAAAAAAGGAAAAAGGAAAAAAAGAAGTTATGATGAATACATTCAGAAATAAATATAGCTGATGCAACACATTTTAATCTGACCAACGATTCTGAATGTAAAACCCAGACTATGATGCCACGTAGATTGCAGAATCCAATACTTTTTTCACAATCCATATTAACTGATTTTCCTTTCTTATAAAGAAAAGAAGAAATTGCTTTTTTGGAAGTGAGGAAAAACTAGGTTACAGTTATTAATTATGTCGTAAGGACACAAACTAAGTCATTAAGTTTAGCTCTAATCTACAAAAAGATAATATTGGTTTTTCAAGAATAATGAGGGACTGGGAAACTAAAAGAAACCATGCATTTGTTTCACATGAAACTACCTTGGATAAGATGAATTTACTATGCTATATGAAAAGATCAAAAAGAATTCATTTTGTTTTGCAGCCCCCAATATTTCATTTTCCTTATATCTTACATAACTCATCAAGCCGTACAAGGTGAACATTTACGTTTATATTTCATTATTTCATTCCAAGAGCACTTTTTTGAGTAAAAATGAGCCTGCCTACTGCTCTGACCTCTAGTGCTTTCTTAATGGCCTCCTTGGAGATGTCTAAACCAACAACATATCGATCAACACATGCAATTGCCGCTACATCATGGCCCTAAGAAAGAGACTGTGTCAATAAAATACAATTTTTTTATGCTAAATACTTTCAAAATGAAATTATAGGAAAGGAACCACACAGAGCAAGGACATTTTTCAATATGATTACGAAGGATGAAATAAATTATATAACATCCATAAAGCAGTGTTTGCAATGAAAATTTTCAATTATCCAATGAAAATCATGGAGCACAATGACTACATCAGAAACAAGTATATTTCCAAGTTTTGTCCATAAACGAATTTTACAGAATACATGAAGTTCACCATAGAGTTGCCTTTATTTTTTTTTTGTTGGGAGGTGGATTTATCGATCTACAATGAATGCAAATGTACTTGAAATCCAAGTTCCCACAAAACAATAGAAAAGTGATCTGAAATCAACTCATCAATTCTTTTGATTTCATAGAGATGAGGTACCCACTTGGAGCATATCTCCAAGGCACAAAGAGAGAGAGAGAGAGAGAGAGAGAGAGGTAATGGGGGGGAGTGTATGATATTTCTAACATTTTTTCAAATGTATACATAGTTACATGAATAACCTTGAATTAATATCTCACAACAATTGAGGGCACAAAATTCATAGCATACAGCCTACTTACACTTCCACAGCCAGGTAGTAAAGCCCTGCCCTTGGGAAGAGATCCTGTCTGATGAAGATGCAAGATAACAGGTGTTGGTTGTCCTAAATCCCAGGGGGTCAACCCTAGTTCCCAGCACTTCTCCCAGCCATCTAATAAAATTAATGGTTAACTATATCAAGAATCAAAATTAAATGATGCTGCAGAGACTCAATTCATACAAAAAGCAAGAATCAACAATATCTAGATTAAATATCCATCCAGTTATTCAAAGGATGTCAAACAGCAGATTTCCCTGGCAGAAAAGGCCAACAAAGATATTATTGCAGTGGATGGTACGGGGAAGGATTTAATTAGTGTTTCTCCTGCTTAACTCAAGTTTAGCAACCAAAAGGCAGTTGAGTAATAAAGGAAGGGGTCAAATTGAGACATCCACTTCAGTGTTCAATCCCCAATGATTTGAGTTTCATAATTTTGATAATAAGGTAAGCCTGTCTTGGACTGACACTGACTGTGCTCTGTTCCAACAATGTTTTGCTCATTACTGACCTAAAAATGCAGAAACCCGTTGTAAAGCAAGGATAAACCCAAAATCAAACTCCATTAGAACGTATCTACAGTTAAATTACAAATATATGGGAATTAGGGAGAAAAAGAAAAAGCGATAAGCACAAAGTCAACACCAAAGTTTCAAACGTTGGGTTGACCATAAAACAGAAACAACTGTTTCATTACAACTGAATCACGACTCGCCATCCAATCCAAGATCAGTAAGCAGACTCCAGTAATCTTAATTTTGAAAGAAGTTACATGAAAAACTCATCAAACTAAAAGCAAAGCCACAAATCGATGACTCCCAGAAACGATGTCATAATGATTAAACAAAGAAATAGAGAGAGAGAGAGAGAGAGAGAGAGCTAACCAGAAGGGTCAACATGTACGAGACTTTGCACCTTATAATTCTGAGGTTTGAGTTTAACGCCACTACTACTCTTGCTACTAGCGCTCTCTTCATCGCCATTTTTCTTGGTTTTCTTCTCCTCCATATTGATGGCGTAAAAGGAGAGGCCTCTCCTAATTCTTGACGAAGCAACTGCAACTTGACCGCTTCCCGCCGAGAGCAGACCGCTGCTGTGTCTGTAGTGCGGCTGTAGGAGCCACCGCAAGGGCAACCATCGCATGTCTTATTTATCTTTTCAATAATATTTTTCATTGTAAGAGACAACCTGGCTCCGCTGGCTTACTTCCATTATATTATTGTTATCAATAAATATTTGAAAGGGAATTTATTGGTAAAATAATAATAATAATAAGTTGAGTAAAAAAAAAAAAAAAAAAAAAACTGTGATATATGTAGGCTGTAATTAAATGTAAATAATTTTAAATATCATAAATTTATAAATCAATGTTGGAAAAAATGGTGATTGTTACCATCCGTTGAAAAAGCTTTTTCCTTTTTTAATATATATGCATAGTTCTCTTGGTTTATATTCATTGTGGATTGTGGAGTGTGGAGTGCTGTTTGCAAAGACTGTCTGGGGGCAGAGCATCTTGAATTCTTCGTAGACCCAAGGTTACGACGTGGGTTTAGTATATGTGGGATCAGGGAATTGGGTTGCCTCCCAATGTCTCAATTGTTAACTGCGCCCTCAACTTCTTGCCTTAGGGCTTAGAGCTTGATAATATCAAGGTCACTCTTCCTGTTTCTTGATTCTTGAATCTGTGGCTTTTACATACGTCTGTGTTTTTTAGCAAGAAAGTGACTTTCTTGTTTTGAATTGAACAGTGAAACTATCAAAGGTGTTTGCTTTCTCTCGTTTTTTGGCTCTCAAGTCCACAGTTCAATCCCAAACAAGTTTAAAGATTTTTTCTTTTTTCCCTTTAATTTTTTTTGGTTCGTCTTTGTAATCTTTTCTTGCAATTAACAACATGGGAGTGATAAAGGAGGGAGAAGTTTCAGGATTTATACCGAGCTTTGAGGGGTTCGCCGTGCACTATCCAGGCTACCCTTCTTCCATGGCTCGCGCCATTGAGACCCTTGGAGGAGAACAAGCAATCGCCAAGGTAAACATCTTAGTTAAACCTTGCTTTCCTTCGCTTGAACCCCAGAAGACCAAAAAGAAAAAAAGAAAAAGGCAAATAGGAAAAAGAAAAGAGACAAGAAAAATTGTTTTTATTTTTTTGTTTCTTGGACTTAATGTTCTAATTTCTGTGGATCTTTAGGCTCGTAGCTCCCAGTTGAACAAGTTGGAGTTACGTTTTCGTCCAGAGGATCCATACTCGCATCCTGCATTCGGGGAGCTTCATCCCTCTACTAGTTTGCTATTGAAAATATCTAAAAACAAGTTCAGTTCCTGTTCTAACGAAACTCGATCACCAGTTCAGTCAGATCTTTCTGCTGATATTGTTGCTCGACTGCCAGAGGCTTATCATTTTGAGGGTCTGAAATCAATTTTAGTTTTTTTTTTTCCCCTTTTTTCAAATCCTTTTTGAGTAAACCAGCAGGTGCCTTTCCATCATTATATAATTATTTGTTAGTGATTGCTTTTTGAATCTCTGTAAAGGAATGGTAGACTACCAGCATGTTATTGCGGTTCATGCAGATGCTGCAAGGAGGAAAAAGATGGATCGGTTGGAAATGGAAAATGGTAAATCTTTTGCATTGATTTGATATCTAGAGTTTTGAATTAACTGTTATTTTCCTTTGTGAATTCCTTTTTAAAGCACTATATTGATAGGATACTGGTTATTGATCTTGTTCTGTAGAAAGGGCTGGTCTGATGGATTTGGATCAGGATGATTTGATGATTTTGGTTCCTCCACTTTTCTCACTGAAGGATATCCCTGAGAATTTAGTGTAAGAAGCTCTATAGCTTTTGTTATTTGTTATTGTTAGGTCATTTCCTGAGTTAAAAGTTTTGATAGACCTTGACCCACAAACTGTTTTTAACTGCTTTTCTTTCTTTTAGTTAGTTTTACCAGTATATAGCAATGACTTTCTTGCATCAATGTTTTCAAATTGAAGAATAAGTATCTGAGTAAACCAGTAGAGGAAAACCCTTAATACAGGTGGTAGAATGGTGATACATAACTTATGATATGTTTCAGTGTAAGCCTGTCAAGTAGGGTGCTGGGAGAGCATTCTGTCTTTTCTTGGGACTAGGATAGCTAATGTGATCCTAGGTCGTTGGTAATTTGGGAATTGAAATCTCCATTTGCTGGACTGATGGCAATAAGTTATTTTGCTTCTCAGGTTAAGACCGCCAGCTGCTTCACTTTCAAAGAAACAGGCAGATGCTGTAGAAAACCATTTTGAGGTATTGACTAATCAATCCGATCTTAATGTCTGGAGGGTTTTAGCATATATTACATGATTTAATTGATCCCTGTTTCAAATCTTATTAGATCTTAGTGGTGGTTTGCATGTTTGGATCAACAAGGTTGTTGCTTTTATTCATGCAGGTGACCATGGAGCCATCCCTAGCTATTGATTTTAACATCAAAGATATCCTTTGTCTTGTTTTTCTATTTGAGCATTTTTCTCTTGTTAATGTTCTTGTCCCAGGTTTTTTTTTGTTTTTTTTTTTAAAAAACTTCTAGATCTACCTACAATGACACATGCTAGACTTTTTCCTTGCTCTTTCAGTATTTATCTCCTTGCAAAATTCATTGTAATAATTGCCAGTTGTTGTTCACTTTGCCATATCAAATAATGTGTGCCATGTTGTTAGGTGTGTCAGTAACTAATTTTGTCGGTCAGTCCCTCTCATCTTTAGAAACATTAGAGCTGTTCTCATCTCCTTTTTGCCTAGACCTCCAGGGAATGGTTGCTCCTCCTAGATGAGGTCTGGAGCATAAAACAGAATTATGAAGCATTATAAAGAAGATAATTTGACTGTGTCTAATCTGGGTCACTAGAAAAAGCTGATGTGTTTCTTGCACGAACTTGTTCTTTTCATCTTGGTGTACTTAGCTTTCATACAGGTTCCTAAAGAAATAGATTGGAAGGCATACATAACACAAGGGTCAGAGCTGTGGGAGTGGCAGATGGCTGTGTCTGATCTGTTTCAGGAGCGACCTATATGGCACAAAGATTCATTGAATGAGCGCTTACTTGATAAAGGTTTCAAATTTAACATTCAGATGCTTAGAAGGTTCTCTTCTTTACCATCTTTCTCCTCTAAATTTCTTTATTGGGTTTGTTGGAGCAACTTTTTTTGGAAATTTCTCATGCATTGACTCCTCTAATGACCTTTAATTTGTTTAATTATTTTTGATTTGTTTGAAATTGCAGACTTTTGTTAGCGGTTGCTTACTACTTTTCAGGTGGACCATTTCAAAGGCTCTGGATTAGAAAAGGATATGATCCCCGCAAGGATCCTGAGTCTTGCATGTGAGTTCCTTTAGCCATTTTAAATTTCTGTTTCCGTTAACCCCCCCCCTGGCACCCCTTTTGATTAGTTATGGTTGTTCTTAATTTGTTTTATATTTTTTTGTTAAAATTTCTTTTACCAGTTGGACCACTTGGTTTATTTGGCAAACCATCTTTACATCCGGTATGGGTTTGAAGAAGCTATTCCTTGTTAAATGCTAAAAGCTTGTTTATAAGGTATATATATGTATTGTGTGATCTTGGGGGGAAACATTGAATAAGCATAATTGAACTGCTTTCACACATGGTTTCAAAGAAAACTTAAAAATCATAGTAGGAACCTTTGTCTTAGTAACAATTAAAGGTAATCAACTAATTGGGTTAACATTCACCTTTATATTGATTGACAAGTTGCGTGGTTCAGTACTTGATTCTGTATTTGATTGGAGAAATTGGATGAGAGCCTTAAATGTTGACTTTTCTTTAGATCTATGGGGCAACTTTAGTTAAGAATCAGTGGTCAATGCCTAAGTCTTAGAATTTTGGATGCCTTGTTGCCCCAGTTCTTCATTGAGGAATGGGTGGCCTGGATATTTATCTTGCATGACTTTGTATAAAGTCACCTTCTTGGGGAGGCAACTTGAGAGGCAAGGGATAATCCCTCTCTTTGTATTGAACATCACTATGGCAAGAATATGTGACATTGGGGTTCAAGTAATGGTTAATCATCTTTGTAAGAAAGCTGCTTACCTTTTTGTTGCCTTGGAAGAGTTAGCACCAAGGCCTTCAATGCTGTGATTGGGAAAAGATTTTGCTAGTCAAGTACTTTGAGTTGTTGGTAAGTTTGGAAGCACATAGTGACATGGGATGTTTCACATCTTGTCCCTTTGGAAGAGATATTTGTTTCTCTATGTATCTTTCGTCCATGTAGAGCTGGTTTTCTCGATGATAATCATGCATAAGTGACTGACAATTGAATGTGAATTGCTCCAAATTCTATTATTCTTCATGCATTAGCACTTGCATGCATATTTATACTTTACATTGTGGATTCTGCATTAACTTGATGGTTTTGCTTGTGGTACTTTCTTTGCCAGATATCAACGTATTGATTTTCGAGTACCATTGCCCATAAGAAGTTATTGTGATTCCTCCACAAACAAGTAAGTAATTTTGCACAACTTCAACTTACAATATGATTGATGTTTCAAATTTCAACTATAAGAGGGAAGCTTGCCTATCAAAAAAGATAAACGAGTAGACTTTGTGGTCCATTTTGAGGTTAGCTCTGCAAGCCGCAATGAATAGTTTCAGCAATTTAACTAAAACCATTAACCTCCGCCATATGTCCACACTATTGCTCTCTATAAGTTGCTATTTTCCTTTCCTGTAGAATGCTCATAGTTTTCCCTGTAAAATATCATGGTCTGCACACTTATTGTGTTTATTTGTGTTCAGTATCTAAATTTGGATACCTTTGTGCTTGTGATTATTGCAGGCTGAAGCATAGATGGGAGGATTTGTGCAAATTTAGAGTTTTTCCAAACAAATGCCAGACATCATTGCAGCTATATGAACTTGATGATGATTATATTAAACAAGAGATAAGAAAACCATCAAAGCAAACAACTTGCACTGTGAGTGTTTAAGTTGTACTGCTATCTATCTCTTTGATTATGTGCCTATTAGCACAAGTACTTACTAGATGGGCTAAGATGCACACCAGACTACATGGCATACATGTGGAGTGATGTGCTACACCCGGTGGTAGTTTTGTATTTTGCACCCATTGTTTCCCCTTACTTTCTCTTGAATCATTGCACCTAGTGCAAATTGGTTAATTTCTGCACAATGCCAATCAGGCATATCCAACAACCTAGCTTCTGATTTTGGTTTCTGTTGCCTTTGTAGTTGGTGATGGATGTAGTTTGTCTATAAGTTATTGACTTCAAATGCAACAAATTTAATGAATTGCAGATAAATTGTTGGATTTTCTGTTTATTTGTGCCTTAATTTTTATTTTTGGGAGGGGGGGGTATGGGAGGGAGGGGTTTGGGTGTCATGTTTAAAGCTTATGTAGTGTTGGTGCTTCATTGCAGTATGAAACAGGATGGTTCTCTCAGCAAACATTTGATAGCTTGAAACTGTGTGTAATGGTGAGGTTCCTAAGAGTGTATCCGAAATCTGGTGCAGAAAAGTTACTTAAAGCTACCTCTGAAGATTTTGAAAAGTCAAAGAGGGCGTGCATATACAAAGATGCCATAAAACACAATCAGGAGAAACCCCAGAAAATTAATAAAGGTTCAAAATTACACCCTCTCTTCTCCAAAATTATTATCATTTGTATAGCATTGGCTTCACCATTAAGGTGCACTTACATAATACATTCTTTTGTGGTTTTCCGTTCTCTTTGTTGCAAATGAAACAACAAAGAGAGTCATGAAATTTTTTAGTCATTTTGATCTCTCAGTGGCAATTTAGAATTATTTTGCAATCCTTCATGTTATAAATGGCATTTTCATCCTTGTCTCTTATCTTCTCTTGCTATGTGCTACTTGCCAACTTTGCACTGAAACCTGAGTAGAGGAAGATAATTTTAATCATGGGTCTATTATATAACTCTTTCCTTCTTGCTTCTCCATTAATTCAAGATCATCTAGCAAAGAGTTTCATAATGCAGAGATCATAAATGATGAAGGCAATGAGAATCATGGTCATGTTGACGATGCTGAGCGAGATGATATTGAGTCTGATGATCATGAAGAAGAATTGGATGCATATGAGGCAACGGATCTGGTGATCTTAAAACCGTTCTATGCTTTTAATGTTTATTTATTTTCAATTTACTATATTTGATATGACTAGATCCTTTTTGTTTCTAGGGTGGTGAAGACAGTGAATTCTCTTTGCTATCACATTCATGTATCCTTGCATTACTCCTTACAGCCCTCCTTTTTGGTGGAATCTGCATTTCTACAAGTGGAAAATGAGGCATTGTGGGCAACTGTCACAAACCTGATGCACAGGCATTTCAATCAGATTTTTCTCATTTTAGATACCCCTTTGACCATTTCACGAAGTTCTATACATGCAGGCAACTCTACCAGATATGTTGTGTAGTGAAAATTAACCGAGTCTTTACCAGGACAAGTAAATCCAAAACTTTACTCTAAAAGAAATAAAAGAAAGTCATCAAGCATGAGAACAAACCAGCACTCTAAACACCAAAATGAAACTGACCAGGCTCGGTTGCTGCATACAGTCTCAGGACCATAAGACCAGTCTACTAGCACAGTATTTGACATCCAAATTGATTTAGATGCCAAAAGGGCAAAATCAAACCACCAACATTACGTACTCATAAATGCTCAGAAACACAATTGCAGGGCCATACAATAACTTGTTATCCTTTGTAGGAGGAAAGAGTTCTTATTCAGAAGTTGTTGTGAGAGCTCTGAAGATCCACGTGGGGCTTAATTTTGTGCATTTGGGTGTGCAACAACAATCATATTCAACTATAGTTTATCTTTCATGTGCTCCATTAGCTGAAAGTGAAACCTTTGCAGAAACATGCCCAGATGTCTCCACATTGTTTTTTTCGTCCTCCTGTTTCTTTTGGGATATAAAAAAAAAGTGGAATCATCTCAGGATATCTATATGACCATCTTGACTTCAAATTCTTAAATTGAGATATGCTAGTCTTGTATGAAATTTTGGATGCTGCTTTGTCCTATATGTGGCTAGATCTAGATATGGGTGCCAACTCAAGAAGCTATTTGCAAGAGCTGTTCGGTAGCTTTCCTTTGGCAGATGCTGGTGTTGATAAAATGGCAGATGATGCCAGTAGTGATGGAGAATTCCAGATATATGACCAAGAAGATGATGAAAATTACACTGATGACAACAATGATGATGAATGACTTGCTTGATAGTCGTGAGGCTCAATGTACTTATGTACAGGTTTGCCTCAATTCCATTACCTTTTACGTTTTTTGTACTTTATAATATAATGTAATCTAATTTTCACTTGTGTTGGTTTTTTTCCTTTAACCAACAGCAATCTACAATTCTGTAGGCAGAAATCTTGTGGAAGAATAGTGTTTACAAGTGAAGCTTTTAACAGTCGACTTGCAAAGAAAATAGCAGCTTTTCCCTGGTAATATTCTGGAAGACAAAGGCATCTCTCAAGAAAGCTGTTAGTTGTCTCATTCTTTATGTGCCTCCCTCGTTGAATATGGTGAATTTGATGAGAGGAACTCATGCTCGGTGGGATGAAAGCAGATATCATTTTCCTTATTCTTGATACTAGAGTTTCTGTGCCGTGTGCTAGGCTACCCATTTTGTTCACTGGTACTGCTTCCAAGAACAGTGACAGAATCACTTTAAAAGTTAGTGTTATGAAATTATTCTTATGTTGTAGGAACGCAGGACTTTTTTGTTCAAAAAAATAAAAAAACCACACCACTTTGTACGCCAGTTGGAGTGTTTGATATTTTTGAGAGATCAGGCAAGTTTAGAGAAATCAGTGACACTCTTGCTTTGAAGCTTTTGCCCCTGGCAACCCTGTTCATTGTGAGTGGCAGAAGTTTTGATAACATTGTCTAATTTTACTGCAGAATCTGATGTAAGTTATTCCCACTTTGATTTTTGATTCTCTTTCGCGCGATGGGTGTCACCTAGTGCGTCATTTTCTTCGTTCTTTCATTTAAAAATTGGTGTAAAGATTATACTTGCTTTGATTTTCTTCCTCCCAATCTTGTGTATTCCAAAGAGATCTTTCCTTCAGTGGTCATCTTTCCCACTTTCCAACTATAGTCGGATTCTGAGAAAAAAGATTTCTTTGAAACTAAAGCATCAAACGAGTTGCGGTAATTATGTCAAACATGTTTATCATTATGGACAGAGGCGTGGAATCCCTCCAATATCAGACTGCTACCAGGGTTCTATATGTCCCATCTCTTTTTGACACGGAACATCAATGCTGATGATTTAATGTCATCTTGTGGAACCTGTAGCATGAACTGGACTTTCATCTTCATTGGTGCACTCTTTGCCTTGCCTGCTTCATCTCCAACCTACAGACAGATATCGCATGTCGTTGGGCCGTTGGGCCAAGCTCGTTAATTCCAATCTCATGTAACAAATAGATTATGTGCTAGCTTAACACATGCTAGAAAGCATTGCACTAACTATTACAATTACAATAATAACCGCAACAAAGTTTTAATACCACATTTAATTAGACTTGGCTACATGAATATTTTCTTATGAACTAAGTTTAGCATGAAATTTGATTGTTGAAAATTCTTTTTCATCAAAGATTCTCAAATTAAGTTGTTGTACTTTCTCTCCTCTCATAATCCACTTGGATTTGATCACCCCTCTTAATTTTAAACTTTTCTATTTTCTTTCACAAGAGATTCAATGGAAGTCTATAAATGATTAATTCAAGGCCTAACTTAATGGTAAATAAGTGGCAAAGCAACTAAGGAACAGATGAAGCCTGGCACTCTCCCAAGGTAGCTATATCATTCTCCTTCTTTCTCCTTCTTTCTTTTATTGGTACGAGTGTAGCTAATTTAATTATCATGTGAACAGAATGACCTAAGCCATTGAGGGGTCACTAACATCATCCCCGTTACTAGTTTAGTGCAGCAGAAAAGAGTATGAAGTTGATGTACTTAACAAAATTAGCAGTTAATTATCAAAAACGAATAGTAACTAAATTGACAGATAGCCAAGACTCACCCAAAGCGATGCCCAACCAAGGCGCACCTCTGAGTCATAGCCAGCTTTAAATTTGAAATCCTTGCCATATGTGTGCTTGTACACTGCACTCCAGTTATTGGAATCAAAATTGTACCAGTAGCTGGAACACATTAACTAACCATAAGAATACTCCATCAAGCAAAACTAAACATAAGAACAAAACAATAAATTAAAGAGGCAAAAAAGATGATTGGAATAGAATTCAATGAAGACAAATAAGTTTCTAAAACACTTGTTTCACACAGCAATCACAACTATCGGTTTGTTTCCATGTTTCATTGCCATTTCTCCACTATCCAAATCTTTGTTTTTTTAACTTTATTCACCTAACACATCAAGAAAGTAACTACAGATTACCAATATCATAATCACATCTTGAATTAGATCCATCTTGGCGCACATTCTTTTTAAGATATAACAATCCAAATAGTCAGTTTTTCCCACAAGCGGACATAAAACAAGCCCATCTATTTCTCCTATAAGATTAACATTAAACATCTAGGCAAATTCCAGTTTGAAGACAACTGCATGGTCTAATCTGTATTAACATACATCAAAAGCACATGCACAGAACAATTGAGAATGGTAAAATTTTAGATATTATTGGGCCAGTATTAACCATCAGATCTCCAATAATGCTGAAAAGCTTAAGTGATAATGTCCAAAGTTTGCTTCTGATTAGTTTCAACAAATCAACAGATCAGAATGTTTGACAATTAACAAATTAAATAGTTTCCTACAACTTTCAGAACAAACGATCAATTTTGATTCTTAAGTAATTGGAATAATTTAAAATTTATGAACTCCTGTCATAGTCATAAATATGAAAAGAGTAAAAAAAGAAAAAAGGTAGTAGTATCATAGTATGTAGCCAGTGAATCAAGTCCCTCAGAAGGACAACAGTAAGTTTTGGAGGAAAGGATGAACGGGGCAGGGAGGGAGGGAGGGAGGGACAGAGAGAGAGAGAGAGATTTCCATGCTAACCTCAACTTATTCGAAGGATTGATCCGACGTTTGAAACCAAATGATAATGCATTAGAAGGCAGCGAAATGCTAGGGATAAGTGCAACTGCCTCATCCTGTGTTTAATTCAAATCATTAACAGCATATCTTATATATGGGAACTCAAATGGAAGCAAATCAATGCATCAAGCATGCCAACAACCAGTGGTTATCAGGAAGGAGATCAAGCAAGCAAATCCACAGGTTTTAGTCATTTATGCTAGAGTCTATGATGGGCCATGGCCAAGAGAAGACACCCCAGCAATGAATGTAAGTTGCAGACAACAATGATTCTGAAACAATATTAGAAAGAGAATAAAGCCACCTTATAGCAATCTCAATTTCAAATCTTCGTCACTGAATTGAGCAGTGCATAGCCCATTCAAAATCTGGCCTTTGACAACTCCACTTATTGCCAAAGCTCTCTTCACTTCTTCTTCTTCCTTCTCCACCAATGTAACTTCACCAATGGGAAATTTTAGTGTTGCCCGAGGCTGTAAATCAGAATGGACATAAAAGTGAACAAAATGGAATTCGCAATGATACCTAACAGCTATACACTAAAAATATTGTTATAACACCAAACATGTATAACAAAACCCTGAGTGTCAGTTATAATCAATGACATACTAAAGCTGATATTATGTCTGTATTCAACCCAAATGAAGGTGTGTGCCATGTCTGGAAAAAGCATGATTTATTTCTGCACAACCAAAACCCATGACTGTAACATGTGGCCCATAATAATGGCTACAACATGCCAGGTTGAATTGCATCCAAACAGGGCTTTATGCAGCATTTGGCTACTAATGAGCAAAATGGAAAGTGTCCATCAATAATATACTGAATGTCATACCGACCAGACCAATACTTGGAACAGGAGATGATAATTCAAGTGCATAGCTGGGATCAGCAAGCTTTGCAACCATTGCCACTTCCCCTTCTTGTGCCTGCAAGAAAGATGCATTGACTGTCAAAGATGCTGAATGAGTACAGGGGCTTTAACTGACAAATCAACTTGTACGTGTGACAGAACAGATATACGTAAAGAAATGCACAAGAAATCAAGATATGGCCACTTTTAACTGAAAGATTTAAACTCCCATAATCGATTTATGCAGTAAAGAATTTAAAAAACAAAAAACACCTGCAGCATCAACTAAATCACAAAAGCTTGTCTATCTAATATGACATAAGTTAGTGGCAGGCACTCAAGCCAACTGCTAAATGTACCAGATAGAGTCTATTGCGCCCCCCCCCCTCAATGAAAAATTTCCCATGTTGGTCTCAAACCCTTCCATCAGTCCTCACTAAATCACCAGGAGACAGGAGTGATCAAACCAAAGTTCAAGTCAAAATATTTTTCCTCTGCTCAATCACATAAACCAATTCTTTTAATTTTCTGTGAAAATTATTATATTTTATGAATAATTAAAAAAAAAAAAAAAACTAAGGGGCAGAGAGAGAGAGAGAGAGAGAGAGAGACCCTGAGATCGTGGGCGAAATCGAAGTGCAACCTGGGACCCACATCAAAGGAAGTCTTGAAAAGGGCACTTTGGTCTTCAAGATTATAGTGGAGGGAGAGGAGTTTGGAAGAGACAGAGAACATGGGTTCAAAGACATCGCCTTTGTTGTTGTTCTGGAATGACAACTTGAGCTTCGCAAGGCTGTCCAACAACTTGCAGGACACCTTGTGGAAGAACAAGGAACTTTCACTGTCAAACTCTGAGGTCACTCTGAGAGAAGGCCTCTCAGAGGACAATACGGAAACCAAAGAAGGAGACGGTTGGAGGGCTTGTTGCCCTTGATCTGCGTCAGGTGATTCGGTTGGTGGCGCTACCTGTTTAAGGCTTGGGCTTGGCGATGCTGATTCTGATTCAGCCATGGCTCCTCTCGTCACTCTTCACCTACCTTTTTTTAACTATTGTTGTTGACTCGGAGACAGAGCGATAGACGAGAAGCCCCAAGCTGAAGGTGAACTTTTCCCTTTTCAATCTGCGTTTAAGGCGGAAAATTTTTTAATTTCGGCCTTCTTCTCTTTTACTTTTTGAGGGCAGGTATGGTATTGACTTTTTAATTATTTGAGCGGAGATGAGAAATTCGAAAGTGAGAATTGAATTTTAGCATGAATTCAATAAATTAGAAATTACAAAACGTCCCAAACCTGCTTCATTCAACACAAAAATAGTTTTGACACATTCTCGTACTTTTTTTGGGTTCATATTCCAGACTGAGGTTTTACCCTTTGCTTAATTTCTACCGTAGAAAGCAACCCAAAAGACCCAGAAAATATGAAAAAACACAAAAGTACTAAATAAATCCTGGGAGCTTCCATCAGGAAGCTAACGCAACCAGTAGTCCATCAAATGCAAATTGATCTTATTTTCATTACTAGGTTTATACTTGTTCCAGAGTCCAAACTCCAGTCATAGTGTCCCAGAGGGTTCACAACGCCATCGGGAAGCATGACAGACAATTAGCAAACTACTTTTTTATTTATAACACGGCTAACAATTCAATACCTGAAGTACAGATGATGGGTATAATTTATCTAATAATTTATCTACTGATTCTCATAATCCAATCTAGCATACAATTTCTGCAAAGATCAGTTTGGAGAGAGAGAGAGAGAGAGAGAGAAAGAGAGAGAGAGAAATAGTGACAGTGAGAGGTTACAACATTATTGGCATGTCAAGTCCCACTCCACATTTATCTATAGGCATTTTTACGCCCTCCCAAGGGCTTTCTCCTTTCATTTCTACATGATACAGCTGCGGAAGTAAAAGAAAAAGGGAGGAACAAATGAATAAACACATTTGCTCCTGGAAAATCCATACCAACATAAAAGATTGAAGCTGAAAAGAGCACTCAATCCTTGATACCTACATCGACCCTCATCCAATTACTAGGCATGGACAGCCCCTTTCCAAGACCCTGCCATCAACAGCATAAAGCAATGCTTTGCCCATCCCCTAAACATCCATCAGCATGCTCAATCATTGAACAAAATCTGCTATTTTTGTAAATGGTCATGCCACATTGACAGCAGCTGGCTTCCCCCGACCCATTGCAAATCCTCTTGTTCCATCTGGCATACGAGGCCCAGGAGGCTGCTTGGCCACAGTTGGTGGCTCATTAACAACCACACTACTTGAAGGCAGAGTTGCCACATGATTTCCACGGTTGTTGTGATGATATTGAGGCCGCCCACGCCCTTTGCCCCGCCCCCGACCACGCCCTTTCTTTTGTGCACCTTCTTTGTCATTTGTACGATCCTCTAACTGCAAAAGCCATTGTAAACTGAGCATGTGATAATGAAGCCCAAAATTCTTTAAGAGGATATATCACAATTTTTTTTTCTTGGTATGGAGGGGGAGTGAATCTTGTAACAGGAATGGCACAACTCACTTTTTTCTCTTTAACAAAATGGCAAAACTGAATATCGGTAAATGAAGCTTTTATTCTATCATTTACAAATAGAAAAGATTTTTAAAGAGAAACATAGAATGCCGTCGTTCATAACCAATTCATTTAAGGAAGCCAAATAATACCTCTGTAAAAAGAACAGATTATTAGTTTTTCCATATCCAAGCATAGCATAAGCTTACTGGCTCTTACAGAATGTTCCTGTGATTGGACTTCCTCTTGTTGGGAATGATCTTCAATTGGATGTTCATTTGGCTGTTGCTCAAAAGTAGAAACCTCATCTTCCTCAATGTGCCCTTGACCAGTATGCCCCTTCTTTCCCCGTGCTTGAGCAGGTTTTGACTAAAGATGGAGAAAAGAACCACAAATCAAATGACTAATAAAAATCCAAAGATTGACCCAAGGCAATTTTACCAAGCCTTAACTTCAAATGCATTTTGTGAACCCCACATATCTCAACCAAACAATGATTGTCATCATTGGCAAGACCATTCAAAAGTATGTCAGCTTGTGTGTGAATGCAATAAAGTGAAACTATTGATAGTATTTGTGAGGAACTAAATTCCATGCATCTATCTGTGTTCTTTCTCACCATCCCTGTTCTTTCTTTAAGTAATTAATTATTCCTATTTTTGTCCCACAGTTGACCCCTTACTCCCAAGTACAAATCTTACATCACAGACTGCCAAAAAAAAAAAAAAAAAATGAAGTTTTGATCAAATTCAGTTACTTAGTAGTAAAGCTTGCAACTGCAATGGTGCCCACCAATGTGGGCAGGAGAATTTTTTTGTTACATACCGTATGTTTAAGCATTAACCTAAGCCTAAGACCACTCCTCCAGTTCCCCTCATCATTCAGCTCTGCAACCTGATAGATAGTATATGCATTCAATTAGCCTAATGAGAAAAGTATAAAGAAAGGCAGTCTAATTAAAGAAACGAATGATACTAACCGCCTTCTCAGCTATCTCAATGGACTCATACTCCACAAAGGCATGCAACTGCACAACATAGAAGTTCAAATATAATAATTATGTCTATCACAAAGAAGCAGCACAAAGAGATTAACATAATTGTGAGCCGCTCAAAACAGGCAAGAAACATTACCATTAAAGAAGAAAAAGCTTGATACAACCGTCAGCAGGCCAAAGTGGTAACAAATTATGTATATGTATGCAAACATGAAAACAGGTACCTTGTTACTGAAATGCATCCCATCAGCTTTAGCAGCTCTAGATGCCGAGGAAGCCCCACCACTAGCAGGCTGAGGAGGACAGGTGCGAATTGTCCTCACACTGAGAAAGAATTAACTCAAAGGTATCAATCTCCAAGTCAATCAATAATCTATCAGAATGCTACTTTTTACTGCACATTCTTGCTCCAATAGAAACAATCTTGGTACCTTCCAACAGCAGAGAAAATTTTCATCAGATTTTGGTGGCAATGATCCTCAGGCAAATTTTCAGCAACAACTATGCGAGACTATAGATCAAGAAAATTAGTGAATAAAACCATGCATAGCACCTTTTTTCCCAAAAGGAAATGGAACACAATGATAAGAAATAAGGTACAAGTCTTTCATAAGATACATGTTTTCTAAGTAGGGCTTGACTTGGAAGAAACTAACATTATTGACAATGCATGTCATATCAAAAACAAAATGTTCTAGATGAAAAAGTGACAGAACAGTGTACTTGCAACTCTTCCACATCAGACTCAGTTAGGGGATGCAAGCGTTTTACTTTCTTTCCATCTTCACTGACAATCTGTAGGATATGTCAAAAATATTAAAGCAGTGAACAATAAAAATGTTCGGAAAGACAGAATCATTGAGAAGACAAAAAGTACATCAATCAAAAAGTATACAGTGAACTTACAAGCTTTGAAGAGTTCCGTAGAATGGTAGCAAGCTGAGAATTACTATTTATGGCAGCTTTAATCTTCTTAAATGAAGCAACAACAGATATTGGAACTATATTAAAGCAAAGAAGAAAATATAAGTACTATGTAACAATTATAAAACAATTAAAAAGTTTGGCATGAATTGACTTCTTTTTCACTTTTTTGGTTAACAAAGCAAAACCAAAAAATCCAATTGAATTCCCACGTTCAATCCCTTGAGCGCCCCGGAAGGGTATACTGGTGAAAAGACCACAAAAACAAGCATGTCCAATTATAACTGTGAATATCATTTATTTCTCTCCACCCAATTACAGAAAATTACAGTAAACACAGACTAATGTCAATATGAATGATGAGGTAAGCTACCCCATCCTTGGCTAAGTGAATAGTGCATTGACAAATGTCAGTACATAATTAATGCTCCCAGCAAAATGCTGAAGAAGCAGCATACTTGAAGTGCACCGTAATTGACTCTGATTCGAAAACTTTGTTTGCATTCATATGATATCATTCCAAAGCATAAATCTTCCAAATTAATTCTATGTGACCAAACTGGGATACACCAACTTCCTGGAATATTGAAAACCTTCCATGGAATACCAAATACCTTCCACATCATATCACCCCATGGGCATCAAGAAAAGGAAACAAGTTCTATGAAAATCGATTAACCAATCCAAGGCAAGACCCCTAACACCTGTGCAACAAACTGCATAAATAATAAAGAGAAAAATTTTAGAGATCTAAAAAAATCTTACCATATCCTTCAGGATCCTTGTTTATAAACCTCATCAGATGATCAGTAGTTGCCAGGTTTAGATCACTGAAATAGTACTCCACCTGAATTAGCAGTTTAAATGCCAACAAAGGATCACTTGACAATTTGAAAGACTAGAAAATCATGAATATAAAAATCCTAAAACACTATAGCCAACATAAATGCTGAAAATAATTTAGTATTATTAGCTGCCATATGTGACAACAACTACAATCCATGGATCTATTAGAGGCAACAAATGTGTAACTGTCATAACACTTTTAAGTCTCTCATTTAAAAGTTGTATTAGTGAAAAGGATATGCAACCATACAGACGCCCAAACAAAAACCAATTATTCTAACGCAACTAGAATGACCAAAAGCTCACAAGCATCCAAGAAAAACTCATAAAATCCCTCTCCCTTTACCTCTCCCCTAACTGAATATAAATGAAAAAGACCTCATTAAAGACCCAAAGGGGGCAAACAACACATTACATGCAAAAAAGTAAAAGAAATAATCACAGAATCAAGAAAAGACCAACATCTCTAACTTTACCACAACTAGGTCTCCCTAAAAAAGGGAAAATTTACTCCAAAAATTCAAAAGAAATGCCAACATGACTGGGAAAAGAACAAGCATACATATCCTTGATTACCTTCAACCACACGTACATAATAAGGGCATAAACAAACTTGATTGGCACAACAGCAAACATGTATATACTTGATTACCTGTAACCATGTGCACAAAATAATGCACAGGCCTACAAAGCTCACGTCGAAAAGCTTCCAAGACTCCCCAAAACCAAATGATCCAAAAAAGTAAAATTGTATGGAGATTACAAGAGTTCCAACAAAAGCCAACAAATGCTCCCCAGGAAAACATTTAAATATGCCCAGCATTGTTCATGAGCTAATGCCAGTGAGCTCCAAGGTATTATAATAAGCGGATCTGGAAAACTAATAGCATAGCATAAAACAGAAGGAAGTTATTCAAATCAATACGTTCAATCGCTCTTCTCTGTAAGTCTTTAATTTTATTTCCAGTGATTCTTCAAGGAAAAATTAAAAGTCTGCACAAGATTCAAAACCACAAAAAGGAGAAAGGTTGACTGCAAGCCTTCCTGCTTTACAAATGGTAACAAGAATAGATTAGTTTCACTTTCACAAATTGCAACAAACTTTATTGTGGCCAAATAATACAAGAAATCAATATCTCATTCTTATACATAAAGCAAGAAATTCACTTGTCCACAACAAATCTACAGGGAAAAAAAACTACATATGTGAGACAAAATGTACTCACATTAACCAAAGCACATGGTAAATGTGGACCATACAAATTTTGTTGGTACGCTTTAAGCCAGCATACACATGCATTCAAGTCTTTTCCCAAATTAAATTCACACATGATTCATCCAATCCAACACAATATCTCACAGTCATAAGTAGGGTAATAATCCAACAATTCACTAGATCCGATGAATACTAGAGACATAATGGTCTGCAAGCAACAAACACTACACGTCTGCCACCACCCAACATTGGATCAATCATCTACAGTTTCTACGCTCCAACTACACATGCACTGAAAGGCATCCTTTCATGGAAATCTAACACCATATCCACGTTCTATCATGTAAATAAGCTAATATTTAGCATTGCAAAGAGTCAATGGAGGTTGTCAATGTACGTCCAGTAATAATTAGTAATCCTAGAGTATTCGAGACAACTAGTAGAGTGAAATCAATTGGAAAGGAAAAATAAAGCGGGACCTGATTCAAGAGTTTCAGTGTAGCTTCATCAGAGAGCCCGTTCTTGTCGTTTTTGGACCGAGAAGCGGCGTCCTTGTCCTTGTCGACAGCCGCATCCCCCTCCGAATGTTCCGTCTGAACCACCTTCTTCCCGTAATGATGGTGATGGTGGTGATGGTGGTGGTTGTGATTGCCCTGATAGTGGGAGGCCACGTAGGGGTTGTTGTTCTGATTGCTCGGGTTCCGCACCGGCACATATTGCTGAGCATGATGATGTTGGTGTTGGTGGACGGGGATCACGTGAGGTGCAGCCAAAGGGCTATGAATCGGAACATGAAAGGATCCTGGCGGAGGAGTATAGATATGCATCATCGGGGCGGCAGCAGCGGGAGGCGAGGGGGAGGAGGAGGAGGTGGCTGTTGTTGCTGGGTGCGCGTGGGCACAAACTCCGGCGCCTTTGCGTTGAGTTTACTGAAGGATACATTACGAGAAAGCGATGGATCTGCAGACGAAGATGGTGAAGCAGAAGTGGATCGATCTTCTTCTAGGATTTCCTTTACCGATTCTACTGCATCTGCTACAACTGCCTTTTCTTCTTCTTGAGCCATCGATTTTTTTTTTTTTCCTTTCTTTCCTTCTTTTTGAATTTCTAATTTCCCGGAGCGATCTATCAAAAGTAGGGTTTGATCGTCTTTTGTAAGAGTTTAGGCAAGCAGCTAGCGGAACTGCAGGATCGACCGGAAGACTGTTGGTGGGGGACGGGCCGACGGAAGAGACACCGAGCCCTTTGAAGGGAGGGCGGGCACGGGGCTGTAGGCTATGGGCAGTAGGCGGGGAGCGGGCGCGTGTAGACAGTGGAGAGGATTTCTCGGCTTGTAACATCGCCCCTCCTCCTTTATTTATACCTCTGATAAATCAACGCGTGGGCCATTGATTATACGACACATCAATAATTTATATACTCTCTCCTTTTTTTTTTTTTTTTTAATTCAATTAATATTCAACCAGATTATTATATTAGTAATATAAGTAGTACACATCCATCGCATTGTTATCATAATTTTTTTCCCATTAATATATATATATATATATATATATTGCGCCTTTTATCTAAATTTCTATATTAAATAGAGCAAACTATTAAGAATAAAAAAAAAAAAAAAATTGATTCAAATTTAATCTAACAAAAAATATAGACGAAATTGATCATAAAGTCCCCAGTATGTTTGTTACAGAAGTAGTGCGTTTTAAACAGGAGTCGGCAATGGAGATTTTGAACGTTTTGGCCATTAACATGCATGGAGGGTATATTTCTTGTTTCCCATAGTATATGTAGTTGATACTAGTTTGTTTAAAATTTTTTAAAAGATTAAATTTTTATTCTCAAAATTTCAAGTTTTAATCATAAGGAACAATATAAAATTTACCAATAATAATAATAATAATAATAAATGCAAGATCTGTGTTCTTCATTTCAAGCCTCTCCTTCCCTCCCCCAGGACAAAGGGGCAGAGCGCAATTTGTTGGACTTAGACGACTAGTCAGAAGCAGGTAAACAGAAAATGAATACGTTAAAGTCACTTCAAGCCGTAGCCATTGGCCTGTGAAATGAGAATTCAATCAGAAATGAATACGAATGCGATTCAAATAAAAACACCTTTAAAAAAATGGGGTCCTCTGATTGGTCAATGGCCTTCTGTGTTGAGATCCTCTTGTCCAAGCAGAATTTGTTGGATTCTTAGCCTATCCAAGACAGGGCATATTCCATCAAGCGGATCTATTGCAAAATACTGAGATTGGCATAAGATGTACCTGAGGACAGGATGGACACTTCATCAGAAGGATGCTGGACCATTTACTCCGGCAATTTGTCTGTAGCCTTTGGAGAAAAAAAAATCTTTTATACAGACAAATGACCTCCTCCAGTAAGGAATCCGAGAGGTCCTGGAACATGTTCTTAGAGATTCAGGTCATATGCAGTTGAACAGTCATCAGTAATCCAAACGTATTATATTTGATAACTATTGTGCATGATAGAGGCAAAAGCCAACTCAACCAAGAAAATATCCTAATGATATTCGTGAGGAATATGGTTCATGGCCAAGTATCAAGGATAGCTATTAGCCTCAGTGTATTTGGCCAACAGCATCAGGAAATCACAAAATGTCAATCCGTCCTCGCTAGATAATGCAACAAAGATTAGTTCACAAGCTACCCTTGCAACTCCTGCATACCTCCTGTTTCCAGACACTGAAGAGCCACTGAATTGAACAGAAACTATCTCATCAGTTGCCTTATGCAGAACTATGTCAACATGCTGCAATTGAGATGGTAGGGGGAGGTTAAATGTCATGGGCAGAAACATCAATCACATTGAGGTAGGATGCACAGGGAAGGCGGCACCTCTCTGCAGCAGCAACAACAATGAACAAGCCTCACAAATTGAACTCAAAATAGAGCTATTGCTTAGGTAAAGCGAACAGACACAAACAGCATTTGGACCAATGAGGCAAACCTGAACAATTTTGGGCATTAGTCAAATAGAGTCATATAATAGCCTACCGGCATAGTATCCTGTATCCACTAAACAGATTACAGGTGAAAGTTCGAAATGAAAAGCATTCGGATTGACATTTGAGAACAAATTAGTCAGCTTCCAATAGCTATGTAGGAGATCAATCCAGGGATGGCACAACTTCATACTCACTTATCAGATAAAATCTAACGGCTAGGTATTTTATCCTCAACTATTTTAATTTTCATTCCCAGCAGCAGCAGCAGTGCCCCAATGTCTCTGTCAATGTCTCGCCTTAGCAAAATGTTCTTCCTGAGAAGGTTTCATGGTATATCTAACTAACACAACACTGTCATCCATTGCCTACTTGAAATTTGACAAACCAAAACTCAAGACAGTTAGAACTTCAGGTGAGATGGAGTAATTTCCAGTACATCAAATGGAAGCAAATGCCATGAATATTTACGGCTAATATATAATTTGATTTCTCAATAGAGCACAAAAGATCGAAAGTGAAGAGATTCTTGTAAAAAAATCACTAAATTGTCTCAGAATCTTGACATTGAGATGATTATCAAATAGATACCAACACATCCAATGAATCTTCTCACACAGGACTATAAGTTCACTTTTACTCAATTGCTTCTAAGCAAAAACTCTGCATTCATCACATTATATAGACAGATATACCAAAACCCTGTTCAGTAGACATATGCAAAGAAGAACAACAATGAAAACCAAAAATTTTGTAATAATGCATCATCTAGTCGACATCACGAATACATCTTCTCGTCTACAACATCAAAAAAGGGAATAAACAAACATTTTGTTTGTCCCAAGTCAGAATGTAATTGAAGAGATGTCTTTCAATTCGGATGTACATTAACATTCATTTCAAAAAATCATACCATTTGTCATCCTTCATGCCTTCCCAGAAATCCATGTAAAAAATAAAGCCATGTTTTTTTCCCTCCTGTTGAGGAGTCATCATAACTAACTATAATAACTTAATTCACTACTTCAATAAGAATCAATCCTCACCAATCTTTCTGTTTAATTGGCAAATTGTTAAAGGCAACTCCTCAAGCTTAGTGATATGAAGCCTGTCCGAGCCGTCACATGCAGCTGAACCATCAATATCTGAAAGGCAACAAGAATTCACTTTCAGTGCCTAACATAGTGATAAGAGGCACAAAATCCTTTTGAAACTTTCAAAACATGAAAGCATGAATTACCAAAAATTCATAAAAATAATAATCTATGCAATTAAATATATGTATAGCCTTGCACAGAGCCCAGCATAATGGAAGGGAAGATACACCATGTCAATGTCCACATTAACAATGGCAAAAGAGCACCACGTGTTCATGCTCGCACGCTCGCCCCCAATCTATTGAGCAAAAGGATTTTTCAAGAAGTACTAACCCAAGACCACAATCAGCCAACCCAATTGCACAAGTGTTGAAATGTCCACGGCTTGCTGGCAGAAATAAGATACAGTGCACTTCCTGCAACATCACCCCAAGCTAGTGTTATCTCATTGACAGCATCTTCAATGGATGGCTCGTTGAAGACAAAGCAATTACAGAAGCATAACACTGACACCTTGTTTAGCATACCCACCTATCACAATCAAATGCCCTTGATTGTAAAGCAACATTTAGCTAATATCTTTTCCTAGACTTTTATTCTTTTTGTTTTTTATTTATTTAACCTTGTTGCTGATTTTAAAATTAATTTACCTACTACACCATCTTGTCATCTAAACCTTTTGCCTATCTATCCATTAATCTATATATCTAAAAAGACCAAAACTGAAATTGAAGGAGTTGGACCTTATCGTCTGAAAGAGACGGTGAATGAGAGATTCCCCGCAAAGAAGAAAAAAAAAAAAAAGCAAGAAACACATATGTCAGGATTGAATTGTTATTATTAGAGAAGCCTAATATGGGTAAATTAAAAGAATGAAAAAGAGGGAAGTAGCAGGCGAAGCTTGGAGTGGCGGAGCTTACGGAGAAGAGCCTCAGCCGATGGGTTGAACGAAGAGGGCCTTCCATTTCCATTTTCATCTCCAAAATCTCTTCCATCAGCACTGGCTCGTCCACCATCGCTCTCTCTCTCTCTCTCTCTGCGTTCTTCGATTGCAGAGATTAAGGTTAATGAGCAACAAAAGTGTCAAGACAAACTCTTTTTGAACTAATCTACATGGGTTTGCCCAACAAACAGCTGATACGTATAAAGGCAAGTTGAAGAGTTCAAACTGCAAACAACTCGTTCCCTTTCTTGGGTTTCATTTTCTTGTTCCCTGTCATTTCTTTTTTCATTTGGATGGACTTCTTCTACAATTAAATATCTTACATTAAAATTTAGATTTATTAATATTCAAATTAAATTTAATGATGATTAAATTTATCTTTTTCAAAGAAGAAAATAAGAAGAAAAAAAAAAAGGATTATTTTGGTCAAATCCGAACGGTTTCAAACAGTGGAAAGTAATTGACGAACACTCTTATTTGTGAGCAGTTGTTTGCTGCGATGAAACTTCGGTACAAATCCTGTCAACCGAAGCCATCACTTTCTCAATGCAGTTTTTATGTATATACAATTTAAAAACACACGCAAGCAAAACAGATCAGCATCGCATTGATTAAGAATGAGGTCGGATTGCCACAAACTGTTTGACCACAACATATTGGCCATGGCGTCATCAATGATTGCCGGCTATGATCTGGTGGGAGTATCGTCCATAAGCCGTTCCATAACCAACTTCAGGACTGTGGGAGCATCCACCGTGACGGCCACCTTTACGCTTGGTTTATCGGTCCATTGGGTGACTTCACCAAACCTGGTTTACATTTTCACACAAAGCAAAGGATCAGACTCTTATCGTGTTATAAATTGAAGCCCACAATGCCAACCCCATATCAACAAGGTCCATTTCTTATCAAGACAAAAGCCATTAAGAATCAAGGACCATTCTTGATCCTAATTCTTTCTTACATTCTTGGACTAGTTATAAAGTTGGCAAGTCCGAGAGTGGGTGCCAGGGCCCCCAACTAAAACACCCTGAAGACAAAATGTGTGTCAAATGGCTTAAATGTTCTTTCAGTTGACAACTACTATAACAGTTTTTATACTTACACGAAATTACCTTGATTCGGAAAAGTTCTAGTTATCATTCTGAAGTATGCTACGTAACGAGGCATTTGATTCAAAGTATAGCAAGCCAAAACATTTTCAAGTCATCTGTGCCCTCAAAAGCCTTCTTAGGTGAGCTGATCTGAAATATCCAGATTATCCTACCTTTTCTGTTTATTGTACAATATTGTCAGTCCTCTTGTTATGCCGCTGGTTTGAACTCTGACAACGCCCTCTGTGCAAGTGACAAGTGAAGGATTAACAGCTGCAAGAAGAGCTGTTGGATCATGAAGATAGACTCCTGTATGAAGAGTCAACCTAAGTATCAGTAATCATAAAATTTTTGGATACTTGATTTCAAGCTATATCAACCCATAACGTTAAACCAACCTCTCATGCTGTATGCATCATGATGATAAGAGAAGTACACGTCTAAAAGTTTGCATAGGTACTGAGCAAATTTTCCATTTGACTGTGCCAATATGCTCAGGTCAGCATCTACAATAGGTCAAAGCATAGCACAAAACCATCAAAGGGAAAGAATGTGCCACTTTGTCAAAAAGTAGAAACTGTAACATTAATTGAACCCCAAGAGTTACAAGTTTATGAGTAAGTAATACAAAAATTTCAAATGCCTGTTTTTATAACCAAATGCTACCTGTCATAACAACTTGATGTGTAACATTTATCCCCACAGCCAAAATATCAGCTCCACTAGTAAAAACCAAATCAGCAGCATCTGGATCGCCAAAAATCTGGTCATTCAGTCCTGGAGTTAGAGATAATGCAAGAGGAAGTGAAGCAGACAAGGGGAAGAGTGAATGGTCTGTGAAATTTTTGTAAGTTGGAAGCTAGCGCTTGATAAAAAAAAATGCAAACTTAAGAAAAATGAGTGCTCCTAAACAGAACTGATGCTAGCAGGGAGCTCACCCCAAGTAACAGAAGAAGAAATAATAACCCTCGATCTAAAGTCAATCAAGATAACAGCTACCTTAAAGCAAACAATAGAAAACTGATAGCATAGTTTTCTTACAACATACATTTGCCTCTGCAGCAGGATTTACATTCCCATTTACTGCAAATGCACCACCAAGAAGAACAATTTGCTCAATTTTTTTGGCAAAAGCAGGATCTAGTTCAATAGCCTGCAGATAAGATGACATGTAAGGAACACACAAACTAAAGTTTCCCATCAGAGATTCATCACAATTGGTACAAGAATATCACCAATGCAATATTTGTAAGTGGGCCCAATGCCACCACAGTGACTTTTCCAGGGTGAAGGTTTGCCTGCTCAACCAGAAAAGTAGCTGCGGACTGTTCAATTGGCTTTACACTGGGTGGAGGAAAGTTTTGGTTGCCAAGTCCATCAGCACCATGGACAAAATCAGCAACACGAAGTTTTGTACCTTTCTTTACACAGAAAAGACATGAAATAGTTTAGGAACTATGCTAATGAAACTATTAAAAATTAGAAATGAAGGACAGGCAAATTGGACTGACTGCATTATCGAAAACCTGGCAGTTCCACACTAGACATTAGATTAATTCATATAAAGCTGCCCTTTAAATACAAAAGGAGAATGCTATTATTTCCATGCAAAACCCATGTAAAAGTAAACATCTAGGACATTAAGGAAGCCTGAAGCAACTAACTTTACCCATTTTTATCAAAAAGGTTATCAAACTGATTTGCAGCTCTTTCTGTAGGTGCTTTATATTCAACTACAAAAGAACATGGGACATTGTTTTAGCGCTCATACTTCAGGCAAGCTTCAAGCTTTATTTTGTCTTGAAAGCAATTTCAAAGTCTCAAATCCCATGCCTAGAGCTGTTCTGCTCTCACTGGGGGAACTATACTCACAGAATAACTTTTCTCAGCATAAGAAAGGAGAGTTAAGTTCATCCCATTTCAGCCTAGTGAAGGTCCCTTCTGAGCAGCAGATTATGATAACACAAAATTAGAAGTTTAATAATTTCCCCATAAAGTTAAACTTTTAACCAAAGATGACAAGCTTTCTATTGGAAATGATTGTCATTCCCCCAACAATTCCTCATAAAGTTAGCTTCCTAAGCAAAGCTAACGAGGTTTCTGTTGGAAATGATTGTCATCATACCCCCAGTAGATCTATAACAACTCTTAATATATACATAAAAAAGATTGCTCTTTTCTACAGAAAACCAGTTGATCTACTCATCAATCTGAGACATGTATCCATGATTCACAATGCTACTTATTTTATTCCACATCACTAAATTATAACACCACTGGCCAACAAAGTGATCAAGAAGAAAAAAGATCCTTTGGCTTATCAAGATAATCGTAGGTCAACAAAGGTTTTTCATTGTCCAAGGTGCCTACTTGAGTCAAGTAACTGAGTGAAGCTCTCATCCCAAATCAATCAGTGCACTTGAAAAGAGAAATAAGACACACAGCACATGGTGAACTCACACATGCATTTCCATTAAAGTTCATTTTAAATTTTTTATAGACAATCATTCTTTCCTCTTTTTCATAGTTCTTTCTTTTCTCCTCAAAAGTAGACTCCCAAATCTTCACTTAGAAACGAGTGATAATAGTTACACTTTGATAACGACAGTACATCTTCTATGTAAGCTTTTCACCATAACGGAAGAAAAAAACTTTGAACCGAAGCTATGGAAGTAATAGAAGAAAAAGTTTTGAAGAGGAGCAACTGTTGTACATACAGTTATTGTGACATGAGATCCCTCGGCTACGGGAATATCAGTTCTTCCTGCAACTTCCAACTAAACATCCACAGAACATAAAAGGTTACTACCTACACATTATGATAATATTGGAAAGCCAGTTCAGATTAGTTAATCAAATCTCCAACGTTGGAACTTAAAAATACAACAAGAACTGAGCGGATCAATGATATAGTCAGAAACGGGAGATACAATAACCTCAAAGTTACAGATAAATGGCTCACCAAATGCAGGGCATTCCTGGTGGACAGTGTGGTATAGACGTTGCCGAATATGGTAGTCAGTCCAATAACCTCCACTTCAGGTGATCGCAATGCAAGAAATATTGCCATGGCATCATCTGACAAGCCAAATCATATTATTAACAACCAGTAAACCTTAACCATTGAGTTACACAAAGTTAAAAAGGCGTCAACTGGAATCAGAACCGGTTGTGCCATCCCCTTAACTTGGCGAAAGGTTTCGACTTTCTTCAGTCCCAGATTATGTAAGATCCAGAGATTCAAGAATCGAACTCAAGAACCAAAGAGAGAAGACCCACAAACATTTTTCGAATCAAAACCACGGAATTAAACTGGAAATTCCATGCATGGAAATTTACAGATTACCCAAATCGATATTAAAGCTTTCCAACACGAAACCTTCAATTTTCCTTTTATGGATAAATCACGAAACCTTCAAATATGAAGCCATATGTGTATATATGTTTGCGTATATGCGAATACCAAAAAAGCAAGGCACACACCAATTCCAGGGTCAGTGTCGATGATGATCTTCTTGGGTTCTGGGGCCATCGCCTTGATTATGGTTTATTGATCAGAATGCTTTAATTGACAGTTGACAGAGAGTACAAAGGACTGCAGAGAATGGCAATTAAACGAAGGGAAAGTCATTGACTGTCGCTCTTTTTCGGCCGTTAAAATGAGCAGTAGATTACCTTTTTTCTCCCCCAGGATAGTTTCTAATCCAATAAATTTTGCTGATTAACGGGCGAATCCGACGAAATGGGAACAGGTCTTTTAACTCCCTGTTTAATAGGATAAAATGACAATAAAAAGTTTAGGAATTGATTTTAATTAAATTTAATATATATATTTTACTAAATTTAGTTGAATTAATGAGAAAATTTACTATAAATGAAGTCTAAAATTTTAAAATAAAGCTTTAAGCTTATTATTAAATTTAAGTGGTGAGAATTTGTTATGATCATACTGTTTGCGGCACTGTGAGTATTTGTGAAAAGATTTAATGACATTTGAGGGTGAAAAAAAAAGGGGTGACTTCCTCCTCCACCGTTTTTTCAAATCAGTAATTTCGCCTCTCCACCCGTAGCAACAGTACTATTGAGAGTACACGCGAACACATCTCAGATCTGACTCGCAGACCCACACTCACGAACTAATCATCAGCATCCAGCAACGTCATCTAAAACCCACAAGCAGGGAAGTACAGTAATGAACCAAATCAAATCATCATCGACAACCACAGCGTCTAAAACCCAAAAGCAGAAGAAATGTTGCGAAGCTTCAAGGCCACCAGAGATCACAATGACAGAAAGCGGAGTGAAGAAGAATAAGCAAAAGCAGCGGCAGCAACAGAAATATAGAGACCCATTTCAAGATCTCAGTAATAAGGTTGGCATTGGTAGCATTGATGATGGCACTGCAAGCAACATGTCTTCTATGTCCTCCACTGAAGCCCCTAAGGGTTGCCTCAGGTTCTTTCAATCTGACTCTTCTTCGTCTTCTTCTGTAAAGACTCCTTGTATCAATAGAAACTATCTCGCACGCATAAAAGCGAGAACTTTTTCCTCTAAAACTCCTAAATCTGCTCCTAATATAAGACTCACAAGGGAGAATTCATTGAAAAGAACGGTTTTTCAAGAGCCCATTTCTCAAAGATTGGAGAAAGGTAAGAGAAATCCTCCTCCATGTTTGTACCAGCGGCACTCTGGGAAGAGGCCTTCCATGAATGCTGCAAGATCTAACATTTCTTCAGTTTTAGGCTGCGGTAGCAGTCACAGAAATAAGCTGAAGGCTAGGCTTTGGGAGTCTAAACAGGTGGTAGTGGATGGAGTTTCTGACTCTGATGCAACAAATTTGACTCCTTTGAGCAAGGTTGCAAGTGGGTCTGCCTTGAATCTCGCCGTAGATTGCAGGGCATTGGTTCATAATGGTGATAAAATATTAAAAGCCGATATGAACACCAACTCGGCAAGTAGCAACCCTAAGACCCCTCCAGTTCAGGCCTCAGTATCACCAGAGATACAATGTGGGTCAACTAGGGCGTCAACAACAAAAACATCCACACCTGCTTGTTATGCCGCTGGCCATGTTTTGTCAGGCATCACTGACAAAAGGAAGTGTAGGCCTAGAGGTTTACTCACTGTAGGAGAAGCCAAGGCTCTGGATAATTTTGATAGTGATGAGGATAATGATCAAGATAATGCTCCTGGGCTCGTGAACAATTCTAGTGTGTCTACGTTGCCTCCGTCTGTGGAAGCTTCAGTGCATTGGCTTCTATCACCCTGCAATGAGGAAGATGGGGATCAAAAGGAAAATTCAGAGGATTCGAATTATCCTCAGAGATTGGAGGAGGGTAGCATTGACAACTGTCCCACTCCACCCCCATCTTTCGACAGTGGTCTTTCATCGCACATGTGCGATGGCATTGCCAAAGAAGAAGATAGGAAGAACCATTGCAATCTTGACAGCAAGAGCAGTCCATTTTCTGTTGACTCATTAGATGATAAAAATGTAATTCAAACCCCCCAGTCTGACTTCAGCTCAGATAGACTAGTTGCCATGTCACTATTAGGGGCAAACAAACAAAACTTCGATCATGAACTTAACACTGTGGCTGAGGATCTTCAGATGGCAAGTTTATCTCCTGAGAGCCATGGATCAATATGGAATCCAAGAAGTTCAGGTTTTCAGTTTGAATCCATGACTACACCTTCCAATTCTGCTGACCTTTCCCTGTTTCAGAGAGTTTTAGATGATCGAGCTTCTTGGTTGTCTAATTCAGCATCAAAGAATGTATCACAAATCTCAGATGAGGATATCCCAGAGGGAAGGACTGGTGAGCTGGATTTTTGAGATGGATGAGGTTGACTGTTGTAGATGCTTATCTGATGAAGAGGATGATGCCCCTTGTTGCAACAATGACTCCTTAAAACCTGCTCAGAGCCCTGAGCTCAACATTGATATGACAAATGATAATGTTCCCAGCAATGGCTTTGGGTCTACCGAATTCTTAGTTGATAAGAATGCAAAGGGAGGTACTCCTACTCAGTTACCATTTACATGTGCAGAATCTATAAGCACTGATGGAGGTGGTCTAGTTCGTTCAGAGGACTCAGATTGGGCCAAATGCTACAAGAACCAGATGTTTTGATTATAATTGTTACTCTTTTTTTATTATTATTCCTTAATTAAATTAATGTAATTCTGAGTAATCTCGTTTCAAAGGGACATTCTTTTCAACCACTGTTGTACGGAAATGTTTCATGATTTGTATTTCAATTTCATTCCTCTTGTTTTTCTTTGCTTAAGAATCACTAATCACTTTGTTACCTAGAACCTGATTACATGCTTAATGCTTGCTTGTTTTTGTCAAGATTCACAAAGAAAATGCAGGAAGCATTTAGAACTTTGGATGTTATGGAACCAAGAAATGTGTTTTGCTGGTTGCCCATTTATGATTTTCACCGATGGTGATCCTCTTAACCAAAAGCACCGTCCAATACTTATTAAGTTATCAAGAATTCAGCAAAATTCGCCAATTTTCTGTGAAACATTACTATCTTGTTCAGAGCAGATTATTGAGAAATGCAGGATAATGAGCTCCAGTATCAGAACAGAGAAATGAAGGGAAGATTGATCTGATTGAAAGTCAGACTGCAATGTCTCGCTTAATTCTTAAGCTTGTCGGAGAAATGCCGGAAAGGGTGAGAGAAATGGTCAACGGTTGATTATGAATTTCGTCCTTGTCATAGAGCTTGGAACATTTTTTTTATTTTTCTCTCCTTTGTTGACCATAATTGAGATTGGTATAGTGTTTTGATAATCTATTCAAAATGATACATTGTAGAGATGAGATTTTGGTACAAGGGACATAGGTGATGTTGCTGTTCCCTTTCAGGATAGTCATGCTATAACGAACCGTTCTTGCTAAATAAAGAATTGGGTTTTGCCAGGCCAAGTAATTCTTCAGTTATTATGTTACAACAAACAGCAAGGTCCGTGCATTACAGTTTATGGCGAGATAGTTTGATAATGACGTTCTGTTCAGAGAAACAGCCGAAACCCACAAATTGTAGCTTATAGCTTGGAATTTTGGGCGTTAAATGGTTTGAATTGATGCCAATATTCCGTTCTTAAATCCAACATTGAAGAGCAAGGTCTCCGGGCTTAGACTTTGACGCTACAATAGAAGGGTTGTGAGAGAAACTCTCAATCATTGTCTGGCTTCTGGATGACCTATTTTGATTTGTGACGATTGAGGATTGCAAAAAGGGTAATTCTGCAGAAGGAAGACAGCAAGAATTGAACGGGTTTGCCATCGCTGATTGCTCATATTAATAGGCATTTATATTGCTTTAACCTCTTGTAGCAATTTAATGATTCAAACAGAAAAGCCCAAGTTGACAATTAAGCAAAAATGATGTTTCAACAATTTCCACGCACACAAAACCAAAAAATAAAAGAAGGAATGTAATACAATTGCAATGTAAGAATGGTAGATCCATGGCCACGTTAGTTGACTAAGTTCATCTGAGGGTTTTTTCTGTGCTAGAATTTTTGCCCCCTACGATTTTTCCTTGTCTGTATTCCTCAGAATTGTGGCAATGTGCTGTGCCGTATGCTTTGCTTGGGATGATCGTCTCTCGGACAATGTTACATAATTGCATTACAACCCGTGCCCCTTCAATTAATTGTATGTTTCATCTTCATTCCCTCTTCTCACGAGCACACCGTTATAATTCAACATTAGTTGTAAAAGATATTGACAGGCTCTCTTCCTTAGAAGATGAAGCTAGTTAAGAAAGTTTTGCATTTCATCAAAATGCCAAGAAACTTATTATTATCACTCATGTTCCTCTCTGTCAGCTGAAGGCGGTAAACCGCTGTCTTGCGGTAAAGAGTATATCAGTGTGTGGGGATCCTGCTCTTGTTGCTGAATGCAGTTGCCAATCTGCTATTAAAGTCTATCAGCTGGGATACATCAGCCATTCACCTATGTCCACGATGGAGTTAACTCCGGAATCTTGAATTAATTAGAGGTAACTTATCCATTTTGAAATTCCAACATCTAATTCAATATGAAATACTTAGCTCTTTTTGGATGTAATAATCAATCTGCTAATGAAATGACGCTATCGCTAAAGCGCTTAAAACAGAAGGGGGAATGAGTAATAACATCGAAACAGGAGGCAAATATGGCTATAATAGTCTGATAAAACTGATTGCTGCACACAAGTAAGTCAAATCCGAGGGCATGGTTAAACAGGTTAGGTGGGATTGTGCATATATCCCTTCATTCCATTGACATTGTTTTCCTGATATTTGACACCTCATTGATCAATGCCTGTGAAAGATGCTATTTGTTTTGAGGTAATATACTAGTATGTGGGGGAGAAGGACGAGTCTCCATCAGATTAATCTATTTACATAGAGACAGAATGCCTAGAAGGAAGCTGTGTTTTTTTTTTTATTTTATTTTATTTAAATTAATCCATCTAGAACATTGTCTACAAGTCTTTAATTTCTTTTGCGTGTTCAATGCAATGTCGTCTTAATGTTGTTCAACGTTAAACTTCTGATGTTCACTATATACATTTGGTCACTGTCTAAACTGCCGATGGGTCCATGAGGATTTATTAAACTGCTGGTTTGATATTGAGAAACTTAAATTAGTCTTTGTTTAAACATTCTTCTACTTGTGTGCATCGCATCTACAGCATCTCGTGCCCCTGATGTGCAACTACGTTGTTATATTATCATCCCATATGGCTCTAATTTTTTTCGTCTTTTCTCAATTTTTCCGTTTTTTCACAGATATTCCATGTGTGGATTGTGTGTGCTGAAGTCCAAAAGTAAACGTCAACGTGTTTGACTTTTGATACCTTGATCCCAAACCAATGTGCTCAACATATATGCCTTGTTCTTCGCATTCTATATCACAAAGAAAGAGGAGAAGGGAAGAGAGAAGCAGAAGGAAGACATGGAGGGGCTGATACCTCTGGTGTACAAAACAATAAAGAGGAACAAAATTCGGAGGCAGTACAAGCTTCTGTCATCTGGGCCTGCTCGGACTGAGAGCTACAACGCATCATCAGTTTCAGACTTGTACAACGGCAACAACACTAAAACAAAACTCCACAGGCGCCACGCGTCGATGGATGACATGTCGGCCGCCACCGTGTTTGCGGATGATCGTCATCACCGGAGCATGGCCAGCGGTGCTTCTTCCCGGCAAAAGAAACTCCTGAGGTTCGGCAGCCAAAGAATGTTTTCATGTGTTTCAGGTGTCTAGCTTGCCGGTCGGTCCATCTCTTTTATAGTGGTGTTAATGTTGTCCCTCGTCTCACGACCACTTCGAACACTTTCCTTAATTTGATGTGTTTTTCCAAGCGATGGTGATGTAAATGAATCAATTCAATAAGATACATAAAGAATTACCCCATTTGCTGAAACAATTTCTATTAATTTTTGACAATCTCGTTTTCATGCATCATGACCATGGGTACAGTAGCGTGGATCTGCTGCATTACTGCTATAGATATTGCTTTTTTGAACATTTGTTCTGTCAAATGATGGTTTGGAAGAAACGCGGATATGGATTTCATAGATTGCATTTTATTTATTTGATTTTTTTTTTTTTTTTTTTACAAAAAAAAGGGAAATTTATTCATTAATTGGAAACACAATCCGAAGGCTCGAAGGCAAGCAATTTGGTGTGTATATTTTCTCAGTTTTTTTTTTTTTTTTTTTTTTATGCATTCATGCCATTGTCTTCTCAATTTGTTTTAAGTCCAGTTAAAAATGAGCTCTTAGGAAGATCCTTCTAAATTTATTTGAATAAAAAAATGTTACTCAAAACGGACCGTGACCGAGACGTGTTGCCTACCATGAACTAAATCGAATTCGTACGTCTTTCAAATCTTTATATTTTGCAAGCTAGCGGATGCGTTCAATTCTGCTTTTTCTTGCCGTGGTGAAAAAATTTAAATTTAAAATAATACCAGAAAAAAAAAACATATCTAATTATTAATCAAATTATCTTCACAATAGTTATATTGAAATTTGACTTATTAGCAAAACGCCAAGAGAATTCACAAAAAGATAAATGTACTTATCCTCAATTCATTTTTTTTTTTTTCAAATAAAAATCAAAACAAGTAAAGAATATTATATTAGACACTTGGCGAATTCTAAATCGAATGAGTCACTGGCCTCTAAAATAAGAGAAAAGCCCTGATTTATATTGCAGATGCAGCAGTAGTAAAATTCAACACGCATGCATGGTCAGGAGAATTTGAGTCAAACTGTTATTACGTTCAAAGACGTGTGTCCGACACACGTCCAAATCAAAATACGGAGACAAAAACTACCCAACGGTAGACAAGACAAGCATGGCAAGGTGAGCCTTCGTCCTTGGAAGTCAATGGAGAGTTTGGCAAAGGTTGACTGGATATCTTCCGATCCGCCCAAGAACAAGTGATAATGTCCTGAAATCTTTATAAAAACAAGAGAAAGAAAACAGAGACGGACCATGACAGCCTCTACTACGGATTTATGCACCACAACGATCAAATGACTGCAGCCCCCTTACCCTTGGCCAGTGGTAAGGTACTTTTCTCTTTTTGGCTCTTGGATCAATTGGCATTGACTGGAGGTTTGAACTCAAGACTCTTTTAACAACCCAAGAGACAACTGGGGCTAATAACTTTGACTGTACAAACATAGTTGTAATCTTGCCCACACTACTTCATTCCCGCATCATAGTTCGCATCATCGTCCTTCCTGAAGAGACCATCCTGAAGAGACCAATAATGGGTCCCCGTGAAATTAGGATCATCTTCTTCGGCAACAAGGAGGTAATCGGCAAGAAATTTTTGCATCTTCGTTGTCTTTCCTTCCGGGTCAATTTGCTCCATACTTAGAGGTTACAACGGTAGTCTCCATCCCCATTGATCTCCTCTGAATCTATAAGATATAGGTCATTCAGCTTTCCCTTTCCTGGCCTAGAAATAATCGTTATCTTTGATCAGACTAACAACATACATGCTATAAGGAAAAAGAGTATCTATCAAACCAGGACTGCTCATGGACATGGCACCTCTCTGAACATGTTGGTACAATTGCTACTTTAGCATTATTGACTGCAGACAGGAACAGATGGGATTGATTCTTGCCCCCAGCTGTCACCCATTCTGTCCAAACAAGGTGGCTTGAATGCTCCATAATAGAAGTATGCCATTATCTTGGATAGCTCATCTGCAGTTCTAATTGCTGAGCCACCAAAAAGAGAAACAAGAAATGAGAGAAACGTGTAAGATGCTCAGAAATTGAGAGAAACCATTTCTCGAACATATCCAATTACCTTTCTCACGATACAAGATCTTCCCTGCTTTAGTGAAAATAATTTCTGGGAAGACAGACACTCTGAGAGCAGAGACTAAACTAGTCTCAACAACAGCATCAATTGCAACACACTGTACATGATTTTAATGAAAAAAAAAATCCATAACAACAATCACTATTGAGGCAATGGGGAGTATGAGAAGAAAATAATAGTTTTACTTACCCTAGGAGAAGGAAGCCTGCAGTTCCATATGATATTCACGGCCTTCTCAATCTCATCTCGAATTTTCTCATTCTCCTTTGGTCTAGAAGCAAACAGAATTTTGTAGGGAGATTAACAACATTATAAATCTTAAATTGCAGACACAAATATATACACATAAATCCATATGATGAATCAGGAAGCGATCACTGGTTCCTCAAAGGAACCTTCATAACCTAAAATTTGGATATCTCAAGCATCTCTACATGTCTTGGTTGGAAATTTAACGAATGAAGGATGACTTTATAGTTCAAGCTTCAATTAGGCCATCTGATAGTCTTTGTTCAAAGTCAGATCTTGCATAGATTTCAGACCGTGCACAGGCCTAATGTGAAACGGAAATAAGAACATGCCCCAAGTAAACACGAGACAGCAATTTACATAATGATATCATGAAACTGGATTATGCGGAATAGTCAGATAAATCACACACGAAGCAGCATCAAACAGAATCCCACAAAAAAAAAAAAAGGAAAAAAGCCAACCTTTTGTACCGGTTATGCACCAGAACAATCAACGGACTAATGTCTTTGAACACGGTCTCCTCCCACTCCGCAGCAGTTATGTCTTTTATCGGACGAATATAATTATCATCTTGCCATACTATTTCCTTCTCACTATCATAGTTCTCATCATCATCATCCTTCTTGACATTCTTGATAGTGATCTTATTGAAGAACTGACCCAGATTGAATCCCCACCCATCAGCATCCTCAGGCCAATCAGGATCATCTTCATCCACCACAAGGGGGTAATCAGCAAGCAGCTTCTGCATCTTTATCCTCTTTTCTTCAGAGTCAAGCTCCCCTTCAACGTCGGGATATTTGCTCATCACTTCTCTAATCTTCATTCTCCATTCCCGTCTCTCTTCAGCGTCCATAAGATAGGGGTCATTCACATCACCCTTCCTTGCCGAGGAATCATCATCGTCCTCATCAGAATCACTATAATCTTCTCGTCGCTTGTACTTTCCATCATCAGACTTGTGGGTTTCCACCGTTCTAGAGGCTCCTGCTCTCATACTACTAAGACCACCAAACTGCAGCATTGTAAACACAACCGCTTCGATGAATAATAAAAAAGAGAAGCTTTGCTAAATGAAACCTCAATCTACAAAATGAAAAGGGATGGCTAGGGAACGTGCCTGAAGGGGGGAATTCAAGAACTTTAATGGGATACCAGCAAATGAAGGCAAAGCTTTGAACTTGCGCACGTTGGCCGGTGAAAATGGACTCAAAATCTGGAGCCCAAAGACATTTTGCAGTGCCATTTCTACACACGGGACATTTACACAAAGCTTCATTTTACACAACCCAGAAAGACAAACAAAAGACCCAAAACAGATGCGTTACCTGAACTTCCTTAACTCGAGAGGTTGAATCCCGTGGCGGTGGCCAATCGCTACTCGCGGTTGGAGAGTGGCAGCAAAAATGGAATTAAATATCCAGAAATATACAGAGAGAAAGATCCAGAGATAAACAGATATTTTAAGGTTGGACTTGGGCCCCGTGACAAACCATTTTTCACCCCTCACTTGAGAAATTGGAAAACAAAAAGGTTGTTCGACTAAAGCAATCGAGCCGGGGCTTTTAAAGAGCTAAGCCCACTTTGTAGATTAATCTTTTTTTAATCTATTAAAAGATTTTTTTAATTATAAAAAATTAATTTCTTTGGTTCTCATAAATTTAATAATCATTCTTTAATTTTAAAACATCGAATTTTGAATATAAAAAGCTTAAAATCTTAATTATTTTTCCGTCACTCGACATGATTAAAAGAAACAAAGAAATCCGGCTGTCAATCGGCATTGGTTTCTCTGTTGGTGATTTAACCAGCGTCCAGTATAAATAAAATAAGTTTTACGGTAGAAACAGAATCACCAAAGTTCCTGATTTCTCTGAACTAGAATCACCAGAAATACCGATAGTTGCTAGCTTAATGTCAATGGCGATAATCGTTGTCATTGTGATAAATTTATTTATCCCGGGGAAAAAGAAAAAAACAAGCGATCGGAGAGACCTTGAAAAATTCAGGACGTGCTCTACTGTGAATTACGCTAAAGAGCACAAAACAATACAGAATAACGCAGACAAGCGCAGAGCAAAGATTAACATAAATGTCACATAATGAATTATCTATCCTGAGGGCTTACCAGCAAAATTAGCTCAACCAATCAGGATCTACTGCAATGGCAGGCTTACAGTTGCTAATCCTTTTAATAAGCAAAATTTGGTAATCATTCCACCTCTTTTTTTTTTTTTTTTTTTTTTTTTATCTCATTTTACCCTCCTGTAAGATATCAATCATATTGTAAATACGCTTTTCAGCTTTCGATTCAACCTGCATTTTCACCACACGGGTTCGGATCAAACTATGAAAAAAATCAGCAAAAGAGAAGCTAAAAGAGTGAAGTAAAAGCTAATGTTAACACAAAGTACATAGAGAGTAAAAACAGTTCCACCTTTTTGGCAAGGAAAATGACAGCATCAACAGCACCCTCTGCATATACCGATCTACCACAAACATTATGCTGAAATTCCAGGGAAACTCTGCACAAAAATAATTGATAAAGATACATGTCTGCGATTTCTCAACTAACAGAAAATATAAAACATGCCAATTTATATTAAAAAAAAAAGAGAGAGAAACCCAACAATCAAAATTTGGAATAGATGCCATTACGTTTGATCGGGTGATGACAGATGATACATGTGGAATGCATGGCCAAACAAATAGTCATCTGGAACTCCAACCATGTCAAGTTGTTGCTTGGGATCTCGGATCATTTGCACCTGAATGAAGTCAGGAAAATACAGGACTAGGGTTTAAGAGTAAGGGGAAAAAAAAATCAAGTGGAGCTACTGGAAATAGCATAAACCACAAGCTAAACAGTTTTAAAAGAGCTGAAGATCGGATAAGGAGTCATGGCCTGCAGGCCCATGCTATAGATAGTATAGAGCTTCACAGCTAAACAGTTCAAAAAGTGAGCTTCCCAAGCTAACAAGAGCTTGGTGAACAATCTTTGGGAACTCCACTAGATCAAAATGTTAGTTTTCATTAGTCAGTAAAGATATTACAATACAACGACTGTAAATTCAGTATTCAATCACCAAATGGAGTCAATGGTATAATGCTGCATCAATCTTTTTGAACATACCTGATCCACATCAAAAGAAACTCCCATTTTCTGGAAGCAGGAAATTACAGCCTTTGCAGTTCCAGATGTGTCCAACTTTCCTGTCTGATGGGACTCCATCACCTAGAATTTTAAACAAGGGCAGCAGTGAGTAATACTCAGATATCCAAATCTGCTAAATTTAAATTGAGTATCAGTACATGATGGGAAAATTATTCAATAATTAACTAAAGTTAAAAAGTACGCATCTTTACCACATGCAAGTAGTGTGTATAGGAATACAAAGCAGTAGAGGTAATGCCAATACTGAGAATCAGGAGTATGCATTGGTCAGCCATCACAATCACATGCATAACTTTTTCCTCTCAACAAATATACATCATATATATGTTTCCCTAAACTTTATTGCCTGCAATGCTGCATAATTTAGTTATTTTGTATTAAGATGTTTGTACACCTTTTTCAAGGTGCAGACAGCTCTGAAGTGGCATTATATATATATATATAGAGAGAGAGAGAGAGAGAGCAAGATCATTATCATTATGCTAAGATATGCATATGTGAAATTAAAAGTTTAAGAAAGTTGAAACTGAGACCAATAAAATCTGTATTCCATGCTTATAGATCTTCCTTTTTCCTATGTGTCAAAAGAGAGATTAACACTTAATCCAAAGTAGAAACAATGGAAGGAGTTACCTGTAAGGAGTAGCCAGAGAAAACGCCAGGACACTTCTCGGCCATATACTCCATGGCTGCAAGAAATGCAACTACCTAACAAAAAACAATCTGTAAGGATTGTTGAGAATGATAATCTATAAACTTATAATATCTAACAATCATGACTAATTAGATTTACCAAATTCGACTCACCGGTTTCCCCATTTGTGGGGAAATTACAGCATAATCCTGTGAGTCCTCCACAGTCTTATATAACTGATTCCTGTCTCCACCAGTCGTTCCCATAACAAAAGGCACCCCAATTTTGCAATATAGGTCTGCATTATCTACAAAGCACCCAAAAGATATTTTGATAAAAAAAAAAAAAGTGTAATCAGGAAAATTACATCACCTACAGAACACTGGGAAAGAAGGATCCTAACAATAATATCACTAATATGAATGTTGATTTTGCCAAACAAGCATGATTAACTTGTAGGTAACAATAATGTGGGGAAGATGAAAATTTCCCTCTCTGGACCAGTCCCAGTACTTTTGATTGCACAATGCCCAATTTTTAGCTAAAAATATTTGGTCAATTGATGTGAATCAGTTTTCTTTAAAAACCAAACTCCTTCACTCATGGACTATAAACTTGCAGAAATTGGATTTTTTACTATTACTATTCAGAAAAACAAAAATAAAGCTTATAGAAGCCTTGGCATTATTATCCACTTGTGACCTGAAGGGGTGAGGCTTGTCATTTTAAACAAGTGGAGGGAACTGAGAACAAATCTGTGCATCAAAGTTATTGCAATACAACAGGCATAGTTCAGGAGTTTGGGACCATATGAATTAACAAGGCTCACTCATATGCATATCTATAATATACAATCAAATGTCAAAAATGATATCAATCAAATGCAACATATAACTAAGAATAACATGCACAACTATCAAAAATAAGTAGAAGTTACCATTCACTGCTGCAGGCACAGTGAAATCCACTACAATGAGGTTTGGATGTTCATTGAAAAGAGATGCAAGAACACTTTCTCTGTCTTTAGGACCAAGCATCTGCATCTTCTTTCCAAATATTTGAACAGTATTCCCAGACTCTTCCACTGGGCCAATTGACACAGGAAGAATTTGAAGACCTGCAGAATCTGCAGCTCTGATCACAGCCTTTCCCATTTGACCATTACAACTATTCACCTACAATCAATACAGAGAAAATATTGAGCATTTGTGAGGATGGGTATAATACATGAAAAAAATTGGGCATTTTAAGGCTTATAGAACCTGAAAGACAAAGAACAAGGTTACAACCGAAAGACATTCCATGAAGTGGGTGAAGATGAATACACAAAGTGACCCATCCACACACAAATATCTCTCTCACTCCCTCTCTCGCACACATATATGCACACATTTGCAGGGAAGTGCAAAAGTATACAATAACGTTCAACTTCTCTCAATTGCCTCACAACTACAAGTAGAGGAACTCCAGAAGTTGCCGCCTGTTGCTCTAGATTCATAAAATTATATGGAAAAATATGAAGTCCATTGTTGGACCAAAAGGAAATAAGCACAAAGATGAGGCTACAACTAAATCGATGTTTCAAGAAGTGGATTAAGAAGAAGACACACCACCTGAATTGAAAATGAAAGCAATTTTCTATATTGTGACAAAAGATTATGGTAAGAAAATGATGCCAATGCAACCCACAAAAAAAAAAAAAAAACAGATCGGCAAGCAACCATAATATGCTGCCACTTCTTTGTTTCTCCACCTTCTTCAGGAACACCAGTCATTGTTCCGTGTCATTGTGTGGGTGATTCACATTTCTTCATCTCGCCAATCACCAGTTCACCACTATTACTAAATTAAGAAGGGAGAAAATTAGGGACTGGGATACCATGATGGGGATGGCAGCAGTATTGTTTGTGGACATGGACTTGACCACTGTAGTCCAGGTTCGGCTGCGGAGAAGAGAACCAGTTCTTCTTTGTCTAATACCCGAGCATAAGCTGAAATTGGGTGGCTTAAGAGAAACCATGGACAATCCTGTCATCTCCATCTTCTCTGCTGTAATAAATGGTGCAAAATTTTTTTTTAAAAAAAGATGAATGTTAATGAAACAAAAGGAAAAGCCCAACACTAGTTGAGAAAATTGCGTAATGGATATATTTCGCGGAGAAAATATTCTCGGATAAAATTTTCCTTCCAAGCCAAACAGCCAAAATTTTAACAGAAAACGAACCAAAGGGGCACAATTTTCTTGTTAAACCCACGATTCTTTACCTTTCTTGGTGGCTGCGTGACCTACTATCGCACTTTCAACATAAATCCCAAATATTCGGACTCTGATGGCTCAATGAAGAGCCTTAAGGGTCCCTCTTTTTGGTGTTTTACTATTGGCGAAAATTAGAACCCTAAAACCCCACTGGCGGGCAGTCAGGGAAGTTCCTCGTATGTTATGCCCCTTTTTTATTAAAAAAATTATTATAACAATTAAAAATAACTACTAATACGGTAATATTATAAAAATTATTTATAATTTAAATAAAGTATTTATTTTTAGCATAGGGGCCACCGCCTCCTGTGGACCTTGGGTTTTGACGGGAAGAAGAAGAAGAAAATGGCTATTTCCTGTACTGCAGCTAATGTTTCGGCGTCCGCGGCGGCGGATTCTTCTCCTTTTCTAAGTTATTTTCACCGTCGCCGTTGGAGCTCCGTATTGACGGGCTTCTCCTTATGCTTTTCTTCCGGATCCATCCCTCTTCCGGCTATGTCCATGTCAGGTCAGGGGTAAATTTAGTTTTAACTTCGTTATTTCAATCCAAATCTCAAATAGGCATCTCGTTCTTGATTTGTTTTGATAGTTTGTTTAATATATTTGTGAAGGTGGATTTGGTGGTTATGGAGTCGCCGTCGAGAGAAAGGATCACCGTTCCTCTTTTGCCGAAACGGCGGCGGTTCGGCATTTGGTTGGATCCCTTACCAGAGCCGAGGGCCTTCGTTTTGCCGTGGTCTCCTCTCTCTCTGGCATACGCTTCTTGTTCTATTTAATTTATTTGCTTATATTTTTTTTTTTTCGTTTTCTGTTCATAAGCGTCTTTTGTTTGTTTTTAAATTTAGTTAAGACTTAATGGAAGGTTCACAAAAGTAAATTACTAATCAGTGAGTTAGTCAATCACTAATTTTCCAAAAAAAAAAAGAAAAAAGAAAAAAACATTGATATTGATAATGAGGGTAAAAAGAGAGACGTTATTCTGCAATCTGAATATTGCAATTCACTTTGAATGTGTTTCAGCCTCTTTTTGTTGTTAAACATACCATGAAAATATGAAATTTTTGACCACCCCATTTCAGCAAACTAATTCGGCCAATCATTTTCAAGTGGTATTTGTTATCAACTTTGTTCTTGTTTCCACTTTCATCAGTAATGTTGCGATCTGTCATGCTGTATACATTATGATTTTGTTACTTGTTTTACTTTTCATTGGTAGTATTGGGATCCATGATGCACCTAAAAAAGTTTGAAGATGATGTGTGTGATGGGAAATAGATATGTTGTTACTTGTCCTCACTTTGCTCTGGAATTTTGCATGTGTTGCTTCTTATAAGAAATAAGTTCCAGACTTCCAGTATATTATTAGTATTTACCGAAAGATTGTCTAGCCGTGGCCTAATTTGTTGTATTGATGTTTTCGTGTGATTCGTGTGGACTATTCTCATTGCCAAACTTCATTTGAGGACAACACAAGGTTGTTGCACGGTTTAATGAGATTGTGACGAAGCAGCTTTTGGAAGGAGCTTTGGAGACTTTCAAGAAATATTCAGTAAAAGAAGAAGACATCGATGTATGTAACTCAGCTGAACTTCTAAAACCATTTCTTTTCTAATTACTTTACATCTGCAAATTTTGATCACGCATAGTTGCTGTCTTCATTTGCCTCAAGGTTGTGTGGGTTCCTGGTAGCTTTGAAATTGGTGTTGTTGCAGACAGGCTAGGGAGGTCAAGAAATTATCATGCCATTTTGTGCATTGGAGCTGTGGTATGATTCCTCTATCTAAGCACCAAAATATTTGGCCATGAAATTAACATTTAGTTATGTGGAGCAGTTCTCATTGTCCCATATGTGTGCTTGTTGACAAGCCCTAATGGAAGGATAATTTTGTGTTATTAGATAAGAGGTGATACTTCACACTACGATGCTGTTGCTAATACAGCAGCATCTGGAGTATTCTCAGCTGGTCTAAACTCAGGTCAGTACTTTCACCAGCTTCTGTTGGAATACTTTAGCATATCCTGTTCAACTTCAGTTGTTAGTACACATGAGGCTCTAAAATCAATTCTTAAGTGGTGCAAGATGACCATCTCTCAAGTATCTTTTTATTTCAGCTGTTTCTTTGTGAAGCATTATGGAGGCTTGTTTTAACAGCTATACAACTATAAAAGTTCTTTGAATTAGTATCTTGTGCTGCACAACAGTAAAGCTATATAAACTATGAGAGCCTCCTGAATTTATGACCCCAAATTTCTCGACCAATGCAATTGAAGACAACAGGATATGAGGGATCATATTTTGATGATTTTGACTATGAACCATGAAGTCAATCTTAAAAATATATGTTTGAGGCTTAGAGGTGCAATCTTGTCCATACAATACCCCTTGTACTGGTGATATAGCAGATCTCTGTCCACGTCAAAAGTTTCATAAGCAACTTTGACTTGGAGAAATGACTTCTAGCTCATGAATATGTAAGTTATCTGTAACCAGCAACATTAAATGGAAAAGAAACTTGAAAGTTAGGCTTGCTAGTGCAACTGTGAGTGGTACACGGATTGCTGTGGAAAAAGCTGAAATGAAATTACTTTTTTCTGAAACTTGAAAAGTACTTTTTTTTATATAGTTGGAATGAAATTACCCCATTTCTGTTGGGGAGTTTGACCTTGGAGCTTATAATTTGTTGAGCTTCACGAACTCATTAGCTTGGTATAAAACATGTGATTTTTATGTGTTAGCAGCTGTTGATCATCTTACTGCTTCTGTTTGTGGTTTAGTTCAAAGACTTCTAGTGGAAACTGACACTGCTTCTTGATAACTTTGAAGGAGTGCCGTGCATATTTGGTGTTTTGACCTGTGATAACATGGAGCAGGTAAAATTACCATACAAGCATTCATACACAGCCAAAATCCATGTTGCATATATGTAATGAGCATGCTGTGTGTTTCATGAAAATTGCAGGCTTTGAATCGAGCTGGGGGAAAATCGGGTAATAAGGGTGCTGAGGCTGCTGTGACAGCTGTAAGTTGATATTTTGACAATGGTTTGGCATGAATTATAGTTTTGGCAATTATTTAGTCCTTTTGACATTATTGGGATTGCCATTTTGTCTACTCCTATTCGGCTGTTCTTGTTATTTAGTGCCCGCACCTGTGCCTCCTTTTTTTTCAAGGGGGGGTGCAGGAGGGGACCTAGCTAGTTGCTTAGGTCCTTGTGCCTTCTGTGCCCGTGCATGAAATTATACTGTCGTGATGCATGTAGTTGACTTAAATAGGCCTTGGCATTCGGTACATAGCTTGTCCCATTCTTTCATATCTGGGAATTGGCCTGTCGAAAAAATGTACTAACAGATGCTTAGAAATCTTCTTACTTACTCACTACTTGACAAGTGTTAAAACTGATTCATGGTCCTGCCAAGGTACAAAGGTATATACCTATGAAGGTTGCAGTATATTTTGTTAGGTTAGTTAGAACTGAAGGATTGAATGCAAGTGTATTTCTGGAGGGTCTGAATTCTTGCCCAAATATGATGGTGCAGTCCACTATTGTGTGTGTGTGTGTGAGCACGCAGGCGTGCGAGTTGTTGTCAATCATCAGTCTTTTCCACTGATTGATTCCGTTTTAATCTTTGTGAATTGGGCATGTACTGCAGATTGAAATGGCATCATTGTTTGAACATCATCTGAAGTAGTGGTGACTGGATGAGTTGTATGAAGTAGAGTCGTGGGTTCAAATGCGGGTACATCATCTAAGCATTGAATGAATGGCAATCAACTGCTCTTTTCTGTAAGAATTCCGTTGACATTAAGAAAAAAAAAACTGCGAGCCCTCTAATTATACGATGATTACATGGGTCTGTGCTAATTAACGGAGGTTGCAAATTTTAGACCTGTGGAGCTGTTCGTCAGATCGATGAGTGGCTTTTTTGTTGGGATCTTTTCCTATTTTTCGTTTTGATTTGGTTGGGACCCTATTGATTTTCCGTCCAATTTCTATTTCTCGTGGTCGGCGGCCTTTTTGGGCTGTCTGCTGTGATAACATTGGATTTGGATGCCTCCGAAAAATGAGAAAGATATAATTATAATTATGTAACCAGGGGTGTACTTCTTTGTTTAGCTCAATGTCAAGAATACAAAATTAAATATCCCAACAATCTCAATTAACAATACTTGAGATGCTAATTTAATTGATGATTTGTTGCACTTTTTATTACATTAATTTAAATTTAAATTTAAATTTTATTATAATTTATTTTTTATAAATAAAAATTTATATCAAAAATATAATATTAAATCACTCGACATTTTATTTTTTTTGGGTATAAAGAACTTAAAAGCACTTCAACGTAGGATTTTCCGTGCAAACAACCCCCTCTAACCGACGTGTGTCAAAGGATTAGCTTCGTTGTCTCGTGATTGTCCTCATTGAATGATGGCAACCACCCTCGTTATATCGTATGTCCAAACAGCCCTAAATATTGCTTAAAGGAGAAAGAATTGGTGGACGTGTAAACGGTGCCGCATTATGGCCCATGGAGACGGAGAAAGTAATCGTTCAAGAGCGTTCGTGTAAATAAAGCATGAAGTAATGGAAACGGTGCCGCATTATCGCCCCTGGGGACGGAGAAAGTAATCGTTCAAGAGTGTTCCATAAACAGCCCGCCATTTGTCTTAAAAACGAAAATAAAGATCATACTGAGGCTTTTAGTACACTCTCTCTCCCTCCCCCCCTCTCTCTCTCTCTTCTGTCCTCCATTGTATCTCATCTCTGTTTTTCCATTATTTCTCAGGTGAGTACGTCAGTGTTTCTTCTTTTCCTATTTTTTGAATCTTTTGATGTGGTGTTTGATTTTTATAGATCTGATTTAGTTTTAGATAGCTAGCATATGGATCTCTTCACTTGAGTCCTACGATTTGACGTCGGATCGGTCCGGGATCCGACATGAATGTTCTTTTTTCTTTTCTTTTTTGTGTGTGTCTTCTCTTCGTATACTTGTAATGTTGATGAAGTCGCAACTTCAAAAGCACATAAAAGCGGGTAAGAAGAAAGATCGCGTGGAATTATTGTTTACCAGATTTTAACAGCAACCTCTTTCATGCGGATTTTTTATTGATTTGCGTGTTTATGTTTTATTTACAGCTATGAGAGCTCGACATCCGAACAGAGATTTTTTGTTTTGGTTTTTTTCTTTTTAGTTTTTTTTTCCTTTTTTCGTGTTTTTGAAAAGGAATTGGGAACTGAGTGAGTGAGGATTAGTTGGATGTTTGTGGCATCACAATCAATTGAGACAGAAGAGGGGCATATACGGTGAAACAACGTCGTACAACAACAACATTGTACATGTTTTTACTCGGATTTGTGAACTAAATCCATTTACGACTTTTGGTTGCTACTCTCTGCTTTCCAACGTCAGATCTAGATGAAGTAGGGAGGCTTATGGCCTGTAGGACCTATCTCAATGATCAATACGCTTTGCAACTGAGGGGGGAACATCTACTGGAGCTAAGATTCTTATTTTCCTTTACTCTGTCTGGCTGGCTACAATGATCACCTCAGAGTTGAATCGATCCATGCCAATCTGCCTCTGCTTCTAAGCACGCATTCAGTCCCTTCCGTCGTATTGGACCCCCCAAATTTACAGCAGTTCATTTGTTATCTATTATTAGTTTGTGTTAACTCACTCTATATTCCGATGTCTTTCTTGTTTATTCAAACGACATAATCATTATGAGAAGTCATTATATAAGCTTCATTTGCATACACATTTTGCTGATATATTATTTGTACTCCTTCTGTAGTCTTAATTTCTTCTCAAGTAATCAAGTAAGTCTATTCCTGCACGATCTTGTTGTCATGTAGTCATGTGACTGTGGGACGTGACTATTGTTTTCCTGTTAGCTGTGCTTATGGAATCATGTCGGCTTCTCATATGAGAAGAATGTGGGATGTGTTTAATGCTTATTTCTGTTCAGAGTGCTTCATTCTCCTGTGTTTGTTGCCATAGAAGAATTTTACTTGCCTTAAATTTTACTGCTTAGCATCCTACCATACCCTCTGTGTTCTTCTACTTCCCTCCCCCCCTCTCTTCTCTCCTCTGGGGGACTTAATACGGGTTATGTGTTGCAACAAGGTATGGCGTCTTCTGACAAGCCAGAAATAGTTGATAGAGAAGCCAAGGAGAAGGATCAAAAGCATGATGACAAAGATGAGGAGAAGGGCGGATTTATTGACAAGGTAAAGGACTTCATACATGATATTGGTGAAAAGATTGAGGGAGCTATAGGTTTTGGGAAGCCAACTGCGGATGTTACGGGGATTCACATCCCTTCGATCAATCTGGAAAAGGCAGAAATTGTTGTTGATGTACTGATAAAAAACCCAAATCCTATTCCTATCCCTCTGATCGACATAAACTACCTCATTGAGAGTGAAGGTAGGAAGCTGATTTCAGGCTTGATCCCAGATGCTGGAACTATTCATGCACATGGCGAGGAGACTGTCAAAATACCTGTTACTTTGATTTATGATGACATAAAAAGTACCTATGATGACATTAAGCCTGGAAGTATCATTCCTTACAGGATCAAGGTCGATCTCATTGTTGATGTGCCTGTTTTTGGAAGGCTAACTCTTCCACTTGAGAAAACTGGGGAGATCCCTATACCTTACAAGCCTGATATTGATCTTGAGAAAATTAAATTTCAGAAGTTCTCCTTTGAGGAAACAGTTGCTGTGCTTCACTTGAAATTGGAAAACAAGAATGATTTTGACTTGGGCCTTAATGACCTGGATTATGAGGTTTGGCTGTCTGATGTGAGCATTGGAGCTGCAGACCTTGCCCAGTCCACTAAAATTGACAAAAATGGAATAAGCTATATCGATATCCCAATCACCTTCAGGCCCAAGGACTTTGGCTCTGCACTATGGGACATGATTAGAGGAAGAGGAACTGGTTACACCATGAAAGGACATATCAATGTTGACACGCCCTTTGGTGCAATGAAGTTACCCATCAGCAAGGAGGGTGGCACAACCCGCCTGAAGAAGAGCAAAGAAGATGGTGGGGATGATGATGATGATGATGATGAGGTATGCTAAATACATGCAGCCTTTAGTCATCTCCTTCTATTAGTCTTTCATCTTATGGTTGTGCCATCGGGCAGATTTCTTTCAAACTATCTATCTTCTTTTTCTCATAGTTTTTAGTGGTCATTAGCTTTTGTCTCTGAATAGGCATCTCAAGTAACTTGATTAGTTGTTGCTTAACAATACTGCAAAAGTTGTGCATGCAACTACTTTTACATGATAGGACTGATATCAGACAGCCAGTATTTGTTTACTGGAATATCTTCTATATGGATATATCAGCACCTAGAACTTAGTCTTCCTTTAATTGCAGGACTAGAAAACATCATCAAGCTTGTCTACAAGAGGATGATATGCGGTCATCATCAGCGATCCGGTGAAATAATATATTTAATAGGCTTGTGTAATGAAGTGTTCGACTTCAGCTGGCCATCTTCCAATCCCTATAATGCGGCTGTTGTCAGCATACTCAGTTTTATCTATAGTATTTTGACCAGTGATTACTCTGTCTGGGAATTTTCTCTTTATTTGCCAGCTGGTGGAGCCGTTTATTCTTATTAGCACAATGGTTTGGGATACTTGTTAGGGTGCTGCTGCTAAACTATTTGTGTTGTTGTTATCTGAATGCATCATTGATGCTTTTTTATGGGCAACTCTCGGTGCATTGAAAATCATATTGGTTTGTGCAAATACATAGTACAATGGAACGGGCTTTTATCTTTTGCAGTTTTAAGTAGATCGCGGATCAGGAAAACACATTCAGCTCTTATAAACCCAACTTAAAACCCCAACCGTCCATTTCAACAACACTAAAACAAAGGGTGATGTACAGGGCTGAACGGTGTCAGTTTTTGAAATTTTTAGACGGTGACTGTAAGCAACTCATGAAAACAGCGATGTTTTGGCAGAACACCGACTTCAGAAGTAATGTATAGTGTAGACGGCAGAGATATAACGACTATTTATTTGTTAAAATCTGGTCAAAAATTTTTTGTGCCTTAAAATAACAACTACTGATTTGAATGTTTCGAGCAATCTTTTAGCTGCTGTAATTTGCATAACTAGATATGTTAGATGAAGCTGGTGGATTGTGCCAGAACAAGTTGGGAGGTCATTAATCAAAATCATTGCCTCCACTCAATCAAATAAGCATCTCCTGAGCCTCCCCATTTTCCTTTTATTGTTATTATTATTTTTGGGGTTTCGGTAAAGTGGGAGGCATGGCATCAGAAAAGAAAACAAACTACAAAGCCATCTGTGGGGCTAATGGGCTCCAACTACATCCTGGTAAGCAAGCAGCTGCATGACCCCAGACGGGGGTCGATTAAACATGTGGACGATCTCAACTTGCCAATCCTGACGCGGCAAGTTCCTGAGGCTCCCCGTTTTCGGAGGGTAGAAATAAATGCGATGGGCCAGCTGGGGGCTGGAACCCAAAGTTGCAAGCCGAATATAATATGGGCTCCATTCCAGTGGGTCCAAAGCATTGGGATCGATTGATCCAAAGGGGGCTCCCCTATCCCACGGTAGCACGGTCACGAGGCAAAGGGAGTTGGGGGCGGCAGATTATAGAACCCAACAGTGGAACGACCTTTCCGATTAAAAGGAAGCTTCTGGACTCTTTGTGTCTTCGAACTCTTCGAGGTGAGGTTTGGCCAACGTTTCTCCAGCTGGAAATGAGCACGTTTATTGTTCTCTTGGGGGCATCTGCTTATCTGCAATGAGTTACGATGGTTGGAAGACACCGTCAAGTCGTTCTCAGCCTCTCTTACATGTTCAATGCTCATTTTCCGTGCAAAACTATAACTCGGATGGGTTTTGTGTATGGTCTCTTTCTAAATACCAATTCCGGTCAATGGTCTGCCTTTGTTTGCATCGTTTGTGTTCGTCCAAAAAAGAGAAATTGTTGGCAACTAATTCAAGTAAAGAAGATGGTCTGTGCCTCACTCAAGGGACAAACACATTAGGCATCTAGTTTTAATTTAATATATATATATATATATGTAAGTGAAGAAAATTACTTTTATAATATAATAACACATAATTTAATGAATATCTTAACGAGAAAAAAAAAAAAAAAAAAAAAAAAAAAGAGGGCCGTGCATTGCATTACAGATGAGATTCACTTAGAATTATTCTATTATAGTTTTTGAGAAAAATCAAAACCCTGATTATTATTAGAAATAAATAAATTTTGATGTAAACAATTATCATTTGGATCAGTTGACAGCAAAAATGTCGATTCTTTTGAATTGAAGTGGATGACAGGTTCGATTCATCGCATCTTTTTTCTCAGCACACGAAGAAGCACCAAAATTCTTCGATAAATGAGATGCCAATCCATTTGCTTGAGTTGTTTTGCATTTATTTATTTTATGCATATTTATTTGAACATATCATAGTAAATCTTTTGTTTTTTTTTTTTTTTATGAGAACAGACAGAAATAATAAAAACTAAATTTAAGAAAAAAAATTATCCTCGTTCACTTACTAAATTATTGTATAAAAATATTTCAAATTGTTTAATCAAAATGATTATAAAAATAAAATTTTTGAAAAAATCAGTTTAAAGTTTAAATTTAAATTTTTTTTTAAAAAAATCCTCACAAATTGTAAATTTTAATTGTAATATAAAAAATTAAAAAATTTAAAATATAAATAAAATAATTTTAATTATTTATAATACTTTTAAATATATTTTTTTTATTTTTTATTAAAAATATATTAATATAATTTTATTTTTATATTAAAATTAGTTAATTATTTTCTTTATTTAATTTTTTTATAAAAAAATTTTATCACTTAAATACTGTCAAATTTTTATTGTCGTATTATTTCAAATTATTTAACTTATTTCATTTTTAAAAAAAAATCTATATAAAGACTTAAATTTAAATTAATATGAGAGAAGAAAAGTTAAAATATCGCCTAAATTATTATTTTAGATGATTTGAATGTATAGACTTTTATCTCTACAGACGTCCCACATCCATGAACCGGAAGACCTTTGCACTCTCAGTTGTATCTAGCAAAATGTACAATGTATGCGGAAGACAGAGATACCAGTGGGAGTGTGGACGCAGCATGAAAAACAGCCCCCAACAAGCGACTTCACTGTTTTTTATTTTTTTTTTTTTTTTCATTTTAACAATAGGGGTTTCAAGACATTAATTGCAATATATAAAATACCAAATAATGATCCAGAAAATATTTTGTACGAGAAAGGAATAAGCAAAGATCGAGGAGATACCACTGGGAATTCATTTGCTGTCAAAGGAAAAGGCTCTTAGTTCAGGTGGTAAATAGAGATTAAATATAAGTTGTCAGAAATTATTATTTTTTTTTTTTCAACGAATATAAATTTCATCTGTGATATGGGAAAATATTATACTTATTTTTTTGCATTTTATTTTCCCGAAAAGAAATGGAGGAGATGCATTGGACTGCAGGGGGGGCAGTCGGTGGGGACTTGCAGCTGCACGTGGAGTGCCCATTCCCCATGTTAGTGCGTCGGATGGGTGCAAATTGCTTTGTGGAGGATGTCCAAAGATTTGTTTCATTTCTTTGTCCTTTAATATTTTATTTCCACCTGAACTACAGGGATTTTGAATGGGATGATCTTCAAATCATAAAAACCAATTATACAAATATAACAGTAATAATTAAATTGTGTATAATTTTTTTTTTTTATATGTGAGAGATTTATTTGTATATAAAATATTTTCTTTTTATGAACAAACTCAACCCAAGTAGCCAAATTTATTATTTTTTTTAATATTTCCTATTTCTTTTTTTTTGGGGGGGGGGGGGGGGAGGAGGCTATAAACTTTGAATTTGATTCTTTTACACTTCCTTTGTAATATTGGTTAAGCTATACAACAAAATCTCTTTCTTTTTTTTTTATTGGTGTGATTGACATTTTAGAATACAAATGAAATTTGAGTTTTTCATAAGATTAAGAAGCAAATTAAAATCAAAGGTTGTTATTGTATATGTCCAAAAATAATATAAAAAAACAAAACAAAAAGGGACCATAGCAAAATAAAATTTGTGAAGTGATAACCAATGGGGAAAAGAATGTGGAATGGGACTGGCCTAAAGTGGCACCACCCAGCTCAGCTTACAAAATATCCGAGTAATAATAAAGTTGGTGCTTGGAGATGAGTGTGGGGGAGACACGGAGAGAGAGAGAGTTGTTGATATTGTACCATTAACCAGAGAAGGAGGCCAGGGGTGATGAACCTTGCACGGCAAATAATCTTCATTTTGAAAACCAGCAACTTGCACGCCCACAACAACACCACCAGTACTTACAAACCATGACTTGGGCTGGAAAATTCATTGAACCGGACCTGCTTTCTCTGTCTTTACCTACTTTTCCCTTTAGTTTCTTCATCTCTCTCTCCCGGTCTAGAATATTGAATTGAATTATACTAGAGAGAGACTTGCCCCAAGAATAATAATAATAACAATAAATAAATAAATAAATAAAGCAGACAGTTGCAAAAGCTGTGGCTAATTTAAAGCCAGGAAATGAAACGAAATGAATGATCATAGTTCATACAGTTTACAAATACAGTGAATGAAGCCAACATCCACCAAATTGTTCAATTCTGTCTCCCGTCTGTCTGCTTCAATCCCAAACTAAGAGAGACCAAACAATTCCTTTCTCTTTTCACCTCCCCTCTCCCCACCTTCCTTTCTTATTGCCATTTTTTCTGGAAGAAGTAAATAAAGAATATCTGAATGAAAAGATAGAGTCTTTATAGCTTGATAGTATTACATATCTTTGCATTCTGTTCCTCTTGTGTATCTATTTCTGCCTCCACGTCCACCACCACCACCACCAAGCAGGCTGGCTGCAGAGCGCTGCAATCAATTGTCTAGTGTCGACACCAGCTTTCCATCCAGTACTCATCTGTCATGTCCTCTCTTTCTTCCAAATGCATCTTCCGTTCTTCTTCTTTATTTTTTTTTCTTTTTTTGGTTGAAGTCTGACAAGAAATTATAGAAGCTGGCGTGGTTGGCCTGCATTCTTTCAATTTCTTCTGAGTATTAAACATTTGTCATGTACAGAAAAACAAAAAAACAAAAAAAATAATGAAAAAGAAGAAGAAGAAGAAGAAGAAGAAGAAGAAAATCTAATATTTGTCAGCAAAGTTTTCTTCTTAAAAGGACGCTTAAGATTTCTTGGAAATCACTTATTAACATTGCTTTATTCTTTTTCCGATGCCTCTCATACAATGCTCTTTCTTAAATTAATTATAGTTTGTGTTTTTTTTTTTTTTTTTTTTGGTTGTATTTTGTACTAGGATCGGTTTGTACTTATGTTGGTCCTCGGTTTAATCGATTCCTTTATCATTTTTGTTTTTTTTTTTTTAATGAAATTGATTCTGGATCTGGCTGAAATGGGATCGGTTTGTACTTATGTTGGTCCTTTGTTTAATTCCAAACGTAGTTGGGAAGCCAAAGATTGCATCTTTCGTTTGAAGGCAGAGCGGAATCTGGTTAGCATTTCCGGTATTACAAGCATTGAGATTTCCACGTTTGACATCCCCCAAGAAGAAGATTTGCATTCTGAATTGCTTGATAGAATCAGCACAATCGGATTCATTTTTGACTCTCAAGCGGATTGAATCAGCAATCAACTCCAATCAATTATCCATATCTTCAACATTGCCAATTGAGAGCAGCCCGGTTAAGAAAAAGACTTGTTCTGTGTCAAGAATTGGAAGGGGCGGCAAAAGCTTTGTGGCATGAATGTGAAGTTCTGTTCTGTCCTTGAAGGAATTGAATCACTGATCGATACGGTCAATTTGGTTTAGTTTTTGGATTCTGTTTTTGCGAGCATTTCTGAGACTATTTAGATGAGTTGTGGACGTCCTCGGGCAAACAGAAGGCTGCCAGGAGACATAGTCAATCTGCAAGAACATTGCCCTGCAAGCTTTATCATGGGTGTGAAAGCAAGAAACAATTCTGCTACTCCACCTCCTCACCATTTTTCTACTGCGTCAGCTTTAGCTACAGCTAGTGGAGAGAAAAAGAAAGCAATGGACTACAGTGATCTCCATCGCTCGCGGTCACAAGGGGGCGGCAGACGGCTGTTTCCCGTAAGCTATTTTAGCTTGGAATCGTTGCTTTTGCTCGTATGCCTCACGGCGTCTTTGTTGGTTCTTCCCTTGGTGCTGCCACCATTGCCTCCCCCACCGTTCATGTTGCTTCTGCTACCAATAGGCATCATGGCAGTCCTTATGATCTTGGCGTTCATGCCTTGTAATGCAAGAGATGTAACTTATAAGTATCTGTAAAATGGTGTTCTCGGAAAGGATAAGGATCTCCCACCTTCTTCTTTCTGCTCCTCTTCGTCCAATTTTTGTATTCCTCCGAGTGCTGATTGCAAAAAAGAAAAAAATAGGAACAAGATTACTGGTCCTTTTTGACTACTCTTAAGAATGTTATGGGAATTTTTCGTCCCAGAATTTATTGATTTCAGTGGATTTCTTTTGCATCTGTCAATGTCTAATCGTAGTTTGTATACATGAATTTCAAAGTTGCGCCATGATCGATTGAGATGCACTAGCTACCATGATTTGGCTTTGGCAATTGATAATGCCAAAAAAAATTATTAACAAATAAAAAATTATTAAAATTTAATGTATAATTTACTTTTAAAATTGAGTTAGGTATAACTTAATATTTCATTAGAAAACTGTAGTCGAGGATTCTAGAACCAATGTATTGGAGGCCATGGGGACAGTGATGCGAAGGTGAGTCGGACAAACAGAATGCAACGCAACAGACCCCGTAATTAAACTTTGATGGGAAATCACATTGGGATGAAGTGCATTTGAGTGAAAAGACAATTGCAATGCTTTTAAATCAGAATTGGCAAGAATCATGACGTCGGGCATGACGCAACGGCATCCAATTAATTACCATTCAGTTCATTGGATCAAAGATATGCAACGTCCTACAAGGATCCGATCAGTTGTTAGACCCAAATTTTTAAAGAATGAAAGGGCCTTGTTTTATGATCTTTCGAGTCTATGGGGTTGGCTTGCCAGCCTCCGAACTCCTGACCATAGCAAGCACGATCAATGCGTAGCCATGAAGGCGATAAGAGGGTGGTTGATTTTTCCAATCTCAGGTACAGACAGGGACCATACTCAACAGGGACAGGTCCGAGGCGGGAAGGCATTTCCCACATGATTAATTCTAGAATCTAGGTTCATTTGCAAAGTCGATGGCTGCTGGTCAACTGCCCGTGCAAAACACTTGACTTTGGCATTCAGGCCGACTTCCCTTTGATTTGTTTCATTTGGCTACCACTACAAATACAATTCAAACCCACCAGAAAAGCCATCGTACGATTATTTTATTAAGACTTTTCAACTTCAATCGTCTCATAGCAACTTGCTTCTTCCATGGGAACTCGCCAATTCATTTATTAGAGGAACGAACTAATGAAAAATTCTTTTTTCCTTTTGATGAAAAAAATAAAAAAAAAAAAAGAGAGAGGAAGACTGGCTGTTAATATACAATGCCTTCACATATCAACCTTTTTGTTACAATAGTTGCTCTCAGTGGTAAACATTATACATCAACATGCACATCCATTGAAAGACGATACACGGTTGAGTAATTGCTGAGAAAGCTATACTTTTAGCCAACCACATCATGGACGCAAAGTTGACAAACCTTCAAAGCTGTGTCATCTTAACCAAAGTTGAAATGTTGTCTTTGTATGGCAGATAAGGGTTAACAGCCAGAATAACTAGCAAAAAACTGCCCAATAATTTTCTAGTGAATGCTGCAGGCATGAACAAAAAATGGAGGAAGGTGATGCTCCAAACTAGCCAAGAGCTCTCTTCCCTGGCCCACCTCTGCCATGAATCCTCCCCCAAGCCTTCTTACAGCTTCAACAAGCTGCCCCCTTAGCCTTTGTGAGAACAAAGGACCACCTGCAGCAATGCACTCCCTATACAGTGGCAGATAAGCAATTGCTACCCTTAGAGGCCCTGGCAGGTCCCTTAGGCAGATAGGAGATCCTCCCAAGTTCAAAATCCTCATGAGATTCATGTAATGTGCTCGGCCTTGCCTTAATCCATCCAAGAAAGCTGCCTCTGACCAGTGGTCATGAAGAAAAGACTTTAGCTCAGGGGCAACAGCCTCATCATCAGATCTAGCAATGCTGTCCGCAACAGAATAAGTAGCAGCTGGGTCACCTAAAAAGTCAGAACGGAGAAGAAATGCAACACCATCTAGCGAGCCACAACTTCGTTCGCCTGCAGCCTTCAGAATTTCAATGCTGAGTGCTCCAAGAACATGCCGAGGAACACAAGGAAGGAGATATGCAGCAACATCCACTTGGCTACTGGAAATAGCAGCTGTAAGTGCAAGGCAGAGTTCCATGTCACGGCAATCCCTTTTGACAAACCACTGGACAACCTGCATACAACCCCTTTCTGCTGCTCTCATCAAAGGACCCAAGAAAGCCATTGCATTGCCCTCTTCCACTAGACACTCCATAGTGCCAATTTTGCAATAATGTGAAGCAAAACCAAGTGCCAGATCAACATCCACATCCAAGCTGTTCCTTTGGGCAATCTATTCAGAAACATTAAAATGTGACAATCGAATATAATAAACAAAAACACCAGGAATGCTGGAAAGAAAACCATTTCTTAAAGAATCTCACTCATGCACACAATGTAATAAAGAATAAGTTGCACGATGAGTGAGTTACTAGAATGAGAAGCAACTAAAAAAGATAAGTGAATCAAAACATATCTGAAAAAGGCAAAACAGTAGAATGTCCTTGCAGATCATAAACAAGATCCTGCCTCAATTACTTACTCCCTGGATTAGATATTAACAGGACTTTGTCCCAAAGATAACTGAACCTTAAAACATTGCATGGGCTTGTGGAAAATCTTCTACTTCAGAAGAAATTTTCAAAACAACATAAGCCAATTGAAAATCTTGCTTACCATACTAAACTGGAAAAAAAATAAAAATAAAAAAACAAAAAAAGGAAACTACATAACTGGGAAAATCAAAGTCTAGATGACTGATTTCCTTGGAAAACCAGATTTTCCTGTTGTGTACTTCCCAGATACTTGAAAAAAATTACTCTTCATAGTTTTTCAATGGTTTTACTCTTCATAGTAAAAATTACTCTTAATGTCTAGAAAGAGAGAAACTAAGTTTTCTGTTGTACCAGATTTCAATGGAACTGCAAAACTAGTAAACAATTTTTACTTCTCAACTCTAGATATTCTAGATTCAACCAGAAAACATTTGAAAAATTGAAAGGAATATGAAGAGAGCCTTCTGAAATCCCTGTCAACTTAAACTGGAAGAAAAAAAGAAAAGCTCAAGAGAGGGGAAAAAAAAAATTTAAGAGAGTAAAAAAAAAGATGGAAAATCAAATAACACTGAGAAACCAAACAGTGCAATTGATGTTACCTGCAACAAGATGCGCACAAGTTCAGTACTTCCAAAACGAGAAGCTTCAAGAAAACATTGATTGACATTGTCTGCACCACCTTCGACCAGCATACCCAACAGCCCTTGTATTGCAGTAGCGGATATCCCAGATGCCCATCCAGGATCAAATGAACTAGAAAATAGGGTAAGGGGAAAACAAGCTGCATCAAATGCCTCAGTGAAATCCTTCCCTGTGAGTTGATTGCCAGCAAGATCCAGAAATGACTTGAATGCAGACAATTGTAGTTGAATCTCAATGGCTGAGCTCTGACTAACCCTATCCCAATTCCCCTCACAATGTGAATGAAAGCCTATACATTTTAGAGCCCAATCAGTAAACTTTTGAACCTTGGTGCCTGCCTCTGCCTTCAAGACTTCATCCCCAATGCATTCCTGAAGACGCTCATGCAACCTGATTAAGATGAATCCAGCAAAGGACCATCAACAGCATTCTAAATTCCAAAGTAGGCTAACAGTATCAACAAGAAGCTGTCTTTTTCCTCCCATTATCTTGTTCTTGTGGTCAATTCCAAAGGAAAAGAACACAAACTTTCACAGTACACTTTCTAGTTTGACACAGCTAATTCCTGGACCACTCCAAGGATACTCTACCAAGAACCAAAAATTCCTTAGTATTGATTCTAACTAAACAATGGACCTATGAGTATCTAAATTTGCATAGGACAAATATAGACAAACATGTCAGCAGACACATTCTTGGCCACTAATAGGCTCTAAAGCAAGGAGAGAATAAAACACAGAGATCAACAAAAAAACAAAAGCAACAGATTTGTGAGCAGAAATGCACACACTACTGCACCTCTGGACATTTACACTTGAAAATATAAAGACATTACTTACTAAACAGGAAGGACATAACAGTTTCCCCTATGATTGCACCCTTTTTACAATTGAGAAGTGAAAATTCATAGTAAAATCCTATTTGCAAGGGATTAATTTTCCTCCATGAATGAACCAACCACATGAGTTTGTGCAAGGAAGCAAACTAACTGTTGTATAACGTATGACCCTGGTAAATCATGCACAGCACTATGCATGCAACTTCCTTTAGCACATACACAGCACAGCCTCATTACAGACAAAAACACTAGATGAAAGAGACTGACAAGATGTTAATCATATTTTCATGGTGCCAGAAGATGGGCTTTCTTACAGAAGTTGGATGGAATGGGAAACCACAGTTAATGGTGGATATCCAGTGGGAAACAACTTTAGGAATATGAAATGTAGAGAATTTCTACTTCAACATAACAAAACACTAGAACTGTCCTCATTGAAAGAAGCATCCAAAGAACACATTCAGCAAGGACCACTAAAGAAGGCCCAAAAAATGAGAATATATGTGATGAAATGTATAAGGCTAAGAACACCCCATAATCGGCAAAGCAAAGATAAAATTAAAAACTGGAAAAGAATAAAAAAATTCCGAGAGGCCCAATAACAGGGGAATACCAAGTCAAATGGTAGATGAGAGCTAAAAAAATAAAGAACAACAACTGAAACCAAGTACACAAGATCCACCCCACGATTTGATACAAACAGATACACCAATGCCCACCTCATCCAACTACCTACACACAAAAGCATGTGCCAATAAGCACACAAATGACTCTTTAACTGCTTTTCAAATCTGACCAAGTAATTGCTTAAAGAAAAAAAAAATAATTCCTCTACCAGGAAAATTGAGAGTTTTTCCATCTCTGTGGAATGAAACATACCGTTGGGCCATTACTGTTATAGTATCAGCGAGACTCATTGTTCGACTCTGACAGGCAGAAACACAAGAAGCGAGAAATGAGGTCCTAAGAGCAGCTCTAGTGAAGTCATAAGCACCATTAGCAATAATCTTCTTGATCAATCCAGTTACTCCATGAAGCTCTTGATGTGTGCTCAAAAACCAGATAGAGTCCAGTGTGATGCACAAGGCATCATTAAGGGTCTGTGGATCTGCCAAAAGTATCAAGCTCTCAGCTAGCTCCCAATCATGGGAACTCACTGCACCCTGAAACAAACGACCCAACTCAATCCTGTTTTTTCTACTGCATTTTTTGTCATGACCAGCATTCTCCTCTTTGCCGATCTCAGACTCCATCCCAACCACATGTGGTTTAAGTTTCTTTGCACTGCAACCACAAACACCAGATCTTCTTGACTCTTTACTTACAAGGGGTGCTTCTCTTGAAAATACAACGTTACTTCCCTCACCTTTTTCAGGAATAGTATCCAGTACGTCACTCTTTGGACTTATACTTTCACTCTCTTGAGTTTCCATTTCAACAAAATAAGAGTCTTCTGAGCTGATTCTATTGCCCATATGCAGATCAGCATCCTTGAAGAATCCTATCTCTTCTTCTTCTTCCATTCTTCCTCGCTATAAAACCAAACCAACCCCTGTCAAAAGGACCTCACTCAAACAGCTCTTATTTCTCTCAAACAACATGAGAATCCATTGTTGGAAAAAGATGTAACCTGTGGCAGCACCACCTACAGCAATAAGCACCAATTTCTCCTCTTCCAGAGACCAATACCAACACCAACTTATTGACCACAAAATGTAATCATTAAGTCTATTTCCTCTCCATCTCTCGTTCTATAGAATTTCCACTCCAAACAAAATGGTCTCAGCCAAGCCCAAAAAAAAGCTTCAGATTCAAAAAAAATGAAAGGACTGAATTCAAAAAACTCCAAGAGGATAATTTAGATTATGGAGCAAAATTACACATCCGGGTCCCCTCAATCGATTCAGATGTAATCCAAACAATCACCAGAATATCAAAAGACGAAAACCCAGTAATTATCATCAAGGGTTCAGAAGATTCCACCAAAAGAAAACCCTAGAAATCAAAAAGCCGTCCTCCATCAATCCAATCAAAAGGACCCAGAGCCAGCCAAACCATCAAAGAAAAAAACCCAGCTGCATCCACATGAAGGCACATGGCTAACCGACAACGCAAAATTAGTCTATCGCATAAAATGAGGGAAACTGAAAAAAATTAAAAAAAAAAAAACAAAAACAAAAACAATAAAAAAAAAAAAAGAGAACGAAAAAGAAAAATCCACCAAACCGTCTCCCAGTTAAAAATATAAATAAATAACGGCGAGACGTTTGGAAAGCAAGAAAATATAGGAAAGAGAGAAAAAAAAAAAAAAGAAAAAACAGGAAGAAAGAAGAGAGAAAAAGCAGAGCGAACCTCGATTGTAAGAAATTGAGAGATGGAGAACGACCCGTGAGAGGAGTAATATAACAGTCTGCCTCTGCTCTAGTATTTTCTCTTCGTATTTGTTTTGAGAAAGATCTTAGGATTCTACCATTTTTTTATTTAATTATTTATATAATAATAATAACATGTTAGGTGTATTGAACATACATTACTTATATATTATATTATATTATATATCATATCTTTAATTATAATTTTTTATATTATTAATTATAATTATTTATTTAAAATTATTAATAAATTTTTTAATAATAATAATATATTTAAAATTATGTTATATAAAAAATAATTTTTAATAATTTTAAATTTTAATAATTAATTGTAAGTATATTATTATTTTTTAAATTTAAATTTAAAAATTATAATATTTTAATATAATAAAAATATAAATTAATTTTAATTATATTTATTTATAATTTTTTATATTATTAATTTTTTTAATTATAATTTTTAATAATACTATTATGTAAATTTATAAAAAAATAAAAATAAAAAATATATAATATTAAAATAATTTTTAAAAAAAAAAATTTATTATTATTATTTTTAAAATATAAATAATAATTATAAAATAAATTATATTATAATTAATTTAAAAAAAAAAAGAGAATAAAATATTGAAAAAACTTATAACAATTATTAACTCTTATTTTATTAATTATTAAAAAAATATTTTAATTAAATATTATTAATTTTATTTTTTATTTAATAAATTTATTTAAATTTTAAAATTGTATATGAATAGTCATAAATTGTTGATCAGTATTTTTTTTTTTTAAGTTTTTAAAAACTATAATTTAGACCTTTAACTCGAAGGAGTCAAACAATTTAAAGGCTTAGTGATAATAAAGTTATTAAATAATTAATGCCACTAGGGGATGTTGGGTCGTGCCGTTAGCGATGGAACATGAAGATGAAACGAATGAGAGTCACCGGCTCACCACAAAATCCCAGAATGGAAAAAAAACAAAAAAAACAAAAAAAAAGGTGGGGCCGGTGGAGGATGACATTGGTGGGCTCCATGTTTTCTGCAATCATTGCGTACAACATATTCTCCCGGCCCTCCACACACACACACACACACTCTCTCTCTCTCTCTCTCTCTCTCAGGACCACAGCTCACCGCCTGCGCCTTCTGTTTTGTCCTTTTCTTTCCCTTTATGCCCTTCATTTATTTAATTCCTTTTCTATTTTTTTTTTATAAAAGGAATCGTTGATTTATACATCTAATTCCTACATTATTCTCTTTTGGCCTCATTTAAAAAAATATATTATAAATTTAAGTAAACCACGCCATTGAATTAGGCTTTAAATTATATTCTGATTAGAGAGGTATGAGTTAACACTCAAATTAAAATTTTTGGGTTGTCATTTATCTTATGATGTCATTTTCATTAATGGCACGGTGGTTATACGTCCTCTTCAGTGTAGAACCTGAAGGAATATTTAAACTCTCTGCACATCACAACTTAATTATTAATACAATATTTCAATGTCATATATAATATGCATTTGATTGAATGATATGCCATCCAAACATTTTTATTTACTTATTTAATATCTTTGAATTTAATGGTAACTGTGAACTCGTTTGAATTAATCCAAATCAAATCTCAACACATTTTGAACATTCGATGTTTTAGTTTTGTTTTGAGTCTCAGTGAAAAAAAAAAAAAAGGAAGAAGAAGAAGACCTTCGTCAAACTTCCTTGCCTTAAACAAAGTGCAAGCTGATATTTTCCCCCTTTCTAGCAAATAAAAGTGGGGGAATTTCACTTTGGCCCTTTTTTAGGTCATTTCAATTCGTAATGTTCTGTTCTCTTTGGTGGCAGTAGCTAAAGTTTTTATTTTTATTTTTTTTTCAAAATTTAATTAAAAAATTTATTAGATTATAAATTATATAATATAAATAATTATTTCATTTGAATAAAATTTAATATATTTTTAATAATCAAAATTTAAAAATTTTAATCGCTCTCCTATGACTGACAATTGTAGAGCTTTAAGTCTCTATCCTTTTTCAATGGGCCCAAGAACTGGACGGCATGATGTGGAGAACCAGACAAAGATGGGCTTGGATTTGGAGTTTCGAGGAAACCCATGCCAAATAGGTAACAAGTGCCGGTATTGTTTCTTAGTTAAGGTTTGTTTTTTTTTTGGTTCAAATATTGTTTAAGGCTTTTCAAGGAAAAAAAGTCAAACATATACCATAAGATACCGGAATAGATATGACTTTCCTTTCTTAAACTGTTCGTAAATCTAAAGGCATGACTGGTTGGTGTTTTTGTTTTTTGTTATTTTTTCAAAAAGAAAAAGAAATTTTCTTCCACTACAATTTTTTTCTTGCTGAGAAGCTAAAAATGTTTTTTAGAAAAAAAAAAAAAATTGGGAATCCTCATATTATAGTCCATTTAGGTTTTTCATTTTGGAGGTTTTCGTAAATTGAAAAAACTCATTTTGTTGCTGGTTTAGAGTTTTTCCACTTTGTCGCCTATTTGTTCACGACACTACAAGATCATGTAGTACATTTCTCTCTATCTTTTTCTTTTCTTTTTTTTTAACTTATCTTTTTTCTTTGTCCTTTTCGTCCTATTCTCCCCACCTTTAATTTTTTTTTTAACATTTTCTCTAATTTCTCTTTTTACTATTTCCTTCTATTTTTATTTTTTCCTCTCTCTCTCTCTCTCTCTCTACTCTCTTTTTATCCCTCCTCACTTTATCAATTCTTTCTCTATTCTAAAATAACAAAATTATAACAAAAAAAATTGACATAATAGACCCTAAATTTTAAGTAGAAGTTAATTCATCCTAACATCTATTACAAGAAGATTTAGAACTCCATTTCACCTAATACTTATCCACATTTTTTACTTCCAACAAATTTGTATTGATTTCAACTCTTCCTTCTGGAATTAATATTCGAATACTTTTTGTATAAAAATGCAAAATAGGCTTAAAGGTGGATACTTTATTTACTTCGACGAAGGGAAAAATCGTACATAGAACTTGTTTTCAACAGAAAGGAAAAAATGAAAACGAAAAAAGAGGCAAGAAAATAAAAGAAAGTACACCGGGAGTGGCAGACAAATGGAATTATTTAAATCAAACTTGAGTGATCAAAAAAGAGAAAGAAACAAAGCATCTTCTTTTCATTATTATTATTATTATTATTATTATTATTATTATTATTATTATTATTTGCTAAATATAATATATAATATTTCATTTATATTTTTTATTTTTAATATATTAAAATTTGTATAATTAAATAATTTTATTATTTTTATAACAATTTAAATTTTAAGTAAAATAAAATTTTGACATTATTATTTTGCTCGGCATTTCTCTCTCTTCTCACGACCACGCTTTTTTCTAAATTTCAAGTTCCCCCCCCCCCCCCAAATAATATAAAAAGAATCTGCAATTATTCCAACAAATTTCTATCAAATCGCACAAAAACCGAATCTTGCATGGCAAATGTGTCATTTCCCACTGCATTGTAACAAGAAACAGTAGATTTAGGAGAAACAAGTCAAAGAGAGAAAGAATGCAAAATGTTAGAGGGATGAAAAGTGAACAAATCTGAAAATTTCAAGAAACTTTGCTGAAACGAAAAAAAAAAAAACATTGGGGGTGTAGTTAACATTTTCAAGGTTAGGTTTAATTTAAAACTGACCCCAAAGGTTGGGGTTTAATAGGAAATTAACCCCTCCTTTTAATTTTATTTAATTTTAACTCATTTTGCTTGGACTCTGGACTCTCCTTTCTATTTTCTTGCTCTTCTTTTTGACAGTGTTTGGCTCTTTCGTATAACAAAGCTGTCCTCCTCTCGTCTGGCCCTTCCAAGCGAGCTTGATATACCGCCGATTGTCGAGTGCAGAATTGCACTTGGGCCGATCTGAATCAGAATCAGAATCATCAATTGCCGTTGATCATTTCAATCAACCGATCAAGAATCGAACCAAATGGACGAAGAGTACGATGTGATAGTTCTGGGCACTGGTCTCAAAGAATGCATCCTCAGTGGTCTTCTCTCTGTTGACGGGCTCAAGGTCTCCTTCTTCACTCATTTTTTTTTTTTTTTCAAATTTTATTTTATTTTTATTTAGGGTTAGGTGTTTCTAATTATATCGTTTAAACGAGGTAATAACGAAGAAAATTGTGAATATCGCTACTTTGTTTTCTCATGTGAGAACTGATTCTTGCGCTCTGCGGTTTCGGATTTTTCTTGCATAGTAGGGGGGGTTTGGATATCATGATTTGAAGCTTGTGCTTTGCGTGTGAAGCACACAACATGAGGTTAGATTTAGAATAGAAACAGTTGCTTGAAATGTTTGTAGAATTTTGGGCATGAAACCATGGATGATGACCTTACAAATGGATTTTTTTTTTTTTGTTTGGTTGCGATGCAATTGGCTGCGAAGTTATACTCTTAAATTTATAGATTAATTATAACGCTTTTGTTCCTCTTTATAGTTTTTTCCTATTGATCAACTCTAGTCATCTTCATCTTCTTTACTTTACACTAGTCAATCATTGGGATTGGTTTAAGCATGTAGCAATGCGAGAATAATTCCTTTAGAAATTTGTAAATCCAACTTGAGGATCACCTTATAAAGTTTGTGAAACTCCTTCAAAGTTTTAGAAAATCAATCTAACGGATAGATGGGCATTGATTAAGGAGGAAACTTAATTGGGCATAACGGGCTTTTATTTATCAAGATTGATAGATGGGCCTTTTTTTTTCCACCCCTTCATTGGGCTGCAAGAGAAATGTTGGTTATATGAATAATCATGACCAACCCCAAATCTGGGACCCATCTGCTTTTTTTTTTTTATCTCAATTAATGGGTGTAGATACATTAAGATCTCGTCTAGTCTGAGCTATTATGCAATTTTCAGAGCACATGTTTTCATCTTAATTACTGCATGCATTTGTCAGAGCAGATGTTTTTCTTCATATTTGTGTTTTGAGTTACTATGTGCTTGTGTTTTGAATCAGGTCCTGCACATGGATAGGAATGACTATTATGGAGGAGAATCTGCATCACTTAACCTCATTCAGGTCCCCTAATGTAGTATTATCAACCATATTTGATTGTTTTTTTGTAGTTGCTTTCGACTGAAAATGTTATTTACAGCTGTGGAAGAGGTTTAGGGGAAATGACAAGCCTCCAGCACACTTGGGCTCAAGTAGGGATTACAATGTGGACATGATCCCTAAGGTGGATCACTTAAGCAGATTCCTCCCCATGTTGCTCAATCTTATTTTCTCCCTTTTCTTTTGCTGACTTACAATGTTTCTTTGTTTGGCTAGTTTATGATGGCAAATGGCAATCTTGTTCGTGTCCTCATTCATACAGATGTAACCAAGTATCTCTATTTCAAAGCCGTGGATGGAAGCTATGTCTATAGCAAAGGAAAGGTAATATCATTTTAGCTTCTTTCAAATTTATTCTCTTTGCATTTGATTTGGCAATTTCTTAACTTGACGTTACTGGTTTAACATATTGTAACAGGTATACAAGGTGCCAGCAAATGACATGGAAGCACTGAAATCTTCTCTGATGGGCATTTTTGAAAAGCGCCGTACTCGGAAGTTTTTCATTTATGTCCAAGATTATGATGAAAGTGATCCCAAAACACATGAGGGAATGGACTTGACAAGGGTGACAACCAGAGAACTGATTGCGTATGTTCATACTGTTTTCCATTTTCTTTTAAATATAAATTAACCCATTGCTCAGTGGTCTTCTTTTCCTAAGGAAGAAAAATCTAAATTGCAGCTCTTTTAGCTCATCATATTTCCATTAGCATCTGTAGATCAGTCCAGGGCAACTTTGGTGAGAACAATATATTGTTTCAGTATTTTATGGTGATAATTGGGGTAAACTCTGGTTCTTCTTTTGGGTAGGGTTGCAAATACGTGGCCAGTGCCCCTAAACAACTTAAGTTGAAAAGTGGGAAATAGTATGTGTCATACAATGTAGTGTATGGATGTCATCTCCATTTCATTGAGGCCTCCCTTATCTTTTCTATGAAACGGAAGATTTACTCAGTTGCTTGTATTTGTAATCTACATTTGTTGACAAATTTGTTGAGGACCCTTTCTTGATTCTTGTTATATTGTTGACTTTATGGCAGAAAGTATGGTCTTGATGACAACACAATGGACATCATTGGTCATGCATTGGCTCTTCATAGAGATGATCATTACCTAGATGAACCAGCTCTGGATACTGTGAAGAGAATGAAGGTGAATCCTGCTTCTGTCACTTTTATTCCAAGTTTCAAGATTCTGTTTTATGGAACTTTCAGTTTTGTCATACACTTTTTGAATTTTTCTTGCTCCTGCTTATTTCATAGCTGTATTCGGAGTCCATTGCCCGCTTTCAAGGAGGATCACCGTATATTTATCCATTGTATGGATTAGGAGAGCTCCCTCAGGTCTCTTGAACTCTGTGCTTGGCATTTTGAAATTTTGTTTTGCTAAAATGCTACAGTGGTCAGATGCTGGTTGATTTCTTTTGTCTGTTTGTTTTCTCTAAAAAAATATTTTTAAATGTATCATACAGGCATTTGCACGGCTTAGTGCTGTTTATGGTGGCACCTACATGTTGAATAAACTTGAGTGCAAGGTACTGATGTATCTGAAGCTCCAGGATCTGAAATTTTAAACTGTGTTTCTTATTCCACAGCATCAGATTGTTGGATCTGGTATTTGATATCAGAGTGTTGCTTTTTTTCCAGGTAGAGTTTAATGAGGAAGGAGAAGTAGTTGGTGTTACATCAGAAGGGGAAACTGCAAGGTGCAAGAAGGTTGTATGTGACCCTTCCTACTTACCCAATAAGGTATTGGTTACAAACTACCTTCATTATAGCTGATTTGAACGTAAAGCCTGATGTTGATTAGGTAGAACATTTGCAGAGGCGTGACTCATCTTTTATGTCTCAAAGAAATCGGTTGGTAACCCATTGCTTACCAAGATTTGTATGCATTTAAACAGGTTAGGAAGGTCAATAGGGTTGCAAGGGCAATTGCCATTATGAGCCACCCTATTGCAAATACAAGTGATTCGCACTCGGTGCAGGTGATTTTGCCACAGAAGCAATTGGGTCGCAGATCAGACATGTGAGTTTGAGCTACTGCTGATAATCTTTTCTTTCACAAATGTTTTGTCCATCTTAATAACAAAAGAATGTTTGTCAAAAGGATATACATAGAGATCTTTTTTCTCTGCCTTTCACACTGTTCTTTGGCGAGCATTTATACTTTTCCTACAAAGAATGTTTTGTAATTCTTTTGTTTGATTATAAATTACTGTCAGTGCCCTAATGGCTGAAATTGTTTATGATTAGATTTAGCTCCCAAATGAAATGGTGAAAAGTTTAAGGCCCCCACAAGGTTGACCCCAGCCCATGTTATTGCTATTTTGATTATTAAGGAAAGTTGTCTCCAATGTTAAGGCATAAGAGCTTCCTGCAAGGATAGTTCTATGCTCAATTTTACCCACTAGAAATTGCTCATCTAAGAAGGAAGCTTTTATCTGTGTGAATTTAGTGATCAGAATCTTCTACTGGCTTTCTTCCTTCTTCTTCAACATTCTAAGCTTTGTGACACTTTGATGTTGAGTAGGTACCTTTTCTGTTGTTCTTATTCACACAACGTAGCTCCCAAGGGCAAATTTATTGCATTTGTATCAACTGAGGCGGAGACTGATCATCCTGAGGTTGAACTAAAGCCAGGAATTGACCTTCTAGGTCCTGTTGATGAGATATTCTTTGATATGTATGATAGATATGAACCAGTCAATGAACCCTCTTTGGACAATTGCTTTATATCAACTGTGAGTCTTTCTCAGGTTTTCTTTACTTTTGCTTTAGCATCATTAGGACAAAGGTTTTCACTAATTATATCATTTTGATCTTCAACAGAGCTATGATGCCACAACACACTTTGAGTCAACTGTCACAGATGTTTTGAACATGTATACCATGATAACTGGAAAGGTAAGCATCTGGTGTTATCCTTTGTCAAAGTTGTTTGCCCAAACCATATGGGTAAACAGTTCTGTCATGGTAAGCTTCATTATTGATATGGCTGTGTTGCTTCAGTCTCTATGAGTGCATGACAGTAACAGCCATGAACACAATACCAGGGGCAAAACAGAATTCTTTAGGTGGCTAAATTTGGGGAAAATTAATGAATTGCAGTGTTTTTGAATTTCATTGTCTTTCTTCAGTATGATTCTCTGTTGATTTCTACTTCCATGGCATTTCCATATGCATTGGACTTCCATGATTCTAATCCGATTTTTAATGTGCTAATGCACAGTGTCTTTGAGCGTCTGGTGGAGCCACTTAATTGTTTTGGAGGATATGGAGATTATTCTAGGTGTACTTTGGTTTTCTTCCAATTCAGAGAACCTAAGGAGACTCAAAAATTCAAAAGCAGGCTCTTGTAAACCTAACAATATGTTGTTGTATATGCATGACCAAGGAATAGAGCACTGTGATATTGGGAGACAGAGAAGAACGTTCTTTTCTCACTTGCACTAGATAGTACCACGCAGTTCTTAGCCCACATTTCCACTAGTTTTCCTTGGGTGGGTAGGAAAGTGTGGTGGGACACCTCAGAACTAGGCATTTCCAAAGCTGCATTGAAAAGCAACTGATATTGACTAGGGGATTTGTTTCTCCGTTTGTTTGTTGAATATCTGCTTAAATTTTAGGTACTAACAAATTATCTTGTTTATATTCACTATGTAGGTCCTTGACCTCAGCGTGGATTTAAGTGCTGCCAGTGCTGCTGAAGAATGAGAAAGCTATGTTTTTGTTGCAATGATGTTGCGCCTTGCTCGGAAGGACTTAGAACATCAATGTTGCTGGTGAAGTTCATCTTAACATGGGTGGGATCAGACTCGTTATGGTTCGATGTTTTTATTGCAAACGGTATGGTGTGTTATGATGATAATTGGATGCTTGGAATTCTGCATGCCTTTTTACGGTGACTATCCTAGCCAAATATTGACAGAGTCCGATGAAATGACTTGCAACTATTACTTTAGATTTTTGCTATTGCTTTTCTGAAATTCTCCTGTTCAACTGGTATTAACGTACGTTAAGAAAAAGCTGAAGGAGTGTGTTGGTTGGAGAGGAGACTGCTTTAATTGGGAGAGTTTGTTTTCATTCCTGGGGATCCACATGGAGCGTTTCTCTCTTTCAGCTCCTTTCCCAAGAGGCTTGCAGTTTATAGTCCATCCTATAATTTATCTACATCGTTACTTTCAATGAAATCCTCAAAGAGGATTAACATCACCACTTTATTAAAATCGAGATAAAATCGAAAAAAGTTTACATCAGCACTCTAATGGTATTGGAATAAAATCGAAAAGTTATTAGACTATATCATTATTTTAAGATATTTTAATTTATTATTAATTGGTCTTTTTCATTTTGATTTAAGATTTGTGGAATGAATTTTGGTTAAAGATTTACATGTGCTCAATGATTAGTATTTTACCAAAACAGAGACAAAGCTAAATCTTACTGAAGCTTAAAAATAAAACTCAATTGCTTGTATTTTCAGGATCTCATTAAAACCAATAATGTATAATTGAGACCGAATGGGTAACTCATGTTAAGCTTAGACTGTAGGAAAATTTTTCAACAAATTGAATTAATGAAGTAATTAATAAAGAGTTAACAAGGAAAATGATTTATAGAAAGTTAAATTAAATCAAAAGTCACTCAAAATTATCATAGTTGTATGCAAGCGCAACTGATTTCAATTTTTTAACATGTTATACTAGATATTTATATTTAATTCTACGGCCCTTCTCCAATCATTCATTACGCATACTTGTAAACACGCGGTTCCAGACAAGAATTATGGTGAAGAAAAGAATGACTCGATTTTGTGCGATTTCAATCGTTTGTTGTAGCCATTAACCCCGTTTTCTCAGTTGAGTCTGCTTCTTGGATAGTTGTGAGTATACCCTGCAGTATTCTTTATAGTAATATAGCACAAGGTTTGTTCCCTACATTGCATTGGATTTGGAAGTGAGAAATGACAGGACCAAACATATCTCCATACAACAAGTCCTGTTCACAAATGAAAAATTGTGTCTGTTTTCATGTAATATCAGCTTAATTTATCATAAAAACCTAATATAAAGCAGCATCAATCCTTGATGACTTGAATTTGGGAGCATTGGTTGAGACCATGCTGTTGTTTTTGGTCAGTACGAAGGATCTTCATGCACAATCTCTCCTGTTTTCTCCTCTGCAATTGGAGAGTCCTTCGGAACGACTTTCACCATCTGAACTGAATCCTCTCTAGGACCACCTTGGCTAGAGCCTTTAGCAGCCTTTCTCAAAACTGTCTTCTTTTTGGCTTGCCTAGCCCAACCAACCAGACCCTCTTGAATGTGCTCCTCAAATATTGCCCTTTTGAAATTGCTTCCCATCTGCATTGATTTAGATAAGCATAGATGCAGATCTTACGTTAGTCTAAAGCACATTATTAACTTCTGGGGGTAATTAGTTCAGCTTATATACCTGCGTTACTATTGCATATAGAGGAAGGGTGCTGTAGCTGCAAACGAACTGAACAAATGCCCTGACAGAGAAAAATATGATACAAATGAGATTTTGTTTCATCTCATCCATCGCCATCAAGGTTCTAAACTTTGGAACACTGTGCATGCCAGGTACTGCAATGCTGCATTAGCTATATTTACAGCTACAATAGACAAACTTGCTGCCATGCTAACAGCAATGATCACAACTAACTATAGTAACATGATCCCTAGCAATCCAAAATTTCCGGCATAGAAACAGTAATAAAGTATGAACATGCTAAAAATGGCAAGAAGCTTAAAGTGATTTTACCCTATTACAATTCTGGGGATAATGTAACCAACTGGTCCCATCATGCAGGAGTGAATACCATATTGCACCTGCAGTAGATTTTATCACACCATGAGTATTGGTGGGAAATTAATTAATGGATGGTGTCGTGTCTTTTGTCTTGGTTACCAGTATCCAGAAGAAATAAGCCAGTTCAAAAGAATTTTGAAATAGAATGACATGGATCAGAAGGAGAACAAGCTTGGGCCTTCTGAACCAGAAGTGATCATCTGATGGTTTAACTACTAGGTCCCCCTGGACTGCTACATGCTTCTCTGCAACCTCTTGGGCCAATTGAGTTATTACATGCTCCAACTTGGTACCCACAGCTAGCAGAAGCTGAAAGTTAATTACAATCACCACTTATTACCGATTGAAGTAAAGGTCATATATATAGCAGATTTTACCACATAATTGGCCAGTCCATTGATCCGGTGGGAGGAAGACAAGACAACTTACAATGAAGGGAATGAATGCTATCCAGAAGTATGTGTGCCAGCCTGCACAGCAACATTGGGAGTACATCAGCGTTCTTCTTCACATTTAAGGGCAAAAAATAAACAGAACATGGCATGAGCTTGAAAATTCAAGCTAGTTAAAGGGAGCAAACAAAGATATCAGAGTCCAAGGGAAGTGAATGCGATCTAACACTTCAATATCAAATTCAGATTTTTAAATCCTAAAACTAACAATTGATCTTCAATTCTCACAAGAAAAAAGAATAGTACTAACAAATGCTTAACTTTTTTTTAAGCAGCAAAGAACAATGTTATAAGTTGATCGAAATAACACTTTAAACACAGAACAAAAACAGGATGATGCTGGTGCAATCAACAAACTTCATTAACTTACCGGCAATATTCAGCAGCAAAAAAACAACTACGAATAACCAAAGATACCAGCTGCAATCGTTGAAGTCAGAAATTACTAGAAAGTGGCAAAATTTTAGCTAAAAGGGGGTAAGCTTGCAGTTCACCAAACATTGTCCCAAGAACATAACTGACCTTATTCCAACAACTTTCTTAAAGTCAGCTTCAAGGGCACGCATCATGTACTTGTGGAAATCAAACTTTGGGTTTCCCTTGCAATGAGTCTGTAGATGAGAATTAGTTGGATGTGATAAGGAGGGTATATTTCCAAAGTTTGAAAAAACTATAAGTGTTAAGTTGTTACAGAAATAAAAGACTTAAAGAGCAGGAACGGGACAGGTTTCTAAATAGCTTACCACAATAAATCCTAGGCGTAGTGTGACATAATCAGATTTGGTTACAGACCCATAAAACTGCTTGAAAAATGAATGCTGTGAACAAAAGAAGAAGAAAGGCCATTATAAGCTAAAAGTACTAAACATACTTGTGAATATTAAGTGTTAGTAACTGCTGTCAATCTCAGCATACACCTTATCAAGCTTGGGGAAGGGCTTAATAGACTTACCAGCCAACCCAGAAAGTGAGAATTCTTTCCAAAACCCTGAAATCGTTTCTTGATGAAGTCATGCTCATGGACTTGTGTAAGTTTTGTATACTTTGCTGCCACATGATATGTGTGTGTAATTAAATTGACACAAACGTATGAAGATATTTGTAGTTCATAGAGTGCAGAATATACACGCAAAGTTGATCTTTTGACAAGCATTACCTTGTTCTAGATCATGCTCACTTATTGAGACAGAATCCTCCCAATGTTTCCATTGTTTTATCTGCCATGTTCAACAATGTTCAATCAGAACATGAAGATAAAGTGCGGAGAGATATGAAACTAAAACTTGGATTACAGTGATACTAAAATTAACCCCACTACATTGCCCCCAACCCAGAAGGATACAAGAAAGCAACAGAAGAGTAAAATGGAGTAAAAATAGGAGAAATTTATTACCTTTGCACTTCCAAAGAGAATGGTAAGGGCACAGAAAATTACGTGGACGCACGCTAGCACAAAGATAAATATGTGAAGATGATGCAAGGCAGTTGTAGACAAAATTGGGACCTTGTCCTGAAATGAAGTCACAGTTTATTTTCAAATGAGAAACGGTTCATATTCATGTTGTGATATGTTTATTCTGTTGACAACTTGCAAACTAAAGCACAGTCCACGAACTTCAGCAGAAAAGTGCTCCCATCCTGCAAATGACTTGCAGATTACTTGGAAAAAAAAAAAAAAAAAAAAAGAGAAAAGGCAATATTCTGCACCAGAAGCAATAGATTATACTAATGACTTAATAGTCAAGGGCTGCAGATGCATCACAGGACAGCACCGTGGTCCAGACCATTCTGAAAGGCATTTTTTTAAAAATCCATTTTTTACTTGACAGCAGACAATATACTTTTCTTAATACAAGGCAAAAGAATTCATTAAGCAATTATCACTAATTGCCAAAGTGTTTCCATTTCCTTTATATGTGAACAGTGAGACTTGAACTTGAAGCCTTTGATTTCAGACCCTGACAGATAAAACATAACAATCAGGAATAATTTGAAGGCAGTTAAGTATCTATCCCTGTTAACCATTTGGCCCACACTTCAGGAGCAGAACCCTTTTTCTGGTCAACTTTTTTTCTGGAATTCATGCACATTTTTAGGATGGACTTATTAAAAAAAACAAGTCAACTGTGGTTGCCCACAAAAAATTTCTATTGCTTGTTTGAGATTTTTTAGTCCCAAATGATTATGAAATAGTCTTTTTTGGAGAGCTTTTCTCTCAATCAGATAAGGAGACGGTTTTGGAAGGTGACCTCTCCTGTACCTAACCATAAAAGGGGAGAAAAGAAAGAAGAAGGAAAAGTTCAAAAGCAGTGTTTTTGGCTTAGTGGGTATTCGTGACGTTGGTCAACAACTGCACCAAGATTAATTCAGTCAATGCATCATATATCTAAACAAAATCACTAATATGGTTGGACAAGCAAGGGCATTGACTCTTGAAGTCCTTAGAAGAAGGTCCAGGAACTCCTGACCAGTGATCACAAACAAAAAATGAAAAATGCAGGATTTTAACAGACAACTAAAAATAGATTAAGTTACCGCATCACAGCTATTAGTCGACTCCTCAGCTAGATGGCGACGGCCAGTCCCAGGAGAAACGAATGAAAAGAAATTCTGAAAGTGGGCAGTGGAATATTCGGTTTCCGATTCGATCTTGCAGGGCAGCCATTTGTCAGCTAAGTTCTGAGATATGCAGATTGTGCTAATCCTATCTTGAAAGACTGTGAGTAGCAGTGATATGAACCCCAAAAGCATCAACTCTGCATCATCAGGATCATAACGAGACAAGAACAAAAAAAAAAAAAAAAACAAAAAAACAAAAAAACAAAAATGGAAATGAAAAGATCAATCCTTATTAGTTCGCAACCTATATAAGAATCAAAGTGCATGTCTTTTAGCATGAAATTGATGTGAATGGAATTATCAGAAGTGTTTATGCAATACCTTCTTTTATTTTCTGCAAGGCCTCGAAGAGGGGTTTTTGATGTTTCTTCTTGAACAACTGTAAACCAGATCAACATTGAATATCAACAGAAACGAGCGTTAAACAAAACTGGGGATTAAGCCAAGGATAAAAGAACATGCCTTGCCAAGATAGTGAAGGGTCCTCTCAACAGCAAGAGAGATAGCAACAATAACACTGCAAACAACAGCCACCACCCATGTAGATGTATACTCCAAGGTTGTCCCTCCTTCTGCCATCTATCTCTAATACCCCACTGTTCAGTTCTGTCTGTCTTCTTCCTCTTCTTAATTTCCCTGTGTATCTTGATATCTCGGTAGGAATGGAAGAAAGGAATACAAATATTTAAATGAGAGATTTAGTTATTATTTATTTATTATTTTTTATATTATAGTTCTAGACCACTAGACAGTGGTGCAAGACCAACGTTGTCTTTGTAATTATATTTCTATACTATGTGGTTTGGTTATTCATTTACTAATGTCTAATACTAACAGAAGAAAATAAGAGTAAATTGCACCCAAAAAAAAAAAAAAAAAATTGTTTCCATGTTCTTGATTCCACGTTGATGTGACATAAAACGGGAGTTTAAAACACTGAAAGGTTGGGGTATGAAAGGGGAAGTGGATGGATTGACGCGTGGGTTGACCTTGACGCTATCTTCCAAAACGATATTGGTGACGTCAATTATAGGAAACAAAACAAAGAGAGAAATAAAAGTTAAAAGTAAAACATGAACAATAATGAGTAAACACGGCTAGGCTAGGCTAGGCTAGGCTAGGCTCATAGAAACAGACCAGAAGAGTGAGAGAGACAGGAAGAAACACTTGCAATTCCATTACGCGTAAATATCAAGGGATGCTTCTCCTTTGCCGTCAACCCGCCATTCACGGCAGGACTTGGAGATCTCGGCGGGGTTTCCGCGTTTTAGTCATTGCTTGCCCGCTTATGGCAATGGCTAGAGGGGCGCGAGATTTATCGTTACAGAATATAAAATATTTTGTATATAGTATAAAATTTTTTTCGTATCTCATTGAATTTGTAAAATTTGTGTAAAAAAAAAAATAAATTTCCAAAACGAATATTGGCCGGTACATAGATGTCCATATATAGGCCGAGTTATTGGGTATGATTGTATGAGTTTGCTGGCAGATTCGTTGTGCATTGATTGAAGTGTGCGTGTGCGTGTGCGTGTGTGTAACATGTCACCTCATTCCTTGACCAACACAACGTTGACCCAGCCGTTCACGTGTACAACATTGTAAGGACGTTACAGCGAAGCAGGGAGCATCTCCGTCAATCACTTAATTGCCATTTACTGCTCAGGTATCTCTAAATCTTTTTTTGTTTTTTTTGTTATTTGTCGAATTGCCATTGTTTATTATTTTTCAAGCACAAGGATTGACGGGGACAACCAAAACACAACTCGTTAACTCGTAATTAACGAGAAGTTATTATTATTATTATTATTATTATTATTATCTTGGGTTCAATTATTATAATAATAAATCATTTTTACTTTTGCACTTGTCTCTTGGTGTTTTCTTTTGTCGTTTCAAACGAAAGGGAAGACCTGCCTTTTGTCGTTTCAAACGAAAGGGAAGACCTGCTAGACCAAACTCACCAACTTAGAAACATGCAATACCTTAAATACCCTTCATCTTTTATCAATTTCTGTTTTTTTTTTTTTAAAAAAAAAAAACGAAATGACCTCTCTTTATCTCTAGTGAGTATTCGGATTTAATTTCTTTTGGGAAAAAATAGACATTCGAGTAATTAAACATTTAAATATTTATTTTAAAAATCTTGAATTCTAATCATAAATATAAAAATTGTTGGAATGGAGCTAAGACACAAGAGTACAACAGTTTGGATGAAATCTGAATGGACCACTGAGATAATACGGAGAGGCCCTTTGCTCCAAGCGGCCGGAAGGAAGAATGCCCTTCTTCTTGGGCCTTTTGGGCTTTAACTGAATTATGTATGCAGATACTGCTGCTTTGACATCCAGCAGAGTATGGAACTCTGCACACACTGCCTGTTGCCACTTGATTTTCTAAAAATTTCCTCCACACAGGTGTGAATATGTAATCCCGTAATAACACACAGCAATGCTCAAATGAACGTGAACGCCATGCTTTTCATGAGATGGAGGAAAGCACGTTGGATGACCATAAAAATGTTAAAGCTAGCCTTACATATAAATAAAATAGAAGAGGAACAAATGTACAGCCAGCAAGTGAAGTCGAGTGAATTTTATCTTTCAACATAAATACGTGGCTAGAAATATTGGAAAAGAATGGCAACCATATAATGTCCTTTCTACAAATGTTGGATTCAACAACTTATGAACAGCAATATGTGTAGGTGATCCCCTCGCCTCCCCCAGCTGCACCTCGGCTAATAACCCTCGATAAACCGAAGAACATACAGCTTCCATCCCCCCCCCCCCCAAAAAAGATACCCAGTTAGAGTAGCTGCCAGTCATCTTCATTTGTACAGCCCTCTGCGTCATTGTTGTACGTCACACTGTGCAAAGCATCGTCTTGACCATTGCCACTATTTAATGTGTCTCCATGGCTGACTGGCCTTGACACTTTATGGGATTGGGCTACTGTAAACAAAGGTGCGCCATCTGAATCATTGGCCAGCTTGGTTGCCAATGAGCAAAATTCATCGAAATCACCTGCCCAGCAGAATAAGGGAAGACACCCTTGTGAATGAGGTCCATTAAAACGGCTTTAGTAGCAAGAAAACAAAGCAGGACATGGTTATCTTGCAGACCTTTTTGTCGACAATAAAATCCAATTGCAAGGGATGGATCAATCGAGACGAGGGGAATGTGTCGTATGATGCTGGTAAAATCATCCAAAAACAAAGGCAATGCTATCAGGGCTTTAACTTTCACAAATATTCAAAGAGAAATCAACTTAACAATGTGCTTACTTGGAGTGGTATGACGAAGAATCAACTTCTACATCCCCACCAATATTTAATGCCTGAATATTAAAATGTCAATGAGAATATGGTTATGCAAACATCAAAGTTTTTCAGACCACACAGACGCAGAGCAACAGGAAGAAAAAACAGAAAGAAAAAAGCTACAAAAACAAAACTATGCTAAAACCAAGATTAATTAAGAATGGGAACAAATACCATTATCCATGACCCTGCCAATGAACAGTGAAAAGTAAGCAGTAAACTGTGATTGATAATTGATTTTGCTGTGGAAGAAGGATATATGGAACTGGGCACCATATGTTGAAGAATACAAGGGATTTGAACTTGAAACCTTTTGTTCTCAAGCTTTAACTTTAACCAGAAGGCTCAATCTTTAGTTCACTAGCTCCATCAGATATTTGTTCAATGTCCATCCAGATAACTCCCAGAAAAAGGATCTTTAATTACTTAGGGGAAGAGGTTACGGAATCAATTTATATTCAAACCAATGCAATTTTGCATTGCATGCATTTGCCAACAAACTCCAACACAGCTATAAAGAAAAGCACAATTGTTTTGTTCTCTAGTGTACTCCACGGATCAATATATATGTGGATGTCCCACAGTACGATGAAATTTCAAAATTAAAAGGCCAGCAAGGGTAGCTGACTAGCTTCATTCAATGGGAAGACACCACAAACTAGACACACAGAGCAAATTTTGGCACATTCTAATCAGCATTGGCAGAAATAAAATAAAAAAATTGACAAAATATGTTGATACCACATACCAGTATAGATTAATTCAGTAGCGCTTAAATGAGCAGTTGTATGTGTTTTACCTGCTGAACTTCATGTGGATCAAGAAACAAAGCATTATCATCCTGCACACCAACAATGTAAGTCGAGGCACCAGGTTTTCCACCTAAAAGCCCAAGGCTTTGGGGGAAAGTGAATGTTGCCTGCAGAGATGGGATATACCTGACAGCAATGGAAAAAGAAAAGGTAAAAAATAAACATCCAAATTAGTTATATGTTGACTAATATTTCAACTTTTATATTTTTCTAATCGCATCATATAGAACAGTTATGAGAGAGAGCAATTCAGCTCTTTAAATCCAAATGGTTATGCAGGTCCCCTATTCTAGTAACCATATCAAATAAATATAGCACAATTATATGAAAAGATCAAATGGATGAAAATATGTTATCAAAGTTCTGAACATAATGCATTGTTTCCATTTTGCAGGACTGCTGGAAGTGCATGTCACAGAGGTGCTCATAAGAAGGTAATGGGGATGATCCTTTAAGAAGAATAAGTACTTGGGTATAATTTGAAAGACAAGTAATGGAGATTTACTTTACAACTGCAGCTCAGATCTTAAGTTTGCTCCTGCAACTAAAAACATATAATTCTGTACACATTTGGGCATTGGCAAAGATAACAACTCTCCAATGCTGAACAATAAACCACTACCAGAGGTGATCCAACCAAAGATTTGATATTTCCAGTGTAGGATTACCATTCTTTTAGCAGGATAAGCATCATAGTGTATATAAAAAGTGAAAACCTCTAGGATAACAGTCTTCAAAACTTTGAGATAGAATCAAATGTTTTCCAGGAAGCCTGTGAAAACATGAACTTAAATTTAAGATGGAGGAGTGGATGACCTAAGAAATATAATTTAGTGAAAAAAACACACTAAGTAAATAGATTTCCATCTCGAGCACCCAAAATTTCACCATGAAGAATAAAATGCAGGCACAGTTACAAACCTGGGATTTATTTGTTCGAGTCCAAGGACCAAGGGAACCAAAAGAAGAAGAGGGGTCCAAGCTGATTGACCTTTAGAGAACTCTAGACAATGCCTAAGAGCATCTTCAATGAAGACAATTGGTGCTCCACCTCGCTCACCATCTTCATCGCCAGAAACAACATATACAGCCATAGGAAATGACTGGTTTCCAAGGTTAGTTTCCTCTGCCTTTGAGCGGATTAATGATTCCCATGAGCGGCACATGGCATATGGTCCTACCCATGACCCAGCTGCAAGTCCATAAGCCTTGCCAGCTGGCAGAAGTTTGTGGATAGAGAATGCAGATGCTTCAGAATCACTGAAAAGGTGCAAGATTTCAACATATTCTGGATCCAATGGCTGCATAGTTGATCAAAGAACTGTCATGAATATTCCTGATGGGCCACAAGATGGGTTCATGAATCTGAAATCTAAAGTGTATCCTACTTCCATATAGCTGAATGATAAAAATAGTAATATTGAATGCAAAAATAGTAGCTGACATACAGAAAAGAATGCAAGAATGACAATATGATATTCAACTTACCTTCTGCAAAGTTTTTCTCCAAGATCTTCCTAATTTATGAAATAGCAATGCCTGCAGAGTGAAAAACCAGCACTCACTAATCAATTTGAAGCATCAAGAAACAAAATGTCCCAAAGGTTTACCAGAATAATTCTTAAACTGTTATCGGAACCATGTGGATGCAGCACCAGAAATTCAAACGAGGAAACAAGAAATAGCAATAACAAGAAGCAACCAAGATAAAAACATCTAAGGAAGAAGCTGGGAAACAATGCTGAATGCCAATTCCATCATCACAAAAGTCTCCTTTCTACTTAAAGGGGGTAACTTGAATGTAGATAAGCCACAAAGTGAAAGTTAAGAAACATTTTCTATTTACAGTTGACACCAAGAAAAGATGAGTCCAAAAATTTGATTGATGTTTTTGTACCAAATGTTTATATAAAAATTGAAACAGCAATATACCTGAGCAACAAGCATCTGACTGCTTCGAAGCATGCAACCCCAGCCTACATCACTGGTATATTTTGAATCTCCAATAGCGCTAAACCCTGTATAGGTGAACAATTTAAAAAAAATTCCTAACTAGCTGTGCTATACAAGCTCTACTTGGATCTTAAAGACTACTTAATAAGACAAACCTTTTCGATATGTCATCAGAATTCGTGAAGAGAAATCATGTGTAAATGCAGCTAATCCACTACTACTAGCTGCATCCTCAGAGGACCCATCATTTGAAATTTGATAGCAAACGCCCAGAAGCCATATATCACTAGTTGCACTTGGTATCCCCTTCTTGTTAGGCCCTAATACATGTTCCTGAATTCTCCTCATTGAGCCACCACCAAGAATTTTTTTCACAGCTGATGTCCAACCATTGTTTCTAGTAAGAACTGCCTTCTTTTCACAACTTGATGAGTCACCGTATGATTCAAAAACCGAAAAAGCAGACGCAAAGAAGCTTGACCATAAGCAGGCCTTGGAAGACTTTAAGTCGCTGGATTCTGATTCCAAAGAATCATATGCCAAAGATCTATTTGAGGCATCAATTGTACCTTTGGAACACCATTTCGGAGCAACAGACCTGTCATGAAATCCCTTCATTACCTATCATGAAGAAGCATATAACCATGCAATTGGCTCATAGGCAGAACCACTTTGACACCTTATCTGCTGATGGGAATCCAAAGACAACCTTAGTATTTGAACTGAAGTGCCATATTATCAATGAGAATTAAAACACACTAGATACTAAAACTCTCCGCACAACTCAAATCACACAAATACCAGAAACAGATTTCCAGATGAATCTTTAATGACTCGCAATGGCTGACATGACACTTCTCTTCTATAACCCAATTAACTAAATTTTAATTAAAGAAACAAGAAACAGAAGAAGAAGGATGCAAAGGGAAAGACATGTGCATCTGCCTTAACCTTGTTTGTCACTTCCTAAGCAATAAAAGAAGGCGCAACGTGGAGCCAAAAAAGGCAGAATCAAAAACAAAAGAAGGGTTCTTGAATATAAAGTCACCATCTTTTATGTTATTATTGCCTAAAAACCAATTCCTTGATAATTTCTTGCAACATAAACGATGGGACCAAAGAATTACAATCTTGTGCTTCTCTTCTCCCCTTCTTTCTTAAACACAAACATATGTTAATCCATACCATGTTCAAAGTAACAAAGAAGAATCAGAACAATAATAGAGAAAAAAAAGAAAAGGGAAAGTAGCCAATTTTTGGTAATTAAACAAAGGAGAGAGATGCGGCTAATAGACATAATAATAACAATGATACCTAACACAGCGGCGTGAGAAACAGAGAGAGAGACCCAAAGAATCCAAGAATCTAACTTCCCTTGATATGAGATTGTGCACCAAACGCAATTGCCAACTTGATTCAGATGATTGATTAGCTGACTTGCTCAGGCCTTTGGCTTTGTGTGTTTGCAGAGAGATAGCAGAGACGTAGGAGGAGACACCCACAAACCCAAAAACCGAAGCAATAGGACGGGACGCTTGAGCAAGCAAACACCGGTTTGTTTATATATTTATTTATTTATTATTCTATGAAATTAATTGAACTTCGTTTGCCAAAGTAATACTACGTCGTAACATGTCCAAAAACTAGCGGTAAAGCCACGTGCTATTACATCTACTACCTTTTTTCCACTAACGTCCGTGGGTGGCCAACTGCCCTTTTACCCTAAAAAACGATGCATTAGGCTTCAGGCCTCCGGTTCCGGGGCGAAATTTAACTTCGATTTCACATTAAGCAAAAAACAAATATTGTAGTGAGAAAATTGCTGACTTTTTCATTATATTTTTTAAAATAATTAATAAAAAATAAAAAATATTTTATCAACAAACTTACCGTACACTATTAATAATATAATCATTATATTAATAAATAATAATACATTTAATAATATAAAAAATATTATTTTATTAATTAATGTTCTTATTTATTAATTTTATATAACATACTTGTTAAGATATATATCGTCCTAGTAACTCTTATCACAAAATTAGATTAATCTTTAACCAAATTATTGTTGATATAAGTAAATTTGCATGTATTATTAGATGATAAAAATAAATAAAATATATATGTAATAGTAATTAAATTAAATTAAAAAAATAATATTTAAAATATTTTAAAAAATAATTTTTATTTTTATAAATAATATTTTAATTAATATATTATATTAATTATTTTTTTATTAATATATTTTAAATAACAAGATAATTAATAAATTATCTCACTCATATCTTAGTTTAAATAATAAAAAAAATATTTTTATAAATAAATATAATATTTTTTTATTTTTAATATAAATTTAATTTTTTTAAAATATATTTATTTTTTAACATATTTAAATTAATTAATCGTTTAAAAGGCCTAGTCCCAGCTAGCAAAACTGGGCTTCTTAATAAACCTGCCCATTGATTTTGAGCTTAAGGTCGGCCCACAAAAGATACAACTTTAGCCCAATGGACTGCGATCCCCCCCACCCATAAAAAAAAAAAAAACTCAATTATCACAACACATCTCCGTCATCACTCGGCGTATAAATATAATAAGAGCATAACTGATAAAGTGACCGAAAAAAAGATTTGAAAGTTTCATATAAGAATAATATAATTTTAATGATTATTTATAATTGTTCAATAAATAATTATGATTAGTAATCAGAATTATTATTAATATGTAATCTATAATTTATATTACTCTCATTCGATCCCTCATGATTGGACCTCTTAATTTAAACTAATAAGGTAAATTTAACTTGTGGGTTGCGTGGCGAGGAATTGGCGAGGGAGGAGAGTTAATCGGGGGTTGGTGTGGTCCCGACGGCAAGGCGGATATTCGACAGTGGATAGGTCCTACCCACCAACCACACGATACCCATTCTCTGAGTCCTCAAACTCCAATCCCAGCCCAAGCAAAGCCGCCCCACGATTTCCAATAATGCTACTTTAAAATTCTTTTGAAAAATTATCTAATTTTTTTTTTTATTTCCCATTTTTTCTAACAAGGATATGTACTCCCTTGAAATCTTTTAAATAAGAAAAGTATGGTCAATCGCTACATTAAATCAAACTTAGGTGAATATAATTGTTTATTAATTTATTATTATTATTATTATATGTCGGCCTAAAATTTTTAGTCTCTTATTGTATTAAACCGTTACATTAAATCAAACTTTATAGTATAGAATTGCTTAATAGGTCACTGTTGCTATTGCTGGGATTGAAAGTCGTCGCATCTCCTCGCCTCCGGGGGTCGCGGTGGGTAGTTGTTGATACCTACCGCTACCAACCATTGCCCACTCTCTCTCTAATGTATTCTTCTTCTTCTTCCTATCATTTATTTACTCATTATTTGTTGATTTTATATGTTTTATATTACATATATATAGTGAAGTGAAGTGGCGCGTTTTTGATCCGCTTTGCCTCTGCTTTCCTTATCGTTCGTTTGCCATATACGGTGCGTTTTGTTATCTTGTGGTTTTACTTTCTTCCTCTCGTTTAGGTTGTTTTTTTTTTTTTTTTTAATAAAAAACAATATTGTTGGGACTGGTATGAGACTGAAAATCTGAATCTGAATCACAGTGAAGAGTGAATTGAAGTGAATTCTTAAGGAAGAGGAAGAAAATGAAGGTTATAGAGAAGATAAAGGCAGCAGCGGCTGTAGGAGGAGAGGCAAACGGAGGAACGGGAGACGTCGGCGGGGCGCAGAATGTGGTATTTTCGTTCGAGTTTTTTCCGCCGAGGACGGAGGAGGCGGTGGATAACATGTTCGAGAAGATGGAGCGGATGGTGGCTCACAACCCGGCGTTCTGCGACATCACCTGGGGAGCTGGCGGATCCACCGCTGATCTCACTCTCGAGATTGCTAACAGGATGCAGAACATCATCTGCGTTGAGACCATGATGCATCTCACCTGCACCAACATGCCCGTCGAGAAGATCGACCACGCTCTTGAAACCGTCAAGTCCAACGGCATCCAGAATGTTCTCGCCCTCCGCGGCGATCCCCCTCGCGGCCAGGACAAATTCGTTCAGATCGAAGGCGGCTTTGCTTGCGCCCTTGACCTCGTAATCCTCCCCCTTCCCTGACTTAATCTTAATCTAAAGTTTGTTTATATATGTATATTTATTTGTATTTAATGTTAATCATTGATGCGTTTTGTGTGTGTGTGTGTGCGTGTGTTTGTTTGCAGGTCAGACATATCAGATCCAGATATGGTGGCTACTTTGGAATTACTGTTGCTGGCTATCCAGGTTCTTTCCTTACCCAATCTCTTTTTTAAATTTTTTTCCTTTTCAAAATTCAAGTAAAAATTTATTCTTTCTGCATCATTTAGTACTTCGCTTCTGCACCAATTATTGATCATTGCATTTGTTTCATTTCAATTTTCTGCTTGCACAGAGGCTCATCCTGACATGATTGGTGACAACGGTGTGGCCACGTTAGAGAATTACCACAAAGATCTTGTTTATTTGAAAGAAAAGGTTTGCTACTATTAATTCTCTTCCTTTTGGTATGGTTTCTTGTTTTACAAACAGAAAATTGACATTTATAATTGTGTGCTGTTGATTGGACTTCAATCTACAGGTTGATGCAGGAGCTGATCTAATTATTACTCAACTCTTTTACGATACTGATATTTTCCTCAAATTTGTCAATGACTGCCGCCAAATTGGAATAACTTGTCCCATTGTTCCTGGAATCATGCCCATTAATAACTACAAGGGTTTCAAGCGCATGACTGGCTTTTGCAAGACAAAGGTATCTTTTGTGCAAAATAGAATTTGTTAGTATTGTGGCAAGCTTATTCCTTTTCTTCAATTACTTGTTGGATTTCTTTTCTAAAATGCAAAAGAAGTTTAGTAAATCAGAAATCTAAGTAGCACCAAGCTATAAACTTTGAAACTTTGACTAATGTTGGGATTACATATTTTTGATTTGACATGGTTAAAGTTTCACTTATGCTTACTTTGTTCTAAAAAAACATATGCATTGGATTTTAATGATATTTGTTTGAGTGGGTATGTTGGATATATCTTTCACAACACATGGATATGAAAACTACGAAATATGACTGAGCTAGTGGGTTATTAACTCAATATTCAGTGGCCTCAATTTCAACCTTAATATAAGTTCTTTTATGTATTTTTCGGTGCTTTAATGTTATAATATTGATGTAGAACACATTTGCATCTATTGCCCTTTTCTAGATACCATCTGAGATTACTGCTGCACTGGACCCTATCAAGGAGAATGAAGAAGCAGTCAGATCCTATGGAGTTCACCTTGCAACAGAAATGTGCAGGAAGATTTTAGCTCATGGAATTAGGACTTTGCATCTTTATACACTGAACATGGAGAGATCAGCACTTGAGATATTGATGGTTTTTTTCTTATACCTGCTTCATTGCTGTGCATTGACTTTACACAAATTGTTTCCAAAATAAATATTCTGTGACTGCATCTGATTCTGTTCTTAAATTGGCAGAATCTCAGTTTGATTGAAGAGTCAAGGATTAAAAGGCCACTACCTTGGCGGCCGCCTACAAATGTTTTCCGTGTAAAGGAAGATGTTCGACCAATTTTCTGGTATGCAATGCATATGAATTGTCATACTTTGACTCAGTTATTTAATGTGGGTGGCATTGTATGAACTAGAAACTCGCTTGTTTTTTTGGAAGACATGATATTCTAGCCAATGATTACAGGGCTAATCGTCCAAAGAGCTACCTTTCAAGGACCATTGGTTGGGATCAGTACCCTCATGGACGATGGGGTGACTCTCGTAATCCATCTTATGGTGCTTTGAGTGACTATCAGGTGCAAATTTAATTCTTTAGCATCTTTCAATAAATTTAGGATATCTTGAATGATATCTTTGTCTTGTTCTCTTTTTGAGATGCAATTCATGTTTTTCATGAACTAGTTCCAAGAGAGGATCTGAAATTGATTTCTTCATATTTAAATGATATTGTTAGTGAATCCCAAGAAGGGCAAGCCTTGGTGTAATAGTAAGATTACTCCATTGTAATTAGGAGGCTACAAATTTTGGGTTGCATACATTTAATCCTTCCCCATACCCCATAGGGTGAGAGCCTCATGTATTGGGATGCTCTTTTTTTTGGTGAATCCCAAGGGATCTTTTTTGTGGGTGGGTGAGAAGGAGGAAACCTTGAACCAAAATGAAAAAGAAAGGCAAAAAAGCCATCCCCTTTTTCTTTATCTTTGGCTAATGTGTGCTGAGATGGCATGTCTAATCTCTTTTTGAATCATTAAATAGTAACATATATGGTAAATTTTAGAGCTGCAATATTTTACAATTCATGTTTATTTTCCTTAAATGAACATTCCAAAATGAAGTTAAACTGTGTTGAGGGTCCATTTTATATTATTGTGGCATTGCCTTGCATGACCTGAGTCGCAATATTTTTTTCAGTTCATGCGTCCACGTGCACGTGACAAGAAGCTTCAAGAAGAATGGGGTGCCCCTTTAAAAAGTGTAGAGGATATTTGCGAGGTAGAGTGTTTGAACTGTGATATATTTGGCTTCTCTAGCTTTCTTGCAATCAAACCTAATAGGAACTGTTAATTGGTGCATTTGGAACTTATAAATACCCAGAAATTCAAGAGTCTCTGCCTTGGGAGGTTGAAAAGCAGTCCCTGGTCAGAATTAGAAGGCCTGCAGCCAGAGACAAGGATCATAAATGAAAACCTGGGAAGGATAAACTTGAAGGGATTTTTGACGATCAATAGTCAACCAGCAGTAAATGGAGAGAAATCTGACTCTGCTGCTGTTGGTAAGTCAGAAGCCAGTGTGTAGTCCTGTATTTTTTTTTTTTTTTTTTCCTTTTACCTTTTCCTTCTGTTTTTACACTGAAAAACTCTGAATTATTTGATAATTGGCATGACATTATTCTAATTCATGTGTACAACTGGAGGCCTGTACACTTGCAAGAGAATTTAATATTGGAAAACTATTTGCATATGTAACAAATAAATAATGAAAGAGACAAAAAAGAATGATGTACCTTGACTTGGCAATGAAACCAATTGTTTCTGTAGTTCACTGTTTCTGATGCTGAGGAAGGGAAATGGACCAGTAGTCCAAAAAATTGATGATATCTTGTTAAGAATTTCTTATAGTGCATCAGATTTGAAGTCTTTTCTGATTGGGCCTGGAGGTGGCATGACATCTCTGACTTGTTCGTGTGCCTCATATATTGCAGGTTGGGGAGGGCCGGGTGGTTATGTTTATCAGAAGGCTTATCTAGAGTTTTTCTGCTCTAAGGAAAAGTTGGATGCTCTTGTTGATAAGTGCAGGGCATTCCCTTACATAACTTACATGGCCGTGAACAAAGGCGATAGTTGGGTCTCTAACGTGGGCCTTAATGATGTCAATGCGGTAACCTGGGGAGTCTTCCCAGGAAAGGAGATTATACAACCAACCATTGTGGATCCTGCCAGCTTCCATGCATGGAAGGATGAGGCATTTGAAATTTGGTCAAGAGGCTGGGCTTCAATGTACCCTGAGGGGGATCCATCCCAAAATTTGCTTGAAGAGGTAAATCTTGTAATAAACATGGCACCCACCCGCTGTAGTACTAATGTTTCATATCTGTACTTGTATGCGCACATGGACACATGCACTCTGTTGACAAGAATTGAGCTCGACTAATGCTTTAGTGTTCATGGCTGCAGATGCAGATCAACTACTTCTTGGTGAGCTTGGTCGACAATGATTATGTTCATGGTGATATCTTTGCAGTTTTTGCGGATCTATAGGTTATATCCAGCTTCAATATTGTTCAGTAGCCCATCGGAGTTACTCACAATGTGGCATTTATCCTCGCTTGAATTGTAGTTCTATTCTTATGGAAATGTGCTGTTTTCCAATTATAATCTAGTAACTGATATGTAAGAATAATCTATTGGGATATTGATTTATCCATACCATTGTGCAAAATGCATTTGGGCGTGGACTGAGCTAAATTAGCTTCCTGCCACGTTCCTTCCCTTGTAACTCTGTTACTGTTGGTTTCCTTGGATTTCCTCAAGATTTCGTCAAAAGAGCATCATTTTGCAAACTGCAGGCAAAAGATCTCTAGTGCCACCCTACCGTGGTAATTGTGAGTTGGACTGTTGGACAGGTAAGAAGAAATAAAGAATTTCAAATGGCGTGTTGGGACAAACGCTTAAGTGATACCAAGAAGCCAAGCCAATTCAAACATGTCAAAAGATACTAAAAAAATCAAGACTGCAAGAGCGAGCAGTTAAACTAAACAGGCTGTTCGCTACTAATAACGAGCCCCATCTTTTAATATAAAAGCCCATCAATCACTGCTAAAAAAAAGAAAATAAGGGGCCCATTATTCTCCCTATTGCCGTAGAATGGGCATGAGTATTATTGACACGGGCGGCGTATGAATCAGACGGCTGGGATTTTTCACTTTCAAGACCCAAGAAAGTCCCAAATACAGTGGGATTAAACCGCTAGGGCATGGACTAATAATTATTATGGCCAGTGCGCATTCTTAACGCAGTCTGTAATACGTCCAAGACCCGTTTTTAAGTGGTTTAAAGTTAAAATCCCCAATCCCACAAGAATTAGGCTCCTATCCAAATTTCCTATGGGTTGTGCAAGTGCGTATTCTGAAAGCAGATACGGCGTATCCATCAGATGGCCATGATCTATTTGGTTGGTTCTATCTTTGCCTTTTTTTTTTCTTTTCTTCTTCTTCTTCTTCTTCAGTATGTAGATCTAATGTGCAGGTTTGATCACAATTATAAGGATCTTGATCTTGGGTTTGAGTGAACAAAATTGCAAGCTTTCCTCGAATCATAATATTCCAAGCTAATCAATTTCAGACGAGTCAAATTGGCTATGGCTTGCAGGTTTCTCTACCATTATTGATCCTACACGGTGAAGCCGACGTTGTAACCGATCCATTCATAACCAGGGCTTTGTTTGAGAAAGCAAGTAGCTCAGACAAGGTGTTTAAGCTTTACAAGGATGCCTATTATTCTCTTCTCGAAGGCGAGACCGATGAGATGATTTTTCGAGTTCTTGGTAACATTATCTCCTGGCTCGATGAGCGCTGCGTGAAAGGCAAGCAGCAGCCGGAAAAAATTGATTCATACAAGAATGTTGGACTAACAATTTGATGAGTAGCATGTTCTCTACAGTAATCCAGCGATGCATTTCCAGACATTGTATTGATTTCTGCAACCAACTCTCCTTCGTCGACTTTAGAGTGAGTCGCGCTCCATTTATTCTTCAATCATTTGATGCTGTAGAACATTGAATAGCAGTTGGATTAGAGTTATGCCATGCAAAAATGTGGTGTTCAATGTAGCAATCCGCCACCTGAGGCAGTAGCTGTGTTGATTCAGTTTTCTTTTCTTTTTTTTTTTAATTGACCAAAATTTTTAAAATTTAATTTAATACATCTCTTGTCTTGATAAAAATAAAAAATAGAAAGTAATTTGATTTAATTTATTTTTAAAAAATAATTTAAAAAATTAATAATTATATTAATAAAATATTAATTATAAATTAATAAAAAATTAATTTAATTAATTTTTAAAATTTTTTATATTTTAGTTTTTAAAATAAAAATTACATAATTTATAATTTTTTTAAAAAAATAAATTATAAAAAAATTTTAAAAATATTTTTATAATATATTTATTCATATTTTAATAAATAAATAAATAATATATATATATATATATATATATATATATTAATATTTATTTTTAATCTAAATTATATTATTTATATTGAATTATTTTATTTTTTTTAACAAAAAAAATTATATAAAAATAAAATAAAAATATTAAAAATTATATTAAATTTATTTATTTGATTAAAATTATATATATATATATATATATATATATAATATTAAAATATTTATTTTATTAATTTAATTTTAATTAAAATAATTAAATAAATTAAATTTTAAATATTTAAATTTTCTGATTTAATGATTGATTTAATTTTTAAAATTTTAGTATTAACTTAAATTTTAATCTCTGACATCCATTTTAAAGAATAAAAAAATATTTATATTATGTGACAAATTTTAAATTTATTAATATTAAAATTATATGTAAAAAAAAATTATTTAAATTTAATAGTATTTTGGTGATAAATTTATCCGAGTATACAAAACAATTAATGTACTCCTCACGGCGCGCACGGCCCTCGTCGGTGCGGGGGGCCACAAAAAGTAAAACCACAAAAAGAAAGAGAAAAAAGAAAAAAGTAAAAAGAGCTCGACAAGTATGGATGCTTTGGTGGGATAATTTTTGACAAATTGAGTTCAATCAACTTTTGCTGGAATCTGCATGATGTTCCTTGATGCTTCCCATTTAATTAGTTTTACGATGATATGCCATATTAAAGTTAATGCACTGTGCAACATATCTTCCTCGTTGAAACATAAGTCTCCGAGAGTATATCTCGCAGCACCTAAGCCTCTTAGCGAGATCTCCCACCGTAATTTCATTCGAACACTGGTACATTCCCTTTCCTCAACTTGCGCCCAGCAGAAACATGGCAGAAGGATTACTGTTCGGTGTTGCAGAGGGAATTCTTGGAAAACTGGGCTCCTCTGCTCTTCAAGAGATTGGCCTGTGGTGCGGTGTCAAAGATAAGATTGAATTGCTGGACACCAAAGTTGTCGGTGTCAAGGTCATGCTTCTTGATGCAGAAGATCGGCTAGCACGAGGCGATAACCGCGTGAAAGATTGGCTCGACAGGCTGAAAGAAGTCTTGTACGACGCAGACGACTTGCTGGATGATTTTTCCACAGAAGTTCTGCGGCGACAAGTCATGACTGGGAACAAAGTTGCTAAGGAGGTACGCCTTTTCTTTTCAAGTTCAAACCGGGTTGCATATGGCCTTAATATGGGTCACAAAATTGAGGCGATTAGAAAGAGACTAGATGTTGTTATGGATGCTGGAAAGCACTTTAACTTTCAGCAGCCTCCTGCTGACACGTCGAAGTCGGTGATGGCTAAGAGAAGAGAGCAAACACACTCCTCTCTTCCTGAAGCAGTTGTTAGCAGAGAGGAGGAAATGAACGAGATTAGACAACTTCTTTTGTCAGAGAACTACGAGACTAATGTGGCCGTGATTTCGATAGTTGGAATTGGAGGGTTGGGAAAGACGTTTTTGGCTCAGCTCCTCTATAACAATGAGGTTGTGACGTCGCGATTTGAGTTAAGGATGTGGGTCTGTGTTTCTAACTATTTTGACGTGAAACTGATAATTGAAAAAATATTAGAATCTGTAAATGGAGAAAGGCCTAACATGAATGAGATGAATACTTTAAAGGATACTCTTCATGCAAAAATTAATGGAAAAAGATATTTATTGGTGCTGGACGATGTTTGGAATGATGATCCCGAAAAATGGTACTCTTTAAAAGATTTGTTAATTGGTGGCGGAAGAGGAAGTAGAATACTAATAACCACACGTTCTAAAAGAGTCGCAGAGATTACATGCTCTGAGCCGCAAGCGCAATATGCATTAAAGGGCTTATCTCCCGATGAATCTTGGCATTTGTTTGTTAAAATGGCATTCAAAGGGTGTGTGCCACCAACACAAGGCCACGAACTAACTGGAAAAGAAATTGTGGAAAAGTGTAGAGGGGTTCCCCTGGCAATAAGGGCAATTGGGCGTCTCTTGTATTTCAAGGAAACGATGATTGAATGGGAATTATTCAAAGGTAAGGAACTGGGGAGGATGGATCAAGGAGAAAGCACTATCATGGCAACTCTTAAGTTAAGTTATGACATTCTTCCTCCACATTTGAAACAGTGCTTTGCTTATTGTAGATTGTTTCCAAAAGACCATGTAATCGACGTGGACAAATTGGTAGCTCTTTGGATGGCGCAAGGGTATATTGAGTCATCGGACCGAAGTCAGTGTCTTGAAGATATTGGTCGGGAGTGTTTCATGGATTTCCTATGGAGGTCTTTCTTCCAAGATGTGGAAAAAGATGCGTATGGGAACATAGTGAGCTGCAAGATGCCAATGTGTCGATGTCAAATCCAATAGAAGTTGGTGAGAAAACTCGACATATCTCATTTGAAAACAGAAACGGTGACATTTGGCTTCCACTATCCGTGCTTGAAGCAAAAAGTCTGCGGTCATTTTTGGCACCAGAAGAATATGTTTGCTACATAGGCGAAGCGAAATGCCATGCAATTTTTCGTAATTTGAGGCGTTTACGGCAGTTGGATCTACGTTATTCGGCTATTGAGACAGTGCCAAATTCCATCCGTAAGATGAAGCAGTTAAGGTATCTTGATTTATGTGGGAATGAAAATATCAAGATGCTGCCCCGTTCGATTACCAGACTACAAAACTTGCAAGTGCTCAACCTAGCTGAATGTTCGGAGCTTAAACAATTACCCAGGGATATCAAAAAGCTGGTCAATCTCAAGCGCCTTGACATCGTTGCATGCGGGGATTTGACTCACATGCCACGTGGGATTGGACAGTTGACTTCGCTGGAGAGATTAACGACATTCGTGCTGCCTAGAACTAAAAAAAAGGAGAGTGAGGGTGGAGGACTGGGTGAATTGCATGACTTGAACAAGTTGGGAGGAGAGCTATGGATTGAGAATTTGCCCCATCAGAAGGGTACCACTACTCCCACTGCCACTAGCGTAGCTGAAACTTGTGCAGCCGCCAATGCCAATTTGAGAGAGAAGCCACGTCTCCAAGTGTTGGGATTAAAATGGGTACAATTGGATAGTAACGATGATATTGATACGAATGAAGATGAAATTTCATTGGAAGCTCTGCGGCCACACCCAAATTTGAAAGGATTAAGAGTGTGGAATTACGGAGGAATAAATTTTGTCAACTGGCTTTCTTCCCTCACGAATCTAGTGTCTCTTAAGTTGTGGAATTGTGAAAAATGCCAAAGTCTTCTGGCATTGGATCAAATCCCTTCGCTAAAAGAAATTGAAATCAAGGGATTAACTGATCTGGAATACATAGACATAGACATAGACATACGGAGTTGTTGTGCGGGAGAGGAGGAGGAGGAGGAGGAGGATCAGCAACCAGCAGCAGCAACAATAATAGCATGGTCTCCTTTTTCCCTTCCCTTGAGACACTGCGACTTGACTACTGTCCCAATCTGAAGGGATGGCGGCCATCATCATCGTCGTCGTCCTCCTCCTCCTCCTCTATGCTTCCCCAATTTCAGTGTCTTTCTCAGCTGCTCGTTTGGTCCTGCCCAAACCTGACTTCAATACCACCGGTCTCCCCATCCTTGAAAAGTCTAAGTATATATTCAATCGGCTTCAAGTCACTGGAGCAAATGCTCAAGGGGATGTTATCTCCGGCAAATGAACCGTCGTCTTCTTCTCTTCCATCTAGTCTCTCTTCGTCTTTGAAGCATCTGCAGATTTCTAATATTGAGCATCTGCCGGAAGATTTTCTGCCGGTGGAGTTGCTGCAAACCCTCACTTCTCTAGAGCATTTATCGATTTCGGGTTGCCGGACATTAACTTGTCTACCTCGTGCGAAGATGCTACTTCTCACTTCCCTCAAGAGTCTCACGATTTCATTTTGCCAAAATCTATTAGATCCGTCCAATTATGATGATGACAGCAACAGCAACAACAACGATGCTCTTCCATGGCAAGGGCAAGGCCTTAGAAGCCCCACTTCTCTTCATATTAATAATATTCCAATGTTGGTGCATCTCCCAAAGAGTCTTCTTCTGCATTCCCTTGTCCTGCAGAGGCTCGACATCTTCAGTTGCCCTAATTTAGCGTCGTTGCCGGAGTGGATGCCCAACCTCACCTCATTACAATATTTAGAAATTGGTGGTTGTTCCCAACTGTCGGAGAGATGCAAACAACACGGGCGAGGATTGGCCCAAGATTGCCCACATCCCTAACATTAAAGTTGATTGGAGATTCATCCAGCGGGATGGCTGCTATAAGCTTTGATTTGATCACAAAGGAATCCGTCCGCCTTTCCATTCCAGATTCAGCAGGTTCCTCTTCCCCGTCCATTTTTTAATCTATTAAAAAGAGAGCCTGTGTGCTATTTTTCTCTTACAAATTAACAGATTCCTTATTTCTTTTTAAACAAAGGAAAATAAAAATAACATTGTAGGCATCTTCAATTGACATTGCAGTTTTCCTTACCAAATTGTATCATCACAACTAGTATCATCATCTTGCAAAACATTTATATTTCATCTAATGGAGTTTCTCATATATTCGAAAGTGTGTTGAGTTTGTGAGATTCACAGCTTGGGATATTTTGATTTTTCATTTCCTCGGAATAGCACAAAGCATTTTATGAGCAAATCAATTCTGAGGCATTTTTGATCTTTTGTGGAGTAAGAAGAAATTGCTTCCAAAATGGTGAGTCCTCTGGTTTCCACAGAAGCAAGAAAAGAGTAACTGATGTTTGAGGACCGACCCAAGATTGCTCACATTCCCAATATCCAAATTGGAGCATAATTTCTGTTTTGTGGGATTTTACCTTATTTACAGCAACCCTTTGCACTTTGCATAAGTTTGTAGTTGTCTTCTTCAGTCTATGATATTTTTTGGTAGAGAAGCATATGCTCGCTCTTTGGTGAATATTGATGAACTTTTAGTTTCAGTTTTCCTGAATATTCGGCAGGTCTTTTAGTAAATTTGGCTATCAAATTATTGCAGGCACTATTTATACTCTACTGGATTTGTTGCAGGCACAGGGGTTAAAGGCTTAAATGTTGTTGCTTTCTCATTGTAAAAAGCTGTGAAAGTGGAATAACAACTGTAGCCATGATGGGTTGGGGGGTTTCTTTGCAAGGGTGCAGAAAGAGTCCTTGGACTCCTGAAGAGGATAAGTTGCTTAGTGAATATGTGAAGTTGTATGGAGAAGGAAGGTGGAGTTCTGTGGCCAGGTGTGCTGGTAAGGCATTTATTATGAGCATATATCATCTAACAACAATGATTTTGCAATTTGTTTTTTCTCTGATTTTGATTTACGAACTTTTGTTACTGCTGTGTTGTTGCCAGGTTTAAACAGAAATGGCAAGAGCTGCAGGCTGAGCAGGGTAAATTACCTTAAGCCTGTGCCGCCTGGCCTTACAAGAGGTCTAATTACACCTCTAGAGAAGTGAATTATTATTGAGCTGCATGTTTTCTGGGGTTAACAAGTGATGCATCTCTCTCAAATTGCATCTTTAAGTTCTAGTTTTAGTTAGTTACTGTATTGATACAATTGCTATCCATAATTCCCCTAAAAGTGCTGGTGAAGAGACACTTTTTGCTTAGAGAGACTAGTTGCAGTGGCAAAACTTGGTGATTTTCTATGATCTTTGTGCAGATGGACAACTATTGCCAGATACTTGCCCAGCAGGACAGACAATGAGATGAAGAACTACTTGAGACCCCATTTCAAGAACAAAGAGAGATACTCTTGAACATGAGAGAAGCCAAAAGCTCTAGTTTTTAATCAAAACTGACAGAATCAGGATCAGCAACAGCGGGAGCAACAAAAAACAGAAGATGACATGAAAAATTTCAATATTGCATGTGATGTATCAGGACAGGAAGAAAAAAGTTTTTTATGTACCCCACCTTGGAGTGTCATCGCTTGGCTGCAATGTATCAGGTGGTTGCAACGTGGGCAGATTCTGTGATAGAGGATGGGCTATGGGGTGGCCAGTGGAATCTAGATGAACCATACACAAGTAATTACTGCAACAAGGTGGCCCTGCAAAATGAAGCAACAAATCTTTGCCTTGGAGGGATCCAAAATATGGGTAAAATGGAGGATACATTTTCTGAACATATGGCTGATCAATTGCGATTAACTTCATATGATTGGGTTAAGCTAACTGCAACAACCTTATTTGTACCAGCTACTTGTAAATGACCCTGAAGTTTTCCTAAAGGTTTTCACTTCTGGCAACGTCTTTGTTCTAAATCGTTAACCTGACTTTAAAGCTGAAATTTCCGAGCGGGACCATTTACTCAATCGCTATCACCACCTCGACTTGTCTTCTTTCAGCTAAATTGAGTTGGAGAACGAGAGTATCTTTTTGTTGCACCCTCGGCTTGCTACGGTTAATTTATCATTTCAAATGAAAAATACAGAATTTTGTCACTTTATAGTGTATTCAACCCAGACCCAAAACATTCAGGTCCAATTCTAGGCTTAAAAGGAGGATCCCCAACTGGCCCTTTCAGTTTCCGAACCTGAGAGTTTTAAAAGCTTAGCACAACGCTCAAATCAACTAAGAAACGTTTGGCCCCATTTCACAAACGTAACGTTGCAAAATGACAACTGGGAGGTAAAAATACAAAAAGACCCACTTGGGAATACGCCGTTATGATTGAAGCCACGTGCAAGCAGCCAAGCCAATGCACATTCATAAATCCAAGACAACTTTACCTCCCTGGTAACTCACAAGGCAAACAAAAAGCAAAAAGCACTTCAGTGCAAGTGGATCGGAGACTCGCCTTCGTCCAAATACAAAGATTTGCGGTGATTCCAGTGATTCAGCTTTTTATCAGGGAAAATTCTACGAGACGGTTCTCGGACTTGGTAAGATTATACCTCACGTTTGTGCATCAAGTTATTAAAAATTAATCTCTCTGTCTCTCCATTAGAGAATTAAGAGACGCGATGTCATTTGACTTAAATTTCTTAATTCTCTATCCAAAACAATTGTATAATTTAATTTGAATATAATTAGTCTAAAATTTAAAATAATTAATGTTTAAAATGAAATAATGCTTAAGTAATTCAAATTTATTTTTATCTTAATACATTTGACTTGAACTTGATTTGTTTTTTAATATGCGTAATTTAATCCTAAAATTTTTAAATAAATCAAAATTCAAGTGATATGAATTTAAAATAATTCAACTCAAAATGATAAAAAACTCAAATAATTCGAATTTTTTTTTCTAAGGAAACAAACTGATTTTGGATGAGTATGATTAAAAAATTTCCAGTCTTTGCACCTACAATACCAAAAATAGTTGTCATAAAAAATAATTTATTATTTAGTTTAAAATCAGGTTATATTTGATAAATTTATGCTTATATAGATTATTGGCAACTAACTCAATTTTAAAAGATAACTTCATATTCCCGCAAAAAAAAAAAAAAAAAAGGATACACTAGGTAAATAAGAGTTGGTGCCTAGTCGAACATTGTACTAAGGCCATACTCGGCTCCCATTTCACTAGTCTAACATCGCAAAATGACAAGCTGTAGACATTGACATTGATCGGCGACGGGGACAGCTATCGTCGGATGATCGGATAATCAAAAAACCAGCCCCATAATTCCTCCCATAATAAATGATGGGAAAAAAAAGAGAAGAATTTCATTACATAATCGGAAGATTTGGCCTAAAAACAACATAGGTGCGGATCCCAATTACTTAAAAACAAGAAAACATAGATGCTATTGCCAATTTTTTTAATTTCAATTTATCGTCAAAATTTAATAAATATATAACTATAACAATAAAATATATAACAAATAATATAAAATATATTACAAATTATGAAAATATCCAATAGCATTTAATTCTAAGTTTTTTTTTTTTTTGTTTTTGGTTACACAATTTTTTATCCCAATTACAAATCTAATAATTTTGTACGAAATAATTTAAATTAAAAAAAATTATCTTTGTATTGAATGAGACGCATGATCAGGATGTTCTTGATCTTTTGAGCAGTAAACTTTTATTGAATAAAAAAAAAAAAAAACACGATCCGAGGCCATTTTGTCAGCAACTCATGTGACAATTTCTCCTATGAGGTTGGAAACCATGTGCAATTAACCAGCAGACCTTGGCGAAAAAGAAAAGAAATGGAAAGAAAAACAGCCACACGATGACGACAAACCAAAGTAACTCTTTACTAACACTCCTCGTAAGGCAACCAAAGTACAATTTGAAAATGGAGATGAGCTGCTTAAGCTTTAAGCACTTGTTCTGCAGTTTTTTTTTTTTTTTTTTTTATATATATATAATGAAAAATTCTTTTCAAACAGAATTGTTAATGCTTCGTGACTCCCACTTAAAACTTGTATAATACGTTTAAGAGAATTTAAATTTAAGACCTTGCTGAATCTTCCCTTCGGTTATCGTCTCAATCTTTAACCAAAGTCCAACAAATACCCTGACTTTTGTCTAGCCAACGAAGGGATGCTACTACCTTCAATATAAATTTTTTTTTTTTTTTTTTTTTTGGCCTAGAATATGGTTTCTGTGATGGATTGGAAGATTTTAATTTTGGGCATGGACTTCAAGGGTGCGATAAAGTAAAAAATAAAACATATTTAAAATTAAAATCGTGTCAAATTAAGTGAGCTTGCGCTGTGTAAAAAAATTACAAAACATTAATTGTGCTATATCCACGCTTCTTTAAAATTATTATTTTTCTATTTTTTGAAATTATTTTTTGTTAAGAATAACTACCAACAACAATATATATTTTTTTAAAAAAATATCAACGGTAAAGTGCGTTAAAGCCAGGCAGATGGTATCCCGCTTGAAAATTACAATTGGCTACGACGTGCAAGCAAAGAAGAAATCCTATTGTAACGCGGAAATCCCACCCAGGATTGGAAACATTTATTAAACAAAAGATACATATTTATTGACTCTTCTTTTTTGAATGTATGATATTGATCATCATTTTTGCATCTATTTTAAATCTATCTCAGAATATCTCATTGTTATTGGTAGACAATCACATTCAACTGAATCAACTGTGATTCACTGTACAAATTTCGCTCCGTCCACGCATCCATGTCTCCCTATCTTTTTCCTCGTCAAATTGCCTGAAAGTTTTTTGGCCTTTTTCGCTTCACTGTACCGATTTCTTTTTATGGGTTTCCTAGTGGGGGCCGCGGCGTAATGTGGGGGTGGGCGGGTGATTCAGCCCGCTCCACAATACTACTATAATTTGCACAAAAAAAAAAAAAAAAGAAAAACAATAGTAGTATAATAAAAATATCCTTTGTACGTTGTAGGAGTCCTGTTTGCATCCAGAGCAGCGATCGGCAGCGGGAATTACTTACTTAACCATCTTTGGCATTGCGTTTTAGTGCAATAAACAGGATGAAGAAGCGTTATCTCTTGTTGGGTATCTTTGCTTTGCAACAGATATAGCTCACTCTTCTTGCTTTTGCCATTCTCAGTTGCCACTCAAGGTAGAGTCTTTTGCGCTCTCAAACTCAGATTCTTTTTCTCTCTTACGCATGTAATTGGGTTTACCGGTGTGCTGTAATTTATTAGCCACATCCTGGTGCGCTTGAATTTTTGTTTTTCTTCCTCATTTGACGGGAACATCTCGTTTCTGATATGTTATGGTGGTTGAGTCTATTCAGTTTTTCAAATTGAAAATTCGACCGTTTGCTAAATGATTTGAACGTGTCTCTGACTAGAAAGGAGAACTTCGAAACGACATGAATTTTTCTTTTTATCATTTTGAAATAACATAATGGGTACATGTTTAACGTTCATTTGTATGAATTTCCGCAAATCTTAGAGGGGCATTGTCCCCCCATTTATTTCCAGGCATCGGCAGAGCAAGCATCTAATTTTGGGGCCAAACTGCAATTAGAATGATCAAAATTTAGGTTTGAATTGAACCATGCGTTTTGGATACAATCACAATATGAAAAACAAATAAAATGTATTTAAAATGAAATCGGAACAAAAAAAAAAAAGGTTTTATTTTCACGAGAAAATTTGATTTAACTGTACACGGCAACTTCGAATTATAGCAGGCGATATAAAATACAGATCTTACAAGGAAATTAAGGGCTCTTACACATTATTCCTACGTATATAGTAGGGATGGAAACTTCACAACTAGCTAGCAAGCAGCATATCTACTTTTGGAACGGCAGGTGTTCTGCCATTTTACGTTCTCGTGGTCTTGGCTCCTAAATCTCAACCGGTGTGCTATGGAGCTATCTTCTCAATTTTGTTTGGCTCTTGATTTATCTCTTGCGCAACTCTTGTACCGCATAACCTTGACTTAATAACCTGAATTTCATGGCATTGCGAATTCCCCATGTTTGTGGTTGGGCTTCTGTATGCAGACATGCACATCTCGGTGTAGCCCAATTTGTTGTGGATTGGGCATGCTGATCATTGACCGGGCCGGAGAATGTATCAGACGGCCAGAATTTATTTTTGAGGTCAAAAAAAAAAAAAAGAAAATCCCTAATACAAAGGGATTAGGAGTTGGGCTATTGAGTCCCAATCTATCCCGATTTCCTATTGATTCATTGTGCAAGCGAGTATTCTTGATTCCCGCCGGCGTATCCATCGGACGGTCAGGATTTATTTTCAAGATCAAAATCATCCCATTGCGCCGCGATTGGATCTTCAGGCCCAATTCCATATGCATGCGTATGCATATATGCATGGATGGCAGGAAAAATAAACAGCAGCTGCCACCAGGGAAGAGCGGATGGAGAAACTGAAGTCAGCTGTCCCAGAGAGCCTGAAGCGGATGGTGGCTGACAGCAATCCCGAGGGTCTCTCTTCTACCTCTTCGTCTCTTCTTGACTTTCTTCTTACTTTGCCACAATTTCATCAGGTTAAATTCGCTTTTTCTCTACATACCAAACATTCTAAGGTTCCAAAATATTGTTTTTGATATGCCTTTATATATATACATTTTTTTTTTCCTTTTTAAAATTTTGTGTTTTGGGATACGCTCAGACGCTTAGAGATCTGGTAGATCATGAGACTGCACTTTGTGGAAAGAACAGGATGCTGCTTTGGCATCGAAACAAAAGGGAAATCAATGCTATTCCACCGGAGATTACCAGACGGCTTTGGCTTGCTATACCCAGGCACTTCTCTTTGCTCTTTTCTGGTTTCTGTTGCTGATTTTTAGTGCTCTTTATATATTCTTGCCTGTTTGTTTGTAAATCTTTTTTTTATTTTTTTACACCCTTCAAAATTTTGTACATTTATCCACCTTGATGTTGGTTTAGTTTTCTGGTTTGAAACAAAGTTGAAGTCTTCACCTTTTGGAAATGACAAGAAATGAAATGCTGCTGTATAATGCCCAAATTTTGTTTTTGTTTGCTGAGCTGTGGACGTGGTTTTTTTTGTTTTTTTTTCTCCCTCTAACTCCCAACTCGAATTAATCCAGTACAGGCACTTCGTGTTGCTCCAATTGATGCTGTTGATATGGACAAAAATCTGGTTGCAACATTGTACCTGAACCGGGCTTCTTTACTGCAGGTTTTTTTTTAAGTGAAGGATGCTTGCGCCACCTCTCCAATTTCCAGTTATGATTATGTCCTTGATCAGAGAGAATGTAAAATTAAGAAATGAAAGACAATGAATCTAATTATATCCATCACAAGACTTGTCTGAACACAACCCAACTCTTACCTGAATATTTGGATCTAATTTGGATCATTGTACAAGCATTCTTGTAGCCCTTGTTACTGACTTCTAGCTGCTCCAAATATTGTGCCAACTGATATTGAATATGAAGTACAGCCATTAAGTTGCATGACTTATAGAAATGTCTTCTGAAATATAAAATAACAGATTTGAGAATTGTCTAGATGCTATGTGTTATGCTGGCATAATTGGTTTTTTTTTTTTTTTTTTTTGTCCCAAATCTTTTGTATGTTTCTTTAGAAAGTAGGTCTTCTAGCAGAGTGTCTACGAGATTGCACTCGAGCCCTTCAAATTTCTCCAGACTATGCAAAGGTGAGAAATATGCTTATTTTGTTGCTCAAATTTTCATTCCTTATCATGCTATTTTCTGGCAGATTTATGTCTTGTTTGACACAGGTTGCCTAGTCAACTATTTTCATCTGTTTGAAATATGTTTATTTTCTTTTTGCTATTTTCTTGTAAAACATCTTTCTATTGTCTGATATTTGAAATAGAAATGTTCAAATGTGAGCCTTATAGGCTCTAAAAATTTGCACCTTTAGTCCATGAAATCCTTCATTTGCAAATTCAAATTTGGTCTCATTTCACAATGGCAATAATATTTTTAATGGTAGAGAGAGGGAAAATAGAAAAGAAATGGCAGTTGGGGGATATCTCAAATTATTGTGCAGATATGAAACTTAGTGTTACAGAATAGAGTTTCTTCTGCTCGCAGAGCCATTGGATAAGTACTGTATTTTATTCCACACATTAAGCATTTTATCAGCTATGTCTTCATATTACAAGCAATCTATGCCTTGGGTGTATTTTTAATATGCTTAATGTGATTACTCAATAGTATCATAATTTGTATCTTAGGAAAAGCTATCTAATGCCGAAGGAAGTAATACAATGCAGGGAGATGTAGTAAAAAGATTTTTGAACCTGTTGCAAGTTTTTGCGAGTGGCTTTTTGACTGTAATTATCCATATTTTGGCTGATATGTACTTGGGTGCTCTAATACTCAAGTCTGGGCCTGTGGATATGTGAGAAATTGACTGAAAAATTTTCACTCATTTGCAATTCTAAAGACCACAATCACTAGCCACACATTTTAAAGGACACTTTCTGTTGCGAGTATTATCATGTGGATACTTGATACTAGAATTTGCCATGTCCAAATGTGACAAACTTATGCTGCAGGCTTGGTACAGAAGGGGTAAAGCAAATGCTGCTTTAGGAAATTATAAAGATGCTTTTGATGACTTGAACATTGCTAAGAACACTGAGTTGTCATTGGGTGGAAAAAGACAGATAGACAACGAGTTAAAGCTTCTTGTGGACCAGCATAACTGCACATCCATCACGCAAATTGAGTGCACTGAGAAAATAATGGGAAATCTTGGTAAGATGTCCATTTTTGAGCCATCAAAGATTTTTTTTTCATCCTTTTACCATTTTTCTCTCTTTTGTTGCAATCCACGTTTGAATATTTTGAAGTTAGACATCCAGTGCCAAACTGCAAGCGCACCATTTATTTTAGTCCTTTATAATCTGCTTCCATAATCTTAGTTGCTTACCTTATTCACATGTAATACAAAGCCTGTTCCAGCATAATACACCTGGGATCTGTATGGGTTATTGCCAAGTGATGGGGGCTTGCATGTTGACTATTTAATATTTTTATGTCAGCAACTTTTTTGTTGGAAAATTAATGTTCTCTGATGTCTTGGTAGTAGCACAATGGTAATACCACTGTTTTACCTATTATTGTGAGTCATTTGTTGAAGAAACTCATGCAATCCATTATTAGTGTTTCAGTCGTCTGGGAGCTAGAGATCATGACTTAATATTCCTGGTTGTGACTTCTACTTATTAATTTATTTAGGCTTCAAATGAGTATCGTAGAGGACTTTTGTCAGGGTTTTTTTACCTTATTATTGGTTTACATATTTTGTAATGTCATCTTAAAGTGCAAGGATTCAATAGTGATTTTCATTTTGGTGCTACTACTGATGAGCTTGTTTGGAAGGATGTATAATCTGTCACAATCTTGCTTTTCCTTCTTCCAGCTAAACTATCAAACTAACATAGCCTGACATTCATATTCCTTCTGTAAAACTTTTTCTTGTAATATATGCTCAACATAATTTAGTTTTCAAAAATATAGTATTGTGTGGAATGTTCTATCCTAGGGTGTATGCTTTGATTTAGGTAAGAATTGTTTATATGTGTCTATGGTGCACTTTTAGGATGTAAGTTTGAAACAAAGGGCATGTACATCTTTTCTGACAGATGAGCTGCATCAAAATAAGTTATCATGTGTCAGCATGCCTGATAAAGGAAGGGGCATGGTTTCCCAATGTGACATTCCTCAAGCCTCCTTGGTTCATAAGGAAGAACCCTATACCTTGGTACGAACCTTGCCGTTTTTGGTTTACATTGCCACAGCTCTTACACTCATTCAATTACATTGCCTAAAATAATTAAGAGTTGGATGCATAAACACCCCATGAAGTGTAATGGTGGTAGCTTGGATGTAGTAACTTGAGAGCCAAGCATTTGATGAAGAGTGTGATTTTCTTTCTGATGTGGCTGTATGAGTACTTTTCTTGCATTCATACTGATCGTGTTGCTTTATGGCTGCTGGACAGTGCCTGCTATTTGGGGACAGATATGAATATTACTTGGCCTTTTGATTTGCAGGTCATATTGAAAAGTTGCCGAGAAACTCATTGCCATTACTGCTTGAATGAACTACCTGCTGATAAAGTCCCGTGTACAGGATGTTCAATACCGCTATACTGCTCACACGATTGTCAAGTACAAGCAGGAGGAGAAAAATTGTATAGCCATCAAAAGAAAGATGGAAGTGATAAAAATCATTTAAGCAATCCTGAAGTGGATGATGCAAAGGTCATGTTATGCTGTGATTCAGACATTAATGTTGAGTCCATTCCTGAACATAAGCATGAATGCTTAGGAGTGAACTGGCCTGTGGCATTGCCAACTGATGTCATTTTAGCTGGTCGAGTAATGGCAAAATTCATATCTCAACAAAGAGGTGTCATGCAGTCTAACCTTCAGAGAATTCTGGTATATGTAATGACCATATTTCATATGCTCATATCGGGTGGTGGCTGTTTTTGCATGAGAATTTGACTTGCCAGCTTATGGCCTTTGTAGGATCTGTCTCACAATTATTCACGTATCACCCCAGAAAGCAAATTGGAATTGCACATATATGCCATTGTGTTGTTATGGTGTCTTCAGCATGCTTTTGGGTTTGGCCTTCCAGCAAATGGAATCTTTTTATCACAGGTTACCATCTCTCTCTCTCTCTCTTTCCTGCTGTCTTGAATGCATGTGTGCTCTTACATGTGTAGTGAGACAATAAGATATGTAATTCTATATTCTGAGAGAAAACTTATCCAGAAAGATAAATGCTTCATGGACTTGTCTTTGATTACACCATTGTTTGCATGCTTGGATGGCTTGGACTAGGTGCTAGGCAAAGGAATGGGATGCATCCATTGCTATTATTTGTTAGGAAGTTCCATATCAGTTAAATATAGAGACGTGGCATGGCTTAATACTAATAAATTTTTAGGTCGGCATGAGGTTTCATAAGATAGTGTTTAGCCTAGGTTCGCATGCTTCATTATTCCTAGTCAGCCAGGCTCTTGTAATTCAGGCACCACTATCAGTCATCGAATGTCTGGATTCTTTTGAAACTTAGGAACCTTTCAATTTTACTTTTGGTTTTGGGCCTGAGGACAACAGCTGCAGGTAGTTGACTGCATTACATTTACTTTTTAGCCAATTAAACTGTCTTCACCTATGGCGTAGCTATTATACCTGGGAATTCTCTTGGGGTGACAATTTTCTTGTGATTCTACATTGTGAAGCAGTTACTGACAGTCAATAGTCCCATTCCTTGTTTTTCTTATTTTAAGAGTCATTTAATTCTGTGCTTGGAGTAGCCAGGATTGTGTTGTTTGGGGGAAGTTACATGCCCGAAACAATCTTACTAAACTAAATCTTTGCCTTTTCCGTATAATTAACTCTTTAAGGATTGTGGCAAACAAGTGTGTTTCAAGTCATATGATGGAAGCAGGTTGTGCTGGTAAGACTAAAGAGTGAGTGGGGTTACTAGACTTTGTGACAGGCCCTTCTGACATGGAGTTGTCAAACCTTCAAAACTGCTTAGAAATTTAGTTCTTTGTTCCCTCTTTTTTGCTCCATGTTTCTTGCACATTGGGTTGTGCTGGACTGTGCACTTTTCATTTTTTTTTTATGCCAAATGAAAAAGTTTGATAAGTCCTTCAATTTTTTTTTTTTTAATTTTTCATAATGACAATCCATTTAATAAACCTGCAAATCATGGAATATTCAGTTGCTTGCATGATACTTTTAATGCATTGCGGGAATATCTCTGTTTTGACATACTTGCTTATACTTAGCAACCTTATTTCACAGCCTGAAAGAGAAATTGAAAACCCACACTTTACACAAGCACATGATTTGCTTTATCCTTCCTTTGAAAGCATGAACTTACTTAATATGTGGGCTATTGATGCTACCTCTGTATCATACCTTCCAAGTTTAAATAAGTGACTTGCTAGATATACATGTTTTTATAATTAATCCATGATCTGAAATTGGCATCCTTATTATCGTGATTCCCAAGTATCAGTACCTTCTCAGTCAGATTTGTATCAGGCCCATTGATATAATCATGGATTTAATTCCTCGTAATACTATTGTAATCCATTTACTGTTACACCTTCTTGTGTCCTTGCAGATTGTCATCCTGATATGCCAAATCAGGGTGAATTCTATGGCAATTTTCCGCATGAAATCTGTTGATATTAATGGCGTGGAAGATCAGTTTGGAAAGTTTTTGTCTAATAGAGACATTTCAACTTATAGCGTGGAGCAGGTTGATGTTTATGCTATGATTTCCATCCTTGTGCTATGTAATTATATATAGAAGTGGTTTTGATTTATAGCATGGTTTACTATTTGACCCAAATTTACTCGGTGTTCATCCTGTCTTTAATTGCTTGTAACTTTGTAGGTCAAAGTGGGCCAAGCTATCTATGCTGCTGGCAGTATGTTCAATCATTCTTGCCAGTCAAATATCCATGCTTATTTCCTTTCGCGTACTCTCTTTATACGCACATCAGAGTGTGTTGAAGCAGGCAGTCCTATGGAATTGTCCTATGGTCCCCAGGCATTCACAAATTTCCTCTTTACTATTGATAAAATCAAGGGCAGTTCAAACAGTAAAATAGGGTTCTCTTTCACAGGTTGGTCAAATGGACTGTAAAGACCGCCTCAAGTTTCTGGAAGATAAGTACTCATTTCGATGCCAGTGTCTAGGCTGTTCAGAGTTAAATCTCTCTGACCTGATTCTAAAAGCTTTTCATTGTGCCAGCTCCAATTGTCCTGGCATAGTTTTAGACAGCGACACATTTAACTGTGAAATAAACAAAATTAAGAACTTTTCTGAAGCCTTTATTAAAGGGGGCCCTCATTTGCAGGTATTGTTTATGTCTGTTTCCTGAAACTTACATTTGGGGTATCATAAGTATGGTTGTGCTGTTGAATTCCAAATTTATATTAAGAAGGTATTAAGTTAAAGGGGGATTGACGGGTAATAACTCCTTTAAACCTTTTTTGTTATATCTTTAAAATATAGGGATGACTTTTAGCCCTTAAAGCTCTTTAAAGTTCAAATATTATATTCCCCTTCATTTGCCCTTGAAATTGATCATTTGTATCCACTACTGGAAGCATGCATGGTTGACAGCAATTTCAGCCCTTAAAATTGAAATTAAGAAGTGCTACTTTTACCAACACACCATCCTAGCTTTTGAGTCATGGCAAAAGTAACCTGATCCAGTGTGATATTTATGATATATCTTTACAGGTTGGGTATGTTAATGGTTAACAGCTTCTCATATCTGGGAAGACTAAATAATGAAATTCTCCAGAAGAGATTTGTTACAGTTAGTCCCACATGCTTAAGTGGATTGAGACTCAGCAATTTGTTACCCTAATTCTCTATATCTATTGCTGTACTGGGATGCATTGGTGGATCATAGTTTATTCATGTGATAAATCAATCATTGCTGCTTCTGTTGCATGCTACAGTTAGAAGTCATGTTTTGTCCTGCTTTTCATCAAATTTGCTGATGTTGACAGGCTAACAAGCTCCCTAATATTGATATCAATGATTTGGCTCATTCTGTGCTTGAGCAAGATAGCTCCTTCCGTATTCGTCCTGGATGTTGTTTCAAGTGTGGTTTGCATTGTGATGTAAAAGCTTCACGTGAAGCTGCTGAAAAAGCTTGGGTTTCTATCAAGAGGTATATTTCATGTCTTCAACTTGCAGTGAACTTGCTTGTATTATCCCAGAGAACACCTTTAAACTTCTGAAAGTGGGAACACGATGCTTAGACACATATATTTGTACCATGATTTCAGCACTGTTGAATTCTCAAATCTTGGCAGGTTGCAGGATGCAATGTTCTCAAACAAATTCTCAAATGCTGTCCTTTCAAATGCTTTAAGAGCTCGTGGTGTTCTGAGATCAGTTTTGCATGAATATAACAAGAGTATTGCAGAGGTGAGCGGGTAACTCTAGTTCCACTTTTCTACTTACTGTTTTCTCTGAAAGCAACTTGATCCACGATCATATTGTTGCTGTGGCGTCCTCATTCCGTGACATTCCACTTGCAAGGGCTTTATTTGTAGTTTCCAAACCACTGTTAAATGGGAAACAAATAAATCCATTTAACTTCCATTGAAATAAGTCCATTCAACTGGAAGATTGTACTGGATACTGTTCCATAAGATATTATCCCACTGTATACATGACACAACAAATAAATTAGAATATGGAAAATAAAATCTTAATCATTGACATTATTATAACAACCGTATTTTGTACTCATCATACTATTTGATCATTTCATCTGGCCCACAGAAGAGAAGTCATATCATGTAATTTAACAACCCTGACTATCTATGGTTGAAAAATTTTCAGGCTGAGGATAATCTTGCACAGGCATTCTGTTTGGTTGGAGACTTAAAATCTGCAAGGCTTCATTGTAAAGCGTCAATTGCAGTTGAGTATTTTGGCTGTCAGGCATGGTAAATCTGCTTTCAATTTTTTTTTTTCAAAATTTGAAATACTTGCTTTTTCAAGTCTCCCAAATTTCTAATGCTCTTGAAATTCTTGTCTTCTTTTGATGCATAAAATTTTTGAAGGTGGCATACAAAGCATGCACCAATATTCCAAAATAACCATGTTTTGCAAGCTTTGCCACATATTTGGTTCGATGGTTTCAAGGTTTAGGAAAATGCTTACATGTAGTGGCTTTGATGTAATATATTGTTTCACTGGGGAATGGTTACTTAATGGCAATGTTTACTTAATGCTGTAGTATATTGTTTCACTGGGGAATTCTGAATATCATTTGCTTGGTTTTGATCCAATGTCAGATACTTGAAAAGCTTTATGGTCCTGATCACATTGTCATTGCACATGAACTGGTCAAGCTTTCAACCATTCTGCTATGCATGGATGACCGTAGTGCTGTCGACATCATAAATAGACTATATTTACTATTTCAGCAGCATTATGCATCAGATGCATGTCTTATTTTCCCTTACCTGAAAGCCCTCAAAGGAGAAGCGTGCAAAGTAACTCCCTAGAGCGGTTGGCCCATGTGGTTGGTTCTTTTTTTGAGTCTCTAGTTAGCTGAACTCTCTGTGGCCTCTATACTTGGTCTCTTTTTCATCCTGATTTTGTATCCATTATTATGTTTTTGGTAGCCCCTTAAAGGGAAAGATCTGAGCGGCTATGCTTTGTGCAGTTCAGGACTCCTTGTCTCCAGAAGACATTAGCCTCTTGTTTTTTGTTATATCAACACCTCAGCTAACTTTTTATTTCATCGCCAAGTTTATTGTCGAATACTTGATAGTCTCCATTTGCGAATACCATATTTCATCACTATTTTCATTTTTGAAGAACCTAGGCAAAAGGCACGTGTGTTCATATTAGCCGCGACGCTGGTCTGACGTACTCTGGCCACAATTGTACATTAAGGCCTGTCTTAGCAAAATAAATGCGGCCTTCTAAACCACTGGCGGATGCATATCACTTCTTGGTTTAAGGTAAGGGATCGAAGTTGCTTCATTACCTTGATAACGACGCTGGAAATTTTGGAAGACATGGAAAAATAGGTTAGCGTATTAGCCATCCAAGGGTGCGGCGCAATTGATTACATGGAATAGTGACAATATCATCTGGTCGTGGCACCGACGGACGCTTTGGAACCAACAGAAAATATTGGATTAAAAGGGGTTTCAGGCTGCTCGACGGCATTCTCACTGGAGTACCAAACTGCGGGGCTAATAAAAAGTACAGAAATAATTTCTTAATGTATTCTTCTGGCAACCAACCATGGAATGAATTAACATTACAACCTCCAATTCTTTTGCCAGTGTATTGGTGATACATGGCCACATTGGCTAAGAGAAATGTTACGATTTATTTTCCAAGGATGCACATCCTAGTATAGAGCCAAGTGCTGAGCTGCACATTGGTCGAGCTTCTCGCCATGTTACTGGACTGGTAAGCGGATTACAAGATCTTACCAATCCCAACCTCTCAATGTCAAACTTCCCGAGTCCTACATCTTCCAACTTGAGAACCTTTCCACCCAAAATGTATAATTCACCTCTTAGGGCAGCAAAACCATAGCTAAATGCATCCAGTGGGCGTCTATGGTCTGGAAGAAGAACTGATGGAACTGAACAAACGTTATACCAATCTCCTTCTTCTGAGTCCCTTGTTTTAATCAAGCTCTCACCCCAGTCAACAACAGTGTATATTCGATCACCACCCACAACCTGAACTGCAAATTGCATTGCTCTTGAGAAAGGCCGGCTGTCCTCCACCGTGCACCATGTTTTGGTTAATGGATTAAAAACCTGAGATGTGTGCATGGCTGACAGACCTACCTGGTCACTCAAAACATGAAATTTGCCTTTAAATGTGAAGCCTAGGCAGTCCATCTGAGGTTTGGGCATTGGCGGCAGTTCCTCCCATCTGCAGTGTTATACAGTCATAACCAAGACCTTACTAAACAAGGAAGAGAATGGCAATCAAACTGAAGCTATCAAGTTAATTGTCAAGAAATATCTTTGAACATAAAATCGGTACCAAGGTTGCATCAATTCACGTACTTGTCTATTACTGGATCATAAACTTCAGCTAGGACAAGCCCGCTGGTGCAAGATAAGTTGTGTCCCCCAGCTACATAAACCTTACCAGAGATGACACTGCATGCAAAGTGAGAACGTGGTATCTGCATCTTTGCCACACCAGTCCACTGCTTCTTAAATGGATCAAACATCAGGACATGATCAGTTATCAAAGGCCTTTGATGAGGTGGCAATGACACTTGTGGTGCATAGGATCCACCAATTACGAGAAGCCGATCACGAACACAAACACAAGAAAATCCAAAATGTTGCCAGTCACCATAGTCCCCCGAAACTTTTGGCAGTGGGTGCCACTTATCAGCTTCAGGATCATATGCAATCCACTGATTGTTAGGTTGCTCAGTAAGAACAAACAGCCAATCTCCGCACCATCCTTCTCTAGATTTATAGTTGGCATATTCTGGGCTACGGATTAGATCCCTCCATCTCTTGGAAACAGTCTCAAGCATTCCATGGTATCCATGAGAAACCTTTGCCAGACATCGTAAAGCCAAGTCATCTGGCAATCCATGAATAATAGGTTGATGTCCAGATTCCCTGAATTGCAAAGTTTTTCCAAAATCAAACCAACATACTAAAGTTAAACATCTTGTTAAAACATTGGACTGTAAGAACGTAAAACTTGGAGATGCAAGTATCAAGATCTTTTATATATATATACAGCTCCAAGTGGCAGATGTCAATTGGTAAGAGATTTGAGGAACTCCAATGAGCTTCCAATTATTTTAAATGAGGATTTCCTTGGGATGGGGTTAAGAGCCAGATGAGATGATGATGATATTGAAATGAAGCAAATCACACAGATACCAACCCCATCTGCCTCCACATCCATCAAACGGCAGGCAGCTTATTAAGAATCTAATTCTACTAGGCAATAATAATAATAATAATTATAATAATAGACAAATGAGGCACGAACTATGCGACTCACATGGATCAATCCGCCGATGCTAAGATTTCGACAATCAGAATCTGAATCTGAATATTGGTCCGAACATGGTCATAACCAACCTCACTGCCTCCGACTCGCCGGAGCATTTCTTTCTACGCTGCTTGGGGGACGGACAAACAAGACATTTCAGAAATGACTTTGATTGCTGCCAACCACCTGTCGGTTGCCCGACATATACTTATTGAGATCACCGACTTGTCGACCGCGTGGATACCTGCGTTTCCAAAATTATTTTTATTTTTCTTTTTCTTTTTCAAAAAAAAAGTACAACTTTTGCGTGGGGATTAGCGGGAAGGTTCTAGAGAGCCATGGGACTGGGAATCCAGGTTGCTCTGCACGCAAGCAAAGTAAGTAACCGACTTGGTTAGATAATCGGGTCGAATATTGAAATTGGGTTGATGTTGGGGCGGGCCGGGGGGAGGGGAAATGGAGAGAACGGGAGGGAGAATGTTGCCGTTACTGGCACTTCACGCGGTGAGCGCGTACTACCGGCTGCCGTGGAAGCCCCCCGTTACCGGCGGCCTCCTTGCCGCCAACACTCTCATCTATCTCAGGCCGGCTTTCCTCCATAATGTCCTCCCTTCTATCGATCAAGTTTGGTTCAACCCTCATCTCATTCTCAAGGTATCACTTTCGTTTCTTGTTCTCCGCCCCATTATTTCCTTTAATTGATTAAATTATTATTATTATTTTGTTCGATTTTTGAAACTTTGGAATTGATTCGAGAGAATGGAATGAATTTGGTGGAGACTGAGATGTCGTCGAGGTCGTAATTGCGAGGGTTTTGGGATTTGTTCAATCTGTGTAGTTGACAACTGGTATAATTATCACGAGGTATCCAAATTGAACTCAATTCTAAAGCCCAAATTCCACATAGAGAGACTGTTGATTTTGTCTTCTTCAGTTCTTCACATACATCATTTTTGGGCTTCTTTCACTGGTATGTTGCTGACTTTAGAAGAAGAGCGGAAATGTTTTGAGATAGCCTTCTTTGGCTGTGAAATTTATGGGTTGTATTGTGACGTGCGCTTGTCGTTGTCGTAGCATTTCTCTGTGCCATCGGTGCTAGGGCTTTTTACGTTGGATTATCTGATTGCATTTGCCGTGTTTTTTTTTTTTTTTTCTGGTCGAACAGTACAGGGACATGAAACGTTTCTTCCTGTCACCATTTTACCATGTGGGTGAGCCCCACCTGGTATACAACATGATGTCACTCTTATGGAAGGGTGTCCAGTTGGAAACATCAATGGGAAGTGTGGAGTTTGCATGTACCGTTGCTGAGTTGCTTGCCATGTCACAGGGTATCACGCTGCTGCTAGCTAAGTCCCTTCTTTTGTTCTTTGACTATGGCAAGCCCTTTTACTTTGAATATGCCGTTGGATTTTCTGGTGTCCTCTTTGCTTTGAAAGTCATCCTCAATTCTCAATCTGAAAACTACACTAATCTGCATGGACTGGTGGTACCAACTCGCCATGCTGCCTGGGCAGAATTAATTCTTATTCAATTGTTTGTGCCTGGTACCTCATTTCTTGGCCACCTTGGTGGGATACTTGCCGGAATTCTTTATTTGAAGTTAAGAGGAGCGTATTCAGGTTCAAGCCCATTGACCCTTATTATCAAAGGTTTCACTGATGTTCTAAGCCGGCCTTTGAGGTTCATAAAGGACTTGTTTCCTCGCCGTGGGCGGATCTCTGGGCGAGGAACTGTTGGTAGAGCTCAGACGGCAAGAAGAATGTCAGGCATGTGGAGATGCCAAGCTTGTACATTTGACAACTCCGAATGGTTAAACTCATGCGAGATGTGTGGAACACGTCGTAGTATCCCTGGACGGTTGACACGTGACTCTGGTGACCTGACGTTGGAAGCAGTTCGCCGTAGAAGGATCGAAAGGTTTGGCTAGTTGTCAATTCATGTTGGTTACATTTTTTTGTTGGCTTATATCCCCCATACAATATATCTTGATGCGCTTTGGCTAGTTGTCAATTCATGTTGGTTACATTTTTTTGTTGGCTTATATCCCCCATACAATATATCTTGATGCGCTGTAATATGGTTCAGAAGAAGTAACAATGCTACTGGGACAACCACAAGGATAAAACACAGGGAATGTTACCCCTCAAGAATGTTTCGAATTTCAAAATCTAAAACATTATAATTGACCGAAGAAAAAGTTAAATTGTATAGATTCAAATTCCCAGCCATTTAGTTGAGCGTGAGTTTAGAAGAGGAAAAAAAAAATGGAAATTTTATCGACAGACACGGTGATTAATTCGCATTCTCTTTGTCCTAGTTGAGCTTGAAGGTTAATGGTAAATTGAAATCATAATTATGCCCGTGGGCAAGGTTTAGTTGAGAAGATCTTCGTGTCTTCTTCAGCCGACCATTCTTCGGTTTTGGGCAGCGCCTGGTAGCAGTGGACGGGTCTTATATATCAGTTTTGGGTCTAAGCTGCTCCAAAAGTTTTGTCTATTGGGGCTTATGTCAGTTTTGTGCATTGGGTGCTGAAAGAGCGAAGTTGACCGAGTTACGGTCAGTCCCCAGCTCAGTCAAAAGTCCAAAAGACTGAAATCGGTTGCACCTGCACACGGCCAGGGATTTGATATATAATTGACGAAAAATTGATTTTGATATGTATATATATATATATATATATATATATATATATATATATATATATATATATATATATTTAATAGCCACGAATTTTCGATCCACGAAGTCCATAAAAAATAAAATCATTAGTTATACAAATAAAAGATTACAAATATATAATTAATTATAGTGATATAGATATACGTTTACCAAACATTTATTTTTTAATTATTTATATATATATATATAAGATTTTAATATGTTTGATGGCTCGCCATCGGAAATCAAAGTCGAATTCAAGAAAATGTTGGGTAAGATATCCATTTCGTCGGGAGAATATCGACTCATGCTTCAACGGAAACGAAAGACAGTCTGAACAATCAAAAGGGTCCATTCACAGGCCATTAAAAAGATGCAGTTATAACCAAAGTCCATTGCCCCAACAGCAACACATATGATGTCGGACTCAACAAACTAATAGAATCCAATTTTATTTAATCAACCGTAGAAGAAAGATGCTAATGGCCACATGGCTGGTTTTATTTTGCAGTTCCAGTCTCCTGAATCATCGATTTCCATGATTTTGCTTACTGCAAAAATCAACAAAGGCTTGTATGATGTGGAGAATTTTCTCCATATATTATTTTTATTTATCTAACAGGGAAAAAATTGCTGGTTTTTCAGACGTCAAATGGGATGCCAAATGTAAAACTAGCATCAGCAAAAGAGCTATTTAGGGAAAGGGAAGTGATATCATGTAACTCTCACCTTTGGAATGGAGAAGTTGCGGAATTGAATTGGGTAGAGGGCATCCTTGGTGTTTCAATCATGAATGACTGAGGAAACGCATGGTTATGGAAGAAGGAATCCTAAACAACGAAAACAACTAGCTCAAACGACAGCAATAACATTTTTTTTATGGTAATTAAGGGGCAGCAAAAGAGAATATATTACTAACCCCATTTGCCTCCGGCAAATTATGAGGAAGCTGCATTGCAAACCCTGCAGTATTTTTCCCGGATTGCTCATCCTGGCTCCAATTCATCGCTCCAAGAGTTAGAATTCCCTCAAAATTAATCACTCTACAGTATGTCAGCAATGTTCCTTTTTGGTATCATGGCTATATCATACAATAGATCAACTCAGAGATCACCTTACTAAATTCATCTTCTCAGTCTGGTCAAAATAGCGGGAAATTACTACAACACGACTTCGTTACATCTTTTTTTAATCCTGTGAACATCCAGTTACTAAAACATCGTACGTGGGGTGTACATGAATATACCAATTAAAAGAGCCATTGTTTTTTTTTTTTTTTGTGTGTGTGTGTTATATATATATATATATATATATATATATATATATATATATATATATATATATATATAATAATGAATTTCCTTTAAACCGCGGTGTCACATATGACCCTTTTTATATAGTTTTGAGGGAGAGAGAGCGATGGGAACAGTGATACACACGTCGTGCTCACAGGGAGCCAAACCAATCAAGAAGTCAAAGATTTCGTGCTGCTTTATTGCCTCAGCAATGTCGCAGCGCTGGATTGTTCGGCGGCCGCTCGCTTCTGTTTGCAGCCATCCGCGAAACGCGAGCTCTAGAATGAACAGTTCGCACGCTTTCGAGAACAAGACGCAGGTTTCCGCGCTCACCATCTAAATTTTTCACATTTTAGTACAAATTTGAGCAACAAGTCGGATGAAATATATAATGGGACCTTTTTGTTTAAGTTTTATCTACACAGAAAAGCAAAGCTATGCACCTTTCTTTTTTAGTTAATTTTTTAATAAGAAATCATCAATGTGGTGTTTTTGCCTTCTATGTAATTATGTTAAAAAAAAAAAAATGTAATGAAATCTGACTTTTTTGAAAAAAAAAAAAAAAAAAAGGGTTCTAGGAGTTCTGAGCTCAAGTATTAGGGAAAATAAAATTTAAAAAAAAAAAATTGCAAACCTTGACTTCTTTGTCGGATTTCATGATTTTTTTGATCCTTGCAAGAGGTGACTCATTCTTGCTTTTAAATTCTGCATTCAAGCATACGGCATCGTATGTAGAGGATTTAAACTAGGAGGCAAAAGTACGCATGAAATATTATGAGTAACTCAACATAAGCAAAAACCTGTCATGCTGCGAATGTTCTTCATCTCCTGCTTCCAAAGCATCTCCAGGTTCTGTTTTGGCAGCTGTTCAAACTGACAATGCTTGTCCTGTTCACAAGACTCTGAGGGGTTAACACAATATAGTGTGAGAAACTTTGGTAAATAGCTTGAACACAAATACAGAGACACACAACTTAATTATCACTGTGGGGCATCTCACCTCTGTCTTTTGCTGTTGGTAACTTGGGAACATCAAAGAGGGCATGGGCATCATACTGGGGCGAGCCTGCGGAGATGAAGTTGAAGAAGGGTTGAACTCAGCAGGATTCAAATCCATGTCTAGCCTTTCTTGCATCTCTTTTCATGTCAATTGGTAGCCCTTAAATAGTCCTGTATGTGTCCTTAGCAACTATATATGGGTAAATATTAAGTAAAGGTGAGAATCACGAATGAGCATTAAGTTGTGTATATTTTTTAAATTAAAGTTAAATTAGCTTATATGTCATTAAAAAAAATTAAGCATTAAGAGCTATTGAGATAGAGAAAAATAAAAGAGTGGCTAGCACTTCAGCTCGTAAGTCTAATGTCAATTGTTGATCGGAAAAAAATATATATATATATATTTTTAGCATTTCATAAATTCTCAAAATTCATGAATAATAATTTTATTTCTCTCACAACCATTTCAATAGTTAAATGTATGATTTTTGAACTTTTTGACATCTGGGGGTATTACTAAAATAAATTAATAATTAATAGAATTTACATTACATTCATATGTTCAAAAATTAAAAAAAATAATAATTATAGATATGATTGAATTGAATATTAATAAATTTAAATTGTCCATACATGCATAAAGAGTTTGACATTTTTAAGATATTTGATATTTCAACCATTTTACCTCATTCATTTTGTTTTAACATAAGAAAAATATTGATTCAACCAAAGCATTTGGATTTTTGATTTGTAAAAAGTAAAAATTAAATCATAAACTTAAAACTAAAAGTTCATATGATACTACTACTACTAAACTTTGTGACTAGTGACATTTGATTAATATTTCTAAATATAATTGTTTCTTATAAAATATTTCAATAATTGAAAACTTAAACTTTTTTTTTATAAAGTCTTAAGTTGTAGTCTTTAGAAGAAGAAGAAGAAGAAGAAGAATGAAATTTATAAAAATAAAAAAAATTATCTTATTATGTAATTTACAATATAATAAAATTTTTAATAGATAAAAAATAATATTTTAAAATATGACTAATGATTTTTTTCAAAAGAAAATTGGATGGTCAGGGGTTAATGTTTAACAAACTTTACATACAGTCATTTTGAAATTTTTTTTCTTTCAAGCTCAAGGTATAAAGTGCTTAACATTAAAAATTAATATTCTTAAATTTACAAAACCATAACACTTTGAAAATATTGTAAATTTTTATTGTATTTTTTTCTCTTATTCATAAATTCTTAATTCAAAAGTAAGCATTTTCTCTAGCATGGGCATATATTGAAAGAATGGGTGAATTTTTTTTCTCTTTTTTTTTTTTTTTTTTAAAAAAAAAAGGGGGATTATTTTGTTGTAGGGCATTCCTCTCATCACCTGATAGACGGAAGAACCAAAAAAAGTTGCATCCATCGTGACGGCTCGTCATTTGTCAACAAATACGAAACAAAACTTCCATTGAAGCACACACATTTGTGAAAAGAATCCCATGTAGCATTTGATTTCAATTTATGGCTTGAGAAATGGCGTTTGTTTCCTGCCTTGTACGGCACTTTTAGGCAAATGCAGTTAAGTGCATGAAAACACATGAAGCAAAATAAGGATGGGTTACATTTTTTTTATTAAAAAATTTATTGGGTAATAAAATACACAATGAAATAATTATTTTTATCCTTATAAATTTTATATTTTTTATAATTAATTAAAATAAAAATTTGAAATTTTAACTATTAAGACATTTTCTTAGATTTAGTTACCCTAACAATTAATGAACAGTGTAAATGAAAGCAGACTACATGATGCAGTGTTGCAGGAATGCAGCCCAGCTCTTCATATGGCCCGGACCAAGTACTTGTCCGCCTTAGAAACTAATAGAGCCTCAGTGTGTCTGAACGAACCTGACAGAAGGCCCAAATCAAACCCAATCCTCGATTGCATGGGTACTATCCATTTATTGAGCATTTCCTTGCAACCCGTAACGGGGTTGTACTGTAGCAATTAACGAAAGGTACGACATCGAAGCACCAAGCCCCAAAATTAAACTGGGAGAGTGAGAAAAGCAGAAGAGACACGGATTTTTATCCCAACTTTCCAATGAATACAAGAACAATTAAACAAATTTTAATCTTCCCGATTGATTGAAGAGTCAATGACCAAGGTATGGTTTTTGTTCTGAAAGGGGAGCTAGTTCACGGGTTGCTACCAAGGCCTTGTAAATCTCGTAAATCAGCCTATTCTCAAATTCGTAATTGGAATAAACCACTGAACCAACTTGCCTAGCTTTTGGAATCCGCTTGCTTCCAAAGTAATTGTTGGTGTTCAAGGATCCCACGTTGCCTGCTAGGCCAAGCATCATGTCTACATAAGCGTTCTTCAGCTTCTTCCAAAGCTTTGACGGTGAAATGATCTTGAATTTCAACTTGGGTAGCGCTCTGATCTTCCATACTCTACGTTGGTTCCCTCCAAATCTTACGATCTTAATGTTCCTTCTGTCTGTGGTGGTGCCATCTAGGCGTTGGTACTGCCTTCTTCTCCAGTATCTCTTCCACGTGCTGTAGACTGGCTTAGGGAGCAACTCCATTTCAGGTATTGCAATATAGAGAGAAATTGAGACGAGAGGAAGACCAAATTAGAAAGACTTGGTTGAGAGTTCAACTCCAAAGAAGGGTAGCATTTTATACAAAGGTAGGGCAGCCCTGCTTGTCCGGATGAATGGTGTGCGTTGGGTGAGTTAAGAAACCTGTAAGAAGCACAACCTGGCCAAGGTCAACAATGCCGGTTTGACCTTTAAAATTAGTTCAATATTGATGAGCAAAATGTTCGCTCTGGGAAATAGTATTGAAATTCGTCTTCTTTTGACTTTGTTCCGAAAACCCAGATATTAAATGTGGATAATTATACGCCCCAGACATTATAAACCTGTTTATGTCAATTATGGGGCTGATTAATTAAATTGGATGCTTGACCAAAGAGGAGCCTTTATATTTATGTAGGCCATGGCTGTGTAATGTGAATTTTTAACGTGAAGGATGATTGCCAGAGACTAGAAAATTCCTGGAGAGTAACCTTAAAAATTGGATTGTTTTTGTTTCTCTTTTAGTGGCTATCAAAAGAGAGACGCGCCTGACCCAAAAGAAGAAGAAGAAAAAAAAAAAGCATGAAGCTGCCAATTTTTACCATTTTTAAATAATATTTAAAGCTTTTTAAAGTCCCCGTTGCAAAATTTGACGGTCTCCAAAAGCGGCCAGAAAATGAAATCACGGCCAGGTGGATGCATTAATTGCTTTTTATTTTTTGATGACCGACACAGTGAGAACGTGAAGCCGTTAGTTCATATGGATCGTTTAGGTTGTATTTTGTTTTGGCTGATGCAATGGGAGACCTAACCAATGTGCACTGAAAACGTGACACAAAAATAAACTTCCTCGAAGCTGCATAGGCTTGACAATTCCATTTCCTGGAAATTTAGTGATAAAAGAAAGAGGACGCAGACATCCCAGTCATTGCTGGATTTGCAGTCCATTTAGAACAAGAAATGCACACACACACACACTATTTGATTTAGCTTGCCCTGAACACGAGGTAAGTACATCTAATAGTCCATTTGTGCTTTTTAACATACCAACGAACCCTTAGTAGATTGCAATTCAACCGATTCACACTCCCTTTCTGCCAAATTCGACCATGCTAATTGCTTGATCTAATGACCTACATGAGATTATGTGAATCAAAAGATTTATTACATTCTTATTATTAGAATTATTAACTGTATATTTGTAGTCTAATTATATGAATCAGTAATTTTTAGATGGGATATTATTATCCTCTCTGCTCCTTGACACACGTGCATTGAAGTTCAAATCAAAACACTGAGAACACACCCATGACCAAGATTGACTATTCCAGCAAACTTTGGGAATGGAACAAGAAGGAGAGGTAGAAGAAGAACAATGGAAAGCAATTCCCAGTAGCTGATTTCCTCCAAGGAAGCTAAATCGGGATTGGTTGCCCAGTTGGAGCAGGCTTTGGGTTGGCTGGTGGGGTTGGATACGGTGGCTCGCTTTGGAAACACGTTAAGCTGTTTTTTGGGTTTGGAGCTAGTTGTGGAATTGGGCTTCGGGACACTTTTTGTTTTAGTAAGGATCCATTAGCCTTTCATGTCCAAGAGAAGGTCAGATTAAAAAAGGCGTCTTAGTCCGGATGTGATTAAGCAAATTAACCAATGAACTTCAAATCAGTGATACGGAGCCATTTCCAAAGTTGAGAATCTCGAATATAAATTCTATTGATGCCAATTAAATCAAACAACAACAACAACAACAACAACAACAACAACAATAATAATAAACAATACTGTTAGCAATTTTTCCCAACGAACAAAAGAAACAAAAAAAAATTCCTTTCTATCACGCTCATAATTCAAAATTGGGCAGCAAGAAAAAGGAAAAATGTAATAGAATTAATGACAATCAAAACATTGACATGATTGTTTGGGGCGTGAGTTAGACACTCATGGTTCCAGAATAGTCGTTTCTCCTTTAGTACTGGGCCTATGGACCTTCTATAGACCACCCAAAAAACAATTGACATGATTACAATTCGCTGTCCGATATCCATTTACCTTCCAATGCCCTTGTTTTTCGGTATTGTTGTTAGCTTTGCCTTATTTTTCAGTATTGTCGTCAGCTTTGTTAACTTGAGAGGGACATATATGAGGTGGTGGCCTAGGCATCAATGGGTATCCCATTCCCAAAGGTGGATAAATCGGCTGCATCACCGGAACAATGCGGCTCAGCCCAGACTTAGGATCATGGTAGATCATTGGCTGCCATGTCCAAGCAGTTCCACCATAGTAGGCCGGGTGGTTCGCTGAAGAAGCATATTGAGGTGCAGCATTATTGCCTGGTACAAGCCCAGATTGGATACTATTGTTATTAGCATTCAGCATTGTCACCGGCCAGGTCCCCATAAAACTTGGACTGATGGGAAGCATATTTCCATAAACTTGATGATAAGCACCTTGAAATTTGTTGCCTTGTTGAATATTTATTGAATCCGCATCAGGAACAGTTTGTTGCCTAATTGAACGATCAGGAGTGTCATTGGCCCCCTGTTCAGAGTCTTCCATTGTGTAATTAAGGTCTGGAATTTCTTCTTTCGATCCATCATTCACCATACTTGCACATTCTTCCCTCACAAGCTTTGCTTCTTCCATCCTCCCAATCTTCTCATCCACAGCTTTAAGCTTAGAGTCCAATTGACTAATGTACATTTTAAGTGAATCCTTTGTTAAGTTATTGAGACAGCCACCCTTATTCAGGTGCGTTTGCTTGTCTAATTCTGTATGCTGATTAACCAAAACCACCTTCTTTTCACCCATGAAATGGTCAGTGAGATGACTGATTTTCTTCGGTTGATCACTCAGTTGGTACTTGCTGATAATATGCCTCACTTGATCAGATTCTTCAGGCCAAGTTGTTGCCTTTACTACTTTGCCATGTTGTCTTGGAGGAAAAATGATAATGCATGCGTCAATCCCACAAAGCGTTGCAAGCTCGAACGTCTTCTTCAACAAGTATTTTTCCTCTTCCTGAAGGATATAGCAGATAAAGATGGAGATTTCTCCCTTTTCAATTCCGTTCCCGGTTGCTCGCAATCCATTGTCAAATCTGGCAAAATTGAATCATACCTGTTGCCAAACAATTGCTGTAAAAAAAAAAAAAAGAAAACAGAGAAATCAAAAGGGCTGAAAGTACCATAAGACATAAATTGCACATCTTGAAGGACAGGACCCCAAAAAAAAAATTACAGCAACAAACCACCCAAAATTAACGAGCAGAATAAAAAGAGAGAAAAATGAGAAAGCCCGTATTCCAAGAACAAGTTTTTTATGCTGTAGCCAAAACATAAACCCAGTTTGTCAATGAGAACAAGAAGTAATCCTACAGGTTTCTTATTTACTATACCCATCAAAAGTGCAAGAAGAGAGAGTCCTAAAGTATCAAAGTAATTACAACCCGGAAATCCTTGCTAGATCATTGCCATAGAAACATAAAAACAAATAATGGACGCCGCTTGAAAAAATCAACGTTGGAAACAATAAATAAACGTGAAAAGGGCAAAGAAAAGAAGCAGAAGGCGGAGAAAAACAGTCAAGAATAAGCAAAGAAACATAAAGAAGGCGACTCAAAGAATACCTTAGCATTAGGCTTTAATGGAACGCCGCAATTTCCTTTCTAGCCAGAGATTGTTTAAGAACACAATTGCAATGCAAATCTTGGTGGTGCATGCATTACCCTTTTTATAGATCACTTGTGGAGGCATATTAGTCCGCTTTGGCTTGGGAAAAGCATTAAATTTCCATAAATTTCTCGTCTTGATATTTGGGAAACAAGATCTTGGTAAGATTTTTCTAATTCGAAAATAATATTAAAATAATAGCCCTGTTTCCTCAGGGGCGTCTCTTGCTTTTTGGAGTTCAGGGTACTCCCTTTTTGGGCAAAACTCCCTATTTTCGGTCAGTGACTTAAAAACCCATTTCCCAAGTTAGGACAAACAGAAAAAGGAAAAAAAAAAAAAAAAAAAATCCTTAGCCATTGCATTCTAGACACAGGCAGGTTACATTGTCACAATAACAGAGTACACATTTGTGATTGTAATGTGTGCCTTACCGTCTCAGTCGCGCCTCTCAAAACAAATTATTAATTACACATTGCTTTAAAATGATTATTGCAGACTTTGGCTTAAATGAGCAAATGGTGTAGGATTGAAATGTCAATGAAAAGAAAAACATTTGCTTGTTTATCTAACCTTTATACTTTGAAAGCCTGCAAGATTTTCGCAAAACCTAGATAGAGTTTAGGCAGATCCAATTAATTTTGTCTAACTTGGTGGGATTCAAAGAGTGACTAATGGGTTTGAATCATGATACTTTCCAACTCATATTTATCAAAACTCTTAATACATCCTACAGAAAATGTGGGTTACAAAATCACTTAATACTTCACAAATATATGTCATCAGGGGTATCGCATAAACACAAATTGGATACCAAGAACTGCAGTATGCATCCACCAGTTTCATGAGAAGGCAGACACGTCTCTATGTTGATGACACCATTCTTTCCAGAGTATCACTTACATTCCTCATTGAAGGCCTTCTTTCTGGGCTCGCATTAACACAGGCTAAAGCAATCTTCAAGACAGAAACTATCTGATATTCCTTATTCATATCACGGGCTAGGAATGGATCCAAGACGTCGGAGAGCTGTTTAACTTCAATGCTAAGCTGAATCCATTGTACTAGATTTACTTCTGGTGAGCCTATCTGCATAGATGTTGACTTGCCAGAAATCATCTCCAGTAAAATCACTCCAAATGAGTATACATCCCACTTCTGGGACGGTTTCGTGGATTTTGAGACCTCTGGAGCCTCGTAATAATACCCACTTGTGCTTGGATTTGGTGGCGTGAACAAGTATGGAGGAGTCTGTTGCGGGGTTCTGCTTGTCGTTTGTTCCAGTTGAGATGCTAAGGATTCTTCAGCAGTATACGCAAGGCGGCTGAGACCAAAATCAGAGATGCGTGGCTCCATGTTGTCTCCAAGCAGTACATTGCTAGGCTTCAAATTTCCATGGACATACCTTCTAGGACTAAATTCATGTAGAAAAGCCAACCCTTTTGCCACTCCTTGCATAATTTTCAGCCGAGCAGTCCATGAAAGAGGCTTAAAGTATGTTACTCCTGCTCTTCCTGTTCATCCAAAAGAAAATTGTGCACAGAAGAATTGAATGAGAAGCTCAAGATAACGAAAAGGAGTAATAAAAAAAAATCAATTTCTTTAGTAGAAAAACAACTTACCATGAATTGCTGAGCCAAGATCACCATTGGATACGTAATCATAAATTAGCAGTTTCTCATTGGTACACCAGCAATAAGCTAAGAGGCTGACAATGTTTGGATGCCTGATCTTTCCAATTGCTTCTACTTCACATTGAAATTCTCTCAACCTCTGAGAACCTTCATTTTCAAGTCTTCTCACTGCCACAAATGGTCCCTTTTCAAGAACAACTTTGTAAACGATCCCCATTCTACTTTTTCCCATAAGAAACGCGGAAGCTTTCAAAAGTTGCTCTAGATCAAAATTGATTTTTGAGTCTAAGGGAACGAAAGTGTACTGCTCCATATTTTCAGACAGAGACTCCAAGTCATCTGTTTTGAAGCAGAACATCTCCTTTCTTATTACTGATTTGTCATCAAAATAACATCCTTCAATGCATCTGCCAACATTAGGAATGTAAATCTTGTTGTACCAACGAGAGAACGAGAAGACAATGAGGCAAATTCCTACCAAAGTACCAGCAACAGATGCGATCACAGCATACTCTTTCCAACCGTGGCCTTTTCCATTTTTACCAGAGCTGCTTCCTGGATCACCTGCTAAGGGTTTAACAAAAGGATTTTGCTGCAGATTTCCTGAAGGGCATAGAGTTTTCAATGGAGGGCCACAGAGAAAAGAGTTGCCGACAAAAGCTGTTGGTCCCATATCCACTAAGGCACCATTTTGTGGTATGGGGCCACTAAGATTGTTGCAAGCCAGATTGATATAAACTGCCGTAGGAAGATTTCCAAGGCTTGCTGGAATAAGACCATTGAACAGATTGTGAGATAGGTCAAGCACTCCTTGCAAGCTTGACAAGTTTCCCAGGTCACTGGGAATTGGGCCACTAAAGTTGTTGAAAGAAAGATTAAGTGCCTGCAACATTAACAAATTGGTTCCTAGCCCATCTGGTAGAGAGCCTGTGAATCTGTTTTTACTGAGAGCAAGCCTTTTCAGCCTCTTGCATTCAAATAGAGATGAAGGTATTGAACCCGTCAACAAATTTTGTGAAAGATCCATGCTCTGCAGGTTCTTCAGGTTCCCTATCTCGCTAGGAATTGGCCCAGAAAACCAATTTCCTGACAGGATTATGGTCTTTAACCCTGTTGCAGTAAAGAGTCCTGCTGGCAAGCTTCCAGAGAAGTAGTTGCTGCTCAGATTTACATGGCGCAAACCAACAAGTTTCCCACCATCGAGTTGCAGAACGCCTTTAAGTCTCATATTTGGCAAACTGACAGAAACTACTTGCTCTCTGCTGCATTCAACCCCATTCCAAGAACATGGGTTCATGTCCCCCATTTTCCAATTGCTGAGATACCTAGCTGATGAGTTTTCCAAAGATTGCTTGAAGGATAGAAGTGCATGTCCCTCATCATTTAGAGAACTCACTAGAACAATAAAATGGAATATAGGGAAACCTAGGAGAAACAATTTTGCTGCCATCACCCCCGTAAAACAACACTTTAAGGGAGTTCAAAGGAGGAGTTGGGCTTTTTCTGGGATTAACTCGCTGAGCTGAAGAAAAAAATAAAAAAGGAACAAAATAGCTGTTTTGTTTGCACTTTGCAGACCTTGCAGAGGAAAAATAGAGCCTTCTCTAGTACAATGCCTTCACTCTGCCTAACCTTTTATCTAACCTTTTAATAGACAGGAGGTAGGCAGTTTTGTGATTAAAGAGTATTGACTGGGAGAATAAGGTCAATGCAAATTGTAAAGCCATTTTGGAGGTTTGAAAGTGAATACATATATGTATATGTTTATATTTCTTCCTACTTCAAACTCCTAGTTGTGTACAAAATATGTTCCAAAATGAGGCAATTACATGCTTTTCAATTTTGATCAAGATTTAGCTCCAATCCTCCAACCATCATAAAGAACCAAAGCGAAAGTAATGATACCCCTTCCCGAATGCTTGAGCAGTACAATTAAAATCCAAAGCATGTGTCCATCACACCTCCTTTGTCTCAAAGAAAACTCAAGCTGGAATTCATTACTCTGCACTAATTGCTTCCCATATTCTGGCAACCAGCATGGCTTTCTTTTACCAGACATGTGTGTGTTGCCATGTCGAAGCAGTCCATTATAATTAATAATTACATGCAAAGTACTCATCAACACTTCAATCGTCTCTAACATAGGCATCTTTCCAGCTGCAATATTCGGTGGCCTTTGGTTCAAGTTTTGCTTAAAATTCAATTCTAGTTGAATACATACGCTGGTTTGACACATCAAAGTCTAGAAGGGTAGTGGTCTTTCAATTCAGTTTTAGCGTGATTAGTGGCGTTATTGGGTGGATGAAATAGAATGGCGACTAATGCGTAAAGTTTGGTGGATGGTTTGACTACGTGAGCTTGCATAATTCATAGACTAAGTCTAACAATGATTACGACATTGACTTTGCCTTTGCCCTGGTCCTACAATTTGCCCCCAAAAATCCTATATGATAAATTCGCCTATGGCAGGAAAAAAGAAGGAGCGAATAGTGCCAGACATAGTAATAGACTAATAGTGAAGGCTCAACGATCTGAAGACGGAATTTTTACAATGCTTTCCCTTTTCTGATGTGCATTTGTTCTGCTGGCTAATGCAACAAATGGTGAGCTATTGCATTTTTTGGTTACATTGTAAGCGATTACTATATTGGGACCAACAAGCATGTATGGAATTCTACCAAATCTATATATATATATATATATATATATATATTCTTGTTTGGTCTACATTCTACCAAATATTTTGTGGTAAGCCATGCAACAACATTTGAAGATTGGAGTAGACCAAGGAACAGAACAAGTCGTAATTGGGCTGATTTGCATATTTTGGCATGGTGCGTTTTAGAATGGTGCAACATATGGGCCGGGCCAACTAGCTTTGTTCCTTCCTATTCTACTTCTTCCATTTATTTTTTTTAATTTGTTTTTCTTAACTAGGATGTGGACAAAATAGGCCAGGATCCATAACTGATAAACCAGGACAGCAAGAATCTTCTGCTCTACAATTGCAGTGAAGAGGCTCCTGAACAAAGAAATTTGAGAATTGATGAACAAATCTTCTCCATTTAATCATTCAAGACTGAAACAATTACAATGTAGCCAAATTGCCAAAATGTTGTCAGGACTCAATGATTCAAGTTTTATATTTGAGAAGGTCCAAGCATGGCTGCCCCATCGTAGACCACAATAACAGCACTTCTAGTCATCAAAAGCTGCTCACACTGGACTTATAAAGTTAAAAGTACAAGTTTCCAATGCTTGAAGGTAAAGCTGAATGGGACCTGGAAGATGTGCATTTGTCGGAAAACATTAGACATCACTGTTAGCATTCAGTGCTTAATGAATGCAGATTTTGTTCTTTTTCCTTTTTTTCTCGCAAAATTTAAGTGCAGTCAAGTTACAGAAACTTCTAAACTTCATCATCCTTCGCAATTTTCTTGCTGGGAAACATCTTTGATAGCTTTGGCATTGCATTTGCATCTTTCTTCATCTTCTTCATGGTACTAAAGGTTTGATCTTGGAGATGCTCGTACTGGAGAGATGACTGAAGTTCGTAGCTTCACGCCTCTGCATGGTGACAAATTGCCAATAGTTTTTGAGGAGTTTCTCCTAAGTGTCTGCTGCTTATTCTCTCCTCCTGTGCTTTCCTCGCGATTATGTTTCTGGTTCCTTTGCGTTCCCTCTGCCATTCTTTCTGCAGAAAATGACCTTGCAGTTTTAAATACTTCTTGCTCTTCCTCTACCCTCATCTCTCTGGTTTCTCTTCGAGCTAATTCGATTTTCATCAATATCTCCTTCTCACTGTCCGTCAATGTTTCAATCGATGCCTGAGCTGCTGCAACCTTTTTACCTGCAGTTTATTCGGCCATGGCAGCACGTCCATCCAAGTAATCGTACTCAAACTTTGAAATGGTAATTGAGGAACTATGCCGTGAAACTGAAGCCCTGCAGCATTCCCAAGTTAGGGTCTAATGTCAAGAAATTTTCTGTGTTAATAGTAATATACCTCACGTGAATCCATTCGGGGCTTCATCAGCAAGGCACTGCTTTCAAGAGCTCAGTCTCCATACATATTAATGGCATATCTGACTGTCCCATTTCTTCTTCTATCATCCAACACTCTTCTACCCATTTCTTGTCATCTGCTCCATTGAGCGATCAAAAGTCATGAGCACTTATCAAATAGGAAGAAGCATATAAAAACCAGAATCTGGGTATGCTTCTTTAGGACAAATCTCCACTCTGCACAGCTATACAGCATCATAAACTGTCCAGAGACAAACATTCCTGGTGGACAGAACCAAACATAAAAGAACTAGATTGAGGAATCCAAGAAAAACATTTCCCGGCAGACGCTGTTTGCTTAGTTATCTTCTCTCTTAAGTTCTTTTTTGCAAGAAATCCTCGAGAATGAATCATTCACTGTTAAGGAGAGGGTTCCCAGTGTAATAGTAAGGCTATATCCAGGAAAATGGATTCCATGCAAAGATAGGACGAAAAGGCAACAGGGAGCAGCGGAGTTGAATTCTGATGCTTAGCTGGTATTGAAATCATCGCTTCAGAAATTATCATATGGACTCGGAATCCATCAGCTGAAGTGCTGAATTGGTAAGTCAACTGTCCGATACTAATTTCATTTTACAAAGAGAATAAATAATAAATTGGCGGCATAGTTGTAAAACACAAACTAATTTGGACCCCATTTTTGTCAATTTTGTTTTATATACACGAATGGTCACCAATAATCTTGGTAACAGAGATAGGGGCGCCATTTACGGAGCTGACTAATGTCATAAAAGAGTGTAAAAGCTGACGAAGCAGCGCCAAGACCTTCCAAAACCTGACATTTTGTGGAGGTGATGATAGAGCAGCGTGCTCTGCACACACCAAAGGCAGCTGATCGTCCCCGTTTTTGAACGTCAATCCCCGGGACCATCAAACACAAACCCGTTTAGTATTTGGACCACACAGCCTTAAACAACATACCAGAGAAGCTTACAGAATGTTACGAGAAAAAGGCCTGTCGTATGCCATAGAAGGGGCATTTTAGCATTAACTTTTGTAATTGAAAAGGACTCGTTCTTCTTTCTCTCTAGTGTGGACATATCTGGCAACGAGTGCTTTTGCGCTCCACAATAAGGGAATGCATCTTTTAATTGCATTGTATTTACGACCTGACTGAGGATGTTTTTAAACGTCATGACCAAATCAGAGAAAACGAGTAGTAGCACAACTTCGAATATCAGAAGTTTATGCCTTTGTTTTGATTGTCTTTTTTTTCTTTTTTCTTTTTCTTTTTTTAATATGTAAACAAGATGAAAAAAAAAAGGCTAATTTCTTCAAAAGAAAATTAAAAATTTTTGAATTGTTACTGTTATTTTGTAAAATTAAAATTATTTAACAAAAGCATATAATTAGACATTAGCAAGACAAAAAATTTCCTCATAGGAAATCAGAAAAAGGAAACTCTTTTCTTCAAATAATAATAATAATAATGAACCTTTTTTCATTGTGTTGGTTAGCATTTAGCATATCACACAACACAAATCCAAGGCCTAACTCTCTTGGCCCGCGTCTAGGCCTCTGGGGGTGGTATTTGTAACGTTTCGCAGGAAGTCCCTTTATTGGCGGCAATTTCTCTACGTCTGGCCCATTTAAATGGCTACAAGCAATTATGAACCCATAAATCAAGTAATTAATTAAACTAGCATTGTTCTCCTTGCACATGTACGCTTGTTTTGCATCTTATTTCATTTTATTTTATTTTATTCACGGTTTAAAGGGTGTTTATCGCCTTCCCTCCATCTTTATTCATTCATCGAACCGTTTACCGTGGACTCTTATGGCTGGGGTGCCACAACCATTCTTTTCTCTATTAATTTGTTTAATTATCTGTTTAAACCGCACATTACTGTTGAAATCTGTAGGATGATCCATTGGAAGCCAGCTGATTCCTCGCTGCCGGATTAAAATATATATTTTTTAAAAAAGAGAGAGAGAACTATTGTGCGGCGTGAAAACCGGAAATTCCAATGGCTTACAATTTAATAAGCTTTACTGTCTAAAATTGCAAAACTATCCGTTAGATTGTTTTCAAATACGTTTTGAGATTCGAAAAATTATCCGTTAGAAAAAATCTTCGAGTATCCGCAACCTTGGTGTCACAAAAAAAAAAAAAAAAATTTCTTTTCATCTCTGTCTCTCGGCTTGATAATCTTTTTGCCTTCAACAACCGACGCACTCTGTACAGGTTGGCAATGCTAAAAAATTCCAAAGACCCCCCCCCCCCGGAAACTAATACGCGTAGTGCACAGTATCAAAAAGAGCAATCTATGGTTGAAGTTGGAAAGGAACTGGAATTGAACAAGAAGACAGGAATTCATGAGCTCATTGTTTGCCAGCCAGAGACTCGCTGCCTTTAACTCTGTTGAAAATTAAAATAACCCTGTGCCCAAGACCTTCGGTCAGCAATTGCTATTAGATTCTGAAGTCACGTATAAAGGGCCAAAAACCTGACTTTACCATCCAATTTTTAGTATTGACTGCCATTCTGTATCATGGTAACGGGCGACCCCAGTTGGACGAATACTAAGGAGTCTTTCAATTCTCCTATTTAAATGTCAATTCTTGTCATCCTCTCCCGGAAAAAAAAAGACACGACATTGAACAATCGCTCTAAAACTGTTTGATCAGGACTTAATATTTCAAACTCAACCCAAGCCAACATCAACATATTAATAAGGGACATAAAAGATCCCTAATGCCGATGATCTTGCCACTGTCAAGAAAAAAAAAAAAAAAAGAAAAAAAGAAAAAAAAGAGGGACAAATTTCAACAAGAAGACAATTTTTGTCCTATTACCCTTTCCCAATATTAAATTAAATAGAATTCATAAAACACGTTTAATTAATATTACTTGATCTTGCTAAAGCTAATATATTGTTCACAAATGATTCCAAGCAACCAAATGTATCGCATGAATATATGTTAAAAAAATAATTATATTATATGTTATCAGGTGTGTGGTATGGTGAGAGAGCATTTGGGTTGTTAGTCTTTGGTAATGAAGAGTAATAGAAAGCAATTTATATGATTTTTTTTTTGGTAACAATAAAAAATAATTATATGATTTGAGAAATTCTAATACCTTCTAAATTAATATGTTTGTTCGTCAACATTTATGTATTTGTTTTTGTTCGTTTACTTGTTTTCACACTTCTCTGGCGTTAATCACAAAGCGGATCACCAAAGTAAACATCACGCCCGTACTTAACACCCAACACTTAGCTCATGTACATATGTATAGAGAGAGAATGTGCTCAATATTTCAAATGAGACACCCATCTATTAAAAGTTTAGACATTTATCCTGAAAATTTAAGTTTAATGTCTTCAAGATCATAAATAAAGAAATGGCATATTTTCACTAAAAATATCTTCTGTCATCAATGACTTGACACTTTTATTTTGAATTCACATGCCGAAAACTATATAATTATTTCTGATACTTGGGAACATTAAAGAAAAATTACGTAATTAGAAATGCCGAGGCGTGAGGGAAGTGCAACTTCTCTGCCTCAAAATTGTGCACTTGCTCACGGAGGTAGGGCTTTAATCAAATCATTTTTCGACTGATGACTGAAGAAAAAGAAGTTCAATGGGCTGCGACAAAAGGAAAGTGATAAAGATTGACGTGGGATTTCTTGAAATATCCGAGGGATATTGGCGGTTGTGGAGAATGAGATGAAGGTTGTTTCGTGTTGCCATTGTTCATGCTGGTTTTTTTTTTTTTTTTTCGGTTTTAAAGATTAAATAATCAACATTAAGGGGTGTCTTTATTTAAATCTCATTTTAATTCTACGATTGTTTGTCTATTTATTTAACCTTATGCTTTACGCTTGGGTAATTGTGGCAGGTCTCTAGAACATCTACAGAACTTCTTTCCAAGTTAGAAGGCCCTTTAAAGAGAAATAGAGCCCAATTAGGCAATTATTGCGGGGGTGCTTTAAAGTTTGACTAACGCTCCTAGGCCCCCAAGACGGCTGTTTATTTTTTTCCTCCAAATAATTAATTATACTGGGAGCAAGTCTAAAGATCCGAGAATCAAGGCCCCACGCATTAATCATTCACAGCTCTCTGAATATCTAACCAATGTTTACTTTACATTATCTTTTCTTAATCGCCGACTCAGCTATATTAAGGTTTTAGTTGCACAACCGCCGATGCGTCCCCGTGAAGCCGTTAGCCAAAAAATAAAAAAATTAAATAAAAAGAAAATCAAAAGGGGCGGAGAAGGAATTAAAATAAATAATATATATATACTTTAGCGTGGTGTAGCGTTAAAATTCCTGGGATTCAAAATTTAAAAAATACAGACAAATCAAATTTAATTTGATCTCATAAGAAATAAATTATATCGAAAATATTTTTCAAGCCTGTGGCAATGGTTCTTCAGTTTGACTACCGTCGTATCAGGGTAGAATGATTATCTAAAGTTTTGCCATGTACGGTACGGCTTGGGGTCAAATGACAATAGCTGGAAAGGTATTTTTCTTTTAACTCCAATTTTAACAAAATATATTCATACAAAAATTGAATTTTATGAGGCATGGGAAAGTAATTCTTTGTAAATCTTTATAATTAATTAGCTTAAAACAAAGGAATGGCCTACCTTAATGTGGAAAACTTTGATTTTTTTTCTTTTTATTAAATATTTACTTAACGTTTATCACTTTGGCTGGTGTTTGGATTGAGCGAATCATAAGGAAAGAAAAGCATGAAAGCAAAATAAGATAGGAAATTGATTTTTCATTGCTTGAAAAAAAAATAATGGAAAAAATAGCTCAAAATCCAGAGTAAATTTTCCCACGGAACCCCAAAAAAGCAATCTCACCAATTGGTAGGAAAACACGAGAAAATGTTACTGCTAGATGAGTTTTGTTAGCCAAAAACATCCTTGCCGCTATTATTATTTATTTATTTTAATCAATACAAAACATATAAATATAATTATAAATTTTCAAATACTTTTTCAGCCAGACAATTTTCAAATTTTTTAAATAAAACACAAAATTTTTTATGCTTTTTCATTCTCTCATATTTGTCTATCCAAAAGTTGAAAAGAATATTTTTTAAGTCATTCAGATTTCTTTCTGAAGAATCTTTTTCTTTTCACTTTGGATAAAAAAGTGGGTTGTTGAGAAGTGGGGAAAGTCAAGGGAAAGAGCATCGTTTTCCAACGTATCCAACGTATCATTACAACCCGCGTTTCCACCACGGAAAGCAACGGGACTCCGACAAGCGCGTTTAGCGGTGCTAGGGTGGGACCTACGTCTTTTGACATTTTGGTCATTTCGACCCCCATTAAATTCCCCGCTGCCCACCTAGACGGAGCTCCAATAATTCAAGCTATTAAATTTCCTTGCCGTCTCCACGACCCCGCCCATTACACATTCTATAAATTCCTCAGTGGACTCGCTGCCTGGTGCGCCATTCGTCTCACAAATCTTTATTTTAAAAAAAAAAAAAAAAAAGGGAAAGAAAGAGAGAAACAAAATGAAGGTCTCTCGCTTTGCAGTGTTCATGGTGCTGGTGATGGTTTTGACAGAAGTTCATGTCTCTCAGGCAGCGACATGTAACCCATCGCTGTTGACACCGTGCGCAGCGTCGTTCACCTCGTCGAAGCCGCCATCCAGCCTTTGCTGCAGCAGGTTGAACCAGCAGACTCCTTGCTTTTGTGGCTACCTCAAGAACCCTAACTTCAAAGGTTATGTTTCGTCTCCTGGAGCTAAGAAGGTTATTGCTGCCTGTAAAGTTCCCTTGCCCAAGTGCTAAATCTACACACGTCAAATAATAAACGAGAATGATAGGATGACGAGAGACCGATAGATATGGTGAATGAGACAGGATTTAGACTTCTGACAGTTTAAATTTCGTTCCATTCACTCCGTCGATCAATCCTCTGTTCCCCTTTCATTGCTCTAGGATAAATCATACCATTGAAGGCACGTACCAGTGACTTTAAGGGCAAAAAATATATATGTTATGTATGTACGAGAATTTATGTCTTTTCAAATAAAGGTGCGTGATGTACCGGGTAGAAAAATTGATGTGAATCAATATGACTACTATCATGCTTTGTTATAAAGAATTTATTACGTATATGAATATATATGGGGATATTATCTACTTTTACTTCTAATCATGCTTTATATATATATATATATATATAATTCTGAATGCAGTTTTTTATACTTAAATATCCGAGAATTCTCCGTACCATAAGTACAGGCCATTTGAGAAGGTTATTTTTACCTGCTGCTAAAAAAAAAAAAAAAAAAAAATGGAAAGAAGGAGAGAGGTTTATTTGTTTGTCTCGGTAAGGTATTCTACTGTGTGCTTGCCTTGCCTGACACTTGCTAATTGCTATGGATGCAAGAAAAGATTTACTTTCTTTTAAGGGATTCTATTTGATTTTCTATAACTGTGTAATAGAAGACTTAATATCCAGAATCGAGCCAATTAAATGTCAACATTTCTTTTGAACTAATTCCAATTTGCTTCACGGTCTGCCTATTGTGAGTCTGTGAGCATCTGAGATTTCTGTTTCATAACGTGTCGGTTCTTAGATCCCCACCAAGATCGATTGAAGTAGGGTAACGTGATAGGCAAAATATGAATCGAATTAGAAAAGCCAAAATGTCCCAAAAAAAAAAAAAAAAAAGGTCAAATTGGCCTAACTGACTTGTTAATGTGAATAGGCTTGGTGCAACTGCATATACATAGTTGAGCATATCGCGCGTGTGCTTCGTAATCTCCAAAAAGACTTTGATTAAGCTTCAATGGTGACATTTTAACCCTGATGAGAAAAAAAAATGATCGTGCACCACTCCTACATACCCTCTCAAACCATTGACGTTTGGCCCCAAACCCTTTTAAGGGTTAATGCTGAAAACTACACGCCATTTTGTTGTCAAGATGCTAAAGAAGAACAAATTTCGACGAGAAGGCATCCTACCCACCAGTCTAACAACTTACATATTCTCTTAAGAGGAGAAAAAGAGAGTGAGGAGAAAAATAGAGTAATATTTAAGGAACTTGTAATAATAAAAAAATGTAAATTAATTATATTTTATTTAATTTTATAAATAAATAAAATTGAATATAATAAAATTATTATATAACTCTTTTATTATTTTATATGTTTTATTATGTAATATATATATATATATATATATATATATATATATATATATATATATATATATATATATATATATTTAAAATTATAGTCTAGGCTGATGGGATGAAGGATACGATGTATAAGACATCCATTAATCGGAATATATCGGAGATATTTTTCCAGACTGATCGGTTTGACTACCGACGCATCGTGGTTTCGAATGATTATTTAAAGTTTTACCAATGAGAGTTTGGGCCCACACGTCAATAGTTTGAATGGGAACTTTGTTTTAACTCCAATTTTAACAGAAATATATTCGTACAATTTGAATTTTTTCTTTTTCATTAAATATCTTTTTAATGTTTATTACTTTAGCTTGTGTTTGGATTCAGCGAATCATAAAGGAAAGAAAAGCACGAAGGTAGGTCATTAAACACAAAATCCAGAGTGAATTTTCTCATGGAACCACAAAATGGCAATCTCACCAACTTGGGAAGAAACATGAGAAAATGTTAATGCTGTATTAGTTTTGTTAACAAAAAAAACTTTCTTGCCCCTATTATTATTTATTTATTTTAAATAATATGAAATATGTAAATATAATTATACTATTTTTAAATACTTTGTTCAGCTAAATAATTTTTAAAATTTTTAACAAAATCAAAATTTGTTATTTTTTTTCATTCTCTCATATTTTTCTATCCAAACGAAATTGAAAAGCATATTTTTAAATCATTTAAATTTCTTTCCGAAGAATCTTTTTCTCTGAATTTTCTTTTTTCAATACACTTTGTATCCAAAACAGACTGGGTAATTGAGAAGTTGGAAAAGTCAAGGGAAAGAGTACCTTTTTCTATCGTGGAATTACAACCCGCCTTGGATGGGTGGGACCTACCTCCTTCAATATTTTGGTCATTTCGACCCTTATTAATGTCCCCGCCGCCCACCTAAACGGAGCTCCAATAGTTCAAGCTGATAAATTTGACTTGACGTCCCCCCGACCCCATCCACTACACATTCTATGAATTCTTTTGTGGACTCGCTGCCTGGTGGTGCGCCGTTCCTCTCACAATTTTTATTAAAAAAAACAAAAGGAAAGAAAGAAAGAAACAAAATGAAGGTCTCTCGCTTTGCAGTGTACATGATGTTGGTGATGGTTTCAATTGAAGTTCGTGTCACTCAAGCAGCGACATGTAACCCATCAGTGTTGATGAGACCGTGCTTAGAGGCGTTCTCCTAGCCGTCGTCGCCATCTAGCCTTTGCTGCAGCAGGTTGAAGTAGCAGGAGCCCTGTTTTTGTGGCTACCTCAAGGACCCTAACTTCAGCGGTTATTTCTCTAGCTCAAGGGCCCTGTTTTTTCATTCTTGTTTATTATTTGACGAATATGGAACGAGATTTAGAATGATAGGATGACAGGAGATTAATGCACTAGGTAAATGGAACCTGATTTAGATCGTTCAATCATCATAACTTGATTGATAGTCTCTGTATCCAACGATTTAGATCTTGCTCGGTCAACCCCATCATAGATCCTCCGCCCCCCTATCATTACTCTATAATAAATTATAGCAGTGCCTTTAGGGGAAAAAATTTGACAGAGTTTCCTAAGTCTCTGCATGATACCCGGTAGAAAAATTGATGACTACCATCATGTTTTGTTATGAAGAATTAATTACTTACATGAATATATGTACTCCTATTACTAATTTCTCTCTCTCTCTCTCTCTCTCTTTAATGAATATCATTTGAATGTATTTTTTTATACTTAAATATTTGAGAGTCCTACGTACAATGAGTCCAAGTAATTTGAGGTCTATTCTTGCAAGAGGGACGTGTAAATTCAGCTCAACAATAACGGAAAGACTCGTCTTTTATGAGACGCAGCTGGAGTTGAATAATGCTTTAAATTTCATCCCACGATTCTTTGCCTTGGTCTCGGTTTCAACAAACTTCAATTTGCCACTTCCCTTCCATTCGTTAGTGTAGTAGTGGATTTAGAAGTGCATTTGCAGCGTGTAGGGAGGACTAGGGACTAGCGGATTTCGTGCGTGGATGAAACTCGGAGCTGGAATCCTCATAAAAATAGATCTTTTAATTGTTTGATTATTACCAAAAATAAAATTATTTCATTTCATTCACGCACACAATTTCACATGTCTCATAAGACTATATTAAAATATTATAAGCATCATTAAATACAACTGCGCGTTGAAAAACCAAAACATATCTGATCTGATTGAGAATAACTTTCATGTCTTCGTGACTTTGAAAATCTTATAGTTACTATTTGATTTTCCTTGGTGTCATTACCGACAGATGTCAACTGTTTACACGTCAAAAAGTAGATTTTTGCAATGCAAACTCCACAATTTGCTTTGATAACGATAAGGCCAATTCGATTTTCACATCTCATTCATGCCAAATAATATAATATCGATAATATACAGTTCTTTTTTTTGTTTTTTTTTTTTAATCCAAGATATTGTAATGAAGAGAATTGAGGAGGGCAAAAAGAGGTAAACGCACAGGGATCTCTGATGACAAATCATAAGAGGCATTAAACTTTTATAATAACTCTGCAATGTTTTATTTATTATTATTTTTTAATATCAAACATTCTCTCCCATGGGATGGTGGGATTGATGGAAATGTGTGGAGCCTAATGATACTAATGAAACTGCTGGTCCCTATAGAACTACTGGGTCAGACCTCTGTATCTACTGCCTTAAATAATAATTAAGATGGATTAAAGGCACTTAAGAGGTCCCGTGGACGGTTAGCCGTAGCGCTTCACAATTAAAAGAGTGCTCCCCAAGGAGTGGGCCTTTGTGCTGAAATGAAAATGAAACTTGTCCTCCTTATCGTTGTGTGATCATCCTTTTTTGAAATGGTATCGATTAAGTGGAAACACAATTACAGCAGTCTTTAAGCAACATAGAAACAGACAGGGTCATATCCCCTAGCCATTACAATTCATCTACAATCTTAGTAGTGGCATTAGCTAAAGGATGTGCTACAAAGTTAGCTTCCCTAAAAACATGTTGAATGTGCAAACAAGGAAAGGCAGAAGAGGGCAATCGGATATCAGCAGCTAATTGTTGCGTCTGGCTTGTTTCTGATTTTGGAACTTGGATAGCAACTACAACTTGTAAACAGTCAGATTCTAGGGCAACACTTCTCAAAGATAAGGACATAGCTGTTTGATTATTGGAATCTAATGATCCAGGATTGCAATTACTAACATATATTCCAGTGATTTTCAAGTAGGTGGAAGTTTGTTTTACTGTTTACAATGCAATCTGTCTTGTCTTATTGTCGAATTTCTATAACGGCAACATGTCAAAAGTGATGCCTTTGACCCGTTTGTCTTTTACAAAAAAGCTACAAGACTTGAACTATCATTATCATTATTGTAATTCTAAGCAGTGTTGTAATACTTATCTTTTTATCTATATAATTTTGATATTAAAAAAATAAATAAAAATTATTTTCTTGTCACATATAATATCAAATTTAAGTCAATTACTTTAATTTTTAAATATAAAACATATTAATTTTAAAAATATGCAATAATCTAGAAATCAAGCATTACTTAACCCTTCATTAAAAGTCTAAAGGCAACTAAGTGCACAATGCTTCCTGCGGTCTGAGAGTTGTGAGGGGATTGTCTAATCTATCATATCAAGTCTTCTCCTTGCATTTTACAAATAGATTCTTATTGTTCTTGTTCCACATTTCTCTTTCATTAAGAAATTTGTACCGCATTTTATTTTCCTCTGCACTAGCTTCTTTCTTTTATGAAGCTGCAGATGAAATAGAAATTGTGTAATCTTTGCAATTCTAATTTAGCACTATCAGAGTTGCAACAAAAAATTTTCCGAGGAGAGTCAGCTAGGACAGGGAGGATTTGGCACTGTTTAGGAGGTACAAAATTGGATACTTGATGTAAATGTTCATACTTATCGCAGTTGTAATGTCTCAGAGATAATGAACCTTAACTTACTGCAATGTCGGATGCTGAAATAATTGTTGCAACTTTTCACAGGGTACCCTTTCTGATGGACAACATGTAGCTGTGAAAAGGCTTTCTAAGTACTCTAGAAGAGGTGATCTAGAATTTAAAAATGACGTCCTATTGGTAGCAAAGCTCCACTAACATAGGCTCCTTGGTTTCTGCATGGAAAGAAATGAAAGGCTTCTTATACATGAGTTTGTGCCTAACACCTGATCATTTCTTATTCAGTAAGTACACTAATCCGCATAACAAGTCAAAATTGTTGGACATTGGGTTTTTGTTGACCAAGTCAATTGATTGATAGAATCATGTGAACCTGCAGATTGAATGAAGCATGCAAATTTGGACTGGGAATGGCGTTACAAGATCATTATTGGCATTTCATGAGGACTTCTATACCTTCACGAAGACTCTCGATTTCGTATCATCCACCATGACATCAAGGCCAGCAATGTCTTGTTAGATGCAGATTGCAGATTGCAGATTTTGGCCTGGACTGTTCGTGGTGGAGCAAAATTGAGAGAATACAAGTAGAATTGTTGGGACATGGTAAGTATCCCAAAAATCTGGACTAAATGATTTGTTATCGGTTTTGTCAACACTAGTCTCACATTCAAAAAATGAAGTCTCAGGATTAGGTGAAAGTTCCATCACACCCTGTCAATCAATTAACAGTGTCTTTAACAATGTTGATATGCGGTGTCTAACATGGCTCCAGAGTATGCAATGCATCAAATTTTTTCGTTAAGTCAGATAAATGTGCATAGTTTTCGAGTGCTAGTATTGGAGATCGTGAGCGGTCAGAAAAAAACCAGTTTCCACAATGGGGAGAGTGTAGAAGACCTTCTGGGATTTGCAAGGACGATCATTTAGTTTCATTGTTCTATTCGGCAAATTACTTTGACAATGTATCACTTAAATAAGTGTGAATGCAACTTTACAAATTTTTATAGGCGTGGAAGAATTGGAGGGAAGTCACTGCAGAAAATGTTATAGATCCCAATCTGAGTACTGGTTCAAGAATAATTAGATGCATTCACATTGGCTTGCTGTGCGTCCAAGAAGATGTAGTTGATAGACCCACAATGGCTTCAGTTGTTCATATGCTAAGCAGCCATCCTCTTACTCTACCAGTACCATCACAACCTGCATTTTTCGTGAACAAAAGCATTGTATCAGATATGTCATCCTCATTGGGTTACAGTTCAAGGGCCACTGACCTGCCACATTCCAAGATTGAAGAAGATGTCCCATTGTCAAGAATTGATGCTTCAATTACTAAGTTATATCCTTGATAAGCTTGAGTTAACGAAAGTTGTTATTCCACTTGATGCATGGAAAATTTAACGCCTTTGATTCCTCGCAATTCGTCTTCAAATCATTTCTCCTTTGATCGAATAAAGGGTCAACTTCAAATTTGAATGATTATCCAAAATGGCAATGAAATCATTTTCCAAAAACATAATTTTGTAGCCGAAGTTTAAGAATCTCAATTTCAAGTTATATTTAATTTATTAGAATAATTTTTTTAAAAAAATACAATTATTTTTTAAAAAATATAAATAAAATTTTATAATAAATTATATAAATATTTAAAAAAAATTAAATTTTTATTAACTTTTTTATTTTTTATTTTAAATTTTTAATTAAAATAAATCTTAATTAATTCTTAAAATTAATATAATCTTATAAATTTATATTAAATTATATGATAATAAAAAATTTATTACTAAATAAAATAAAATTTAAGATAATTTTTTTCATAAAATCCCAAAAAAACATTCTCACTAATTTACGAAATATAAAAAAGTTTTACTACTAAAAAAATTTTGTTAATAAAATATTTACTTATCTCTCTATTATTATTTATATATTTTAAATAATATGAAACATATAGATATAATTATATTATTTTTATTTTTTTTAGGTAAATAATTTTTAAATGTTTTAATAAAAATAAAATTTTCTATCATTTTTCATTTTCTCATATTTGTCTATCAAAACAAAGTTGCAAAAATATTTTTAAATAATGTAAATGAAGAATCTTCTTCTCTCAAGTTTCTTTTTCAATACCCTTTGTGTCCAAACAAAGTGGGTAATTAAGAAGTTGGAAAAGTCAAGGGAAAGAGGATCGTTTTCTAACGCAGAATTACTGCCCGCCTTATCACCATGGAAAGAAACGGGACTCCGACAAGCTTAAATGGGTGGGACCTACGTCCTTGAACATTTTGGCCGTTTCGATCCCTATTAAACTCCCCGCTGCCCAACTAAACGGAGCTCCAATAATTCAAGCTAATAACCTTACTTGACGTCCCCTCGACCCCACCCATTACATATTCTATGAATTCTCTTCCGTGGACTCGCTGCCTGGTGCGCCATTCCTCTCCCAAATCTTTGTTAAAAAAAAAAAAAGGAAAGAAAGAAAGAAACAAAATGAAGGTCTCTCGCTTTGCAGTGTACGTGATGTTGGTGATGGTTTTAATTGAAGTTCATGTCTCTCAAGCAGCGACATGTAATCCGTCGCTGTTGATCAGACCGTGCTTAGAGGCGTTCTCCTCGCCGTCGCCGCCATCTAGCCTTTGCTGCAGCAGGTTCAACGAGCAGAAGCCCTGTTTTTGTGGCTACCTCAAGGACCCTAACTTCAGCGCTTATCTTTCGTCTCCTGGTGCTAAGAGGGTTGTTGCTGCCTGTAAAGTCCCCTTACCCAAGTGCTAAATCTATATACGTCAAATAATAAACGAGAATGATAGGATGACAGGAGATTAATGCACTGGGTAAATGGAATCAGATTTAGATCGTTTGATCATCATAACTCGATTATTAGTCTCTGTATCCAACGATTCAGATCTTGCTTGTCATTTATCGTTGCAATACATCTTCTTAGGAATATAGTACATTTTAAGTTTGCAACATGCAGCTCCCCAAGATTTTCATGGAAGAAATGCAGACATTAAAAGTCACAAAAATTGTTAAAATATAATCAAATTGTGGGATACACACATCAAATTAATTATTAATTTAAATTATATAATATTTTACTATTCATATGTCCTTCACCACGAGTGTTCTCAAGTAATGTATGGAGTCTCTCTCCTCGTAAGCAAGCCTTATGTTTCTAGTAAACTCACATGGTGAAGGCTCGCAAGATCTTTCCTTGTTCTTCATTGTCTCACAAGTACATGTTCTACATCAATATATTTTGCTTTTTTCTTTTACTTATAACAAAAGGGTTAAAATAAAAAAGGAATTAAATTGTTTTTTTTATGTCATTTCAATTATTCTGCCTTCTTTTTTGTCATAGTTTTCTTCCCAATGAACAAATTAATTAAGTAAATATTTAATGGCACTAAAAATTTATGTCTAATAGGAAATTGTGTGAATATTGCGCTTCATTGTCATTTTGATAGTTTTACTTACTTAAGCAGGCACAAAGCAATGACTAGAAACAAGAAGAATAATAAAAAAGGAACTCCAAGATGCATAATTGAAGTAAACCACACAGAAATAGAGTAAAATTTGGAGAAATAATTTAATTGAAATTATTTTAGAGAAATTTTGATGAGTGTATATTTAACAAATCATATTGGTATATAACGTTCTAACCGACAGCGCATCACCGCTGTATCCAAAGAAGGCAATTATTGGAACCCTTGGGAGAGATTCCCTGACCTTGCTGGCGAAAAACATTATCAATTCAGGTAAACCATTGGCGGGCTTACATCCAAGCGAATAATTAAGTTTTCAAGAAGTCGATACTCAGAGACTTTTTCGTAGTTAAGAGGGCACTGATGGAGATCTAAAACAACGAGTCTCTCGGTATACCAAAGTCAGCGTCCATACAAGCAACCTAAAAGTGTGGACTCGTGATTCATCCTAAGAGGTTGGAGGTGTCTATTTTATAATTAAGCAAAGTAGTTAAGAGGTAGCGTCTATGAGTACTATATCTTTTTCACTTTATGGTACGATTCAAATCGGTATCTATAGGTTTTCCAATTTTTTCAATCAACCTCTTCGTGAGCCCTATATTCCACTGTTCATTGAAAATTTTGCTCTTGTCTAAATCGAAATTAGCTGCTCATTTTATCTCTTTTAAAAAGCAATTTTGAGAACATCTGGAATTTAGTTTGAGAAAATATATATTTTTTAGAAATGATTATTTTTATCGATACAACAGTTTTTTTTTTTTTAAAGATATTGTAATGAAGAGAACTGAGGAGGGCAAAAAGAAGTAAAAGCACAGGGATCTCTGATGACAAGTCATAAGAGGCATCAAACTTTTATAATAACCCAGCAATGTTTTATTTATTTATTTTTTTTTATTATTATTTAATATCAAACAGTCTCTCCCATGGGATGATGGGATTGATGGAAATGTGTGTGAGCGTATTGGTACTAACGGGATTGCTGGTCCCCGTGGAACTACTGGATCAGACCTCTGTGTCGGCTGCCTCAAATAATAATCAAGATGGATTAAAGACACTTGAGAGGTGCCGTGGACGGTTAGCCGTAGCTCTTCACAATTAAAAGAGTGCTCCCCAAGGAGTGGGCCTTTGTGCCGAAACGACAAAAGAAACTTTATCCTCTTCATCCTCTTTATAGTTGTTGTGTGATCGTCCTGTACCATAGGCCCACCAATGGTAGAAATTGTTTTAATACAATTTTAAAGATTAAAATTTTTATTTAAAATTAAAAGTTAAAAATTTAAATAAATTTATTACTAAAATTTGTCAATAATAGGTGTAATGTAATCCAATTGAGATATATATACAAAATCTGACCCAATTCTCTTTGACTCTCGGTGACAGCCCATGTCCATAGACAGTGCGAGTTTAGATACCCAATCCGCTGCCCAATTAGCCTTTCGATAGATACGCAGTAGCCTAATCTCCCATTGTCTCAAAATAAACTCTCTGTTGCTCTAATTATTTATTTATTTTATTTTGAACAATGCTTTGTAGTTTGTACCAGCGAAGATTAATAGTAATAAATAAATAAATAAACATTTCCGCGTCCAATAAAAACTTAAACCTTGATCAACAAACTGCAAGATAACACTTTCTACTTTGACTGAATTAATTAACTATTCATGCTAAACTCACAGCTCTGGGGCTATAGTAGTAAATTGCCAGCACCTTAATAGTCTCTTTCTTGAGTCAGACCTGTTCGTGTTAATCTAAAATCCCTCGGCGGTTGGGAATCTTAGGTGTCATAAATTCGGCAGCCTATTAGTAGGTGGGGAAATTGGGTAAACAATGCTAGTTGATGTAACAAAAATTGCTTGCATTTGCTCCCTGAAATATCTACTTTAATTCCATCGTTTCAACTAGAATCGTCAATGAGAGAAAAACTGCTAACGTCCAAACAATAGCATTAACCAAACAACCAATGTCATCCTTCCACCAAAAGAAAAAAAAAAAAGTCCATTTTCTATTATGTCCGGTAGTCCCCATTGAACCATCCAAAATCATATCGCAATCTCTAGTACCTCAATTTTTCTCGTACCACTTGCTCTGTGCCTGAAATGAAGAACCCACTTCTGCAATTTTCTCCACCCTTGACCTTAGCTATTGTGTTCTTGATCATCCTTGAGATGCTTCCTTCATGTCTGTGTGACCGGCATGCAGACTGCAGCGCTGAGTTCATCTGCGGAAATACTAGAGCACGCTTTCCTTTTTGGGGACATGGGCGCCCTCGTGGCTGTGGCGTTCCTGAGTTGGAGCTCAGGTGCGCGAACGGCATAACCTCGATCCGATTTAACAACATAAACTACTTAGTGTTGCAGCTCAATCAAAGTACTCGAATTCTGAATATTGCAAGAGAGGACTTCATGAATGGATTCTGCCAGCCTAATTTTGTCAACACCACTCTTGATCCTGGTCTTTTTGAGTACCTTCCTGGTTATACAAATCTCACGTTTGTTTATGGCTGCCTGACTTCAACACCTTCTTTTATACCTTCCTCTTCTCTATTCAACTGTAATGCCGACGGGCTTCCAAATGGTCTTGTCCTTCCAGGAGCTACCGGCCCCGGCCTTTGTAACAGCAGTGTCTACGTGCCGGTTTCAGCAAGTTGGGCAGAATTTTTGGGCTTTTCAGTGCTGGAAAATGACTTGAAAAAAGGTTTCGAGGTGAGGTGGAAAATTAACAACACAGAATGTGACAACTGCATCAATTCCAAAGGAGCTTGTGGTTATGATTTGATCTGGAATCAACCTACTTGCTACTGCCGAGGTCAATCAAGTGGATCGACAGCTTGTTCATCATCATCCGAAAGTCCTGATACTAAGCCAGGTATGATGCTGATTAACTATTTCAGACTGTTGCATAAAAAATTGAACTGTCTGTTAACCCTCTATGCTAAACTATCGGAAAATATTAATTGCGTGCAAGTTTCCTGACGCGGTAGTACAAAAAGTTTTGCGTTCGCATTATTATGTCGATTGGTAGCAATGAACAGTCATTATGGTATCACTGCCACAGCAAGGAAATAATAGTGTATAATACATTTTTTCAAAACAGATCGCTTTCCGTTAGCTAGTGCATTTTTAGCTAGAGCAAGGACATGATAGTGTATATTATTCCCTTCTAGAACGGCTTGTAGTCCAATAAGGAGGCTGAAACTGCCGAACAAGACTGGTAAAACAATTTTTATAACGAACGCCATATCAATTTCAATGACGTTGCTGTAAGATCAACCAGTCATAATTTCGTTAACGTGTACGTGTTGACAATGTCTAGGAAAACAGAGAGCAACTTCGGCCAGGTATATTTTTCTTGTGTTCAAGGGAAGTATCTAACAACTAAAGAGACTCCTTCTCACGAATTAGGAATTCACCAAATTGCCCATTTTGTAGATTACGTTAGTTTTAATCCCCTAGAATTCTCCATTTCTGTGTGGTCCTTCCCGGAGCTTATTGGTGATGCTATTAGTCCTCACGAGTGCCCTCAAGATCAGATTAGCTCCAGTTGCATTTTTCCAACCTTCACATTTTGATTAGCCCCTCATCTAGTTGCAAGAGTGAAGGATAGCTCTCCATCGACTATAGATGTAAACTAATATAAAGAAATTATTATCCATTTGAGTATCTTTCTTAGGAATATCGGCCACTAGGCACTTCGCAACTAGTACTGTATGCTTTAATCCTCGGAAGGCAACCACAAAGCGCCATCTGTGGATGAGATAATCAACCAAATAATTCTCGATTATTTTTTTTTATCTCACGTGGTAAATAGAAGGGGACACTATCATTTGCTCGTCGATTTTAAGGGGATTTACAGTGTTCGGCCTGCCCGTGAATATTGGTTCACGGATCTGAAGTGCACTTTACCATACGGAAGGCACGGCTTGACAGGGAACATCACGGTGGCTGATTGTTTTCTGTGCAACAGATGACCTCCGGGTGACGGCTATATGGCGCTGAAGGGGTCCATTCAATGGTTTGACTAATGGGCATTAACTGATCTGACAAGAATTAGACAATAAAAAAATGAAGACTTCAGGTGCTCCAACTTTTTTAATGGGTCAAGCATCCAATGAAGGAAAGTCTTGGCAAAACACGGATGGAAAAAACGTTAAAGTGAATACCATAAAATACTGACCCTTCCTGCCACGGTAAATACCCGAAGTGAGCTGATCTAGAAGCCTACAGCATAATCGACTGTTTGACTTTTCCTCTCATTTTCGCCATTTGCCTTATTATTTATCTTCACCACACACCAGTTATTTAGGTACTTTCACATTGTTTATACTCAATTTGACCGCCTCCAGCATCTTGAACGACATTTTTTCCAAGCTCCGCCCTACAATTCTTAGCATGATGTGTGAATTCTGGTATGAAACATTGAATTATAGTGATAATGTGATGTAAGTTGTTCTAGAAATTCCAAGCAATAACTCCAAAACCTCCTGCTTTTAACGGTCATTGCTTCTTAGCTAAAAAACGTGTCGCAATGAATCAGCTATAATACCTAATTATCAATGAGTCCAGGCATGCAGAGTCCTTTTCAGTTCCGTCATCCTCTACATTGAACTCTGTATCTCCTGTTTATTCCCATGTTCTCTGTCCTGGAAATATTTAGAAAAATGCATGCCAAGAATCATCCCCACACCTTTCTTTCACTTTTGATGATTTCTTTGGCCTCAATCGCCGTTCAAGTATCTTTGTGTGATGATGATTACAGATATACAAACTGCAGTCAGTCAATTGACTGTGGAAACATTAAGCCTATTAGATATCCTTTCTGGGGAGTAAACCGAGCAGATTATTGTGGCAGACCTGGATATGAGGTGGATTGCCAAGATAATGTCCCAGTGATCACAGTGCTTTCGAATAAGCTCAGAATTCTGGACATCATCTACGAAAATCAGACACTTAAGGTAGCCAGGGAGGACTTGTGGTCCAATACCTGTCCTGTGGGATTCTATAACACCACCCTTAATTTCACCATCTTCAATTACGCCCCAGGCCTTACCAATCTCACCTTACTCTTCGACTGTCCTTCTCTTATTAGTACTCAAATAGAAGGGATTGTTAGTCTAAATGATTGCTCCATAAACGACCGAACAATAAATGCTTTCTGTGTTCTATCGGATCTTCCATCCAGTCCGTGCCGTTACAGTGTCAAGGTTCCTGTCCTAGAAACAACTGCTTCGACGTTGTCCGACAATATAAAAGAAATTACTAATACATTAGATGAGGGGTTTGGATTGCAGTGGCAAATCAGTAATGACCAGTGCAACTCGTGCATGGAGTCTGGTGGAAGTTGTGGATTTAATCGGACTGCAGATCAATTTACTTGCTTTTGCCATGATCGGCCTAATGCAACTGCATGTCCTACCAGGCCTGGTATGTGTCCTGTCCTCTTCATGCTTTTTTGTTAGTTTTCAGCAGTCAATTTTTCCATCTCGTTTCTGCAACATGAGATTAGACTCTGTTTCCAACGTAGACAACGACATTAAATGAACTAAATTTCCAATATCTATGGCCCCGATCAGCACAGTAGTTATCAATTGACATAATTGTAACGGAGCGTCCCACTGTTTCACAGAAGTTAGCGGCCTAGGAACCTATTCTTTCAGCAACAAAATCCTCTTTAGCCATTCTCTGCTCCTACTCTCTCATGAAAGGCTTAACAATTCCATCTGTCACAGCCCTGCTAAACCCATATCTTGATTGATGTTTTCCAATGACTTGATTCTAAACAAAAGAAACTCACCTGATATTCCGTGCCTTGGCGGACCACATGAAGGCCGCACAACCAGAAGAAGGCCACAGAACACCTGTCTAATTAAACAGCTTAAATCTGATGTTGCTTGAAGCGGGGTGTCATCTTCTTTGTTCAGTATGGGCAAAATAAATAAATAAATAAATAAAACCCTTGTAGTTTCAATTTTAATTTCAGGTCCTGGTCCTAAACTCATGCCCTGTTCCCTTTCACATCTAAGGGTCGCCCTTCCACAAATGAACCCACCACCCCCAATAGCCTCTCTCTGTTTATCACCAACACCAATGCCACGCATGGCATTCTCCATCGATGTTACGGCATCGTTCTTTCCCAATGACTTTTCAACTCTGCCCCACCCTCCTCCTTGAGGCAGAGCTGGGTAATTCCAAGAATGTCCAAAGCAAGAGTTGCTTCTTGGTGTTGCTCACGGCTTCTCCAATTTGGCATCCAGACCAACCAAGAACCTACAAAAAGTCTCCATCCGAAGCACTCTTGTTCACGATCTACCATGCTACTTAGCGTTCAACTTCCTGAGCAACTGGTATATCCCCCTTAACGACAAGTCAGAGTCCGATATATCTCGGTCAACCGACTTCTATGGTAGCAGAGGTGAGGCTGTTTTTGCCTTAAGGGCCTGTTCACCAATGGTTGCTGCTGGGCATTGAGATATTAATATTGCAGATCCTAGAATGCCTGTGGCTAATTGATTTTCACTGTGATAGTAAATGAGTGTCCACTGAACAATGATATCTGTGAGGTCATTAATTGGTGTGCTTTCTTGATTTCTGCAGGGAGCAAATCTAAAGGAGTATCAGTTGGAGTAGGTAAAATTATGTTCCGCTAATAACATATTCCGAGTCTTCTGACACTCTTGCCTAGGGTAGTGATAGAGGAAAAAACCTGAGCAATCCTTTTCTTTCATTCAGGAGCTGGCGTAGCTGGTGCAGTCTTGGTTGGGATTTTGCTTGGCGGCTGGTGCTTGGTTATCATGAGAAGGAGGAGAAGTAAAGCTCCCCAAATGGAGATCAAAGACATGCCCGAGCCTTCTCCTTCAAGCAAAGACTCTCCCACAACGACAACTAATTTCTCTCAAAGCACTTCCTCTTATCCTTCCTCGAAGTCTGACATTGAAAAGGGAAGTTCATATTTTGGAGTTCAGGTTTTCAGCTACAATGAACTTAGGAAAGCCACTGATAATTTTGATTCTTCCAAGGAACTTGGGGATGGTGGCTTTGGCACAGTATATCTTGGTGAGAAGACACCATGCTTTTTATCTACCCAAGTATCCATGTCACATGTTTTGTGAATCATGATATCCTTCTCTCAAGTGTGGTGGTTAACTTGTTACTTGTTTGATGATCAGGTAAACTCACTGATGGGCGTGTGGTTGCTGTGAAACGCCTATATGAGGGCAATATGAAGCGTGCTGAGCAGTTCATAAATGAAGTTCAGATCCTTGCTAATTTAAGGCATAAGAATCTGGTGACACTGTACGGATGCACCCCCCGACGTAGCCAAGAACTGCTACTTGTCTATGAATACATTCCTAATGGAACTGTGGCTGATCATCTTCATGGAAGACGAGCAGACTCTCGATTGCTCACTTGGCCTCTTCGGCTGAACATTGCTATTGAGACAGCTGATGCACTGGCATATCTCCATGCTTCAGATGTAATACATCGTGATATCAAAACAAACAACATTCTGCTTGACAACAAATTTTCTGTGAAAGTTGCCGATTTTGGTTTGTCAAGATTGTTCCCAAATGATGTCAGTCATGTGTCAACTGCTCCCCAAGGGACGCCTGGCTATGTTGATCCTGAGTACTACCAATGCTACCAACTAACTAACAAGAGTGATGTTTACAGCTTTGGTGTGGTTTTAATTGAGCTGATATCTTCTTCAGAAGCTGTAGACACCAAGAGGACAAGGGAGGATATTAATTTAGCCAACATGGCAATCAATAGAATCCAAAATCATGCAGTGAATGAGCTAGTTGATCCATGCCTTGGATTTGAAAAGGATTTTGCAATAAAAAGGACGGTAACCGCAGTCGCTGAGTTAGCTTTCCTGTGTTTGCAGCAGGAAAGGTTAATGAGGCCAACCATGGAAGAAGTGTTGCGGGCTCTAAAACGTATTGAGAAAGAATATCTTGGATCAGGGAAGGCAAAGGTAGTGGATTTCAGGAAGGATGATGTTGGGCTTTTGAACCATGTTCCTATCCCACATTCGCCAGACTCCGTTGTGCAGCATAAATGGGTTAGCAGCTCCACCACGTCTGATTCCTTTTAGCAGTTGAGGTTTCCTTTCTTTCTGGCTTCAATTTCTGCAATATTGTACACCCATTACTAGAGCTCCAATGACTGGGTTTAGTTTTCATTCTCTTTTCATTTCGTAAGTGTCATTTTTGTCGCCTAAATGTGCTGCAAAACTTATGGATTAAAGCTTAGGCCATGTACATACGAAATAAAACCAATCATTGCTACTACTTGGTGGGTTGAGCTAGACATGTCATGGTAGTAAAAAGAGAAGGCACCAAGCTTTACTAACAAGCTAAAATTTTTCTTGGCCTCTCTTGTAGCAGTTGAAGGTGGACAGACCAACTTGATCCAGCTCTGGCGAGCTACCGACAGTGGTCAACTTGTTCGGATATTTGGCAACTAAGACCCAAGTTGATTATTTGCTCTGATATGTTGGCTCACAGGGACCTACGTTGCAGTCTCCTCCTCGTGAAATAAAACCACAATTCACTTCGGATCATCTTCTTGATGCTTACTGATCATAGATGCAACTGTCTGTTCCTGTACAAGTATATTTGGTGAACTCCGGGAAGATTAACATGTAAAATTTTACTATCTTGAAATTTCACGTCAAACTCAGAGCTATAGTTATAAACTGAATATTATAATGTGTTAAACATATTTTTTGTCGCCATAATATATAGAGATTGATAATATATTTGTATTAACAAGTACGTTGAGATTAATTCTTTTCCTTCTAACATTGTCAACAGTTTTTCATTTGCTCTTATGAGGAGAACATAAAGTAATTTTTTTTGTGTGAAAGAATGACCAATTCTAGTTAAATTTATCTATCATATACTTAATAACAAACTCTACACTTAATAATTTTTTAAATTCATATCTAAAATTTAAATATAATCTTGTTTTTTTATAACATATTTAAGAGATAAATATGGTCTATTAAATTATTTTATAATATATAAGTTTATAATTAAGTGATTTAATTTTTAAATTAAAATAAAAAAAAAGTAATTAATAACAGTATAAAATAAAAAAAAAATAATAAATAAAGGGCATGTCTTTGCTTCTAAATGGCAAATTGTTGCTATATTCTTGCTGGTCCACAATAATTGATATTCATTTTTGTTATATTGATTATATTAAATAACTATTGTAAAGTATATGTTAAAATATAACATGTAATTTATATTTTATATTTTATTAAGTAAATTAAATTTTTAGTGAAAATAGAAAAGACAGACACATTGTTTTTAAGTTTTCCCCTGTTGAATTTCAGGAAACAAATGATATGTCTGCAACGACAGGGAAAACGGGCGAAAAATTGGAAAATACATTACCAATTGCATTATATCCGTGCCGTTGGGAATATTTTGGAGCGACTTAGAGCCAACTGCCGATTTGCTGTCTTCTATCACATCCTGCTAAGAATTAAAGCCGAACGAGCCCACCCAAAACTTACACCGACAAACAGGATAAAATCAGACTAAAAACACAAACGAAATAAAATGGGCAAATCCAAACACTGTCCTAAGATCTCACCCACTGTATACAGGGAGATGGAAGGGCACGTCTCGCGCTCCGATGGCGACTCCGCACAAATCCAATCTCTTGGGCTTAGCCACTCAATCACGGTCCCGGGAAGCCCCATGCAGAGCCCGACGATGAGCCCCGTCATCCACATCCGCCGTCGGCGGAAGACTCTCCGAATGCTGCTCTCCCGCGCCGCCGATCCACGCCGGAGGTTCCCCAGCCCGGATGACGAGAGGAAGATCCGGGAGGAAGAGGATCCACCGGAGAAGCGAGTGAGGAGGAAATTGAAGGATTTATTCATGTCATCTCCGCTGTTTGAAGATAATGGCAATAACCAGGATGGCAGTGATGCACGATTGTTGCCAGTTACAGGATGTGTCCGCGGCGGTGGGAGCGGAGGCTTCGCAGGGCGGCGCGGTGGAGCTGGTGCGCTGAGAGCGGTGTCGACGACGTTTAGACATAGGCTGCTGAAGAGAGCGTGGCGACCGGTATTAGTTACGATCCCGGAGTAGTTCTCCAGCAGCCAATCTTCTCTGGAAAAAAAAAAAATAATAATAATAATAATTAATATATATATATATATATATTTTTTCGCTTTTCTCCATTTCGAAAACAAGTTTCCCTTAAAAAAGAATGCGTAGCGTTATTTTATTTTTTAATTTTTTAGGAATATACCTTCTGTAGTAATTTAATTTAATAATTAATTGAAATTGCAAAAATTTTTAGAGTGAAATTAACAGTCTGGTCTGTGGCCTGCTAACATGCACCGGGGCGGTCCGATGCCGCAAATTGTTACCTCGACATGGCCGCTGGACTTGAAGGGGGAAGAGGGCGCATTGTCGGGGTTAGGCGCATGTTAGCATGCACTCTTTTTACTGCAGTAAAATTGGATCATTTTCCCATCGTAGTCTTTCTAATGAGCTGTTTCATTTATAATATGGGCGCTTAAAACAATTTCCAGAAAAAAAAAAAAATTGGAAACTTAATTTATTCATATATACGTACTTTTCATTTTTTAAAGATTTTGGGACGGAAGTTTTAATGTTCCAATTGCACGTGATGCCAAGCAAAGTGGTGGCTCAACAGAAAAGATCAAGAAAATGCTTTTTTTTTTTTTTTTTTTTAACTTTTTGTATGGTTTGGCCTGTTTCAAGGCTTTCAAGTAACTGATGAATCGGACAAATATGGCAGAATGGAGACAGAGGGTGGGGGAGGTGGGGAAATGGAGAAAGCAAAAGGAAAGATTGAAAAAACCAACAGCTGCCCAAATCGAGAAGCTTAAATAGGGTACTGCTTATCTTTGCGCAATTACCAACCCTCCACTGTTCTTCGGTTCACCCAATGCCCCCTTCTGTTTTCCCACCTCCATGAGCGTAAGTGGGAGCGTTGCGTCGCAGGCTTGCAGCCAACTGCCAACAACTGGATAGTTTTTTCTTTCTTTGAATTTTTTGAGATGTACAAAACAAATGTAATTGAGAACAAACCAATTAGATTGGATCAGCTTTAGATCAGTTTTAAGTTTTTATGGGGACAAAGTAGCAGAATTGGTTGAGAGAGGTGGCTACAGTGTGTAATTGTGGCGACACTTTGATTTGTTGTGATTTTAATGGTTGCTGTCACCGTAGAATACGATTGGGGGCATTCCCCTTATTCGCCCATTTGGTGAGAAAGACTTTTGGTAAAGTAATTTAAAATTATTAAATAGCTTTGTTAAATTTACTTCTATTTACCTAGAACGTTTTGTCTTTCTTTCTTTCTCTTTTTTTTTTTAAATCAGCTGCCGCCAAACTTGCTACGATTCGTCCATATCGAGCACAAATGTACCTCAGAAATTAGACAATAAATGTCTTTCTAGAACTCAAGAAACGGATTGTGGGAAGCAGAAAGCATCTCTTAGAACAAACATTTTAGTCGAGGGCATTACAGCTTTGGGAAAACCGGAGATAATTTAGAAAGAGTACAAACATATCGAGAGGCATCTTAAACAATGGGCAGAAAGCCAACCCAACGAAGCGCTGAAATGTAACAGCGATTGCAATGGGGCACGCAAATGACTATTATTCCACCTTCTTGCCTTCATCTTCATCCGGATCGCGAAGGGTTCCTAGCATCCAATCCATCCATACGGTATAATGACCGTAATTGTGACGGTAAGTAGTGTGGTGAATTGTGTGGTAGCCAGCGCCCATTACAGGCCACATTTTGGCATGAATGCAGTCATGAATGTTTGTCGTCCATACACCCTCGAGGAATAAGAGGCCTATGTGCGACCTTAAATGAGTTGGGATAATAAAGAGTGCCATAACATGAGGTACTGCTTGAAGTATACCATCAAGTGGATGAAATGCTAGACCTAAAAGAAAGCAACCTCCAATTAGTCAACCAAATAAAACCTAAATAAAAGGAACATTGCTGTCTCGCACAAATGAAAATAATTCAATAAAGTAGATTGACCAAGATAAAATGATACTATCCACATGATTTTTCCTTTTTAATGATCCATTACTAACTCATTAATATAACTTCTATGATGAAAGCAATTCCCAGGATGTTGATGCAGATCAAAAAAAGTTGCTCTACCCTGGGTTTAATATGTAATGATTTTAAAAGAGATGTTTTACAAACAATAAAGCTGTACTTAAGAAACCATCTTTCATGGTCCACTCTTTTTCCAAACAACAATTGTTGTCCACAAATCACACCATTCTTTATAAGAATTCAACTTCAGCCAATATCATTTCACAAAGGGAAAATAGGATTTTGGATAAAAACTGACACCTCTAAAGAGGCCAGCCAACAGTTTATAATTCTTTTTGCTCTCACTTCTAGGATGTAAACATGACAACATTCGAACAGGCTAATTAAATAATCAAAACAGCATAACTACAAGATTAAGGGTCCCATACTATAAGAACAATTTTAAATCTTTATTTATTGCACCAAGAAAAACATGAAATCTTGGGCAAAGTGCCCATTTATCATATTCTCCAAACACCCAATAAAAACAAAGAGATTGAAAATAAAAGTTGTCATATATTGCAAAGATTCCCATTTCATGGCTTAACTCCACTTAAGACCACTTTTCATCAACCAACTATAATGGCCACATTATTTGTATGTTTCTGAACTCATAGGCATCAATAACCCAACAGACATTCAAGTCAACCAAATTCAGCCATACCATGAGTGGATTAAGAACTTACCAGCAAAAGGAGAAAGAGTATTCTGCTTGTTGTAGATATGATGAGTAGCATGAAGGTACTTGTACAAAGGTTTTATATCATGCAATTCTCTGTGCATCCAATAGATCCCAAACTCCACAAAGACAAGATAAAGGACTAAATAAACAATGTAGGCAAACCATCCAACATCAGATATACTAGCAAAACATTTTGTCCAGCCATTTTCAATCATAAACTCGGAAACAGTTGGAAGAGCTGTGTACCATGGCATAGCCTTCATAGCAACATAAATCTGTAAGACCATGGCTTTGTTTGAAGGGATGGCATCTGCAATGAAAATGTTTCAAGTAGCCAAAAATACAAAAAATGGGTATCATTGTAGCACTGTAAGACTACAAATTTTAAGTCAGGCAATGGAAAAGGTTCTAAATGAAAATTCAAATGCTACATAGTAGCTCTACATCCTAAGGTGCTATCATTGCTTATGGTCCTAATTGTGTGTCTGAGAAAACAAGTGGCCAATTCTGAGGGCGCACACAGAAAGGATAAGGTGGCAATTTCCTTTTTACATAATAAATTCCCACTAATCAATTTGCAGCTTTTAAAAGTCACACTTGCTAAGGCACAAAAATTGTAGAGAAATTGATTGAAGAGGAACCAGTGTAACATAGACGTAAATAAAGAAAATGAAAAAGGTCATTTTCTGCGCACATAATAACTTTTAAGGTCATCCCATAAACAACTAGTAAAAACTTGTGAGAAATAGCAGATGTACAAAACAAAAGGGGGAAAGTTTCTTTTAAATGATATTCAACTTTCCAGGTCTAATAACTAGCCCCATGGTCAGAAAGTAACATGCATTTGAATTTCCTCATCACCCTTAGATCGATGAGAAAACTTAGACTGCTATAATTTTTGCAATTGTGTTGATTTCTAGCAGCTGCAGCTCATCTAAGCTAGATAATGGTTAGAGTTTAGGGGTTTCTGTGTTCACCACAAACCAAAATATGCGGTCAAGATGATTGCTTCATAAATAAATTTCTGAGCAACCATGTTGAAACAAAGACAGAAACTTTACAAGTCCATTGTCTGCACATAAAGTGAAGGGGAAATCATTGATATACATCGTCATATTGTCCCACAAGGCCACAACTGATAGTCTATCAACCACGAGAATGACCAGAGTGAGATTTAATGGAAATAGGTGCATTGCAGCTACTGAATTCATACTTTTGACATAGAGAGCGAAATGAAGATTGGATTTTTTATACAGAGAATAAATCAATAGCACGAAGAGTGAGATAAAAAAAAAAAAAAAACAGAAAGAGCCATCTGCTCACACCAATCAATAGAGTAAGAGCTTAACAATTCAGATTTGATAGGCAACAAATCACAAAACTCTATCACACATTGAACATGCAAACTTCCAAAGAAGCGACATTCAAGTAATAGAGAAAGGTAAAAGGAGGAAAGGAGATGAAGTAGAGAAAAGGAAACGAAAAGAAAAGAAGGAACATTAAGATCCAAGAATCAAGATAACAAATCGACAATAGGAGCAAGATTCAAATTCAACAGGATCTTCACTTGCCAACCAAAAACTCCACTGGAAAGGCAGATAAAATTGGGAAGGAAAATAGAGATAATTAAAAATATCTTCACAAAGAAAACAAGTCAAACGCTGTCCATGCAATTGACTATAAAGAGAAATTTCCCAGATTCCAAATCAAAAATGAAAAAGAAAAGCAGAGCCCAGATTAAAAATCTAACAAAAGAGAAAAGAAAAAATCCTATCAAGAACATACACGATGCACAGACAGACAACGTTAATGAGATGTCTATTGTACAAAAACGCAACGTAATTGCTTGTACCTTTAGGGACATAAACGTTGCGCTTCACGTAGTAGATATAGAAGCACCAGAGGACGCCAGAGACGACATAAGTGAGGGTTCCGGCAATGAAGTTGCGGAGCCACGTCTGGAAGAAGTTCGGCAACGGGGTCCACCAGCTCGACGGCAACAGGTGGCCCAGCACTATGTTGTTATACATTGTCGTCTCGTCCACGAACAGCTGTAGATACTCTTTACCGCCGTCCATCGCCGGCCACCCAGATTCTCCGGCTAAAATTCCCCGCCGGCGAACGCCTATAGATAGCTGTAGAGAGTTAAGAGATCGCTAAAAGAGAGACTGTCTTTGAGGTGGAAATATCATCGATATGTATAAAAATTGAGGAGTAACTCAATCATTCTAATTTATATTAAAAATTATTTATTAAAATAACATAATTATTCATCACAATAATAAAAAATATATAATAAATTAAAAAATAAATTTATATATATAATATTATTAAATTAAAATGAGTGATTAAAATTTTTTATTTACTATTATTTTTATATTTATTATTTTTAAAATATAATTTATTTATAATTTTATTTTAATTAAATTTATTATATTATTTTTACGTTAAATAATAAATAAATTATATTTTTAATAAAAAATTAAAATAAAAATCTCCTTATTTTTTATGATAATAATGCCAAATGATACCACGTCGTGTACATGTGCGAGATGCTGTTCATTGTTATTGTCGGTTTGCGTACGTCTGTAAATATCCGACCCGAGGAATTATATGATGAAACGACGGACCATCATTGGCCTATGTTGCCTGGATTTGGCTTCTCTTTATTTTTATTTTTATTTTGAATTTCATTAGGCGGATAAAGATAATCAGACACAAGTGTGACACGAAGTAAAATAGTGTATGGACATCATATCCTAAAAAATTATTTTTTGAATATAAAAAATAAATTCACATTTTAAAATTTTAATTTTTTTAAAAAATATATAATTTTAAAAAATATAATTTTTTTAAATCAAAATTTAATATATTATCTTATTTTTATATAATTCTCTTCATCTATTAATATTTATCTTAATTTTTTAAAATAAAATTTAAGTATATCACAAATTTTTTAAATTTTTTTAATAATTTAATTAAAAATAATTTAACCATTTTATTTTTAAAAAAATAATAAAATTATTTTTATATCGTCACATTAATTTTAAATTTTAATTTTAATTATAAATAATAAAAATTTAAATAAAAAATAAAATGTAAACAATACATTATGCCCCTTAAGTTTTATAATTTCTTTTCTTTTTTTAAAATTCTTCTTTCGGGGATTAAAATATGTCCCTTCAAATATTTTTCCTTTTATTGACCAATCCGACTCCAACGCAGAATTACAATATAAAATAGAGTATCCAAATCTACAGTAGCAAAACTCTTGGACTTGATCAAAAGTTTAATTTCCGCATTTTAAATTTTTACAAAATATAAAGTTTAATGTATATGAAAAAAAATAATAATAATGTTTAAGAATATATCCTTATCATAAGTTGACAACATCATTGTCATTGACCTTAATGAATACTTGTTAATATAGCGATGACAGGAGCATTTGGTTTTCGTGAAACCCCAGTGTTAGTAACGAAGTTTAAAAGTGAATGAAGGAATCGATTCCAGAACGACCACCATAGACAATAAGCTTCTATGATTTAAATTTAAAAATAAAATATTTACCTATAATTTTTAAGTGTCTGATATTATGTAAGGATTGCACAGTTGCACATGCATGAAACGGATTGTTTGGCGGCTAATGCTTGTCTGTTTAATGCTCAAGCAATGTGCCAAATCCAAAGATTTATTGGGTCAAGAGCTGGGGAGGGAGAGCTTAATAACGAGGATATCTCCTGAACCCGGGACGTGCTTGCTGAACATGTCCTTTTGGTTCAAACGAAGCATCCAGTAGACTTCATTAATTTAAGAGTCAATTATAAAAAAATAATAATAATATTTTTTTTCGTTTTTAAGTATGTCACAATTTTTTTTCAACTGCATTACAAATTTTTGATTTGTTTTAAATCTATCATATTGTGCAGCCTAAAAAATAAATTCATACAATATTACGTAACATTATCATGTAAAAAGGTGTAAATTACATATGAATTTATTTTTTTTAAAAACAAATCTTAAGATAACCATATAATGGTGGAATGAATTTTATATTAATTAATAGTATTTATTTTTTAAAATACATATCAAATTTATACTCTGTCATGTGCCTATTTTATGTGATATAATGTGTCATCTTAGACTTTTACGTTATAAAATTAACAAAAATTATTAATTAGATTTAACAACATAATAAATTTAAAACTAATTGTGAGATTTTTATATATTTGAAGAAAAAAAGTTTGTAATATATTTTAAAAAATCAAATATATATATATATATATATATATATATCTTTTGGGGAGATTAAACCTTAATTTATTATTATCATTATTATTTTAAAATGTCATTAGAATTCAAGAACTTAGGAATAAATCCGTATGCCAAAGAACGGAGAAAACTGGAAATTCATTTTTTTTTTGTTTTTTTTTTTAGGTGCGAAAGGAGGCTTAACGCTAAAATAAAAGAGACATCATGTAATCATGGGACTGACTTTAACGCAATACTGTTGTAAGATGCCACTAACCCCGTATGATTGTTCTGTGAGAAGATGGAACCCCGAATGGTTTGCCAACCAATTCGCTGGCCCGTTAGCCTCACGGTGTACATGCTGCACCTTGACTACTAAGTCTCTGCGTAGCAAGTCTCGGCAGGTAAGGAGTAAATACGCCAAGGGGTGTACAGGAAAAACCCCTTAGTTAAGCAACTAACAGGCAGCCTGGGAATCAATTCCAAGGCTGATTTTGCGGTAACCACAACTCCAAGCTAACTCCAATCCCCCAATGATGCCACAAATCACCGCAGCAAGGGCCGAACAAGTGCCGATGTTATGCACGAATCCAGCCATCCAATTGCCACATAAATATCGGAGCAACATCAACACCCTCCCCCTGGGGGTACCCCCGGTTGTAGCTGGTCCCGGATTACCCCTTCGAAGCACCATCAATGGAGAGCTACCCCACTGCCAACAAGATAGCTCTGAACCTTGGGGCGGGCCTAACTGACTAGGCCTGATTCGTGCCTGTCCATCCCATTACCGGAGCCCGTTTAGTTAATCTTGCATTCATATTTGGTGGACAAACTGTGTAGTTAAAGGGGCGGTCGCAAAGACAACTGAGCACAAGTTCAAATTTCCGCTTGCCCCCTCCTTTCTTGTGAAGGAAAGAGTCATGAAACGAAAGGCAAGAAATGCAATTTATCTAAGTGCCTGAGGTACAATCAATTAATTAGACTTGATGCTCACGAAGATAGAAATTAAACTCTATATATCTGCATAGACAAATTATATTAAACACACGATTTCAGCATCACGTACGATTTGCATGAAAAAGGTAACAAAAGATTTGTATAAGCTGTAGAAGTTCATTTTGAAATACAGCAACGTTTCAAGAATAATTGTTTTAATTTGACCATACTAGAAAAAGAGAGAAAAAATAAATAAATACAACTAGACGTTAACCGACCAGGTCCGATGGTTTTAAAATATAATAAAATATTTTTTTAAAAAAAATCATCAGCTTATAAAAAGAAGCTAAATCCCCATTATTAGTATCAAATCCACCCAATGGTTGGATGGATGCGAAATCCGCATCAACGGCAGCGAAACTAGCCGTTGATTTTTTTATTTTTTCAAAGGACGTTTTCCATTTATCATTCATTATGAAACTTATTTAATTATAAATTACATAATAAAAATACATTTTTTATTTTATAAATTTTATACGCTTCTCTTAAAATTCAAATCCGACTCAGGAACGAAGTTGTGAATTTTGATTGCGGATTTTGGTTGGTTTTTGAGTATTCAACTAAAGTTTCATTCTTTCCGTTTAATATTTGTTTTAAATCTCTACGAATTGTTTCTTTGTACCCTTTTCCTTCTCTTTTATTTGTTATTTACTTCTTTGCAGTCTCTCACTTGATTAAAATTCCCTCAATCACATTGGTTTGTTCTGTTTCTTTGGTTTTTTTTTAAGAAATTCCTTTTCCGGGAAACTTTTTCTTTTTGGGTTTTGGATCGTTCTTCCTAAAACCCTTCTTTCTTGTTTCACCCATCACATACGTTTTCTTAAGTTAATATTGTCTGAACGCCAAGATGCATCGAGACTTGTCTACATTCTCGCATGCCTTACGTTTAAGCACGCAAGAGGAATTGTAAAGCTGGAGTCTTGGAGAAAATTATAATAATCTTGGTCCCCTTTGACTTATGTCTGTGTGTCATGGGAAAGCAAAAACGAGGAAAGAACAATAATGAAGATGTGGTCTGCGAACAGGACAAAGAAGAAGATGAGAGAAGAGAAGGGGCAATGGCATCAACGCCTGCTTTGCAAACCAATTTCAATCCCACACGGGTCACCCAAGACCAGCTTTCCAAGCTCCAGGTACTCATCCACTACCTTTCGAATTTACGCATACACGTGCATTGCATACATATTGTGAATTTCTAATATTAGGTTTGATACGGTACGAACCCTTTTTCTGATCTTGGATGTGTTTTTAATAATTGGGTGTCTGCTGTACTGTGTGGGTATCATGAAACAGCCAGTGAAAGGCCTAGCGAGGTACATAAGTCAGTGATTCTTGAATTGAATTTTCTGATGTTACTACGTTTTTATGACATTTCCGTGTCTTTGAGAATTGGGGTCTGTTGGATCGCGCGGGTTAATCAAAACCATTTAAGTGAATTGAATGTAATATGATTTTGTGGTAATGCACTGTGGTCTGTGGGTCAGAGTTTTGTATGTTGGGGTGAGTAATCCTTACTGGTTCCCATGTAAGCGTGGGTTGAAACTTGGAGCAAGGGATCATCACCTGGTTCACTTATGGGCATGGAGGATAGTTGTGAATTTTATTGCATTTTGTGTTGCTGGATTGTGAGATTTCCTTTTGGGGTTATGAGCTTTCCAGTATTTGTAAGTACATGGCTGTCACTGGCTTTCTTCGTTGAGTAATGTTGACATGAATAATTCCTTGAGTAAATTGTGAAATGGCCAAGTAAAAATGGAACTGCATGGTAGAAGTAAACTTGGTGAAACTGATGCACTTAATTGCCAATTATGGCCTGCATTTTCAACTTTAATTGGCTGCAGTGGAGACTATACATAGTTTTTGTGGTGGATGCTTTTATGATGTCATGAGTGGCATGGAGTTCTAGTCCTTGGAAGCATGGTATTTGTGTGGGCAATCAGATATTGGAGGTAGTCATGTCTACCCCATATTGTGCCTACAAAAAGCAAAAAGGCCCTGGCAATTTAGTGCACATGCTGGATTGTAAATTTTGTTTCTCCAGAGAGAACTGAGCTGTACATATATTGGCATTATATTCCTGGTTTTAAACACAAAATCAATGCACACAGGGCACAAAAGTACCTTCAACTCTTATAACTTTCATGGTTTCATGCTCTCAACAAGTTTGTTGTGGGCTACATTGCATTGTTGTGCTGGCTCTTGAGATCGTATGGAGGTGAATGGATGTTTTTCCAATATTTTTACATGCATATGTACGTGAAAATAGACCACTGGAGGTAAGATGACCATGTCACATTAGCCTGCAATTGGAGTTTTGATTATGAGAGTAATATTTTGATGGTCATGACAGGATTGTCAAGTTAGTTGAAAGAAGGAGAACTAATACCATCGAGTTATTTGGAAATTATATGCTAGTTTGATAACTTTTATTTTATTTTTTTTTGGAATTGAAATACAGACACATGATAGTTCTAAACTTGTTAAAGAAATGAATGGCTATCAATTGCACTGCTGTAGTATCCCAGTGAGATTTGGTCTCTAGTGCACTCATGTTGAAAGTTGTGACTGGTTAGGATTGCTCATAGCAGGCAAGGCATCCTGCTTTATTTATTTATTTTTCCAGTTTTTGAGAAATGAAACTCATCCATTTGACAAATAAAAAAAAAAGCCTATGCTATGTGTGATTTTCTGCAATAGCATGATATACCTCTCAGTGCAACGTTGGCTCTTCTATCCAGTCAGTAGGACTCTATTTTTTCATTGTTCCTAATGATTCATTTCTTTGTATAGGAGCTACATGAAAGGCGATTGAAAATAAAATCAAAAATTCAGAAGAAATTAAAAGGTATGTTTAAATTTAGATGTTGCCTTCTTCATGTAATTTTTTTAAGAATCTAACATCTTCCTGGGGGTCTCAGATGGAACCAGCAAATCTCTTGGCAGAGATTCCAAAAATATTGATCATAAAGAGTTGGCTACACATGTTGAAGATTCTGTTGTTCCCAAGTTGAGTTGCAATGATGATAGTACCAGTTTATCTGTAAGCCAAGATGACCCAGTGGCAGTTCATGCACCAAGGAAGCGCCAAAAATTGCATTGGGGGTGTGTTTTTTTCTCATCTGCCAGCTTTATATATGTGTGCATTAGTGTGTACAGGGATTAATGGTTCATTGAATTCCACACACAGCCATCCACTGCATGGGAGAAAGAGAGAGAGAGAGAGAGATTGTTGTCTGGCATGGTGTTCTACACTTTTTCATTTTTCCACAGATGCCTGTGAGATTCCAATATGGTAGGGATAGGTTGTTGGAAACACCATATAGACATCAATTAATTCTTTGCTCAAGTTGTATTCCCTATCTTTTGTTACTTCACATGGTAATGGAGAAATCACACAGAGAATCCCTCCAATGACTTGTTTTCGTGGCTCATTTGGCTGAATGAATTCTTATATGAGTTTTGATAGTAGGGATCAATGAATTGGTGATTGTCACTGTTAGCACATATTTAAGAACTTATTGGTGCTTCAAGTTTTACACACTATTTTGGAGGAGATGAGTTGAACCTTTTCTAATTGTCCTTCAATTTAATGTTGGATGCACTACTTGTGAGAAATTATTGTCAATGCTTCAGCTTCTTTTTTACATCTAATTTATCAGTGCTCCCTTTTGTGCTATTCTGTTCATAGGCTTGACACAAAGGAGAGGTGGGAAAGGAAGGCCAACATGTAGATACGTCAGCCAATAGGAAAAGTGCAGCTTGCTTATCTCTGCAGTTTCCCTAATGTTGTACAGTGACAGAAATGGACCGGAGAAGTCTAGGTTCAAAGGCTGAGACAAACCTTTTCTGCCTTTCTCAGTTATTTTCAGTTCGCTTGGAGTTACGAGGACCATGGCGCTTTGTAGCAAATGCTACTTGGGGGGCTCGTGCGTGTGTAAGTAGCAGTCGATGATAGTCATGTTTAACAGCTTGCCAAATTTCCAATTTCTCATAACAATTTGATAATTTAACTGATTCTGGCCCATTCGCATCAGTATTAGCAGCTTCCTAAATTTGCAATTTCTCGTGTTTCCAAAGTTTAATCCATGTCTAGCACAAAGAGTATTGAAAACATAATCCACCGGTCATGATAGAAAAACTTTTATTGTTACTCATTCAGCTCTGTTGGACCAAATTAGTCGAATGACTTAAAACACAAGCAGTTCACTAATAGTGATTACAACTAAGACTGACAGCAAAATGGGGTTTACAAGCCAATCCCCAACACTCATACTGACCAAAAATCTTCCTGGGAAGTAAAGGCATTGTGCTTTCCGAGCATCAGTCATCGTTATATTATCATGACAAGCAACTTTTGACAAACACCCGAGTCAAGCTGTGGGGTTAAGAGCTCGTTCTATTTCTTCCAAAGATCGCCCCTTTGTTTCAACAACGTTGCCTGCTATGTACAAGACACCAAGGAGACAGACGGCTGCGAATCCCAAATAAACAGAGCTGATTCCAAACTTGTTTACAACGCTCAAAAAATAAAGGCCGATGATGAAGTTTGAGATCTGTTATCATTGAAAACCAAGCCACTATTTTAAAAAAAAAAAAAAAAGGCATAAAACATCAATGCATATTAAGATAAGCAAGTTTGAAAGTCCTACATCCTTCTCTGAGTGGACAAAGCTAGATGTTCTCAGATAGATCGATAACATGCACAGATAGATGGGCATATATCTACATAGTTGTAAATATCTATGACCATTAAACCTAACGTGATGGGAAAGTTGGCCCATCATCCCTGCTCCATAAATATGCACAAGCATGTGTGTTCCTACATGCATGCATGTGTATCTTTATCTATGGATGATTTATTGGCTATTTGGCAACAGTCCCAATGGTAGAATTTTCGGTTTTGACCTCCCCAGGTCAATTGCTCATTTGGGAATTTTCCTTTTGTTTAGATCAAGGCAGCAATTAAAAACAAAAATCAAATTCTGTAGATGTTAGCTCATTGCTATACACACTAGCATAAATAAATTATTAAAACTTTTTTTTTCATGACTTACCCAATGCATTCCCAAGGATAGAGCAACTGCTTTTGCTCTGATCCTGGATGCAAATATCTCTGGCAGGAGGAGAGCAGGCACAGGACCAGCACCAAGTGAAAAGGACAGGACATAGCTGGATTATGAGAAAAATCCATATTTAGAATGGTCTAAAATGGACAAAATTGAGCAAACACCAGAGTAAAAGATGAAGAAAATTATGTCCTCCCCACTCCAGCCCCCCGAAAAAAGGAAAGGGGGGAAGGGATGGGAAAAAAATTAAAAAGGAACAAGAAATTGAAGAAAAAAAGGCAGCAGCTTCTCTGATCCAGGAAGGAACACTATTAACTTACCAAACTGTCCCAAGAACAGCAAGGGTGCCAGAATATGGTGCCAGGACCTTCCAAGTCAAGGACAAGGAGAGTAGCAACATTGAAGCAGCCTACATGACCAAAAACACATGAAACGGCAGTGTATCAGATTGAAAGTGATACTGAGTGATGCAAGAGCTGTATCCTTGGAGTGAAAGCTACAGTTGAATCCTTTTTCTGTATCACTAAGTATCAGTCATCATTTTTCACACGTTGATCATACAGCATAATCATGCAAGACACCAAAAAGACAGAAAAATACAATCATCTTATGATTGAAACACCCAAGAATGTGAATTCTAGCTATGGCATGCAAAGTTATATGTGAATCAAACCCTGTGCCAAACCCAATAGGAGAAACATAGTAATAACAATATATGTAGTTATCAAACAGCCTAGCCTCTACCGAAATCCAGAATTTCAGATGTAACCTTAACATTGGAAATTGGAAAACAATATTTTTTCTTGGGGGAGGAAAACACAATTGACAGAAAAGACAACAAGAATGCTATTTGCTATTAAATTGCCTAAGGTTCAATTTACTGGACGTGTGCAAGAAAAGGTGACTCATGTGTCGTGTCTCATTTAGATGAAACCTAAAAAAACTTTAACAGAATGAACAGATTGAGAAAACACATAAATCCAAAAATTTACCCAAATGTTGATTTAAGTTTGGACAAAGAGACGTGCACAAGTAAATCAGACCAGTGACCCTCTTCAAGATAATTCCCCCCAATAGTACATATTTTCCCACTATTTTCTCAACAGATTTATAATATATTAGGCATTGGACCAGTAACATTGATAGGTCCATTTAAAAATTCCAGAGTACTTGTTGATGAAAACCTCGACTTTATAGACCATAAATGGGAAAAAAAAGAGTACTCCTGTAGCTAGATGTGGAGTCAGAGGGCATTTCAAAGACTTTACATTATGTGAGATATGCCAAATACAAAGATTTGTGCTGAAAATAACCCTACCATTCCACAAAAGCTTGTTATTAAAAGGCTCTTCCTTCCTTGTTTGTCCATTAACGACGATGCAACAGTGGTACCTGTAAGAAGCCAATATTAATAAATAGTTTTGTGTAATGGTCAATCACTGTTTTCCTTCTAATCTTTGACAGCAACAGCAAAATGTTACCAAAGACGTTTGATGCCCCAACAAGAGCACTTGCTGCAACATCAGATGCAATCCCAACACTACGAAACACAGAAGTGGAATAGTACACTACAGCATTTATACCAGCCATCTGTTGGAAGAAGAAAAGTGCTACACCAACACTAACAACTGCATCAAAACAACAAAGTTAAGAGGAAGAACATCATTTATCCCAGCATAAAACAGAATGATGACTATTATGAGGCATTGGCAAGGAAAATTGGTTAAAAATGCATGAGAGTTAAATCATGTCACACATCAAATTAACTAAAAAGGGGAGAGATATATCACATCAGGGATCTTTCTATGTTCAAGGAAACAAGATGTTGCAGTTAGCCAAGACCACCATGATTGTGAAGTTTTCAAACAGAAAAGCAGGTACAACCCTAGCTTGATTCGCATTTATCCCAGGTGTTATGGCCTCGATTGCATGGGTGATGACAAGTGAAATCCTAACTTTTGTACCTCATAGACATGCTTTCTACCTCAATATATATCATGGATGAAACATAACATAGGGATACAAAGTTGTAGTTATGCTAATGTCAGAAATTTTGGAGACTTCCGAAATTTCAAAAGAGACAAGGAGCACAAATCCATAAATCAGAAGCACAAAGGTCCAAAATATTCTGAGTGAAGTGAACCACATCTTCGTTTCCTTGCTGAATCTCTGATCAATGACATTTCTTATTACCTTTCCAATAACGGCTATTAAATAAATCAAACCATCCAGCCTCAGACTCAACAGAACCTTGACCAGCCACAGTTAAATCATGCATAACCTCAGCAACTCTATCCTTCCCATAAAGTGTCTTTATTGATTTTTCAGCTTCAGCAATTTTTCCTTGCTACAAAACAAATACCATTGGTAAATGATGTGCATAAAATAGTACTTAATCAGGAATGAAATGCACATAATACACCCTCACTCATAAGAACAAAATAAAATGTTCGGTGTTTCTCTTGAATGAGGAAAACCTGAAATAGCCACCGAGGGCTTTCTGGAGAAAATGCTGTTCCCACTGCTAATAGGATTGCTGGGACAGCTGCAATGCCAAACATTGTCCTCCACCTGAGGATTTATATAACACTGGAAAAATTAAAAGAACAAACAGTTTCTCATGAAAGATAATGTAAAAAGAAAGGATTTATACAACACATGCAGACATAGGTATGCATCCAGACACACAAGCAAACACAAACATAAATATAAAAAGCACAAAGACTTGACATACCAGATAGGGTTTCCTGCTAATGGTAATCCAGCCACCAACGCCAAAAGAATACCAATACATATGAACAGTTGATTTACAGAACCCAATGCACCACGGACTTCAGTTGGAGAAATCTGACAAAGCAATGGGTGTTAGATGACTTCTGCTATAAAAATTAATGCCAGTCATAGTGACCTTAAAAAGAGTGTCAAAGCTAACAACCTCAGAAATGTAAAGTGGCACAATAGCAGAAGATATGCCAATTCCAATACCAGCAAGCAGACGACCAATTATCATAGTCTGTACACTCTGAGCTGTAGCACTGGAAACAAAAATGGAACATTAATTTTAACAAAATATGCGTGCTTATAGCAAAAAACCAGATGATAAAATACAGACGTTAGGATTGCTCCAACTGTAAGTGGAATTGCATCTAATTGAAAAGTCTTTGTTCTGCCAAATTTGTCAGCCAATGCTCCTCCAGTAAATGATCCAACAGTGGCACCAGCTAGTAGTGTGCTAACAACCCATCCTAATAATTATTACAATACAAAAACTATTAGCCAGGTTGTTATTACATTGAAATTGTAAAAAGACTTACCTAACAGTTGAGTTGAGACAATAACAATTTGAAGACTGCAAAAAGCTCCAGATACTTTTACAAAATTCATTGCCAATGGACAAGGTACAATACTGTCTTTTATCTTTTTCCTCCACTTTTTCTTCCTTAAGGAATAAATAATTGAACAAAACAAACTGCCATTCTCTGTTTTATTTGGCAAGGGGTGTTCTTTTTGCTACCTCAACCCAGGATATCTTCGGTTCTTTCAATAGGCATCAAGAAATAGAAAAAAGGTGACACAGAGCACCAATGTTAAGACAAAAAAAATGTCAGACAAAGAATTCTCTTCGTGGCCTAGCATTTCTTGCCTTGTAAGACAGTGTTTTCTGCAATCCCAAGATCCTTGGCCAGGTAATCCAAAGCACCATTCACCACTCTGAAACAGCAAAGAAACGACATAAAATCACTATTGTAAGCCTCGCCCTATCAAAATTCATGCTCAGTTGCCACATGGTGCACTATCCAAAGTTGCAGTCAACGCAATCGAACTGCTATCCCAGATTCATGATTTAAACCTTAACCAACTGCTGGCAAATGAAAACTCAGATAATTGTGAAATCAAATGATTCAAAGGCCGGTCAACTAATTGCGATATGACATCAATCTCAAGCTATACCCGAGATGGTAACCAAACAAAATGGCACCAAGACAAGCAACGCCAACAAACGGCAGAACAGTCCCTGAAGATTTTCCCTGCGGCTTCACCGTAGAAACATCCTGAGGTTTCAGCGGACTAACATCTTCTATATCTCCGTCTAAAATCAAAAACCGTGAGCACTAGAATTAAAACAAAAAAAAAAAAAAAGATAAGGAAAGTCTCACAAAATCTCATAATTCACGAACTAATCTAATTATAACAGCAGACAAAAAGCAAACTTAAATGAAATCAATGGGCAGAGAACGAACCGGAAGCGAGAGCCTTGACCGGCCGGGACCTGAAGAAGCTCATACGAGTGAGCTCGGTGGCCATAGGCACCGAGTCGATACGTAATCCAAAACAACTCCTCCTACTATTACTCATGCAGCAATTCTTATCACTAATACTGTTGAAAGACGACAGTGACACAAAGGCACCGACACGACCACCGCCACAAAACACCGGTCTCCTCCGGTTGCTTCGAGCCTCTGCGCCGGCTAAAGTTACGCTCCCGTTCACTGCGTACATCGACGCTTGCATCTTCTTCTTATCGTTTCGCTGCAACTTTAAAAATCCAAAAAAATAAATAAAATAATTAAAGACATCTCCGAAGTCAAAATTAGACATTAATTGCTAATTACTAACAAGCAAAGTAAGATCAAAACGCAGCCGTTTAATGAAAGAGCGAAGTTGAATTCACCGAAACGAGCAAACAACGATCAAAGCACTTCGTGGAATTTTAAGGATTTTTTGCGTGTCTACTATTTATAGTAAGCTTTGCTCTCTGGATTTTCTTTTTTCTTAAAAAAAAAAATTTCCGGAAGACATTCAAAACTCCGTTGAGAGAGAGAGAAAGAGTGTGTATGTTTGCTTTTGTTTTGCTTACAGTGAAAAAAGACCAAAATGTTGGTGGGGAATTCAACTCTCTTTCGTTTTTTTTTTTTTTTTTCTCTTGTTCTATTTTTTTAGTATTATTTATGTTATTGTGGATAATTAATTTTAGAAATTGACAAAAAGAAAAAGAGAATGAGGAGGTGAAATGGAAAGTGGATGATTACGTAGGATTTGGGATTAGATAGGGGGGATTGGCGTCTGATGTGCCGGCGCACGTGGAGACACCCCAGATGGCTTGGCCTTCGCTTTTCTTTCCGCGGCGTTTGGATCCACCGCTCATGAGCGTGCATGTGTTGTGCTGGGGATAAGCACTCCGTTACAACAGAATTACGAAACGCATGAAAATTTCGTGAGTGTGTATAGTTGTGTATCAAGTGTGTGTGTGTGTATAAGAATAAAGTAATAAATAATAATTAAAAAATTAAATACTTAAAAAGTTATTGAAATAATAGAAATTATGTCTATCCCTTCTGTTTTATTTCTTTTGCTTTTTGCCAAAAAAAAAAAAAAAGTCCGTCGGATGCTGACGTGTCACGTGCATCCTAGGTTCGTTACGTTATCAATCAAAGCGCTTATCATGGAATGATCCGCATTGGGCCTTTAGATACTCTACCACCGCCGGATCAAAAAGCGGAGAAATCCAATCAAAACCATCCCACCCAGATCAGGCGGTAGATATAATGATGCATCGCGGAATCCAACGCCAATCAACATCTTTATAGGCTCTTCGAAAGGGACCCACCTCAAGAATAACGTTAAAGTTTCGAGGAAGACGCAAAAAGGTTTTATAAAGGCAGAAGAGAACTACAGAAGCAATTAAAGAAACAGAGCAGAAATTTATTTTAAAAAAAAAAAAAAAAGAGTTAAAAGAAGCAGACCCATCCCTCAATCCATCAATAATGGCAGAGATAAAGAGTCAGAAAAACCCCGCTTTCCAATCTTTCATCCATGTTCTCGATCGTATCTCTCTAATACTTTCTCAAAATTCCTCAAAGTCTGACCAGCCAATGCCTCTAAGACTCACAACAGGGAGCTATATCATGGAGAGAGGACCCAGATACAGAGCATATGCAAAGTTGAGGGAATCAAGGCTGAGAATGAAGAGCTTTAGGCCACGAGAACTCGAAGAAAGTGATTTCAAGCAAACCCCACCAAAAAGGCAGGTCAAGTTCCAGACCAATCTCGCTGGGTCAAGAAAAGGGTCCTCTGTTTTAGCCCAGTCTGTGCCTGATTTCTCTGCTACTCTGAGAAAAGAGAATCGACGGCCGCCTCCGCTGCCTACGGAACTGGCACCTCATCATCGAATTCGAGAGGAAGCAAGTCTTCGAATGCGGGAGGGAAGAAGAGTGGATTCATGGCGGAAAAGATCTATGCAAGTGTTGAGGGATTGAAGGGGCTTTCTATGGCTGCTGCCAATGCTATAAATGGAAAAAACAGGGGAGGCAGAGGTGATAGATGTTTTGGCAAGACTGTTTTGGGGTACAGGCAGTTTTGATCCGGTTTTGTCTGAGATTTATTGCTTTATGGGTTTTTATTCTTTCTTGTTATTGTCATCATAGTGATTTGCTGTTGTGAGGGATTGTTTTAGCACCACCAATACTACTATAGTACTACTGCTTCTGCCATTTTTCAGTTTTTTTTTTTTTAATGAAAAATGAAAATACTGCTGTTGTTTGCTGGGAGAGATTTGTTATGAATGAATATTGCTGTTCTTTTAATTGGATGTAAAAATCTGGATGCAGTTGTGTTTCACAAGACTATAAATATAGTGGAGGTATACTTTTGTACCTGGTATCATGTTCTAACATTATTTCCTGTCAATTTTTTCGTTAGATATATTTTTTCTCCCTTCCTCTTGTTCTTTTTTACCCCTTTTCTTTTTTCTTTCTAGAACTCCGATTTGGTCTTGGTCCATATGATCAAATCATCTAACCAGGGCTTCTGACGTACAAAACATATAAATGTTGGTGTGTCCTCATTATATATCAGTTAGCTCTGGTATGTTTGTGGCAAAATTTCCAATTCATTGGTCAGCCTAGTTTGCTACAAAAGAAAAGCTTTTCCAGAGAGATTGATAGTTCAAACCACAGCCTCACACAAAATGTGAACTTTTAATTCCAGTGTACCACAAAAGAAAAGCATTGTATCCAGTTCTACAAGGGTCAGTTGCTCGATTGAAACCAAAAGCATTCTTCAAAAAGTCAAGCTTTCCAAGCCTTTGTTCCTCGAGCAATGCTGGAAGTCCAGTGGCTGAATATGGCCAGCTGGTTGATTACGAGCAGAACTTCAGTCTGTGCAATACCCCACCTGACAGAAAAATAGTTGCTTCTTCTAGCCTTCAAGACCTGTTACAACTTACAACCTACTAACCAAAAAAGCACCCATGGGCACATATACAACATCCATTAAGCATTGGCACCATCCTTCATTTTGGACAAAATGGTCTAGTCACTCAAGTCTTAGAAACAAGTTAGGTTGCGGCATATCACATAACAATTACATTTACAATTTCTAAGGCCAATAGACATTTTCAATGAGTACTTGACCCGCGCATCCAAAGGTCCATTACAATTTCCCCAACCAAGGCTTCAAGTATGCCAGAGTCCACATCCATGCCAGTTTCAAATGCTTCGATTTCGAAATCGGTCCATTTTCCCAATGAATGACTCATCTCCCATTCGATTATCTCATCTGGAATCATCCCAGCCAAATTTGTCCACCTTCTAATTTCCTCCCCAACCTCATGAACCATCATTTCTGCATTCTTGCATAATGGTACCCTTTTCCATGCTTTAAACCCAGAGTCACAGTACCGACCATATTTTGAATCTAGGAACTCTATAACACAATCAAAAAGGAACCTTCTAAGCTTGTCACTCTCTTTGCTCTCGTCAAAACCAAAAAGGTGGTTAAAATTTGTCCACATGGCACCAGCAAGAGTTTCAAGTTCGCCCAGTAGAAAAGGACCTATGAGGAAACTTTTAGTTCTATCTGAATTATGCAGACTTGCATTTCCAAATAAAAGTTCAGCTTTCAAGATAACCTCCTTTACATAGGTGAGCTTGCTATCTGTTAATCTACCACCCGCAAGATTGATGCTTTGCAATATCTTTGATATGTGACTGAGAAGATTGGTCACTATCTTGCTATCTATTGTCCCTCTGTTGATAGAGGTTGCAGAGTCCAGAAGATCCATTTCTGTTTCTACAGGGTGGGGTTGATTGCATAAGTAATCTGCTGAGTCTGGGAGTAGACTATGCCCTGGAATCAAAAGCAAAAATTGAAAGAAATTGTGATGATTGCACACAATAATCTGAAAACCAAACATTAAAACAACATTCAAGACTTTCTGTTTCACATTGAAAAGTGCATAATAACACTGTAATGAAGAGCATTCAGCTAATGTCAAGAGCCTGAATGGTCCAATCAAGAGTATTTATTAATTTGCCATTGTGGATTTGGAAATCGTTCAATGTCTTACCTGAGCAATCATTCAGACTGCTGGATAAGCAACTTTCATTTGAGAACGATGCCTCAAGAACAGACCCTGGACTCAGATGATCACCATAATGTGTTGATTTGGAAGCCCTTATCTTTTCTTCAGTCTAAGGAAAGTAACACCAGAAGCAATGCTTGTCAGCAATACAGCACATCAAGTTTCAAGAGGATGAACAGTACAGGTAGTTTTATAGATTGCTATGCTACCAAATCACCACCAAAAAAAACAAGCATGTGAGCAGAAATGTTAATAATAAAAAGCCTAATTTGACACAAGGGGTAAGTTGTAGTTTTCCATGGGAATAAATTTCAGGATATAGTTTTACTGAAGTGTCAAGTGGTACAATCTTGGCACTTAAATTAAAGAACACTTCCACAAACTCATGGAATCTGGTACCAAGGTTTAAACATCTAACCTGTAAGTCTGCAGAGTAAAAATTGACATGTTGAGAGAACTAAAAATCAATAACTAGTTAGACACAAAAGGTAGCCACCAAAAAGACCTTAAATTGGGTACAGCAGTAGAGGGAGTAACAATTTGTTGAACACTTCCACATCCAATTCTCTATCACCACTGAAGTTGTTATCTCAGCTTCGGCAAGATACTTTATCTTTCTTCTTGAACACTCCAATTTCCTTATATAACTTTAATACAATCAACAGAAACATGCAAACAGCATGAAGAAATAGTTTGATGGGACGTGCTTATTTTTTAAGATTTTCATGCAACAATGCTCTATTCAGTCACAAACCTAAGCAACCATAGATACACACAAAGTTAAGTAAGACAGCTATATGCCAAATAGATAGTGAGCTAACCTGAACAGATGGATCTGCTCTTGAGATATGACCCTTGCAAGAACTAGGATTCTCGGCATTTAAGGCCAATATTATATCTTGGAGGACCATTGCAGTTGATCTCTCATCTTCTTGTGATGTCAGTTCCTTCAATTTTTGCTCTAAAAGCAAGCCTAGAGCATCTCCTCTCAATTGCCATTGCTTTTGAGACATTGGTATGCCATCATGTTCATCCATGACTAGCTTTCTTTGGTAAGATCTAGTCATATTGATTTGATCGCTCCTCTCTTCCATCTCTGTGGGAATAAAAGCCTTCTTCCCTAATGAGGAACTAAATGTAAAGGATACAACATTATTGTCCTCAATTGCATTAGCATTATTGCCTTCACCTGGACAAACAGGTCTGCTTTTAACACATGTATGGTTCTTCAAGGAAGTATTAAGCCCTGATTCCTTTCCACTTGCAACAGCGCACCTGAAATTTCTTTGCCTCATAGTCATTCGATTGGCAGATCCAGTACTTTCAATTTGCGCATTGGCACTAACTGTCCTCCTCTTACGCACTGGACTCTTTAATTGGGAAGAGAAGTCATCTCTCCTAATGCAAATTTTTCTCTCTGTGTCAATTGTAGAATTATCCAGTCTTGTGGACATCCTTGACCGGTTGTGACCACTTAGACTTTTATTCAATGCAACAAAATCTTTAGTCCCACTAAAAGCATTTGCAGCTGAAGAAGCTCTATTGCTTTGCACATCAATTAATCTAGCCCTTGATGGAGTTCTATCCCTGCCTTCCACCATCTCATATTGGGGATGGGCCCTCTGCTTGAAAACAACAGGACACGTCTCATCCTTCTGAGGCCTCCTTAATTGCTGCTGCAATTGACCCTCTTGAAATAAAGGTAGCACATCTGCTGTGGATTCACTATGGGGTTGTACATTATGCTGTCTTTCAGAAGCAATAGATAGTTGGTCCCCATTTTTCTGATAAACCATCTCTGTTTCTTGCCAGGGAGAGGATATGTGTGGCCTTGGCTTGATCCTTTCTGATTCTTGCATGGAGTTATTGACCAAACACGTAGCAGAAGCAGGAAAAACAAATGACTTTTTGTCCAAATTTGGTCCAGAATCCAATACATCAACCAAATTCCCACAATTTCTGCAAGAAGCCTGGCCTGTCAAAGACTTGCTGACACCCACAGTATTGCAATTCAAATTATTTTGTTGCTGTTTCGCATCTGATGGCATAACTCTCAATTGCTCCATCACTTCATCCCTGGGAGCATAATCCACAGAACCTGAATAAGTAAGGGCACATTTTGCTCTGTTGGTTGCCTGCAGCCCTGGCTCCAGAATTCTAGTGGCAGCATCAATCAGCCGGGATGCCCTGCTAGATGCATTCCTGGAAGAAGAAATTCTAGGACTCTTCACCGGTGAAGCAAGTTTGCGGTGATGATGCTTTCTTGATCGTGACAGAACATTCCTAATTTGCAACGCATCTGCACCGATCCTTGTCACTGCATGTCTCTCAGACTGCCCCGTCTTCTGAAGCTTTTGGGGCCTTGAGTCAACCTTTGCACTTCCCTTCTCTAGAATCAAACTCTCCCTCTCCGCCCCACCAGAAAAATTAACAAATTTATCATCTCCAACATCACCATTGCCAGAATTTGAAGCTTTCTTGTGTTTATCACGATTGACTGCAGGCAAAGAATCAAGACCCATAAGCCTAGCAACCAAGCCTGGGGCTCGCATTTCATTCTTTTGCTCCATAGCATTAAAACTACTACGATGGCCAATTTTCTTTACATTTGGGAAACCTCCACTGTTCTCATCATCAATCTATAACAGTAACACAAACAAAACAATCAAACTTGCATACAATAGATTTGACTCAAACGTGCATAAAAAGCAGGAGCTCAAAGTACATACCAAATGAAGCTTGGTCTTAGGCATCTTCTCATCCACTCCAAACCTCCTCGACGCCTGCTTTGCACGAGCTATACGAAAACAAAAGGTACGGTCAAAAGAAAAGGTACCCCCCAAAAAAAAAAAAACTTTATTGCTCGTGGTCAAATGGATCGAGAAACTAACATGGAGGGAGCAATTTCTTGGAGGAGAACAATTTCTTGGCAAATCTCCGATTCCATTCAAAAAGCTGAAAGAAAATACCGGCACAGCCACCAGGCCTGTGAGCTCGTTTCTCGGTTATCGCCAAGCTCGTCGCTGATGTCCTCGTCGTTTCGTTCATTTCTACCAACCCAAAAATAAAAAAACAACACCAAATCTCGCTACAGAGCGAAAAATCCTCGGCAAACCACTCTCAAAACGAAGCTCATTGATCTAAAATCTCTGCCATTTCCACAGAATCCCAGAAATCTCCATCAAACCCATTTCAAGAAAGAGCCCAACCGTGCAAAGATAGAGCCAGAAAGAATCAAAAAATAAAAAAAAATAAAATAACATTCACATACCAATGTAGCTAAGCTAACCAATCAGAGCTCAGAATAAAAAACTACCAAACCAAGAAAAGGAAAAGCAAAGAAACACTGTCAAAAACGGAAGGAATTTCCGTACCCTGAGCCGCTGAGGAAAGAAAACGACAGCACAGAGAAGTAAAACGGCGACCGAACGCTGTGGAAAGAAAAATGCTGACACGGAAGGGAAGAGTAAAGGAACAGTAAGGACCTTTTTTGTTGGTTTGTTTGTGTCTAATTTACATTGTCTTCACTCAAACAACAAGCGATTCTTCCTTTTCACGCCGAGACACAGAGAGAGAGAATCAAATGATGGGATGGATTTTGTGCGACGGCCAAGAAAATGAAGCTCCAGGGGCTGCCATTTTGGCCTGCAAACAGCAGAGCATCTGACGAAAGAAAAACGTTGTTGAGAGAAAAATAAAATAAATAAAATGCAAGCTCCAAGCTCCTCTTGGCTTTCTACCCTCGAAAAGTGTGCCCAATGGAGAGAGAGAGAGAGAGAAACGGCTTGGGGAGGGAGAGAGAGAGAGAGATATGGAGCAAGACAACAGTTGTAATCCACTTGCAATGCACTGATTCAGTGACGGCATGGAGGAGCGGTCAAGCATGAAAAGACTAATATGAACATAGCAATTATTTATCTATTTATAATTTTCACTTTAATTATAATTATATATTAAAAAGTTATATAACAAACAGTCATTACAAACTTTTTTTTTTGTGATAATTTGTTTTTTTTTCCTTATTTCAGCAAATTGTAAACCATATTAGCCCAATGCAAAATGCTATTGTTTTTTTGGCATTTTCATCTTATTTTATTACAAAATGCAAAATGGCATCATATGCTTAATAATATTTGTCTGGCTACAGCGCTGTCCTGTCCTGGCCAAAACAAAATAAGTGAAAAAAAAACATAAAAATGATTCTTGAAGTGTATTATGAGCATGGGCATTAAAATAATGACAGAAGAAGGGTGACGTGAAAGGCAAAAAACAAAAGCAAAAGAAAACAAAAAAAAAAAAAAAATTGGGGTGAAAATCGAGAGAAGCTATAGACTACATAAGCCTGTTTGTCTGGTTTTTTCGTTAGGTCTACGTCTGACTGACTGTTTCTTTCCTCCTCTGTCACCACATGTCTCGCTTCGCTATCCCTGCACGGGAGCATCTTGTTCGAACCGTTTCGATTCCACGCTCCAATTCTTACTCGCAGCACCCGCGCACACTCCCACACTCGCCACCCTGTAATTTTTTTTTTTATTTATTGTTTTGGTACTTAATTCTCATTGTTTTGTTGGTCTTTCCAAGTTTATCCTCTCTTTCTTTCAAACAACAACTCTAAGTAGATTTTTTTTGTTTATAAAAAAAAAAACCTTAGCCAATATCACTTAGCAAATACGATAATAATAAAAAAATATAAATATATTACCTTTAATTTTAATTTTATTATTTTTATTTTAAATTAACTCAATTTATTATATAATATAAAATTATAAATAAATTATATTTAAAAATTAAAATTAAAATATCTTTCTTTTATTTTTTTAAAAAATTAGTTAATGACTTGAATTTTAGTGACGAGAATTGAAAAAAATTATAATGTTATAAATCTCATGTGATTCGAATTCCGAATAGGTTTGACCATGCCAGTGAGCCGTAGAAAAGGTTACTAGTCATTCGAAGGGCAATGTAAAGATGAAGCAAGCAGGCTCACGGTTTTAAAATCCGGGTCCACGCGGGTTTTCATGGACCCCCCGGCAAGTTGGTAACCGAACCGAGGAAAATGTCGTCGATATCAACCAGGTCGAGCACCATTATGGACGGGGGGCCATGGCGAGCCAGTAGAAAGATATTTATAAAATTGCAATCGTAACGTAAGGACACTATTTTGACCAACTGCTGGTTTGTACTGGACCCACGCACAAGGGGATCTGCATAATTTCTTTAGCATTTACCGTGCACACGTGACAAGCTTTTAGTCCTTTCACCTTAGCCAAATATATGAGAGTACTTGGTAACGCTTGGGTGCCACCTAATACGCCCAAAATAACATTAAAAAATTGGGTAAATTATATATTTTAATAATTTGCTCCAGTCAACTTTCTGGGAAGAAGAGAACGAGTTCGACTTTCGTGTAAAGTTGTGCGACTGCAACTGGCAATTCTTTTAGCTGTAAAATATTATCAGTAGGAAAAAATGAAAAAAAAAAAGAAGTAAAATTAACAACTGATCCATCGTCCAGCCAGAAATTCCCAGTACCAATTCCAGAAATCCAGAGGAATTTGACAAAACAAACAACATGGGTCAGCCATCATCTGCCCATAAATAGGAACAGTCTACTCCTTATGGTATGGACAACGATGCAACTTTTTCACCCAGGTGAATGCACCCCACGGAGCAAGACATGAGAATGGCAAGACCACGACTGCTATGGCCATTGGCGGATTGGCCAATATGTTTTGACTGCACTGCACAAAGCGACCGACAGAGACCGCATTACACTGATCAGTTCCAACTTTTGCTAAGCCAATGTTTGAGTGACGTAACAAGAAGGCAAAGCAATAGGGATTAGGATTACATTCCATAATAGAAATATCTGACCTTCTTGAGGATTACATTCATGCTTTTTAACAATTGATTAAACATAGATAACAGGAATTTTCATTATGAGAAAGGAAGATCAACATGATTCGGACGAGGATCCTCGTGGAGACACAAATAATTTGCTTCAAGTACGTCAACTTCTGTTGTCCCGTTTTCGGGCCTGTATTGTACTCTTCTGAAAATTGCCGAATAGGTCGGCCCTGGCTAATCACTGCTTCGGGCCACAAAAGCCTGGATGGGCTTGGTCCCATGCAACCGTCACAAACAGTAGTCCTAGGCTACAGCCTTTTCCGCGTTGACGTAAGCGGATCCTCTGACTTTTCATCCGATGCTTTGCTTGATGATCCGCTACTTCCGCATCTGGGCCGATACCATTCGACTGACGACAACGGTCCTGATTCGACCCCTACCCAGCTTTGTTATCATTTATTTACTAGAACAACAGCCGGATATAATTTAATTGTTATCAAAGTTAAAACTCAGGGTGAAATGTAAAATGAGACCTAATTTGTAGTTGAAATCTCTTAGATCAAAAAAAAAAAAAAACATTTACTATAACAAACACGCTACAAAGTACGATTTGTAATGTCCTCTACCTACATTGACGCAAGAATAGGAATGAAAACAATATGAATTTTCGTTGATAATCTTTAACAGTTGACAGGCAGAAAAAAAATGATGAAAAGAGAGCTCAATCATATTAAAACTTGAGGGCACATGAATAAGGTATAACATTTACTCCTTGTTACATTCTGTTTTCAGCTGAAACAAAATGAACCCACAAAAGGTAGATTCCTTTTAAGGTGGAAACAGTAGGCAGGAACACTGATTCCCTTTAGAGCCAGTTTTTTTTTTTTTTTTTTTCTTTTCGTTAAAGGAAGCTTCTTGTGAGCAGGTGCAGAGGCAAATTGCAAGCCCTATAATTTCTGCCAATTATGCTTCTGACAATGGCCACTTGCTGCACGTTTGTCAGAAAGTGGCATGAATTCCTCCCTGTCTCTGCCACCCAAAACGGAGACAGTGGTCCTCTTCAAACTCGGAAAAGGTTTTCAAGTTTCGCATTTTTTTTATCGGTTGAAAATTTCGATTCTTCTTGATTTGCTTTGAGCACTCTTGCCTTGAATCTACACTGCGATCTTCATCCTCCTCCTGAAGAAGGGCATTTACAGGCCTAAGCCTCTGGGAAGCTTCATTAGAACCTTCATCTTCAAGAAATGCGTAAAGAGGCTTTAGTCTCAGGGGAGGCTCTTTAAAGTCATCGCATTGAAGAAACGCAGCAAGAGGAAGCCCTAGTCTTGGGGAAGCAATCCTGTGCTTGTATGGAGAAAAAGAACTCTATAGCCATTTTATTGCAGCCTATTGATACAAAAACATGCAATTTTGTTGTCAAATTTAAATTAGAGTATACTAAAACTTTTATATAAAGTAAGTACAATTTGGAGCTATTCAACCGAATTCATCAAACGCTCCAATGGCTCTGAGAGGGATTGAAATATATTAACGGGACTTTGATCCTTGTTAATGAAAAGAAAACATTTTTAGCAGGGGTCCGGCGATAGATAACAATTTGGTAAGAAACGAGGCAGCGCTTAGTTATTCAATGACCAGCCCACCGCACGGAACTCGTTTATTATTCTACCTTTTGTTCTGTCTAAGCAGTAAATAACCGGGGCAAAAGTCATCTAAATGCTGATGCATGTTTCGATGCTGGCTTTCTAGATATGATCCAATCGTTAAGCAACTTTGACAAATCCAAACGCAAGTCAAATTGGAGCCTTCTAAGGTATTACCGGCTTGAAATACAATGAGAAGCAGGCGGCCAGCTGTTAGCTGACAGGTCATCATCAACCAAAGGCGAATAGATAATTAATGAGACTGCCCAATTACCTAATCTGCCTATCTGCGCAATGGTGAAATTAACTCTCGCACAGTTAATGGGCCTGGACAGAAGATGGCCCGCAATTGGTTGTCTACAGAGGAGAGAAGGCCCTCTCCAAAAACCACTAACTACCGGCTGGTTTCAGCGTAAAGCCACTAATGTACAGTTCTCCAATTAAAATTTATAACTGCGCGTAGTATCAGTGTATCAGTTGGTTTTTTTTTTTCTTTTTTTTAATGCAATTAGACTTCGTTAGTATCCACCACAAAAGGCCTAAACAAACCAGAATTGAGCTGTGTTTCTGATGATTGTATTGGGGTCCACAGTGTTGTTCAGACCATTGGGGCTTGTGCCCGACATTAAACAAGGGAAACATAACCTGATACTACCATGTTCACACCTACATGATAGGACAAAGGCTAAGTAGGACATGGAGAGAAAGAGAGGCAAATTATTATTTCAATATGTACAAACAAGAAAGCGAAAGAAAACCAGAAAAGGGAGCCACTGCCATCATCTAAAGATAACATGTGCGTTTTCTGGTGTCCCACAACATGTGGAATGTGAAACAATCCACCTACACAAAAAAGAAGATTAAAAAAAAAAAAAAAATCCATGCTGTCTCGCCATTGTTATTGAAGTTTATGCAATTGTAGCCAGAAAGCTCGTTCACAGCTTTTTCTGTCGTTGGCAAATATCGGGCACCATTCTGTTTCGGCCTAAATAATAAAATGGGTTTTAACCGTCTGATTCTAGCCTCCTATCAGATGCACATGCAAAGACATTTACGTTATTGGAATTCATCACGAAACAACTGATGACAACTATTTGTCCTAATATCAGGATCCAAATGCAGATATCAACACAAAATTCATACTGGCCTCAAACCAAAAACATTGTAAGTTACATATCACAAACTTACTCCTCTTGTATAGAGAGAAGGAATCAAAAGTATTTATACAATGTGAGCAAACACAAAAATTTAATACGGAAGAAACAGAAAGTGACAACCACGAAAGCAATGGTTACCTTACCTGTCAAACTGTGCTCCAAAAGCAGGTGCCCTTGAATTATATCATCCAAACTTGTTCCCCCACTAGTATCTAAACCAAGCCCACCAGGCCACTTCTCTATTTCTTTTCGCTCAAGGTATTCTCTTTACTCATCTGGCAAATCAAGACTCAAGAGTAACACTAATCCTACCCTATGTGATTAATAGAAGAAAAGAAACACCCCAATCCAAGAAAATTGAAAAGGGCAATTCAGACGGAAAGAAAATTCAGAGATTAGAGCTAATTAACATGTATATAATCAGTCACTTCTTCTTGTTCTTATCCTTGGCATTGGAAAAGATCGAAACCAAACCAAACAAATTCCCTGACGGAACATTTAAAACAGGATTAACACGAACAACATTGCCATAATTCTTCTTCAAAGGAGGCTTTTGATAACCCATCGAAGCAGTTGATTGTGATGACTTCAAGAACGATTGTTTGTGCTGCTTCTGATTGATACCATTGATATCCTTTGACAATGACGCTCTCTTAGAGCCCGACGTTGATCCAGTAGAGTTGCTTCTTGACAAGAGCGGCAAAGGACACAAACTCCTCCCATACCCACTTCCACAATTCAAGCTACTGCTCCTCTTGAACCCCCAAAATGATCTTGAACCTCCGCTTTGCTTCTCTTCTGCTTCGTCACTTCCACTCTTCGTTTCTTTCAGCGTCATCTCCCTCTTTGACCCATCGCTGCTGCTCGAAGAACTATCGTTGCGCAGAGATTGCGCTGTGAGCAATAAAGATCGATCTTTTAATTTGGCGGGTGTGGATTTTTTCTTTATTTCGGTGGGGAGAATCTTTCCGTCGGAGAAAAGCTCGTCGGCCGACGACGACTCTTGGTCGAAGCTCTTGCGCACGCAGAAGTCGAAATCTATGCTGCTGCCGGAGGAGTTTGATCGGAGAGGGTGTGGCTCCACCGGCACAATATCTGATAGGCAAAGATCGTAAGAAAATGAAATTCTTGGACTAACGCCAGATTTCTCCGAACAGAGTTCTACTGCCATTTCTTGACTACAACCTTTTCAAGAAACCCAGAAAGTTAATCATTCAATAGAAGACAGAAAGGTAGCAGCCTGTAAGATTGGAATACAAAATGGCGACATTTAATGTCCTCTAAAAAAGAAGAAGTTAAACGATTGGTGGAGAATTAAGAAGCTGATTCTATGATAGAGAAATTGGGTTTTTCATTTTCCTTTTAAAAAAAAAATAAATAAATTGAGTTTGCGAGATTATGAGAAGAAGACGCGAAGAGAACTTTCAGCACCGTAATCGGCTCAGTTGAGTTTATAGGAAATAAAAAATTGTCTGGTACTACAGTAGAACACGTTACAATGTTGACTTTGATTTATATGTATTATTATAATTATTAGATATACATTAATTATATATATATATATATAGAGAGAGAGAGAGAGAGAGTTATTACCAGAAAACGTACCTAAGCAATCTTTGTAACTTTTTAGATGAACCACTGCAAGGGAAAAAAAAGGGGAGAAAGATGAATTTTTCCAACAAAGACTAATGGCGTCAAGAAACTTTGCGCGGTAGGTTTAAAAAGAAATATTAATTTAAATTGATGCGAGAGGAGGAGGAGGAGGAGGAGGAGGAGGAAAATGATCATTGAAGTCAAAATTGAATCGGAATGATGTTCATTTTCTATCCAAGTCAAAATTGTGGCCAACAGGAAGCCAATAGTGAGTAGTGGGTCAGACCCGAAAACGCGTGTATCATTCAAAATTTAAAGTTATTTAGTGGGTGGGTTCTCGCTGCTTGGAATTGGCAAATCTGCTAACTGCTAATCTAGTCGTTAAACAAGATGAGGTTTCCCGTTGAAATATAATTAAATTTTTAATTATCAGGACGTGGGCTCGTTTTTTTTGTTTTGTTGTCAATTGTTTCCATGTAACTCACGCCGACAAGCAGTGAATCTTTTTGAACTTTGGGTTGTTAATGTGATCCGCTTTTGCTCTGGAAAGATAAATTAAATAATTTTTTTGGTAATTAAAAATTTATACAAATTTAAAATTATATATTTTTATATTATTTACAATTTAATTGATTCCATCGTTTTCATTTCTCAAGTACAGAGGGAAGTGGTCACTCACTGTCCACCGTTGTTTCTCGTTGGCATGGTAATTGGTTTTCTTCAATGGCCTCGTAGCGAAAAGAAAATATTGGTGGCCTTTTGCATAAAATTTAAAAATAATAATAATAATATATATTGGTGGTCATCAATCAACTTGTAGGTGTCACCATGGCCTAACCATCAGCTTTAAATAAGGTGACCATTGAATTTGACAGATTTGTGTCTAATAGAACGCAGGCAAGCAAGCCCATGTCAGCCAGACCCATAAGACCAAATAATTCTGACAGCTGCAAAAGTAATGGCCACTCTACAGTTTGCATTCTCCACATTTCAGGCTCTTGATTGATGCTTGAAGGGACTGAAAGCAAGCGTTTAAAATTTTAAAAAATAAAATAAAATTCAAAATGACTGAAATGTCTGAGGCTAGCACGTTGCGAGCTTAACCCTGTCAAGCTCAACTTTATTTTTCCTCAATTCCCACTCCGGACTGCTCAGAATGGCCGCCTTTTCAAATCAAAAGCATAGAGTGATGGCCTCCAATGCACAGGCCGGAGAGGGGGAGGTGGGACGGGGAGACGGAGAATTTGACGTATGAAAATGTGCGGGAGTCTTCCACTTTTTTGTTTTCATGTACACCCAAAACTCCTAGTACCCATGAAATTTTCTTTTTGATTGAATAGAACGCAATCATTTACAGTTATTAACTTTAACAAAGTATAGTATTCATAGTTACTAAAGTATCAAAGTTTTGTGGTATTTGGGTCAGATCCATCTAGCCCAAGTACTATAATTATAAGTGTAATACTTTTTTAACAATTATAAGTTTAATACTTTGATAAATCATAAAGTAATTTTCTTATTTCTCATTTTGTTCAAGGAAAGAGATCTGAAGTGATTTTCTTTTTTTTTTGGTTTTATGTTTTTCCTGCGGCTTTCATGTCAAACAAATTAAATTCTCCTTTTAAGTGAAGTAGGATGACATCATGAGCCTTGTAACGCGTTTCAGCTACCCCCGAACCTTTTTTTTTTCTAATTTTTTCAAGAAATGTTAGTTAATTGCTGTCAGTCCCCCAACGGTGCTAAAGGGCGAAGGGATGGAAATGCCTTTTCCCTCCCTCCTTGACCATCTATAGTTATTTTCCATTTGATAAATATTGTCCATGATCGTTTGTTTTCTTTCCAATTATTTGGTTTTCAGGGTCTTGGGAATGACTAATAGTTTTTTTTTTTCTTTTTTAACGAGAAAAATTAGTTGATTTCATTTTGACGAGACATAAGGAATCTTAAGCAGTTAGATAAAATTTTTCGTTTTTTAATTTTTTAAAAATAATCGGTCAATATTATAAAAAAATAATTTATATTTATGTCACTCTGAATTACATTTACATAATAATTTTCTTTTTATATTGGCTGCGGTAATGGGCCCATGACATAGCTTTCAACCCTTTCATTTTCCATCCACGGCCACTAGCCATGTGAGACATTCACCAAAAACAAAACAACCAAAGCAAAGTGATCTGAGAATCTCGGGTCTGCTTTTTACGACAATCAAATGGACTCTTGTCATTGTCCAATTTGCTGGGCCTTATATTTTGGGATCGTTGGAATGACAAGGTAAAAGGTTGCGTTCACCGTAAAGCTGCCATGCCAGCGGCACTTGAAACCAAATATTACAGCTTCTGACTGGCAATCTGAAATACATCATATTTTGCCTAGAGAATTCATAATGCGATCTGGCAAAATGGCAAAGGTGTGCCTGCCAATTCATGCTTTTGATTGGCTATATATATATATATACTAGATTTTTTTTGTGGGTTTAAGCGTTTTTACTAAAGTATCTATTTTTCTTCTGCTTGGCTCCAACTTGGATTGCGTCTGCGTAGTTCTGGAACTAACCCTTTAGCTAAAAGGTTGCCTCTTTTTTGTTTTCCAAAAGGTTAGTTGGATGGTGGCTATACGGCAAATTATTATAGAAATTCATGTTTGGCCAACGAGAAGTTGGAAATAAAGCATTTATTCCCTCCCACCCCACCTTCCCAAAAAAAAAAAAAAAGACTTCGAATAAAAGGCAACTTAAAGGCAAAGGGAGTAAAGGAGGCATTTGTGTTTCTTCCGGAGTAGGGCGATGAGGGTGCTTATGCTTTATGGAAAGTGATATAAAAAGCTTATATTCGTATGGATAAGGAAAAGTACCTATGTTAAAAGCATCTCGCAAAGTGACCATTTCACCCATCACTATTGATTGGAAAGGCATGTTTGGTCTCGGGGCCAATATTGCATTGAAAGAAAACGCATTTGAGACTTGCCATTTGCATTGTTTCCTGCCATGGGAAGACGATTTATTCTCAAAAATTGATCAAGCCAAGCACTCTCTCAACCCATAGTGTCAAGTAACCGACGTGATAAAATTACAAATCAAACAGTGATTTTCTTTTGTTCCGGCGGCCGACATGCATATCTGTCCCTACGTCCTTCCCCCCACAATTTGCAACCCCATCAGCACATTTCGGTTATTTCAATGAGATTGAAGGGAAATCCTTTCATCTACTTGTAGCGATTTTCAACTTCAGATTATATATGTTGGTAGCCAGACAATTGTTCTTGGCACCCCCCCCTTCCCCATTAGTTGTGATTCTTGTTAATTGCGATTTGTTTAGGTTAGGAGTGGCTATTGAGAATATGATTGTTTTTACACAAAATAGCTGCTCACGCCCTTTCCTGTATAATCTGTATTTTGTAAATTGCGCCTCCCTTTTTGTTTTCAAACACACACAAACGGCTAAAAAGAGGAGGAACTCAGCATACTCTTATCAATGATCGTTTAACTCGAAACTATTATAAAAATAATCTTTTTTATTATGGGTACGCATGTGTTAAAAATTCCATGGCAATCGATCGTAAATGGTTTCTACTGAAATGAATGAAAAAAATAATTCATGAATTTTTGGTTTGATAGAATAATATGTTCATCAATTTAATTATTATTATTATTATTATTATTATTATTTTGCTTTTCCTTCTCGTGAATCTGTAGTACATGCTCTAGCCATGTAAAAATCGAATTGAATACGGTACAATGTTTGACAATTAATTAATTAATTCAGGAACAATATTTCAAGACGCAAAAATTGATTAAAAAATAAAACAAAAGTAATGCCAATTTGATGTGTAATCTCAGAAATTTATTTTATTTTAATAAACTTTTAATCATGTGATTAATGCAAATTTTGAGAAAGAAAATACAAACTTCGTTTCTTGCAAAATCAGCCAAACACGATTAGGTGGGTCTTCCAATTGACCAGAAAAACTCTTACATCCCCTTACATCTAAAAAAAAAACCTTTCATGTTATCTCTTGACTTTTCTGAGAAATTCAACGTCTAACGTTTTTAATCCAGTAAAACAAGGAAAACAAAAGTCCTACTTTTCCTAGATTCTCTCTTTACAGCCTACCTTTGTAAAGATTTTCCCTTCACATTCTTACCTCCCAAACGGCCACCCAACCCTGTAAATATTAATCACAGAGAGAGAAAGATGCCAAATTGGGAACTGAAGAACTGTTGCAAGCACGACCAGACGGTGTTCTTAATCGCTATTGGTGTCTACTCGTTTGTCATACTCCTGGTTTGTCTCTCTATCTCTCTGGTCTTGAACATATGTTTTGTTATTACTAGGTTTCTTATCCAAGTTGCTTGCTTTCTTTTATGTGTGTTTCTGTGGTCATGCTTTTTTATGGTTGTCTGGAAATTTTACCATCTGGGCGTGCGACAATGTGGTGAAGATCATAGATTGTGGACTATTATCAATGTGTACTGTGTTCACAAGCACTTGATTTGCTTTAGCTAGTAGGAATCGGGATCTGGATTTTGATGGAACTGAGCTTAAACTGACTTTCGTTGATCGTATTCGATATACTTTGGTTAGTAAGGAACCAGATCTGGGTTTGTATGGGACCGAGTTTATATTCAGTTGGATTGATCCTGTTTGGCAAGACATAATATGATATCAACGAGACGCTTCAGTCAGTTTTATTCACCATTGGAGTAGCGATTATGGGATTTTGTAGTTTGCCATCACTTATGGGTCGAAAAGATATCACGAAAATTTAGATACAATCACAACCTAACAAAGATTATGTGGTTATTGTTAATTTTGGAAACAAGAAATTTAAAGACTAGTGTGTTTTGAAGAGCATAACATGACAGAAAATTGTTTCATTCACATTCCATGGTAGCAACTTTACAACTTATCACTATCAGATACATGAACAGCTGCAGAAGAACTAGAATTAGGCATGAATGCTGCACCTTGTTCTCTCTCTTGACTAGCACTCAAAACAAGCTTGATCATGCAAAGGTAGGGTAAAGAAGTAAAATATACGACAAAAACATTTGACTGTTGCGGCTCTTTTGACATGGATTCCTGAGTCAAAGCTCAAGCCATTCCTGGTTGGTCATGACTGCCTGGATATATAACTCAGGTTTGCTGGGCATGGTAGAATGACTAGAAGCATTCATGCTGTTGGGTTCAAAATGATTAACATGGCCTAGAGTTCATCCTTAAACATCTGCTAATGCTATTAGTATGGCTTTTGGTATTATTATTGTAGTATCTTCATTTGGTAGACTGGACATGCACTGATGCACACTTGTGGCATCCTCATATGCTGTTCACTTTAGATTTCCTCTGCTCAACTTGTCTTTTGCCAATGAAATGTTTTTGAATTGCTGTAGCTATGGAGGACTTTTCTGATGACACCATTCAAGCTCATTGCTGTATTTTTACACGAAACAAGCCATGCAGTTGCCTGTAAGCTCACTTGTGGCCAGGTAAGAAGCCCTTTGCTTTCCTCTTTTATGACATTGACAGAAATGACAGAAGAAGGGAATGTATGTGCAGTTAATTTAGTAGTGTAAGTACATTCATTCGAGAGGGTGTAAATGAGTGTAATATAATGTAATGGGGTACAATTTCTTTTAAATTCTTTCAGGAAAATCCAACCCATTACATTCCATTGTGCTTCATTGCATTCTACCAAACATTCTTAATAGTACTAGGTGGCAGCTTTTGTCTATTGTTCCCTTGGCTTCTTTGCTCTCAACGCTGTATTATACAGGTGGAAGGGATGCAGGTTCATGCTAATGAAGGTGGGGTGACGCTTACCCGTGGCGGTGTTTACTGGTTGATCTTGCCTGCAGGATGTAATTATCTCCCGCCCTTGATATTTTTTCCCTGTTTTGCCACATATGTTCTTGGGCTATAAATGGGCCAAGAGAAGGTGGCTTTCTCTTGTCTATATATGCTGATTTCTTTATGCACTAATAGGCTTGGCAAAATTATGTGCTTATGTATGCTGAGAAAAAGTCATTATCTTAGATACATCTAACGTTTCCTCTGGTTCTGTGCTTTCCTTCTTCCTCCTCTTATTGGAAGCTCAATCTTGTTGCTTGTTGACTTTGAACATGAAAGGCTTCCCCAATACCATCCAAACCTCTACTTGCCCACATAATTAATTTGTGATTTGCCTAAATTCTACGGGTGTTAGACTACTTGTGATGTAAGTTTCTCAAAGTTTTCTAGTCCTGTCTCAAGTCTCTGTTCAACAGTGTTGAGCTTCTGAGCTTTAGTACACTATAAGTGCTGTAGAGTTAACAATGAAAAGCATTTGGGTTTCTTGTATTCTCTGTGTATCGATGATCGCAAGATTTCATGATGCACAGTTTATATGATCTATAAGTTTTCTAAATATGTGAATGCTGCAAACTGCTTATTCAGGATTTTTATGGGTGTACAGTTCTTTTTGTGTCCAGATCTTGGTTCATCGTTTTGGGGAATGGTTTTGGTACTTGCATCCACAAATCTCGTTACTGCAAGGATAGCTGCTGGTTGTTTTGCCCTTGCTTTGCTAATTGTGCTCTTTGTTGCCAAAAATGTAAGTTACAGAGAACAGGTTGATGCTATATATTGGAAATATGATGTTTTGAAGACTTTGAATTCTTTCAGATTGACTGAAACACTGTATTAAATTACTAGATAACTTTAAGATTTTGTTCCTGCTAATTAATGTATTTCTTTTTTCTAAGTAGCTTTATTAATTATCAACAATCTAAGAATGGTATGATATTACTTGGGAAAGATTGGCTGAGAATGAAAATAACTTAAAGGCTAACTTATGAAAAGTTGAATATTAATTCTTTGAAATATTAAGCTTTACCCATCCACTTAGTTACATTATCATTTTGTTCCTATTTCTGTTTTACAATTCTTTCCAGAGATATTTTACTTTTATTGAAATACCTTTTAGCAACTCGAATGAGCACATATCTATGTCTCTAATAATCTCATTATATAGAAGAGTTCATAAAAATTTTTGAAACACTGATTTTTCTGAAGTTCGAAATTTTTAGATTCTTACTGCTATTGTTTTTCTTTCTTGAGCAGTGGACACTTAGAGGACTTTGTATTGGTAAGTAATCCCATTATTTTCCCTCCTCTGCTTCCTATTATAATTATGTCGTGGCATAAATTCTCACTTTTTCAACTCAAATACTCCATTTTCAGGATTTATTGTCTTCCTTGCTATTATTTGGGTTTTGCAAGAATTTACGAAAGTACGGATTCTTCGATATGTGATTCTCTTCCTTGGTATATGCTTATCTCATCATAGCTTTTCCTTTCATTTGGTGAACTTGCTTCAGAATGATAACCATTGATAAATAAATTAAAAAAAAAAAAATCTGATATTCCATCTGGCCATTGCAGGTGTAATGAACAGCTTGTTTTCAGTTTACGGTATATATTCTATCATTTCTCTTCCTTATAAGTTTACAGTTTTGCTAGTATGATAATTATGGATGCCATGTCAATGCAATTGGCCTGCAGATATTTATGATGATCTAATATCTCGAAGAGTCAACTCGAGTGATGCTGAGAAATTTGCTGAAGTATGTCCATGTCCTTGTAATGGTCCCAGTTGGGGGGTTATCTGGTAAGCTTCTAAGCTTCAACATGAGCATGCACAATTGAATATTCAGCACATCTGCATGTTATGTGGTTACTGTTTTAAGTCAAATGTTGATTACAATTACTTTTTATTCTACTGACCTAAGTATGACTTCATATATTGGCAGGGGACTGATATCATTCATATTTCTCTGTTTATCCGTCTATCTTGGTCTCGTGATCTTATCTTGAGATGTATCTTAAGGTTGAACAAAGTTGCACCAGCTAAATTGGTGGCTTTTCAATTCATTGACAAGGATAGTTCATGTCTAAAAGTTCTTTCCTTGGGTTTTCAGATTGGAACTAGGGAATCACATACTTATTGACAAGTTGCAGAGGCTGCGGTGGTCAGGATTTTGCTTCTCTAGAGAGGTTTTGTTTTGGGACACGTCCATTTGATTTATGTGAAACTTTAGTTTTGCCGTCCTGCCACTGTCCTGTTTATTTCTTCATTCTTTTGACCCTTTTTATTTGGGTTTACATAGGAATCTTTGATTGTTTTCTGTACTGGGTGGGAAAAAGGGTCACCAAATATTGCCATATGAAACGAGGTAACTAGAATATTAATTGGGTCTCACAAAGGAGTAGGCCTTGGACTTGTCTCCAAGGCCTCCAGCATTACACTGAAGTTTGATGTCTAACATGATGGAGTCTAGAATACTGGAAGCTTTTGAGGAAGTTGGAACCTTCTCCGCTCGCTCAAACAGCCACCCAGAACTACAAAGCTCCATTATTGGGTTTAGATAGCTGAGTGGTCAAGATCCATTTTGTTTTGAAAATCTGGTCAATTCACACGTTCTATACAATTTAATTGATAATGCGTCCCCTTTAATCTGGTCTCTGCTTTAGAGGCATTTGTCCATAGGCCGAATTGCCAAGTCCCTGTGCCGTAGGCTTGTCTAAGAGATGAATCTATTGTACAGTGGCCCCCTTTTTCTTTTATTGCTTTAAAAAAAGGACAATGAAAATAGAAGAGGTCAAATACAAACATAATTTTTTCTCCAAAAAAAAAAAAAAAAAATCATACATTATTTGTACTACTTTTGATGTCATTCACTGTAGCCTTGAGGCAGGCTTCTCGGACAAGGCTTTCTGTCCCGGATTCTTTCACTTTCAGTTGCATAACGCTTGATTCTGATGCTGATGGCGTTTATACATAACATGAAATGAAAATCGGCCTTCGCATTTCGTTTGCTGGCACTGGTGTCGCGACGTGTCACGTGGAGTTGCCAATGCTGGCCGTGCGAATTTCACTTGCACATATGCTTAGCCCAAATCCATCGTTCTTCTCTTTTTTTTTATTTTTTCGGTCATATGGGAAGCTATATTTGCAAATATTGTACAGAATAATAACAAGAAGTTGGTGTCCATTTGGTGTATATATATATATATATATATATATATATGTATAGAGAGAGAGAGAGAGAGAGAGAGAGAGAGAGAGAGAGAGTTAAAACTTAGAGTTAAAGTCTTTTGGTTTGAAGTTTACTTGTTGGTTTAAACTTTCAAGTTAAATGAATCCAATGCGGTCTTGTGTTGCATGTATGTATGTGTAGCCATGAGGTATTATTACTTAATATGTCACATCTATAGTTGCTAAGTCATTTTCACTCTGTGTTGTCAATGCGCCAAATGCCAATACTATATGTAACATTATTCTATGTATCAGTTGGGGCAGATATAAATTACCTCATCAACTTCATGAAGTATATCCCATATTAGCTTTTTCTCTGATTAAACTGTTTTTACTTTTTATTTTTTGGCTTTTGCCCTAACCTATTAGACGAATTTAATATTTTCTAATTTAGTAAAAACATAAGCGCAGGTCTGCAGCCTATATTCTTCCCCGGAAAGAAACTGCAGCGGAGACAGCCTATTTTCTGTTTTTTCTTTTTTTTTTTTTTATCGTTAAGAGATTCATTGGATTAGATCGTGCGTGATATAATAGATAATTCTATTTATTTTTATAAATTTTACATTTTTTTTTCTTAGAATTCGAGTCTAAAACCTATAAATAAAAGTTCAAGTCTTTAATTACAAAAATATTTTATGAAAGATAAGCTTTTTGGTGTTATATAGTTTAATGTATTCCAGGACAGAAGAGAAAAGGAAAGATGACCAGAAGCAGTATGACACATATTCAGACAAACAAGGGTCTGCGAAGTCAAAACCTACCTAATTGAATAAGGTCCAAAAACTTGTCTAAAAGCGACAGAATGCAAGGGAAATTTCTAGAGAGAGAGAGAGAGAGAGAGAGAGAGAGAGAGAGAGACTGCTAACTTGTGGGGGACCTAGACAAATCTTCATAGCTGGATGGTGACGTTTTGTCCCAGACTCCGCATTCACATTATAAGGATCGGGTGCTTGCGTGGGCCCAGGCAACGAGCTTTACGACAAGGCAGAAACGAGCATTATCTACGTACATTTCGCCTAGGTTTTTAACAGTGCCTCTGTTTTATTTTACTTCTAAAATAGAAGATATGAATCGAATTAAAATTAAAGTTTGTTAAATATAAATTTTATTAACAATTTTTTCGGTACAATAAATTTGACCTTTTTTTTTTTTTTTTTTTTTTTGACGGACGGTTCAATGGATTTTACTAGCAGTTGCCGATAAAAAAAGATTCACGTGTTACAATCTCAATGAGACATCGAAATTGTAATTGCAGTGGAACACGCACTCCTTCTACCATAGTTGTATGAAAATGGTCCGGAGCGTTTGCATTAAATACCAATCAAGAGACGGAGGCAGGTTCTCCAGAAGGTCAGCAACCGCCACTGCCACCGCCACCGCAGACACGAGAAGAATGTCTCGGTCCTTTTTTACCAATTTCACCAAAGGCATTTAACGCTACTCAATCTTCTATCTCTTGCCCTTAAAAGGACTTTGTTTCAACTTCTTGGTTCTTTTGTTTCAGGCCCTAAAAATAAAAAAAAGAAAAATCCTGAAACCAAAATACAAAAAACAAGAAGAAGAGTTAGGAGTATTAGGAAATTTCGTGGTCGGAAAAGGAAATTTCCTAAATTTGACATTTGACAATCAAGAATCAAGTAGCCCAAAAAAAGAAAAAAGGGGTTAGAGGCAAGCAAAAGCCATCTCATTCTACGGCCGCCCCAAGTTAATTTTGTACCATTGTTGAAGGAAGTTACCTATGAATTCCGCGCTGAAGGAAGTTTCTCTTAAGTGGGTAAAGAGTGTACGCAAAGTACATTCGAGAAAAGTAAGATTTTAGAAGCGATGATTGAAAGGAAATTCAAGAAAAAGAAATTTTGAAGTTGGATTAGATCAGACCCCACTAACTTCCCCATTTTCTCCATCTTTTCTCTCAAGGCTGTCTCTTCATTGTCTCTCTCTCTCTCTCTCTGTCTCTCCAGCCTGCCTCCCTCTGTCTTATTACCCTTCCAAACTCTTCAAAAGCCAGTAATAAAGATACCATCTTTGTCATGGCAACCATACACCCTTCTATAAGTTCTCGTTCTTTTTCTCAACTCCTGCATCTCTACGTGTTGTTGGTGTGAACTAGTGCCATGGACGCTGAATTGAAGCACCCGAGACTTCAGAGACTTAGGTGTTCGGTGCAAAACTATAATTGGGGCAAGAGGGGGGTAGAATCCCAGGTTGCCAATCTGTATGCGTCGAATTCTGGGTCTACTATTGAGGATAACAAGCCTTATGCAGAACTTTGGATGGGGACCCACGAGTCTGGGCCATCTTTTGTGGTGGAAAGTGGGGTGGACAATGCAGTTGCAATGAGGTCTCACACTCTCAGTTTGAAAGAGTGGATTGCTAAGAACCCTAATGTGCTTGGTCAGAAGGTTCTTGATAAGTGGGGCTGTGATCTCCCTTTCTTGTTCAAGGTATAGTTTTCCTTCTCTCTATTTAATTTTGTATATTTGTGTCCCAACTGTGTGATCGTTAAATACAATCTAACTGAATTTCAATTTTGTAATCTTCTTTTTATGTAACCTGTGCAAGTTTGAACCAAAGAGATGGGTTTTTTTTTTTTTTTTTTTTCAAGTTCAAGAACATCTATGTTAATTCAACTGGGTAAGTCCTATAACTGTAGATTGCTATCCGTTGTTTGGTTTTGTGTAACTCTTTTCCCAATTAGAATGTAATTGTAATGCTTGATTAGATGTTCCATGTGTTCTCCTTGATTATTGTACCTAAAATTTGCGTTACTACAATTATTTTGATATTTGATTCAGCTTTTGGAGTTCTGGGGTACTTATCCTCTTCCATATCTGATAGGTACTTTCTGTGGCTAAAGCATTGTCAATTCAGGCTCACCCAGACAAGGAATTAGCTAAACAGCTGCATAAGAGGTGGCCAGATATTTATAAGGATGACAATCACAAGCCTGAAATGGCTTTGGCAATAGCAGACTTTGAGGCCCTGTGTGGCTTTATCCCTCTTAAGGTGGTTTACGGATCTTTATGGTGATTTTTGTACTTGGCAAATTTTTTATGCGTGATTTTGGTTGTCATTTAGTGTTTTTTGTCATAAATCGCATCTGAGATTATAAGTCTTTTAAAGGGCTGTGTAAAGACATTACACACAAATGGACAAATGGGTTACTTCAAATTGTCTGATATAGTTTTTGTTATAAAAGTAAAAGATTCATAGAAGAGAGTTTATAATATGTTCATTAACCAATCATGGTACTAGTGAAGGCCTGTGTGGTTGTCAATGCAATAGTTTCCAGGTTGGAATGATCACATATCCTAGCAGGATTAGTTTCCCTTTTTTGTGTTCAGTTTCATGTGGAACCCTGAGGTATACATAGTTGATTGCTTACACTGTTTCGCTGGTTATGCTTGTGACTGCACATTTACCCACCAATAACTTTCCCGACATGGTCGTTTCCCTTTAAAGAAGCCTCACATTGGAGTAGCTCATATTCAGTGATTCACATTTAGTCCAGAATCGATTTTAGAAATGTATGTTTGTAAGTCAAAATTTGCAGGGTGGTTAAGTGGTCATACTTATGTATAATGTTCTCTCAATTAAATAAAGTTACCCAAAATTTGGAGCTACCATAGAGAAGACAGTTTTCTTCCAGTTAAACTCAACATTGGCTTTTTAGTATGTGACTTGACCTTTTCTTTTTTATTATTATTATTATTATTTTCTCCAGGAGCTTAAGCTTGTTCTTAGTGATGTTCCTGAGATTGTAGAACTTGTTGGCACTGCGGATGCAAACCAAATCTTAAACACAAAGGAGCAAGATGAGGAAAAGAAAGTCAAATCACTTCTGAGATCAGTTTTTACACAACTCATGTCTGCTAACAAAGAGATGGTTACCACGGTTACATCCAAACTCAAAAGTCGACTGCACATGGAAAGCCAGGTCAGTTTAAATATCTTGCCTCCAACTTCTGCCATTTGGTATTCCACACATAATGACTGATTTGTGCAACTGAGCTCCATTTTGCCCTCCTTTCCCATTTTCCTCCCAATGAAACAGCTGCTTATAACCAGGGATTTATCTTTTAAGGTCTTTGCTCCCTCCTTATTTAATTGCAGTTGCCATATTATTGCATTGTCACAAACAAAAGATATCTGAAAATGCATTAGCTGTTTTTAATTCTTCAAATTTTTTTTTGGCTATGAAATAAAGTTAATGAAGAGTTATGTTGATAACATGGTATTCTTTTTTTGATTGACTAGATGAAAAACATCGTTATTCTAATTTCCTAATTCCTGTTTTTTATATTTCCATGATTTCATCTCCTTAACTCGTCTAATATTCAATCAGGCAAGACAATTGACAGATAAGGAACAGTTGGTCTTGCGGTTAGAAAAGCAATATCCAGCTGATGTTGGTGTAATATCAGCCTTCTTTTTTAATCACGTGAAGCTTCATCCTGGTGAAGCATTGTATCTTGGGCCAAATGAACCGCATGCATATATACAAGGTGAATGCATCGAATGCATGGCAACATCAGATAATGTTGTGCGGGCTGGCCTTACTCCCAAGCATCGAGATATTCAAACCCTTTGTTCCATGCTTACATACAAACAAGTAAAGAATTATTTCTTTTACCTTACTTTTTGAGGTTTCTTATTGTGAATCATGTTGGCGTGTGTCTATGAGGGCCCTGAATGTTTCTTACCCTGATCAAACTCAATGTTTTTTCAATCTCAGTTTCCAAGGCTATTTGCCCTAGTAGTGTGAAATTATTTTGAGACTTAAGCCTTTCAGCAAGCTAACAAATGTTATGTTCCTCTATAAATTCAATGTGATAGTAGATGTAACACGAATTTGTTTTACGCAATTGTCATGATGACAGTCTTTCTCTCACTTATGCATTAGCACAGCTGTATTATTTTAGTATTCCCTTTTCCTCTTACTTCTTATAAAGATTTGAGTTATTCTTTGATTCTAAGCAAGCTGTGATTGTATTGAAGAGGTCAAAATATGCAACTGTTACATAGAAAAAACTAACCTCCTTTCTATGTAAGAAAGGAATGGTGAACTTCTTTTAGAGGGGCAGAGCCGGAGAGGTTTTAATTGTAATGGAACTGATGTGGCAAATTCTTATTTGTGCACAAAACTGTCCATGTCAAGGCTGGGTTGGTTTTGTTACAGTTATCTACCATTGTCATGTGCATTCATTCATACTGCATCAATGTTGCTGGACAAAGTTGTTCAGTTGTTTGTTTCTTTAAAAGACTGTACTAGTCACTGTTCTTTTTCACCAAAAGAAGAGTGGATCAAATCCTTTATGGGAAAGGGATAATAGATCCAAAATTTTCTTCTTTTGATTTTTCTTGTAAGGTTAAACTATTTCATATAACACTAATGCTGATATTGGTTCTTATTCAGGGCTTTCCTGATATCTTGAAAGGATGTGCTGTGAAGTTGAGTTCATATGTGACAAGATATTCTCCACCGTTCGAGGAATTTGAGGTTGATCGTTGCGTTTTGCCTGGAGGGGCATCAACAGTATTTACAGCAGTCCCAGGTCCTTCTGTTTTTATAATAACATTAGGGCAAGGGACAATGCATATGGAATCGTCCAAAGATGTAATCACCAAAGGAGATGCCGTGTTTGCACCTGCCGGTACCGAAATCTACATAACCTCTATGTCCAAGTTGCATTTGTATAGGGCTGGAGTGAATGACCAGTTCCTCCAAAAACAATGAATTGGAAGAGCAGAGGACTTCCACACAAATGAAATAAGATTATAGTAAGAGTTACAGTAGCCAGAATTGTGCCGCGAGATGCCGTGTTTGCACTTGCCGGTGCCAAAATCTACATAACCTTTGTCCGAGTTGCATTTGTATAGGGCTGGAGTGAATGACGAGTTCCTCCAAAAACAATGATTTGGAAGGGCAGAGGACTTGCACACAAATGAAATAAAATTATAGTAAGAGTTACAGTAGCCAGAATTGTGCCGCGAGATGCCGTGTTTGCACCTGCCGGTACCAAAATCTACATAACCCCTTTGTCCGAGTTGCATTTGTATAGGGCTGGAGTGAATGACGAGTTCCTCCAAAAACAATGATTTGGAAGAGCAGAGGACTCGAACACAAATGAAATAAGATTATAGTAAGAGTTACAGTATCCAGTATTGTGCCGCTTCTTTGCTTACGTAGTTTTCTACGTTTCAAATGCTCTTTGGAGCTTTAAGATTGGTCTACAAAACTTGTTCTTTTATGGCCTCTAATCTTATAAAAATACATCTTGTAAAAAGAAGTTCTTGCATTATTGTGATGGAAGTCATGCCCCGCCAACCTCTTAGTTACAATTTTCCAATAACAAAATAATGACAATTACTAAAATTTAGATAAGCAGAAAACCACTTTCGGATAGTATCATGTTGTACAACCAAAACAAAACTTAAAATTAAAAGAGAGCATCTTGAAAGTTTGATCCACATATGGAAAAGTAATTGTCCAATAAATCAAAATCTCACGAATTATCAATTCTAGAATAAAAACAGCAGCCCAAGAAATTTTAACAGATCTTCATGCCTCCGTCACGGGATATTCAAAAACTACATCTTTCCCAGCAAGCTTCCTGTAAACTCCAGAAAATGTCTCCAGCTTGTATTCGGTGTTGTTGCGCTCCTTGGGGTCCAAGAAAATCTGATGAGAATATAGCAAATCAGAGCTTGTATTGAGTGCAGATAATATGGTTGTAAAGAAAAAATTTCCAATTATGGTTTCCAATCCCATTAATCTAAAGCCTTGAGACTACCTTGATAATTTTGGATCCATCAACTCTGTAACGAACACGTTTCCCAACAATCTCAGCAGGATAGACAACATCCTCAAGCATGGCATCATGCACAGCTGTTAAGGTACGGGTGCGAGGTCGTTGAACAGCAGAACCCTTCTTTGGTGGACGCAGAATCCTTCGAGTAGCAATCATGACAACATCCTGGCAAACAGTTAGCGAACAGCAATTAATTTATTTAGCTGAACCAACATTGAATTGTATGTCTAAATGAAACAGCAAGCACACAATGTAAGGAATAGTGATAATGTCAACAGAATACATATATATTACAATGTTTAAGAATAGACAGTATTGACAGATGAAACAAATGGTCTTTACATAATTACATGTTAGCATGCACATCTGTGCTTATCGTATGCTACAACCTATTACCATTGTCAGATGCAAGCTTGCCTTATGCTTTATGCCTTTTTTTTTGATAGAAAAATCTTTTTTAAAAAAAAAACAACTTTTGCTAGGAAAATAACAGCAATGCCATACCCATTGAGGATTCAATTCTTCAAAGTAATTGGAGAACAAGTAAACAATAAACAACACTATACCTTCCCACTGAACTTTTTCTCCAGCTCCCTAACAAGGCGAAGATGAATCTTCCTAAAAGCCTTCCTCAATCTGTATGGCACATAAACAACAACAGCCTTGTGATTCCCTGGAACATCCATTTGACTGCAAAATTAAAAGGTTTCATTTAGGTATGTTTTGAATTCAAATGATGACATAAAGCTCTGAAGGAGAACAGGAAAGCAATCAAAGAACAAGCATGCAGTTCCATACACTGCAGCATTTATAAAGAGATCTTTTAGTTCACTTTTCAGGTCCTGGTTGGTATTTTCCAAATCAAATAATGCCTGCAGAAAGGAAAAAAGTTTGAAATTAACATACTAATCTTCTATAGACTATTTAAGAAAAAAAAATATATAAACTTATAGAACTGACCTGAGCAACGGTCTCCTCAAATTCAGTAGGTTCAGCATCCTTGTCTTTTTGGATCTTCCTTTTTGTCGTAAACATCTTGACAAATCTAGCTTCAACATTGAAAGATTAGAGATACTACAAACTGGAGTTGCGTCTGTGAAAGATATGTATATAGCAACTAAAATCCAGAGACCCAAAAATATTATCCCAACATTCTGCTATGCGTAAACAGATATTTATTGAACCAAATGACCTGTAGTGCATCCATAAACATGCTTGCCACTCTATGACATAGAAAAGACTATAGGTTGAAAAACAAACAATTGATGAATAACAAATCCAATAGATTTCCACAAGGAAAACTTGACTGGTGACATTGAACAATATTGATCCCAAACTGCACTCTTCTGACCCAATTGCAACAATTAAATATCTGTGCTAAAAGCCTTTCCTTCATTCCAAAGAAAGCAAACATAATATTTCCAACATCAACAATTCGACATGACCTTCTTTTCTAGCATGTAGAGGTTCCTTTATAGAACCCACCATTATCTTATTTCTATTCTCTCAATTTGGGTGAAAATTAAATAATAAATCTTCTGAGCTATCAATTACAAGTGCATATAAACCAAAGCATTTGAGAAAATAAAACAGTAATCTCACAAGCAAAATACCTTAGAAGCCAAACAACCTATGTGTTCTATACGCTAATCCACCGCTAATAAAGATTGGTTCAAGACCAAAACATAGAAAAAGTAAACCAATCCTAAAAGAACATCGAATTAAAGATCGGACTTGCTCGGGGATTAATGAAAAGATACACTGACGTGCCAGACATTCATAGACAAGTGTAATAATGAGTTTATTTCAAAACAATAAGAGAATGAAAAAATAAAGACAACGCAGGTCACAAAAATGTAAAATAAAACGACCCGCTCGACTTGGTATAGGAAACACCAATCCGGCTCATAGTTCCACAACCCATGCACAGAGCGGTATCGATCTCGGATAAACACGCAAAAACAAATGAAAATGGCACGAACCCAGTTGCCATGATCGCAAAAACGGACAACCTATTTGGCTCATAGAGGCTTACCAAGCAGTGGAAGCTAAAGATGGGAGCAAGAACGGCTTGCTACTTCGGCTGCTGCTGCGGGAAAAACAGAGAAGCAGAGAGGGTGGCTGTTGACGAGGGTTTTAATACTTAGCGGGACATGGGGATTACAGGTTGCCCTATATTTGACGGTGGGATTTCTTACGTTGGAGTTAGGTGGGTTCCTCGGTTTCTAATGAGACCCCACAATCACTTCAGCTTTAAGTTTTTGGTCTGAACCTGGCCCACGCCTACTTAAGCCCATTAATCTTATCATTTCAGAGGGGTCTAGTTTTAGACTCACCCGAGCCCATAGCCTTTAACAAGAGAAGGATAATTGTTGGGCCTGCTTTAGTTAGGCATGACCCATTGGGCCTGCAAACCTGCTTTTTTGAGCCCAAGCACATTTCTCAGACAATAATGGGGTGTAGCATGCTGGGAATGGGACTTGATTGTTTAGCTTTTACATGTTAACTAAGCCAACCGCTGAGGTTGATATCTGAACATTAATGCTATGGAATCTCGTATTTCTTTCCTACAAACAAGAACAAGACTCTCATTCTTCTTATTAGAGAAAAGAAAAATGTACTCGTTGAATATTAGTAGTACAACACAAGTTTTCACACACCAAAAATGTTACAATGAGAAAAATACGATGTCATTCAATCCAAACCTCTTCGTTGTGTAGATATGCAGTCGACCCAAATGGCATAGTAAACCTCCATGAGCACTTTCCTGTTCCTATCTGCTTAGATCATTTAACCATGCAAAGATCACTTCAGCCCCTTTCCCCCATAAACAATCCAACATCATGTCATGGGCAACCCCTTGAACACAGATTGGCAATACACCATAAAATCTGGCTGTTTCATTAAGTCCTTCAGCGTCCTAAAAGTGTATTGGAATGATTACTAACTCAGTTTGAAATGATTACCTAACAGCTTGTCTGAAAAAAGAGAAGCTAAAAGGTTCTAACCAAGAAAAAAAATTGGTAATCCTGAGGAGTGGAAATGAGCAGAAATCATGTTCTTGGAAGAATGCCCGGAAAGCATGCCTTGCTAAAGAGTAATTCCTTATTTTTTCACTGTAGGTTTCCTAAAACACACTTTTGGTCTTGAGTTATATGCTATCCATAGGCACTGATATTGTCTAAGAGTATATACCAATTCCCACTAAACATATAAACAAGTGAAAAAAGAGGAGATAAGGCATCCTAGTGCAGACCCCCACAATTTGAGGTTTATGAAATATCAAATATGCATAGTCTTACGTTTGTTTTCACAAAGAGACTATTTCTGTGACTTGTGACCTTCAAGTAATAATGCAGAAACCTTATTGTTGCAATGAAACAAATAAACTAGTAGAGAAATACAAAATGGAATCAACATAGTGTTAGCTAGACATGGAGATTACCACTATGAAGTCATCATTTGCACCCATCACAAGAACCTCAATAGAAGATTTTGGCACTGAAGGCACTGGAAGAGATGCATTAAGCTTCCTTAGGTCAAACAGTGGCATCCTTGAACTTTCTTTCATTAGCTCCTGGTACCTGCAAGAAATGAAGTCTAGTCAAACCATCATGTTCATCAAGGACAAACTCAGAAAAATCATCAAGAGTTTTGTCATGCACATGAAAAGACAATTTCCCAGGCTTAATGTGGTTAGCACACACTGAAAAATTTACTGGCTAGATTTGTGGAGTCAAGCATTTGACTCCAGCAAATCTTTTGCGTTAAATGTGGGCCTGTGACGGAAATGGACACACTTAATGAAGATAAGTTAGAAAATAGAAGATAAAATATTTCCATCTCATACACATCCTTGAGCATCAATGAACAGTATCCTATTTCTATTCAGTTTTGTGAGGCTGGTGGATTTGCTAAGCAAACAAACCCTCGCATCAGCAAATTCATTTGCAAACCTAATTACATGAATGTGAGTTCTTTGCTCTGTCATTTTAAAAAGCATAAGGCTATAAATATACATAGCAAAGTGAGAAGATCCTGTAACAAACCGTGCCACAAGATGATCCTCCATGGCTGATGAAAAGAAAGTTTCCTTGCAAAGAGAGAGGTCAGTTTGAAAAGCTTTAGCTGCCAAGCTCAGTGTCACCTGATCAGAATTTGTAGTCAATTTGAAGAGGTTAGATTATTAAGTAGAAAGCTCTAAGATTAGAAATGCAACTATAAATTGCAATGTCACAAGCTGAATTTAATCCTGTACTACACATAGAAATGCAAGTGCAAATTGGGCAACATATTGTCTAGGGGATTAAGAGGTTCACTAATAGTATTCCCTAAATCTAAAAGCAAATACCTTGAAAGCAGCTATAGGTTTGGAAAAAAGATATCGCCACACTAACCCACTGGAGAAAGAAAACAACCATTCAATCTGAGTGATTAATTACATAAACAAGAATAAACTAATACACAATGTGCAAAATACCTGTTACCCGATGGAGGAACAGAACAGACAAGCACAGCTCCAGTGAGATCAGGGAACAACCCTTTATTTTCTAAAATTAGGCCAGGAAAGCAAAAAAATCAAAGTTAGGAGAACTAAAAATGTAAATTTCGGAACAACAGCACAACCAAAAATGCTTTTATTAAAGAGATTTGCATCTTATAGCTGATAACAATGGTGTGGGTGGCTTTGGAACATAATTTGATTCTTGATCCTATAAAGTAAAAGGACTTGGAACATAATTTGATTCTTGATCCTACAAACTAAAGGGACAACTGTTATTCTGTATGCATTGAATGTTAATATAGACGCAGACACACACACAGAGGCTTGTCTAAAGGCCCCATCACCCTGTTGAGATGTTTGAAGAGATCTGAAATGCAGCACATTATTCTAAGCATGCCTCATCCACCTCAAACATAAGTTAGGATAAATAACAAAAACAAGATTACCTGAAATTTGTTTGTTTCTTATATTCGCAATGTAGTACTGAATAATTAGCCCACCGAATGAGTGTCCAAGTAAGACTGGTGGTGACTCGAGTGTTTTCTGGATGAAATCAGCAACATCACCTGCATGTGTCTACTGCAGAATTTGAAATTGAACAGCAAATAAGAGGATCATTTTGATATCTGCTTGTGACATAGACAAAGGAAATCATCATCAAAATGAGCCCAACAAGGATTTATAGGTACCTCAAGAGAAACTTCAACGGAACCAGCAGGTGCATCACTTTCACCCTGTAAACACAACATCAAACTAAAACATATCAATTCCAGCTTAGTGCCGCCACATCTCCGTTCCATTGTTAAATCAATACTTAAAAGTGCTTAAACGATAAAAAAGAAGAAGATGCTTGTGGCTTATGCACACAGTAAGCAGTTCAAAATAATTAGAGTTGGGGACATCTTAATAATGTTAAGATAAATTGCCAGAGACCCACTCAATCTAAATGTTCAAGATTCATTCATAAGTCGAAGTGAGGAAAGGAGCAGGAAATGACTCCCTTGCTTAGTTGGACGGAACAACTTAGGACTCAGCTTTCCTCCATACCCATCAAAAACATTCGGCCCATAAATAGATAACAAGGGAAACCATACGAAGTTAGATCGAAATAAACCTCAGCGATTTGTGAAAAATAGAAATGATAAAAACAAACTTTTACACGGCAGTAGGTGTTGCATAGAAAGAGAGATCACCTGACCCAACAAGCTAAGGGCATAGCAGTCAAATCCACAGCCTGAAAAGAAGGGCAACCAGTGCTCAGCCCAGCACCAAGCTGCATGGTAGCTTCCATGAACAAAAACCAGAGGTGGGTTTTCACTGCTTCTCTTATTATCAGTGTCCCTACTTTTATCTATAACACCCTTTTGCTCGATAACCTCCATGTTTAGACCCGAAGGGAGCTGGTGGAAAAGACGGGTCTGCCCAACCTTCAACTCGTAGGGGACCCTCATTTTATTGAATTTATCGGAAACAAGAGGCTTTGCGCTCATTTTGGGAGCAAACCTTGGTTGCAGAAGAGAGAGAGAAGCAGCCATTGCTATCAAAGCTTACCTTACCTTATGGAAAGGGTGAATAGCTGCGGCTTTTGTCTTATTTGTACTTGAACCTGTTGTCGTCTTATGTTTTTATCTCAGTAACATTTTTCGATAATGATGTTTTTTACTGCTAGTGTAATAATGATGGCACCACAAGGTGTGTCAAAGTGAATTTTACCCATTCGTATATTGTTATTATAGTTATTGCACATTTTTTAAGTTTGTTGTCGTGAGATTTTGGTAATAAATCCGCCCAATACTATGAAAAAAAAAAAAAAAAAAAAGGAAAACATGATTTAAGGCCACGCCAACTTCCTCGTTCAGATTTAACCGGGGAAACTTTAAGAAACTGGCAAACGGGCAAATTGGATTCCGGCCCAAAAACAAAAACGGCGAACGACACAGACCAAACTAACCACTCGGGTTCAATTCTAACAACTAACGACATGCAAAACAGCTATCAATACAACAGGTCACAGATTAATAGAAAAGTTTCCAGCTTTATAGGAATTTAGCTTGCAAAAAAATAAAATAACGAAGAATAAAATTACTGATAACCCAACACCAAAAGCGACCCTTTATTAATAACCCAAGTAACAATTAACGAAATCGTAACTCACGTTCGTGTCGCATGGGACGATGATCGTAACCCAAAGGGAAGAACCAAAAAGGCGTATTGGCTTAGTTGATTAGAGCGTTGTACTTTTTCGCCTAAAATTGGACCTGAAGGTTTTGGGTCTGGGCTGGGTACACTAGAAAGTGAGTTGGACCCATAGAATTGATCATGCAGATTTTCCATTTAGTCTTACCAATTTGTTCGTCCCCCCACCTTTTTATCAAATAATTCGGTTATAAATTTTCTTGAAGATTCTGTATTTTTCACTTGAAAAGTGATAAATTACGTATAGCAAGACGTGAGTGCAAGAGGAAGAAGTTCTCATTCTCCAACTCAATTTGCTTGAAAAAAGACAAATCGAGGTGGTGAGACCGTTGGAGAAAATGGTCCCGGAAATTTCAACTATAAAGTCAGGTTAACGATTTAGAACAAACATGTTTCCTGAAGTGAAAACCTTGAGGAAAATTTCAGTCATTTACAAGTAGCTGATACAGATCACGTTGCTGCACTTAGCCTAACCCAACCATAAGAAGTTAACCACAATCGATCAGCCATGTGTTTAGTAAATGTACCCTCCATTGTACCCAAATTTTGGATCCCTCCAAAGCAAAGATTTGTTGCTTGACTTTGCATGGTCATCTTGTTGCAGCAATTACTTGTGTACGGTTCATCTAGATTCCACAGGCCACCCCATAGCCCATCCTCTGTTACATAATCTGCCCAAGGTGCAACCTCCTGATAACATGGCAGCCAGGCAGTTAAGCTTCAAGTTGGGATACATAAAAAGCTTCTCTTCCTGTTCTGATACTGCACCATTGAAATTTTTCATGTTATCTTCTGTTTTTTCTTACTCTTGCTGTTGTTGAACCTGATTCTGTCGTTTTTTCTTTGAAACTCGAGTTTTTTGCTTCTCTCATAGTCAAGAGTATCTACCTTTGTTCTTGAAATGGGGTCTCCAGTAGTTCTTTATCTCAATGTCTGTCCTGCCAAGTATCTGGCAATTGTTATCCATCTGCATGAAAATCATAGAAAATGAACATAGTTTTGCCACTGCAACTAGTCTCTCTAACCAAAAATGTCTCTTCACTAGCACTTAACTATGAATAGCAATTGTATCAATGCAATAACTAAACTAGAACTTAAAATTTGGATGGATGCATTACTTGTTAACCCCAGAAAGCATGCAACTCAGTAATAATTCACTCCTCCAGAAATGTAATCAGACCTCTTAAAAGGCCAGGCAGCACAGGCTTAAGGTAATTCACCCAGCTCAGCTCAGCTTGCAGCAATTGCCACTTCCGTTTAAACCTGGCAGCAACACAGCAGTAACATAGGTACGTAAATCAAAATCAGAGAAAAAACAAATTGCAAAATCAATCTTGTTTGATGGTATATGCTAATAATAAATGCCTTACCAGCACATCTGGCCGCCGAACTCCACCTTCCTTCTCCATACAACTTCACATATTACATACTAACTAAGTAACTTATCCTCTTCAGGAGTCCAATAATCCTACCTCCACCCTTGCTCAGAAACCCCCCAACTACAGTTGTTATTCTACTTTCACTACTTTTCACAGTAAGATAGCAACAACATTCAAGCCTTTAATCCTTGTGCCTGCAACAAATCCAGTAGAGTATAAATAGTGTCTGCAATAAATTGATAGTCAAATTTGTTAAAAGACCTGCAAAATATTCATCAAAACTGAAATTAAGGTTCATCAATATTCACCAAAGGGTGAGCATAGGCTTCTCTACCAAAAATATTTTAGATTGAAAGAGACGGCTACAAACCTACACAAAGTGCAGAGCATTGCTTTAAATATGGTAAAATCCCATGAAACTAAAATTATGGCTCTCCAATTTGGATATTGGCGATGTGAGCAATCTTGGGCTGGTCCTTAAACATCAGTTACTCTTTTCTTGCTTCTGGGGAAACCAGAGGACTCGCCATTTTGGAAACAACTTCTTTTCACTACACGAAAGATCAAAAATACCTCAGCATTGATTTGCACATAAAATGCTTTGAGCTATTCTGAGGAAACGAAAAATCAAAATATCCCAAGCTGTGAATCTCAGAAACCCAACACACTTTCAGATGTACGAGAAACTCCAGTGAATGAAATATATGATACTAGTTTTGATGATACAATTTGATAAGGAAAGCTGCAATGTCAATTGAAGATGCCTACAATTTTTTTTTTTTCTTTTTTCAAAAAGAAAGAAGGAATCTGTTAATTTTTTAAGGGAAAAACAGCACCACAGGCTCTTTTTTTAATAGAAACAAATGGATGGAGATGGAGATAAAAAGAAGAGAGCAGTAGTAGGAGAAGGAGGAAGAACCTGCTGAAACTGGAATGGAAAGGCAGACGGATTCTTCTCTGATCAAATCAAAGTTTATAGCAGCCATCCCGTTGGATCTCTGTGCGATCGACTATAATGTTAGGGATGTGGGCAATCTTGGGCCAATACACGTCCGTGTTGTTTTTGCATCTCTCTGACAGTAGGGAACAGCCTTCAATCCATAAACGTTGTAATGAGGTGAGGTTGGGCATCCACTCCGGCAACGACGCCAAATTAGGGCAATTGTAGATGCGGAGCCTCTGCAAGGCAATTGAATGCAGAAGAAGCCTCCTTGGGAGATGCACCAACTTTGGAATACCCTCAATTTCAAGAGAGGTGAGGCTTCTAAGGCCTGGCTCTTGCCATAGAATGGCATCGTTGTTGTTGTTGCTGTCATCATCATAGTCGGACAGTTCTAGATTTTCGCAATCTGAAATTGAGAGACTCTGGAGGGAAGTGAGAAGTAGCATTTTCGCATGAGGTAGACAAGTTAACGTCGGGCATTCCCAAATGCGTAAATACTCCAGAGAAGTGAGGGTTTGCAGCAACTCCACCGGCAGAAAATCTTCTGGCAGATGCTCAATCTCATAAATCGTCAGATGTTTCAAAGACGAAGAGAGATTAGATGGAAGAGAAGAAGACGGTTCATGTGCTGGAGATATCGTCCCCTTGAGCATTTGCTCCAATGACTTGAAGCTGATTGGTCTTATAGTTAGACTTTTCAAGGATGGGGAGACCGGTGGTATTGAAGTCAGGTTTGGGCAGGACCAAATGAACAACTGAGAAAGACACTGAAATTGGGGAAGCAAAGAGGATGATGACGATGATGGCCGCCATCCCTTCAGATTGTGACAGTCCTGGAGTCGCAGTGTCTCAAGGGAAGGGAAGAAGGAGACCATGCTATTTTTGTTGTTGCTGCAGGTAGCTGATCCTCCTCCTCCTCCTCCTCCCTCACAACAACTCCGTATGTCTATGTCTATGTCTATGTATTCCAGATCAGTTAATCCCTTGATTTCAATTTCTTTTAGCGAAGGGAGTTGATCCAATGCTGGAAGACTTCGACATTTCCGACAGTAATAGAACTCAAGGCGCACTAGATTCGTGAGAGAAGAAAGCCAATTGGCAAAATTTATTCCTCCATAACACTGCACTGTTAATCTTTTCAAATTTGGATGTGGCCGCAGAGCTTCCAATGACTTTTCATCTTCATTAATATCTATATCATTGAAATCATTCAATGTTATCCATCTTAATTTCAGCTCTCGGAGACGTGGCTTCTCTCTCAAATTGGCAGCTGCACAAGTTTCAGCTACACTAGTGCTAGTGGGAGTAGTCGTACCCTTCTGATGCGGCAAATTCTCAATCCTTAGCTCTCCTCCCAACTTCTTCAAGTCATGCAATTCTCTCAGTACTCCACTCTCACTCTCCTCTTTTTTACTCTTAGGCAGCAAGAATCTCGTTAATCTCTCCAGAGAGGTCAACTGTCCAATCCCAAGTGGCATGTGAGTCAAAGCCCTGCATCCACGGATTTCAAGGCGCTTGAGACCGACCAGCTTTTTGATATCCCTGGGTAATTGTCTAAGCCTCCGACATCCTTCTAAGTTGAGCGCTTGCAAGTTTTGTAGTCTTAATCGAACGGGGCAGCATCTTGATACGTGAGTTCCAAGACAAATCAAGATACCTTAACTGCTTCATGTTACCGATGGAATTTGGCACCGTCTCCATACCCAATCCTTGTAGATCCAAACCCAATCCTTGTAGATCCAACTGCCGTAAACGCTTCAAATTACAAAAAATTGCTTGGCATTGCCCTTCTCCTATCTCGCTTAAATATCCTTCCGGTGCCAAAAATGTCCGCAGACCTTTTGCTTCAAGCACGGATGCTGGAACTTGCCAAGTGTAACCATTTCTGTTTATCAGAGGGTCAAATGAGATATGTCGAGTTTTCTCATTAACTTCTCTCTGGTTTGAAATCGACACATAGGCACTTTCAACTCCAGCTACTGAGGAAGCAAGATCGTGCATGAAGTCGTGCATTTTGCACCTCACTATGTTCCCATACTTATCTTTTTCCACATCTTGGAAGAAAGCCCTCCATAGGAGATCCATGAAACACTCCCGACCAATATCTTCAAGACACTGACTTCGGTCCGATGACTCAATATAGCCTTGCGCCATCCAGAAAGCTACCAATTTGTCCACGTCGATTTCATGGTCTTTTGGAAACAATCTACAATAAGCAAAGCAGTGTTTCAAATGTGAAGGAAGGAGATCATAACTCAACTTAAGAGTTTTCATGATGTTATTTTCTCCTTGATTCGTGAGATCCTTACTTTTGAACGATTCCCATTCATATATCGTTTCCTTGAAATACAAAAGACGCCCAATTGCTCTTATTGCCAAGGGAACTCCTTTACACTTTGCCACAATTTCCTTTCCAATCGCTTCGTGGCTTGAAGTCGGTGGTGCACACCCTTGTTTAAATGCCATTTGAGCAAACAAAAACCAAGATTCATCCTCCGATAAGCCCTTCAATACATATTGTGATTGTGGCGCAGGGCTTGTAATCTCTGCAACCTTGTTAGAACGTGTAGTTATCAATATTCGGCTTCCTTTTGAACCACCAACCAGCAGATCTTTCAAAGAATACCATTTTTCAAAATCTTCATTCCATATATCATCTAATACTAATAAATATTTTTTTCCATTAATATTTTTATGAAGTAAATCTTTTAATGTATTTATCTCATTCATATTAGATTTTTTTTTAGTTATAGATTCTAAAATTTTTTCAATTATTAATTTCACATTAAAATTTTCAGAAACACAAACCCACATTCTTAACTCAAACTGCAACTTTATATTCTCATCGTTATATATGAGCTGAGTTAAAGTGGTCTTTCCCAATCCCCCCAAACCAATTATCGAAATGACAGACACATTAGCCTCAAAGTTTGTAGAAAAAAGAAGTTGTGTAATTACGTTCTTGTCAACATCTCTGCCAACAACTACTTCAGGGAGAGAGGAATGTGTTTGCTCTCTTTTCTTAGCCATCACTAACGTTGAGGTGTCAACAGGGCGTTGATAAAAGTTGAACTGCATTCCGACACGCAAAACAGCATCTAGTCTCTCCCGGATCGCCTTGATTTTGTGACCCACCTTAAGGCCATATGCAAGCCGGTTTGAACTTGAAAAGAAGAGGCGTACTTCTTTTGTGATTTTGTTTCCCGTCCTCACTTGTCGCCTCAGAACTTCTGCGGAAAAATCATCCAGCAAATCATCTGCATCGTACACGACTTCCTTCAGACTACCCAGCCAATATTTGACTGGATCATCACCACGTGCTTGCCGGTCTTCTGCATCAAGAAGCACGCCCTTGACAGCGAAAACCGTGGGGCGCAGCAATTCAAGCTCATCTTTGAAACCCCACCACAGGCCAATCTCTCGAGAAGCAAAGGACGCTAATTTTCCAAGAATTCCCTCTGCAACACCAAACAGTAATCCTTCTGCCATGTCCCTATTGGGTGCAATTTGAAAAGCAAGGAACTATAGTTGTGTTTGAGGTGACAATAGTGGGCGATCTCAGAAGCTTAATTGCTATGAGATGTACACAGAGAGCTTTTGGGACCAGGGAGGCTTAAGTTTCAATGAGGAAGATATGAACGCAGGGTCTTTAATCTCGCATATTTGCATCTCAAATCCAATAAGCATCACCTAAATGCTCACATAAACATACCAACATGCATACATTACATACATGCATACATACATGTGTGCCACCATGGCCATATTTTAGCATGGACCAGGCGTTGAGAGGTTGACAGGTCAACTTTTGAGGCAAAGGTGAAAATTCATCCTTCAACATGCATGTGGCCCACCCCCACCCGGTAAAGCATTAATAAGAGCGGAAAAGTTTCATAGTAGGCAGACGATTAGAGCAGGAGACCGTCAGGAATGGTGTGGCACAGATTAAATATTATTTACTAATCTTCACGAAAGTGCTCCGTTCATTTAACTCCGTTCATCCAAGTAAAATTCGCATCCAAATCCCTTGGTCCCTTAATGTGCAAGTTTTTCATTTAACTCCGTTCATCCTTTCACAATGAGCCCTGATTTTGGAAAGAAGGAAATGGGTCTCTGCAATCGTGATGAAATGGCAGCCAACCCTTCCCTTTATTAACACGCAAAGCTTGAAATTCATGCATCAGAAAGGCACTCAGTGTCCGTAAAGGTCGAAAGTGGCGACCTGTAGGGAATGGAAGCAAGCAGAGGGAAATTCATATCCCTTGGTTTGATTTGGTTGATTTTCGTAAAGATTGAATGTCTATAATTAAAGCATTGTCGAATTTATGTTTCACTCTTATAAAATAAATAGGTTAAATTTTAAATCTAAACCTCTTGTCTGTGTAATAAATCTTAAAATAGATGTGAAACATGGAAGTGGTGGCAACCAAGTTGGTCCAATCGCATTATAACCTCCGACTTATTTAGTTGTTGGGTTCTCCATCTCCCCGTAACAAAGAGTTAAGAAATAATGAAAGCGCACTATAATCTTGTCCATGTTGAATGTTAAAATATATAACCTTTCCAATTAGTATTAATTTTTTTTAGTCAAAATAATCATGAAGGGGTTGTCGAGGAAACGACGAGAAACTGAAAAAATAAAATATGAAGTAGGTGCAGGGATGATGGGGATTCGAGGGAGCTCGTCCCAACTTGCTCTGAATTTTTCCACGCTTCCACGCGTACGTTACCAAAAACGCGTAGAATGAGTCCTGTTCAAAGTTTCGAAGCCGGCGAAAGAAGCTTACTTTATTATTATTGGTCGATGATTAATGTTTTCTTGTGGCCAAGTAGAGCGTATTAGCGAACTGATTAACAAAATTTCACCACTAATCAATACTGAGTTTTTTAGTTATCAATAATTTAGATCTATCAACTACTTGTAATATTTATTTACTGGTGGCAATTACTCAATACGTGACACCAAGACTTACGGATAATATATTAATAATTTTTTAGAATAAATGTTTATTGTTAATCGTGGCATACCTGATATTCGACACATTTCACTAATTTGGCGATAAATTTAATCGTCATTTATTATCATTCTAAAATATACATTTTTGAAATATATTCAATAGGAAATTTTTTAAAAATATAAAATTTTAAATTATTTGTATATTAAACTAAAATATATAAAAAAAAAAAAAAGAAACATATATATCACGCGTAAACAAATAAACATAGGTCAATATTTTATTACACGTTAACTAGCATTCTTGCACCACTAATAGTTCGACTTTTGGAGCATAGATGTTATCTAACCAATAATTTATATTTTGTCAAGTCATTTTTTATGATAAAATTACTTAATCTACGTAACTTTAATTTTTTATGAGTACCCAAAAAAAAAAAAAAAAAAAAAAAATATATATATATATATATATATATATATATAGACCGCAGTTCGCCTCGTTCTTTATTCCCGAGAAGTTGACGAAGAAATGAGGAGAGAAAATATATAAAATAGGTGTAAAACACATTGGCGGCGGTTGGTGAGAGCCAAGATGCGGTGACGGGCGATTTTTATAAATAGTGTTTCAATATTTATATAATGCATGGAGGGTGGTCGGAAACCAAGTTGGTCCCAATCCACCGTGACCACTTACCTAACTTGGCTCTTGGTTTTTTTTTTTTTTTTACCCAGAAGTGACCTCTTCATAAGGCTTTCGATGCAGTGACGTGCAGTTTTTTATAAAATAGTGTTTCAATATTTATATAATGCACGGAGGGTGGTCGGAAACCAAGTTGGTCCAAAGCCGCTGTAACTACTTACCTAACTTGGTTGTTGAGTTTTTTTTTATCTTCGCCGAACAAAGTGTGATGAATTTTCATGAAACGCTCTAAGAGATTATGAATTGAGATTGTGTATTTTAATTTTTAAAAAATATAAAATGCATAAAAAACAATGAGGTAATTAGATTAGAGCAAAATTAAAGTCAAGTTATCTAGATAAAAATGACTAAGAAGTTGAGTAAACGCAGTCTACCGAAAAAAACAAGACAAAGAAAATGATGTCCACGGGGAACATCAGGTGCCCCACTGGGACACCCAAAGCATCTGATCAATAACTTCTTTACACTGTTTCTGACTTTTCGCTGGTAAATCCTAGAGGCCTACTCATTAATAGTAAAACTTTTGTACAGTAAATCTTGCAGCCTCTCTGAGAGTGACAGGGCTTCCACGAAAATCAAAAGGCACAAACGAATTCATCACCTTTGTCCCAACTTTGGCCTTGGAGAGGAACCCATTACACCGAAGGGACCTCTTCAAATGGATTTCAATGTAATGACTTGAAAACACGAGTTTTGCATAGGTCGTACGTTTTAGAAAAAACAAAAAAATTAAAAAAATTAAATATGATGTGCCAACGTATAAGATATGATATACAAATAAATATCATATAACTGTGAGTTCAATTAAAGTCAAAAAAAAATTGATAAGCTTTTATAAAATAAATTCTATACATTAGAAGTTGTCCTGTTGAAAGAATGACAATTACATTAACAAAGTACTTATCAGCTTCATAATATTGAGTAATTGTGTCAAAAAAAAAATTGAGTAATTCACATTAAGCACAAACCCAGTTAAAATTCTCGAGACATTTTTATACCTTTACTGGTAACAAGCGAAACAAAAGAAAGTCACAACCCTTCTTACTAGTTTAGAGTAATATTTTTAATTTTTATATGCAAAATAAATAAAAAGAATGTGAAATAAAATTTAGTAGATTAAATACATTATTTATACAAGATACATAACATAGACAACATCCATTGTAACTTCAACTCTTAATATAAACTAGAAATTTGAATATATATATATATATACACACTTATAGGTTTTCTCCTCTATATTTTAATATCTCTTTATTATGTTATATTTTCTTTTTGAAAAATAAGAAATAACTAATCTATTTTTACAAAACTGTAATATATTTTTACTCTTTCTCTTTTTTTTTTTTTTTTTTTTTTTTTTTAAAAAAGAATCTGATTGTGGGATGCCATGTGATTGTTTCCATGTTGTGCATTGATGCGCACATATACATATATATTTTATTTTTTGAACGAGAGAAAATAATAAATTGAAAGAGGCGCAAGGACCATGGAGATTCAAGAAAGTTCCTCCAAAGCATGAGAAAGATCCCTCGAGGACTAAAGTTTTGTGTGAAATAAGACGTTGCATCGCAATATACAATTGACATTTAATATATTTAATTAAATTATAATAAATATTAATTAAATATATTCGTTAAATATAGTGTTGTAAAGTAAAATTTTATTAAATGCACATCACGTTTATAAACTTTGTCAAGATATACAATTGATATGAATGATGGGATTGCGATCACTAGCCCAAAATATTATAGGCCTAAGAGAAGGGATTCACTTGGATATGGGGCTCATATAAAGCAGGATCTGTGGCATAGGTTCCAAAGGGGAATCAATTAACCAGCCGAATGGATTGCAACATAGAACACCAACATTTTTGCATGACACGTAGAAAGCTAGAGTCTTTGGAAACTCTAATCCAACTGCTTTTCAATGTTCTACAGCATCAAATGGTTGAAAAATAAATGGAGCGCGATTCACTTTAAAGTTACTGAAGGAAACTTGGTTGCAGAAATCAATACAATGTTTCGAAATGCATCCCCGGATTACTGTAGAGAACATGCTAGTTATCAAATTATTAGTCCAACATTCTTACATGAATCAAGTTTTTCCAGCTATTACTTGCCTTTCATGCAGCGCTCATCGAGCCAGGAGGTAATGTCACCGAGAACTCGAAAAATCATCTCATCAGTCTCGCCTTCGAGAAGAGAATGATAGGCATCCTTGTAAAGCTTAAACACCATATCTGAGCTGCTTGCTTTCTCAAACAAAGCCCTGCTTATTGATGGATCGGTTACAACGTCAGCTTCACCATGTAGGATCAATAATGGCAGAGAAACCTGCAAACCATAGCCAATTTTACTCATCTGAAATTGATAAGCTTGGAATATTATGATTTGAGGAAAGCTTGCAATTTTGTTCACTCAAACCCAAGACCAAGATCCTTATAATTGTGATAAATCTTGCACATTAGACCTACACACTCAAGAAGAATAAAAAGGGTAGAGATAGAAGCAACCAAATAGACCTTCAGGACCTAGCAGAAAAAAAGGCAAGAAAAAATAGAGACAAGCAGGGTAGTGCATTTAATACAAAGTTCAGATAAGGGCAAAGGAAAGAAAAATTATGAATCGACAAGCCTCTTCTAAGCGCCGCTCCAGCTCTTGGGTTGTTCTCAGGCACTCTAAAGCTGTCCATACGCGTGCCGTATCCTTGTAAGCGATAACATTATATACTGCCTGCAGTTAGAGGAGAAATTTGATGCCTTAAAGAAAAAAAAAAAAAAGAAAAAATACAGGGCAGATTGCAGAGGGAAAATGTGCAAACTTACAGCCTGAAATACTTAAACTGCATCTAATTGATCTTTGCAGTACAATTGAAGATCTAATGTAATGAATGGTAATAGGAAAAAATAGAAAGACGCAAACCAGCTCTCGCTTTCTCAAGTCTCTATATGCCATCTGGACAAAATTCTGGTGTGGTACAATCTTCAGCTTTGGAAAAAGATAAGCTATACCGATGAGAATTTGCACCACAAACCATGGTGGAATCATGTTATCTGCAAACTAAGATAAGGCCATCTAGTTTAATGAAGGTGAAAAAGCATGGATGTGGTTGCAGGGTAGTCTGCTATCTAGCAGAATGAAGTTAAAGAGCATACTTTGCACATTGGTGCAACAAGGATGGCACCATTCCATGCATTAGGTTGTTTCAGGTGCACCTTCAGGGCCACTGCTCCACCCAGAGACTGTCCAAACAGGTAACTTGGGAGATTGCGGAACTTAGGGTTCTCTGCCACCAAATGACAACCACTTGCATTAAGCACATATCAAAGGATAATGAGCTATAGTAGACATTATCTGTAAATACAGCAATACATAGAGAGCAATCATTTGCTGGCTCGAATTTTGTTAATTCGTCCACTATTTAGCATATATACTAGTTTCCACACAAATATCGGATTATATTCGAGACAAGAAAACACACCTTTGATTTTGGAATAATGCTCCACAACATCATTAGAAAGCCTATCGAGGCTTGGAATATAGCCATGAAGTCCATCTGAGAGTCCAAATCCAGGATAATCCATTGCAAAGACACCATAGCCTGATGATGCCAGCTTCCTTGCGATTCCTGTTGACACTTTGATGATGTTAAATAGACCGATGTCTATGAATTGCTCAACATTAAAGTTTCCTCACAAGCTACGTACCCTCAAATGCAAAAGTGCAAGTTTCTCCGTAGCCGTGACAGTAGAAAACCAATGCCGTGGGGCAGGTACTTTCTGGAAGCCAGCTTTTAGAAAAGATTTCCACCCCCCTAGAATTAACTTCATACGACTGCACATAAAATCTAAAGGTCGGCTTCATTTGAAATAATGCACACCAACAACAGCGCTACATGGTCCTGGTTATATTTTGCCTAAAGATAAGAGAATTAATGCAGAGAAAATCACAAACAACAGCCAATCCAGGGCATCTCTTGACTGACCAATTTTGCAGCGTAATCACAAATTTAAACTCAAGGGAAGTAGGAGAAGCGAGATGCCAATTTAATGAATAACAGAATTTGCAGGAAAAAAAAATTTAATAACAAGATGGTGTGCTCGTTGAAAGGTAAATAGAAAAACTGAGGAGAATTAACTGTTAGTTCTTCCTCTCAATAATAGGGCATGTCAGCTCACGGATGCACAATAACATCCCTAATATGCAGAACATAATTGAAATGTGCTATTTACCTCCTCTATCTTCAGCCCTTCATAGGGTATCTGCGATACAAGAAGTACCAACTTGAAATTATCAACCATTCGGAATTCTAACTCTAAAAGCTAAGAATCCAAATCCAATGAGAATCTTCTGTACTATAAATCCAAAGACAGCAAAAGAAACAAAAAAGATTGATATAGTGGACAAGTAAGAAATCTTGAGAACCATAAAACGGTCTTCATATGTTAAACTGACCAGTGCATCACCCAATTCCTTGTGTTTCTAATTACCCGGCAAGGTATACCAAGTCAACATTCAGGCAGCTAACTGTAGTCCAGCGCGAACATAATGCTTCTAAAGTGAAACAAGCATGTATGTACATAAATACAACAAAACTGGGAAAGCATGTTTGCTTTGACAATGATTTAAGTAGCACCAACTTGCCAAGGTGAACTTCAGGCAAAATTCAATGATCACAATGAGCATTTGCACACGCAAGCCAACAAAATATGTTAACAACTATTGAAACACACACACACACACACACACACGTAGAGCCTACACGGGCTCGCATTGACAACCTTCATTAAGCAATGATTAATCTGATGCTGAATCTCCTTGAATGCTTCGCGAGCAAGCCGTCTCTGGGGTGCTTGGTCCATACTGGAATCCAATATATTCTGCAATTCATCACTCGCTACCTGCAATTTCTGTGGCTTCACCATGACTTCCAACACTCTCTTGAGCCTCTCTTTCTTCCCTTTCAGTAGTAGTCTGGCTATGGTTTGTGATATAGTAACACGAACTTTTGCTCAACCACACGCATTGTCCTTATTACAGGGTGAAGTGGTTGGAACTTTAAAAGCAATTAATAAGAGGTACAATTAGTAAGCATGTTGCAACTTGCAAGTTCGATTCTGAAAAATTAAAATGAACGATAAGGCAACCAGAAACAGTAAAAAAAAAGGTGGTTTTCAGTGAAAGGTACTTTTCCGGGAAGTGTGTTACCACACTGCTATAAATGAAACATGTCTTTTAGTGCATTAATTGTAAGTGCATTAATTATTTTAGTTACTATAATTCGAATTTTTTAAATTAAATAATTTTATATTTAAAGTATATTATTTTTATATTTAATTAATTATAAATTTTTATAAATAAATAAGACTGTTTTTTATTTATATTTTATATAAAAGGATGCATTAAAATATAATATATTATTTATAAAATAAATTTTATTTAATGATTTAGTTTTTTAGGTAAAATAATTTCTTTACGATCTGTTTTGATGATACTGATGCTCACACACATAGCGAAGGTAAGAGCTTGAAACTTGGAATTTTTTTTTCTTGTGTAGTGGGTGTGCGAATGCAAGTGATGGAATTCACAGCGCACAATGTCCTTTATCAGTGGACATGTTCATTAATTGCATCACTTTGATTCACGACCAGTGGTCCATCATATGGGTCGGCCGGCCTCTCAGGTGTCTACTTTAGATATGGACCACGATAAATTAGGCTGATCAGTACGCACGATGCACTCAAAATCCAGTGTTTACATGGGGGAAATTGTTTGTGGAAACGACCACACTTCTGAACGAGAATATGCTAGTTCTCAGACTTATGCACATCCCGATGTCAATGTGCTGTCAATCCCGCGAAATTGGTACCCTTTGGCCTTTACATTACGCATCCCTGTCCTTGAAGGCAGAGCCCCACTCTACCATGATAGGAGTGTCCAAGTTTGGTACGCCCGCATGGGGGAAGCTAATTAATCATGTCATTTTTATGCTCTACCTGCATTAGTAATTGCCTTCCCGGGTCAGAATTCTTTTAGAATGGAAATGGATTTACAATTTTGAGTCTTTTGTTTTTTGCCTAACCATAATGTAATGACACAACTAATGGTAAAGTTCTTCTCGTCGAAGTTGTCTGCATGTTTTCCAGAGTCTTGTCGTTTAGCTCTTCTGGACAAGGCAACATATAGCAAACTCATTGACACATATCTTGCGACGGATGGATGCGGAGGTCCATGCTCTGATTTGAAGTTTTTTTTTTTCTTTTCTTTTCTTTTTTTCCTGGAAAGATTTTCAAGTAATTTCTCAGATAAAGCTAATCTATCAACTTGGTTATAAGCCTAAGTTATGGAACCCTATTGTGTCTATCAAACAACTGACATTGTGACAAATGCATGGGTATCATAGTCGCCTTATGTACCGGGTATCTTTAAACGATGCTTGTTTTTTGTTCATGTCCAGGTATTTGCAAACAATTCAGCTGTTAGCCAAATGTGTAAATGTATTGTTGTTGACTAATTTCACTTTAAAGAAGCCTTTTGGTTTCTTGACAAGACTCAAAGGAGGAGAGGAAAAGTACAAATTCAAAGGTAGGACATCATTGAGCTATTGGAGTATTAGCAAAAAAATGTACAGCTACTAAGATGTAAAAGTGCAATGCAGTAGGTTCCAAAGAATTGCAATAACCATAGAACAAAAACCGGATCGGGTTACTGTAAGAATTACTGCGTGCCCCAATACAATGCAATAGACAGTTGTGTACATGCGATGACAGCCTTGTTGTTCTTAATCAACAATAATCTAATAAATACTCATACCCTTGTTGCTTCTCTTTGATTGCAGAGAGGCAGAGGACTGCAGACTTATTGACAACCACCAGTTTCTCTGCTGTGCTCATCAAGCCACGAGATGATGTCTTTAAAAACCTGAATTATGTTTTCGTCTGACTCACCTTCAAGAAGGGCATGATAAGCATCCTTGTACAGCTTGAGTGTCTTGTCTGAACTGCTTGCTTTCTCATACAAAGCTTTGCTCACCGATGGATCAGTCACAGTATCAGCCTCTCCATGCAGAATCAGAAGTGGCAAAGACACCTGCAATCAGAGACATTGTAAGTTATAGCACAAAGACTTCTAACGTAAGAGTATTCTGAATCAACAGAAACTGCTCTTTGTAAGCAAGATATTTGATATCTAATAAAATGATCAAAGCAGTGTGACCACCGGCATCATCTATTGAGTGGCAAATTTATTGCTAATTCATAAGAACAATAAAAACTATTTCCTTTGACTGGAGTTAACAAATGCCATTGTGTACTCTAGCCAACACGCAGTTACAGAACCTTCATTTAATGTTATGCAGTGCCCTTAAACAGCTGGATGAGTCCACATAATTCATGATTTTCCACAATTCATTCACAAGAGAGTCGGCATTAGAAAACTGATTGTATCATAAACATGTGCTGGAAAATTGCCGGAAGAGAAAAGCAAACATCATATGACCTGATAAAAAGGCAACGAAAATTGGAGTACCTCTTGCAATTGACTTTCTATCTCTTGTGTGACTTTGAGCAATTCTAAAGCAGTCCTCAATCTTGGCTTATCCTTGTAAGCAATAACATTGTAGGCTACCTGCATTTAAGAAATGGAAAGTTTTCAGCTGATTTAAAAAAGAAAAAGAGGATCAACATTCCATCAATGAGTAGCAGAGGTATCTAAACACAGTGGATGATGGATGAGAACAAAACTGAGCCTGGGAGAGAATGACAAACCTGTTCTCTTTTCCTTGAATCCCTGAAAGCTGCCTCAGCCAAATCCTTTTGAGGAACCAATTTTTTCTTTGGAAGAATATTAGCTATACCAATCAATAGTTGCTTCACTGCCCATGGTGGAACCATGTCATCTGCAATCTACAAAATGTAATTAGGTTAATACATCACAGCACCAAAACTTAAAAAGGCAGGATAATAATGTAAGCTAAGACGCACACCTTGCACATCGGTGCAACAAGAACAGCGCCATTCCATGCATTTGGCTGTTTTAAGTGCACCTTCAAAGCTACAGCTCCACCCATTGACTCTCCAAACAGGAAGCTTGGAAGAGTAGAAAACTCTGGATCCTCTGTCATCCAAATGAAACAGAAGCACACGATAAAAGCAAACCTAATTTTGAAAACCAAAATTAAAAGATAGATAATTTACAACTAAATGCTTGAATAGAGACCATTTGTCTTTTTTTTTTTTTTTTCTCTTTCTTAAGGTATTCTGATTAGAGACCATTAGGAGATTCTCCAATGAACCAAGATTTACAAGTGCTGATAGTTTTCTGTAAAAAATTAAAACAGCTAACAAACCTTTGACTTTGGAGAAATGCTCCACTACATCATCAACAAGCATCTTGAAACTAGGAATATAGGCATGAAGACCTTCTGAGAGACCAAAACCTGGGTAATCCATGGCAAAGACACCATATCCAGAAGTTGCGAGCTTCCTTGCAATTCCTGCAAAAATCCCAGGAATCATGTCTGTCTGGTAATAAGGACATTCAAATGATCATAAATACCATAATTTAATAATAGCCACCACATGCCTTCAAAAAAAAAAGTGCAAGTGTCTCCATAACCATGACAAAAACAGACCACTGCCTTTGGTGCACAAGCCTCTGGAAGCCAACATCTTGAAAAAATTTCCAATCCCCTGGAATTCACCTCATATGACTGTAGCAAAAATCAGGTAATAATCTCCACTCACAGTGCAGGGAATAGCAACTTATAAAACCAATGAAACATTAAATCTCAACAATTGCTGAAATAATAACCACAGTCCATGCAGAATCATTTATTTGATTCAGCTGAGGCAGACACAAAAGCCAAACTAAATGATAAATGCTGCAGCATAGCAAGTCATGTAAAAGAAGACCTCTTGAGTTCTAAACTAACCTATTTACACACGCACATACAAGGAGACAATAGAGCACAAATAACAAAGAAACTCACCCACAACACCCCCCTCTAAAAGAAAAAACAAGTAAAAGAAAATGAATCATTGATTTTCTCCATGAATGACAATCACTAGTTTCTTTCTAGGAATGCTTTTTGCACACATGGTGCACTGCAGATCAAAGCCACAATGTAATTTAATGTCTTTCACACCTAGCCGTTGAAATATTTAGTACACTGGGTCCATTTCTGTTGCCCAATTTCTTCAACCCTCGAAGACATATATGCCCAAACGGGTAAAGGTAAGCAACATTCAATATGCAGTTAGAAAAAAAAAAGTGCAGTTAACCACGTAAAACTCAAAATGTAAAAGGTAAAACATTGTAGATACAGCAAGAGATTTAGGTAAAGCGGCCCATGTTAAAGAAACACGCTAAATTCTCAGCTTGTCAGCTCCAGCTGCGTTTATTCCCATCTTCAAAGCCAGAACATACACACAAGAGAACACACTACATATGCATAAGCCAAAAACTAAAGTTGATGGGAATCATGCACAAAAAAAGGAAATATGGAAAAAAAAAAAAAAGGTTAAAGATCACAGCTTTATAAAGATCTTCACCTCCTTGATTTTCAACCCATCACACGGTGTCTGCAACACAGTTCAAAAAAGAATAATCATCACCACCATTGAAATCATTCAACAATTCAAAGGCATAATAACTCTAAAACGAAAGACGAAGATAAAAAAAAAAAAACACACACAAACAATGCCTGAAAATTTAGATAAACAAAATTAAAGAAAAAGGTAAGCAGTTCCTTTCATATTAACGGAAAATTAAAAATAACAGTCAACCGAAATCCCTATCAACTTCAAAATTACTTTAAAATAAAATTTAAAAAAATCTTAAATTAATCAAAAAAAAAAAGAGAGAGAGAAAAGAACCTTAAACAATATATGGTCAATTCCGAGCTGGATATCTTTAAACGCATCCCGAGCTCGTCGTCTGGCTGGGGCCTCGTCCATCTTAGCATCAAGAATCTTTCTCAACCCTTCGTCGACGCCGGGAAGCGCTTCCCCCATTTTCCTGCACTTTCCCTGTAAACAAACAATACCTGACCACAACCCACCCACACCCCCCTACCCCACCCCCCCAACTCCAAAAAAAGGTAAGCTAAATTCTGAAAATTAAATTTGCAAGTTGGTTAAGTAAATATAAAAATAAGGAAAGTGAGTCGACCATGTAAAGATTGTTGGAGGTGGAGATGGAAGTGGAAGTTATGATGCGAGCAGACTCTTCCGGGCACCAAAGCCATCTCGACCATTTATTTATTTACTTTCATTTATCGATAAAGGAATCAAATCTGTGTTTTCCTTCTTTCTTTTTTTTTCTTTTTTTTATTCTATGGTTTTTTTTCTTTTTTTAAGGTATAATTGTCTGGTTTTGTTATTACTTTGTTTTTTTTTTTTTTTTTTATCAATGTTATTACTTTTATATATCTATTTATATATAGCAAAGTCGTACTACAGTTGCAATATTATGTTGTTGCTTGTTTCTATTACGCTGTTGTTGTTCTTTTGAATGGTTTGATTCGGAAAAAAAGGTAGAGGCTTTGAACACGCCACTGACTGACTGACTGACTGGTCTGATCAGAGTCCGAGGCTCCGGGGTTCCTTTGTCCTTTCAAAAGTTACCGTGAAGAAGCCGGCACTCGGTGATTGGTTGATGAGCTAAACGGCGAGTCGTAACTGTTGTCCTTTTCGGCCACAAGCGAACACATTTTTTTTTTTTTTAAGAAAATTGTTCAAATTACAAAGGTGATGGGGATTTCTTTCCTCATAAATATTATATTCATCCGAAAACAACATTAATTGCCAAACATTAATGCTAAAATAGACATTAATTGCCAATTGTCAAACATTGATAATGAGAAGTTGTTTAAACAGAAGAAGATTTCTGCCCAAAACGAAGGGACAACTATTGGAGATGGTGGGTCCCCTAAATAGAGTTTGCCTCACTTAACGTAAAAAGTACGTCTATTAAGTCATTATTTTTATCACTCTTTTAGAATAACTATTTTTTTAAGCAATAATAACGACTATTCTTACCCTAATTATTTTTTTTTCTTTGTTATTCAATTATTTGATTCACTTATTTACTTTAATTAATTAATTAATTATATTATTATTATTATTATTTTTTCATTTATTTTTAAAAAATTTTTATTTAATTTTTTAAATAATATATATATAATTTAATTAAAAAATATGTATATATATTAAAATTTAAAATTAAATTATAATTTAATTAAATTTATTTTAAAAATTAATAATTAAATTAATAAATGAGTGACGAAAATCACATGACATCGCAAAAAATTAGGAAAATATTCCGAGACATTTCGTAGCTGGACTGCACGAGGCCGAAGAGTATGCTTCCACTAGAACGTAGGTCACGTGCTAATTTTAACACCCGCACAAATCCAATCTGTGGCAGCAGGAAGAAGACACGTATCTATTTCAGATATCCAAGTCAAACAAATCAACGTCCATGATACACACACACGACGAAAGTGGGACCCACATAGTCGCCATTCCACCACTTTTCACGCTACGCAGATGGCGGGCGTGCAAGTAAAGCACATTTTACTCTCTCTCCCTCGCTCTAATCGGTCCGTAGTCATATGATTCCCAGAAAACAATCATTTCTTTTCATGTTTTTAGCGCATTTTGTTTCATTGAAAAGTCAAAAGTTGTGGCATCTTTTCTAAAATCCTGCCAAATAAGAAAAAAAGGGTTTTAATTTTTTTAAAAAATAATAATAATAATGCAAAGAAACGGTGTAGTTATGGGAGCCAGCTTGCCGAGTAACAGAGTCCACGTTCTTTGATGTGATTGGTCTCTGCCGGCATCAAAATCTGCCGATTTCTATTTAATAATAATACTAATTTTTTACAGCAAAAAAAAAAAAAAAAGAAAATTACATAACAAGCCGCATATATCAACTTGAAATAAAAAATTATTCCTATTACTGTTATAAACAAAGAGAATTCAACCTCAGTATCATTAAACTCAAATAGGTTTGAATTAATACGTACAAAAAACTCAAATTACGAATTAAACCATTATTTTGAATAATAGTAATAATAATAATTTTAATTTTAATCACTAAACAATGAAAATAATAGCTGTTAATTAAATAAATGCCAAGAAAATACAAATTTTAAATCAAATTAGCTCTTCCTTTTTTTTTTATTTTAATTCAAAATAGCCTCTCTTTTTTTTTAACATCTGAAAGATGTGCCCTTTATTCACTGATTAATTTGCTTGTAAATTAATTGGAGTAAATTAGTGGGTGAGATGTAAAACAAATTGATACTTAACTCTCCTTAATTTGTTTACTGTTATTTCTTCAATTTATAACAACAACCGAGGATTTAATCACCTGTATATCAAACGCACAGCCAACCGTGTGAGAGGACTCGATTGACTTACTCCGGTTGGGTTTATTTTTTGGAACATCAAAAAACTATTTTAGATGGTCATGGAGAGTAATTTAATTTATAAATGGTGGGATTGATAGTCTATAACTTGAATATCATAACCTTTAATGATATTGCATAAGCAACATGAATTTAATGACCGATTTTTTTTTTTTTTTTGGTTTTTGTTTTATATTATCATTATTTTTTTTTTTTTTTTTTTTGGGCAAGAGTGAGTAGATAATAAAATTTCCCATTTCTGACTTTTTTAAGGGTAGATTCCTGACATAACTTGCTATAAATTACTAGATAAAACCTATACGATCGATAAAAGCAAAAAACGGTACCGTTTTTGTTTTTGGTTTTTTTTTTTTTTTTACCATTTATTACCACAACAACAACCGAATTTCCAGCCTTTCTATAAATATATCTCCGTCCCGTCAATCCGCGTCTACTTCGTGGCACTGCCCCCATCTCTCGATTTCTTCTGCCCGGAGGCATCATTCAGGTCTCCTCTATCTCTCTTTTTTGCATGTTTGTGCATATTTATCTTAATATCTGTTAGTAAATTATACGCGTAAAGTATTGTTTGTTACGGGGGGGGGGGGGGGGGGGGAAGATTAGAGATGAGATAATCGTTGCTGGTCAACAGATCTGGCATTTACAGCTGTTTTAACTTGCTAATTTTAGATCAGATCTGGTGGGTCTTAGTTTTTCTCTTTTTCTTTGGGTACGTGGATTGATATGCTCTGAGGTGTTATTTGCAGATCGTCTTATCAACTGTTGGTACGAGTTATGGTTATAAAGGGTGGTCCTTTCTGGTCCCTTTTTTATTATTACCCAAGAACAGAAAGAGGGTTTTTTGATCATTAGTTTTGGGACGTCTGGCTTTGGTCAGTTTGGCTTGGTTGAGTTTCTCTTTTTTTTTTTACTGGGGTTGTGGATGTAATTGAGGAAAGTTCTGGGATTTTCACTTTTTTTGAGGTTTGTGACTCAGATCTGTTTTGTGATTGATTGGATGGTGTGATCTTTGTTGTTATGCTGCTGGGAAAGTGGTTCCGAATGAAGATAAAAAAAAGATTTAATTGGATTTGAAAAGTTTTACCCTTTTCTTTTTGCAAATAGATATGTTATGAGAATAAATAGGGTTTAGTCTTTGTGGACATGGCTGACAATTCTAAGTTTTGAATTATTTCCTTGCGGGTATGTTAAAAGATGTGAAAATTCATCAATCTAATGGATCTGGATTTATGATGCTGGAATTTCTATATTATATTCAAGGATGAATTACTGGATTTATGAAAATGGTTATATCTACTGCAAAATCTGCTTTTTAGCAAATTTTATTTTACTTTTGCCATTTTCTCCTTAGAATCTTCATGAACTTTTGTTCATTGGTTTGATTTTTTTTTTTTTTCCAGAAGGCCCTTGCTTATTTTGTTTATTGTTGTATGCATATGGACAGGTCTTCTCTTGAAGACTCATCTTTTAAAATCCATGATGGATAACTTTAATCTTCAGCAGAAACCCATTACTTCCTATGAGGAGGCCAGAGGCCTGTTCCCAATATCTAACCCCATTGGCCCTGTTGTTTGCCCTAAACCAAGGCGAGTTGGAATCCTGGCCAACAGTCCAATCAGGCCTGTATGGTGGCAAATGAGGTATGTCTGCAGAGTATGATTTGGTCTTATCAAAGCTTCTTTGAATTTTTCTATTCCAGAGTAGTCTAATGTTTACAAGGTCCTTCAATTCACAGCCACCAAGCTGAGATTTGTGATTCAAAAACCGAAGCAGATCTTCTTGATATCATGCTGATGAAGGTACTGTGGTTTTTGTTTGGTCTTAATTTTTGCCTTGGTTTTAAATATATGGTGTGATATATAACCTGTTGAAGTGGGAATTTTGGTCACTTTTGGTGATTGGGTGATTTATTTTATGCTGTGATGAATATGCCTATGTAAATTTTATTTGGGACAGGTTCTATCTTTGATACTGTTTCTGCCACTAAAATGATTTGGCTTCAAAAAAACTCGTATTTCAATTGTTTTCTTGGATAATTTTGGGGCAATGATTTGTTTTTACCTTTCATGTGCTTTTTTAATTTAGGATTTCTCTTACTGATAGCACTGGGTAGGTTGTCTCTAGCCTTTCAGCAATTTGTGCAAGTTTGAGCTTTTGATTGATAGGATCTTTGGTAATAAGCAGGAATGTCATGGGGCGGAACACCAGAGCCAGGCAGCCTCACCACCATTTTTTTATGGTTCACCTCCTATCAGGACTGCTAATCCATTAATCCAAGATGCGCGATTTGGGGATGAAACACCATCGTCAATTCCATCTCCTTCCGGTTTATCATCTCCATCATCATCATCATCAGCACACAAAGGTGGGTGTGCAAGAATGAAGTTTGGGCTTAAACCGGCTGCCGTTAGAGTAGAAGGATTTGATTGCCTCAATAGGGATCGCCAACATTCTAGTATCCCTGCTGTGGCCTAACTCATTTCAAGTAAGTGTACATAGAAGTACCTATTGCGATTGGAGTCATAATACAGCGCAGACTCTGCAAGATGAAGAAATTTTGAACAATTTTTTGGAGAGTCAAAGTTGGTATCAGTAGTGTGTATATAATATGTTTTTGCTGATTATCATTGCTAATGTCTTTGTAAGTAGTTTGATTGAACTAAGAGGTGGGGCAAATCATTTTCTTAAGTGAAGGGTCTTTCAGAGCATAGCTCTCTTTGTAATATAAATGTGAAGCGTAAGATGGGCTAGTCTACGGCAAGTCTTTAGATTTCATTTGGTGGTCACCATGAAAAATTCTGTATAGAGCCCTGTTGGTGATTGAATTTTGATCTTCGTAGCCTGTAAATGTATCTCTCGTTATTGTTAATAATTTTGCGTCTGTTTAACACTGTGCTTCCTTTCTCTGCACTCGAACCGTTTATTATTGGGTTAATTATCAAAAAAAAAGAAAAAAGGTTTTTACTCTGGGTATTTTGTCAAATATTTCAGCCAAAACCATCCCATCTTTTAAGACCGAGGACCGGCGTGGCAAAGTCTTTGTATTAATGGGCTCAATCATAATTAGTGGGGTTTAAGCCACAAGTAAACCTAATTTGTTTTTCATTTTATGTTTTGATAAAACGAATAAACCTAAAAGTATCTACTCCATTAGGAAGCCCACACCTCTACTGTCTCTCCCATCGCGAGTCACTGCCACTGCCCGCATTTCCTTTCCCAACCTCGTCCCTCTTTGCCCTCCCAGCGTTCGATTTAGGCCGAGCTTTTCGGCTGATTTTTGACGTGTTTGCTAGTGGTTATAGGCGCTTAGATGTTTGGGACGAGGGAATCCAGCCAGCTTCGAGTCCCACAGTACAAGTCTTGATCAGCTAACGATGATGAAATTGTTGATGGACTGCCAGGGGGATAAACATGGGCTAATAAGCAATTGAGTAACCCGGTTTCTAATGGTGGACTGCCCGTTTGGTTACGGCCAGAAGGTGCTTCTAATGCCATAGGATAGCCCAACTCTCCCGGCGGACTAGGCCCGGCTTATTTTGATTTCACTATTTACTTCTTTGTTAATATTTACGGGAATCAAAAGATAAAAATAAAAATAAGAATAGCAGCAGTTTGGGAAATGGGCCTTCCCCCCCCCCCCCCCCCCCCCCCCCACAATCCCGCAACCCGTGCGATCCCAAGTCCTGAATCGTATTTTGTAGCCCAACCAGAATTGTTTATCGGCTCGAGGGCCTCAAAAGATCAACAAAATTTCCCTTCATAAAGTAACGAGGCGTTTTATTTTAGGACCCGAAAAAAAAAAAAAAATAAAAAAAAAGCGTTTTATTTATTTATTTATTTTTAAAATGAATAACCAAAATTTAGCTCTACTGCCTTGAACAGGACAGATAGTTAACGGAAGAAGCAAAATTCCCTTCAAATCTGACCAAAATCTATTTGGATCATGCTTTATTTATATTAAGCCTTGTAAAGGTGACTCGTTAAGTCAGGAATTTGTGCAATAGCACCTGTTACCTACCCAACTTTACTATTTACGCTTTTGCCTCCCGCATGCACGAAAACTGATTCAGGTACCAAAAATTTAACCCAGTTCTTATGTCATGATTGTTTTCAAATGCCTTTTGTCTTTTTTCGACTACTTTGATGAACCCAGCTTTTGTTGTCCCGTAGCACATGTCTAAGTTATATACATATGGTTGAGTTAAGATTCCTTTTACGGTATGTGAAACAAGGGCATATTAAGGAAACAAAGGGGCATTCCGGACAGGATACGCGAAATCTCAAAACCAACTTCTAGCCAATGAAGACGGGGGTCCCTAATTGGAAGAAATGCATGGGTACCCCTCCACGTGCCTCGTATGCATGGCCCCGCAAACACTTTCTGGGAGAAGACCTTATACTCCTGGGAAGGAAACTAGCATTCTTTAGCACTTCTGACCAAAAAAAGGGAAAAAAAAGTGCTCTTTCCACATATTGGCTTCATTTCCAAAAGGGCCAAAACGCATTAAATGACCTATGCCTATAAATATACCCAACACAACAAAACCACTCTCACCAAACAAACTCTCCCCTTTAAGTCCCCATACAAAGGATCTCTGTCTGCACTCACGCACTCACTCTCTCTCTCTCTCCCTTTCTCTCTCTCTCTCTCTCTCTCTCTCTCTCTCTCACAGACACTCATGGAAAGAGCAAATATGAGCTCAGCGTACGAGAGAAAGAGATCAAGAAAGAGAACCGCAGACGACAAGGAGGCAACAAGAAAGGCAGGAAGGGCCCGGAGATATACATGGAAACCATATTGGAATGCACTTTGCTTGACTCTCCCAAAAAGCACTATAATGACCAGATCCATGAGCAAGATGAAACAAGGTGAGACAGAGAAGGAAAAGATAGTACTATATGTCGTTGTTGAGAATCCAGAAATAATGGACGATACTGTTGAAAATGTCGTCGTTGGCCGGGCTGAAGAGAAAGTTGCCGCAGAGCCGCCAGCGATTAGTGCTAATGCTACGATGGAGAGATGGATTGGGGAGACGGAGTGGTGGGAGGAGTGGCCATTGTACTGGACCTACGAGGAGCAGTGGATGTGGTGGTCGCCGGAGGAAGTGTGGCCCGACGTCGGTGGCCGCCCTTACTGGGAGGTGCCAACGAGTAGTACTTTTGGCTGTGTCGCCGGAGATGACGGAGAGGAGCCATGGGGCGATGACATTTGGAATTTCAGAGGCAAGCGTTGATAACAACGCTGTCTCCATAATTGTAGAGCTCAACAAGACAATATTTCACACCTCACACAGGTGTGCGCGCGTGCCTATGATGCGCGCGTTGGATTTTCTTATTATCTTTCAGTTTCAGAATTTGGATTGTTTTAGTCAACGGTCCATTAATGATGGTTAATACAATAAGAATCCTTATGAGGGAAAAGGTGTTCATAAGATTGGTGTTGCAATTAAAACAATCCCAACGTGAAATGTTCTCAAATTTGTCTCCATTCATGCATCCAAAGAAAAAACAAAATTAAAAAAAAAAATGCCACAATCTAATTTCATATTTTTTAGAGCTATATTCAAATTTCAGTCTAATTAATCCCACAAAAAGACTTGCCGTGGTGATATTGCTCTTAGAATATATATTTTCATTTAGGTTCGCTTCTATCCAAGGAATTGTGGAGCAATTCATTTTGAACTTTGATTGTATTTTAATTTGGGAATTCCAATATGAATATTTAAGTACTAAATTATTATGTTTTGTTTTTTTTCTCTTTTTTTACTTTTTAAAAGAAATAATATTTCCCATATATTCCCTGAATCAATTATTATAAAGTACATTTAGATTTTATGAGTTACTTAAGAGAGAGAGAGAGAGAGAGAGAGAGAGAGAGAGAGAGAGAGAGACCTATGCTGAAGCCAATTTTGCGTTACATTTTCCAAACCCGTATTGTGCAGCCGTGGAATTCTTTGTCATTGAGTTTATTGAATTTAACAATTAAAGGATCATCTATCCTTTGCGCACCTCTAGATGTTAGGTTGCAGTGTCGTTTTTACGTGTTTCATATATGTAGTCGTGTCCAAACAAGTCCTGTAAAGCGACATTTCCTTAAAGTCTACTAAATCTATCCATTTGAAATTTTAAGAAATTGCTTAGAAATCCTCAAAATACTAGCAGAATAAAAATATTGTAATTTGATGGATAGACCAGCTTGCTATTCTCACTTATACAACGAGATTTTCTTTTTTTTTTTTACTACTGTAATTAGAATATCAAAAACAAGATTAATGGCTACAAGCTTGTGTGTGCATACTGGAAAACACTTTAATTTGTATGAAATAATTAGAAAAATTTTTACGGCATTAAATCTTTACCAAATAGAGCATTATGCCTGAGATTATATACATATCTACTACTTCACTTATAAATTACTCTTAATGCCACGATAAATCAGGTTGATAATTTCAATTTTTCGGCCGTTTAAGGCAACCAAAAATCAAATGCATACCTATAAGTGACAAATTCTCTCCCATACGTGGACAGTTATCCTTATTTCTACCAGATGTGTGGAAAATCGGTTTCTTATATCAATAATTGGCTGATGCATTGCCCAAAGTAAAAAATAGCTTTTACTTTGACTTCAACATCTTCCATGAATGATATTTATATTTTATAGAATTCTAAAATTAATATTACTTTCCTAACGGCTAATGATATATTTTTCATAAACCCCCTCGAGAAAAGAAATGAAAGAAAAGAGAAAATATAATTCATTGTGAGAAAGTAAACCAAACCCATTTAAAGTCTATTTAACGTTACCTGTCTAACAAAAGTTTCTTAAAGAGCCTTTGTGGAGGGCCTTTGGGCTTTCTTCACATTTGTTCAAGGCCTTTTGAAGAAAAACCATTATGCCGTTCGGCGTATAGCTTTGCTAATTTGCTGACACTCCCCACCACCCCACCCCCAGAAAAAGAAAAAAAAAAAAGCTAATATGCTTTGCTCTTATGAAATCCAGAGTGCTCTTAAAGAAACACCAGCTTCAAATCTCCCATACCCGCTTATATCAATAAAAGTTTCTTTATATGGCGCCTGATGAGAAATGATATTGCGTGCAAAGAAGCCTAAAAGGGTCTTTTCCACGGTTGTAAAAATGGGAAAAAAGAAAAACACAGACACACTTTTTGGCTCTTATCTATCTCTTTGTCTAACTCAAAGTATGCCCACAAAATGTAGCTATCAGTATGTGAGTTTTATGGATGTCTCTGCCAGAGTGTTACGAGATTATGGGAAAATATTGTCCACTCAAAAATATCACGAGGCTGTGGTCAGTTTGGCTTGGTTGAGATTTATAATACCTCGTTTGGTTGGTTGGTTGGTTGGTTCTGCATTGGGAACACGTACCTTTCCAAACAACAAAACAATGTAATTTCACTAAAAATGAAGTTAAAGATCCTTTTCATTCCGAAAGTGAGCTTTGACTTTCCCCTGATTGCCCTCCTACCCCCGGGACTAAAGATTTCAAAAATGGTCAAGCACTATCATAGGAGGGGATCCGAGGAAAGCAAAAAACATCTAAAAATAGGCTGGTCTTTATCTAGAGTAACCACGGCTATTAATACAACGAAATCTTGCTCTATTTGGGCTTAAATTTATCGCATGTTTAAATATTGCAGAATATGGCATGCCGTGTCCATTTGTGCTCGAGGGTTTTTAATTAAGAGTTGCAAGTTAGGCAACTACGTATAATTGTAAGGCAGTGAAAATTAAAGGACGGAGATTCAACAGCGGAATCTGTTGTTCCTTTGGAAGCCATTGATTCATAGGCTAGTTTTTTTTTTTTTTTTTAAATGGGTTATTAAATTTCAAAAAAGTTTGATTCCACTCTCGTTAATTATTCGCATAACAATTAGACTAGTAGACTCAAAAGGGTATTAATCTAATTAATTTTAATGTACCAGGAAAATATGTATGTTTAGAAGTCCTGGTGTCCAGTATGTGTCAAAGAGGCAAGCATATATCGTTGTTTGTTGGTCAAAAAAAAAAAAAAGAAAAAAAAAAAACGGAATAGCTTGATATTATTTCAGTATAGTTGCTAAATAGCTTTGATAATTTACATTTTGTTATTTCAGAAAGATTTGAAAATGGAATTTTTCTTGAAATACGAGACAACAGAGGGTGAAACAAAGAAGAAGAGGAGGAGAATTAGAGAAAAGTTCCGAGAGACGTGGATTTTGTAGCAAATCCTTGGGGGCCTAGTGGGCCTAGGCAAGAATAGTAGCCATTTCAGATAATGGGCCCACCTCATAATTGAGCCCATTTCGAAGTAATACATGGCATAGCTCTAACGGCCCAATAATTATTGCTCTACTGACAAAACGTTAAAAGACATTAGCCCAATACTGCATGCAACTGAAAATAATTTGAATCGGCCCAAAGTGGAGTAAGGCTATGTACTTGAGCCGACCATGAGCCAGCAAATATCCCAGCCATCGAATTTCGCACTTTACTAATTTTATGTCCACAAAACATATTATAAAGAGGATCATGCGTGTGGTGAGAGTGGACAAGCGTCTGTAGTCTGGCACGCCGTTTAGGTTATAGAACCCTTGCGTTTTAATCCTCGAGAAGAGCACAAAAATGCGGGCCAAACATAAAGAAAGAACACATTTAATATGCGTCTGTCAAGTTTTGATTTGTCGATTTAGTTATGATTGGTTATCTCTTTAGTACTTTAATTTTCTTGAGCTCTCTCGTCATTACTTCCTTCCATCGTAAATAACGAAGTCGCTTTCCACATGACGAGTCTGCAAGACAAAATTTATACGAGGTTTTTTCGCGAGTAAAAAAGGGCAAATTGGATACATCTTATTAATAAATTTACATAATATAATAAATAAAATTAATTTTAAATAATAATAAAATATATTAATAATATAAAATTATAAATAAATTATACTGAAAAAAAATTAAATATAACATCCACTTATAATTTTTTACGTTGTATTATGTTTTCAGCAAGAGATTCGTTGAGTAGTCCAAATTGAATACGGAAGTCCTTTCGTTCAACTCTTTCCCAAGCAATTTTTTTTTTTTTTTTTAATAATAAACCGCTAGATCTATAAATTCTTTTATATTAGAAACAAGAAAGCACGTCTAATGAAATCTTCGTCGCGTGTTTGGATTACAGCTAAAGATTTAAGATATTCTATGTTTTTTTTTTTTTTTATTTTTTGGTTGGTTCGGTTAAAGGGAGTGCGGCAGCTGAGGGCGGAGCATTGTTTGCAACGTTTGTTTATTTGACGGAACTGCCTCGTGAAAAAACATGGATAGTTTGCAAGATTCAGTGGTCCTAAAACCAGCAACGGTTTTGACCAAACATCGTTCATGTTTCCTAAGAACAGGGAGATAATTACGCAATTGAGTATATCACGTCTCTGCGGATGGGTTTTCACACGTCAGACCTGTACCTCCCTTCAAGCATGAGCTACCCTGCGTAAAAAAACTTCAAATTCAGTGTATACATCCAAAATGAGCACTGTTTGGTAGACGGAGGCTCGTGGCGGGTGACGTAATAGACATAAATTCCTCATAAAATTTAAGTATTTTTTTTATTTTTAAAATATAAAATAATGTAAAACTATGGAATCCTCCTTTGTGACACATTTTAATTTATTTGTATGCACATTTTACGCTGCTGTGTCAGCGGCCGGGATTTCTTCCACTCAACTTTTTCGATTCAAAATTTGAGTTTGGAATCATTTTCGGCCCTCTGACATTGTTGGTGGATTCTTTTAAGTTACCTTTGGATGTTTTCACTTTTTATTTGCAAGCATGCGTTCTACCGGTCTTTTCTCAGGCTTTCTCATTTTTTCAGTCTTTATTATATCGAGTTTCGGCCCTGAAATCACGGTATCAGTCAAATCCTTTCGAATCTACCGCAAGATTGTAAAGTAACTGACGGAACTTAAACTGATGCTTTTCTCTTTGTTTGAAACATTTGATTATTCCATATATTCTACTTCAGCCCCCAGATCCACACTTCAATAGTGAAACTCAATTTCTATACATTAAAGAGAGATCATGATGTCAATTGTGGTTATAGGTGACATCCATAGTAAAGCTATAGAAATTTGGGAAAAACTAGGTAGATTAACCTAACTTCAAAAATAAAATAATCAATCAAAATTTTACTTTTTTTTTTTTTTTTTATAATCTTCTTGAAAATAACTAATCAAAATTATTAAAAAAAATTTATTGTTTTTACTTGTATTTTTCTAATCTACACCTACGTAGCGATACTCTAAAATTTTTTGAATATCTTAAGACTTATTATAGATCATTATCTTTGAACTAACTCAAAAAAAAAAAAATTAATCTAAGATTTAAATTTGTCAATAAAATATTTTAATATGTTAAAATTTTAATTAAATTATTAAAAATAAAAAAAAATAAAATAATAAAAATTGTGTGTCAATATAAAGTTACTTATAGAATATGTTGCGGCCAATCAAGACTTGAGCTTTTAGTCGATATAGACTCGATGTTGAAAATACTAAATTGCCGTGATCCTTTTCGTCAGTGCGGGCAAGGTTAAGTGTATTTTAACCAAACCCTGAATAATTAATCACTTTATAGTAGAAGAAGAATCAAGTGCAAGTCTCAAAAAGATGGAAATTGAAAATTAGCGAGAATTAGATAATGATAAAAATGATATTAATTAAATTTAATAATTAGTAAAAATGACATTAAAGAAATATGCAGATAAATATTTGGCTGTCACTTTTTGACTTGACATGATAAAAATTTTTATACCAACCAGTCGGTATAACTTAATGACCAATATAAAACTCAACCTTCCTTTTATATACGTCGTAATTCAAGTAAATAAAAGCAAATAATTTAGTTGATAGATATAATTATTATTTTGTACACATAAATTTTTCATCTTTCTACTCTATCATCATATTTAAAAAAAAAAAAATTTATTTTCTATTTTTTTCACTTACTTTTAATCTATCCAAATAACTATTGAAAAAATTATTTTTTTTTTTTTTTCATTTTCTTTCTCTTAACTTTCTTATCAAAAAATTTTCTTTCACACCCTACTTTCAAATCTAAAGACATTGGAGAAAAAAAAGAAAGAAAACCTAAAGTTTTGGGGGTCCTATAAAATAATGTTACAAATATGACTAGTCGGCAAAGGAACCAAGGGGACGTGGGGTTCGACTTCTTTTTTTTGCCCCAATTAAATAGGAAGTTGAGTTAAGAGTTGGAAAGAAAAAATTAAATTAATCTATTCGGTACACTGCTGGAAATGCGTGCACTTTTTTACTTTATAAGATTCCCAAATCAAAGTTCTGTGGGTCACAGAGGTCCAACTTGAACGCCGATTTGGTTTAAGGGGGATGAATCCAACGAAATACATGACAGCCATATGATAATTACAAAAGGGACTGGCAATATGAAATTGATCCAACTTGTTGATCGTACATTTAAAGGGAGAAAAAAAAAAAAAAAAGAAATTGAAGTTATATGCAAGACTGAATAAATGATTCCTCGGCATGAAGGGGTTCCTCGATATGTTTGCAACGAAAAAACAAAAATAAAAGAAAAACATAGAGAGGTGATCGATAAACAATTGTGAAGGGAACCGTGATCGTTGTGTTCCAAGCATCCAGCAGCCGCCCACATGCACTGAAAATTGTTATAAAACTCAATTGTCGGTGCCTAATTGACAAGAATATGTGAATCCATGGCCTGTGATTCCTTTTCGATGACTCATGTCTCACGAGGAAATTTTTTGTTTCCCGTACATTATTCTAATTAATTTTGATAAGGTTGCCAGATTGACGCAATTTGTACGATCTTATTTATTTCATGGCCTGCGAAGATTTGGCATTTCACAAAACTTGCGCAAACGTAGTTATTAGTAGACAACGCATTTATGGGCCTGAACCAGAAGTCCGCTTACGCAAAATATATTGGAGAAAAATATCCCTAATAGCATAGACAACGCATATATTAAATAATAATTACATTTATTTTTAATTTAGCATAAAATTATAACAAATAATTTGTAATGAATTTAAATTAATTCTAAAACCCTTAACCCTAAAAGGTCATCAAGAAATGGAGCACATCTTTGTGTATGCACACGAACAACTTCAATTCGATCCTAAAAATGTTTTCTACAGTACTTTTGTTCGTGCAGAAAGTAAAATGAAATTTTGCATAAAATCTGGAGTCAATGTGTCAGCAAAGAATGTCCATTGATTGATCTATGGAAAATGCAAACATTTTGCGGAATCTTTGGCTACCGCAGGCATCCATATTCTGAAGGTGACTTACAGCCACAGCCACAGCCACATCCACAGTTGATTTTATGTAATAACTCTACTAAGGATTCAGCAGTATAATTTATCATATGCGTCACAATCTGAATATGTGGGAAGTTGGGGGTGGTGGACAAGTTGGTGTTGTGCAAACTAGGTAATAGAATATCAGCTTGACTATATCAATTAAGCGACATTAATTAATAATTCTTAAATAGTCTGTCATTCAGCCGACGAAGAAAACTAGGTGATGGGTTTCTTGAGCCAGCATTTTCGAGTCAAGGCGGCTCGGTCATTCCAAGGCTTGTTTTAGGTACACCACATATTCGCAGAAGTTGCAGCCACTGGTTTTGCACAAGCAGTATTGCTTTCCCTAAATACCTGGAGCTGATGACAAGGATGGCTTCACATTTAAAATGATACATGTACATTATCGCATTGACTTATCTCATTCATCACACAGCCTTGGAAACTTTGTTTTTCAATATGTTCGTCACAGGTTTGGCCCACAGTTTCTTTTTAATAAATTCTTAACCATACGCTCCATCGCCGTAGCCCGAGAAAAATGGCATTGCCAAAGTAGCCCCAAATTCCCACGTTTCCAGAAAAGCAGGCAATTGTTGGTTTTATGAGTTGCAGAGACCCTGAAGAGGCATTTAATCGTTTAATTTAACGGTTCACACAAGAGTTCACGCATAGCTTCCTGATCAATAAAATTTTTTAGCCATTGATTGAGATTTACCGTGCTCCTTTTTATTTGTAAATTCTCTCAGAGAAAGCATTACGCGTTTCATTTTTCTTAGCGATTCAGGGACTTTCCTGGTATATCTAGCTATTCGTAGCGTCAGAATTTATAGGGTCCAATATGTCTAAGTAGGCAATAAATATTTTTATAAAAAAGTTAAAAAAAAATAGTACAACTCAGTGGTTAAAATCTAAATATCTATCAACCTTACAAAACAATTAAGGTACTAATTTCTATTAAAATTTAAAAATTGCCTAAAAATTGTAGCTAATAGGTATTACTTAAGATATCATTTATTAACTTGCAGGATACTTTGATTTTATGGATAAAATGAAAACTTACTATGAAATTACTTGTAAATTGTAAGATTTATCATAAATATGAATTGGGGTACAAAGTATTTTATGCATTATTCTTAAACTTATACTTACTGTATTAAAAAAATACATCATTGACTTTAATTTTTCATTTAAATTTCAGTTGAAAAAAAATGGTATTAACAAATTTAACTTATATAAACGAAGATGGGTAAATGGCTGGTCGCTTTTAGTTTTTTATTTCTTGGCTCCGCTCAATTTCCAAACTTTGGAGGCCCATCCTTTTTCCTATCTTGTGATGATGCCGTCAAATCAATTCTCGCATTTGCCCCACCAAACGTGACCTAGAAGCAGAAACCGGCTTGGTAGATTTCCTAAAAACAGGGAGCTTGATTTGAAGGCTTGCGAATTCTTACGTGGCGATTTAATCTCTCACCGACAATCTCAAAAGTAATTGCCACGCGCTGCCTTCATATTTTGCATGATATTTTGGACTCTATTACCTGCAACTTGTCCTACTTTTCTATTTCCCCCTGTTTCTCGGTTTCCCAAAATTGTCCTTATTCATTATACTGTTATTTAATTTCCTTTAATAGTGATTTTCTAACTATCTTCTTCTGTTTATTTATTTTCTGGCGGTCATTGTCCTCTGTGTGTGTGTATTTTTTTTTTAATATATTTTTTAATTTTTATACAGATCAAAAATTTACAAAATAATTGAGTTCTTAATTTTAAATTTATAATTTAGTTCATATTTTAATTTTAAAAAAAAAATTATATGGGTTCGTTTTAAAATTTTCTAAAAACCTAACGTTTTCATTAACTTTTTTTTTTAATAATAATTTTCTTATGAAATTTTTTTTTTCAAAATCTTTGTTTAACTTTTCAGAATTCAATGAAAAATTGTTAAATTTTATATTTTTTATTCCAATTAAATTGAAGAATAAGTATTATTTTGGCCCCACCACTGTACAAATAAGAAAAAAATTATGTATAGCATGAATGTTGATCAAATCTATAGGTCTACGTCAAAACTCGTCTTCATTTAATTATTTTTTATTTGAAAAATTCATTATCCAAATATTGATAGAATTTTGTAGTAAATAATTATAGTATTTGTCTTTACTGTAATTATTTATGAACAATAAACAAAATGAGGAGATCGAATGCAAAATTTTTTCGTTAATACCCAGATAGAGGCGAAATTGGAAACTGGATCGAAAATTATACTATATTAAACTTTTAACTTTTAGTTAACGTGTGTGTATGATTATCAAATTCTTTTGAAATTATGGCCGGGGAGCCGGACCCCGCCAACTTATTCCTATTAAAAACTTTTTTTGTCTAACAATTTGTCAATTTGTGGGTTAATAATTTAAATAAAGCATGAAAAATAACTGCTGATTTATGAATCTGAAGCAAGCAAAGATGCTTTCTTCTCATTTAGGTATACAAGCAGGGAAAACAAGGGAGAATTTACACCTAATAAAATAAAATCCAACCCGTTCCAAACGAGGAATATTGGCTGGCATGCAACACGCTATATCACTGTTTGTTGTTTGTCTCATCACTGGTGAGAGATTGGAACCTCAGCCACTAATAACCTTTTTTTTTTTTTTTTAATAACTAAAAATTGAACCCAATACCTAAAAAATTTAAAATTTATGTTACTCTCGGGACAATGTCGCCTAAATGCCGGTTAATTATTAAACCCAAATTATTAAAACTAATCGATAGCCCCACAAAATAATTATCAGAAATATAACTTCTCATAACGCCCAAAAGTAGTCCCTTCACTGTTTGACTGACTAATGGGTTGGGTTAACTCCAAATTAATCTTCCCAAGGCGAGAAAAACAACGACCTCAATCCCCAAAACATGCTTGAGCGCGAAAGGGAAATTGAGTCAACTAACTGATTTAATTCCAAGTTAAATCAAATCTAATTCTTGTAGAGTTTCGTGTGATTCAAGCTCTTGGTAGATAAGCACAAGACAACAAGTCAGAGAACTCCAAAACCGTTGGCCAGCGAGTCCCGTCGTGCGCCCACAGTCCCAACACCAAAATTCAATTGAATCCGGAAGCTAGTTAGCGGTTTTAAGGTAAAAGCGGTTTGAGAGCTCCCGAAAACCAGGAGCTTCCCTTTTTTTTGTTTTTTAAGAAAAAAAAAAAATAAAAATGCCTTAAAAAGTGGAGGAAGACAACATGGCAAGTGGACCCTTTTTTTTTTAACCCAATATGTGGCGATTCGACCGCCTTCTGACACCAAAACGTGTCTCACACGCGCTCCATCCATCCTCTCGTTTTCCTCGAGTCTTGTACCCCCGCCTGCATGGGTGTTGTTGTGTCCTTTTCTCCCGCTGTCTGACACACCTGTTCTCTACGTTTTTAAATTACCGTTTTGCCCAACACTTATGAGAAAATATATATTTAAATTTTTCAACGGATCATATTGTTAACCTACGACGTGGCAGCACTGCAATTGACCTGCGGTATATCAATAACCTGCAGATCAGTTAAAACAAAAAGAGTCTAGGTAATATATATATATAATTAATGGTTAAAATTAATCAACATACCTTCTTCACAAAGAATAAATTTGCCTTTGAGTCAAGTGCACCAGTATATAATAGTGTATTCTATTTATAAATTTTATTTAATTATTTGTTTTGAACTCTTTTGTTTACAAATATGATTGCTTGTTGAATAAAATGGATGATTTAAACAATTAAACCGAAAAAAATTATGCTTTAAGTTTTGCTAATAAGTGCACCGCAGTTCAAAATAATGATTTGTTAGATATTTCAAAAATAAAAAAACTAAGTTGTTTAATTAGTTTAGACTTAAAATTAGGCTTAATTATTTTCATTTAATTTCGTATTTCGTTATTAATTAATAATTGATCTATAGATTCATTTTATTTATGGTAATATGTAAGTATTGAAAACTTCTAGATACAATATATTTACTCTTATCACATTATTTAAAATTGAATTCTGGTCAAGGTAAAGGCTCATTATGCACAAAGTTGAAATACCTGCTAGATAACCTAAGTTAGTTTTTGTGGACAATAATTGTTCTAAAATTATATCATTTCGAAATAAAAAAAAAAAAAAGGAAACTTTTGTCACTAAAAAAAAAAATGTAAATATAAGACAGTGGTTTTATGCCTAAAAAAAAGAGTAAAAAGTAATTTAGGAAGGTCGAAAAGGATTTTACGTCCGTTACCAATTGGATTCCCAATCTACTACTTTTACGTATTCACGCAAAGCTATTTACAGAGTACCCCACCAATGGCGACATCGATATTTTCCTCGGGATTGGGGGTTCCTCCCGCGCTGGAAAGTGAGAGTGGGGAGTGGGGGGGGGGGGGGATGGGTTTGGGTCTGGCTCTCGGAAAACAATATTTTAACCAAAAACGGCATATAATTAATATTTTATAATTAAATTGAAAACCTCTTCCTTCGATGTGGAAAACCAGGGTTTTGGACATACAAAAGAAAAAAACAAGTTGCGTCCCTGGTTCCTTAAAAACCCAGCGGCCATCCTGTCCTTCTCATATATACCCGCCCTTCTTATGCCCAAGACGCAAACTTTCATTGGCTAAATTTCTCTTTTCTTTGTCCAGAACAAAAACAAATTGTGAAGCAAAATGCGGATGAGTTGCAACGGATGCAGGGTTCTACGAAAGGGCTGCGGCGAGAATTGCAGCATCAGGCCCTGTTTGCAGTGGATCAGGAGCTCTGAGTCACAAGCCAACGCCACTGTCTTTCTTGCTAAGTTCTACGGCCGCGCTGGACTCATGAACCTCATCAACGCCGGCCCTGAACACCTCCGTCCTGGTAATAATTGCTTTCACTCCAAATTAATTCTATACCTCAAGACTCCACATGCATGTAAATTTTAGCAACTAGCTAGAAATTTGACGGAGAAAGATCGCTTCTTCTTTTGATTGCTTGTGAACCTTTTCAGTTCTGGTTCCAAGATTCGGAAATGATGATGGTTTCCCGTTTGTTTTGTTGGTTTTTGCAGCGATTTTTAGGTCTTTGCTGTATGAGGCATGTGGGCGAATAGTGAACCCGATTTATGGGTCGGTCGGGTTGTTATGGTCCGGGAGCTGGCAACTCTGTCAAGCCGCTGTGGAAGCGGTGCTAAAGGGCACTCCGATCACGCCAATCAACTCTGAAGCTGCGGCCAGAGGCCAGGGGCCGCCGTTGAAGGCCTATGACATACGGCACGTCTCCAAGGACGAGAACTCGGCCGCCTCTCCCAATCCCACCCGGGCGAAGACTCGGAGCCGGGTCAGGCGATTTGTGAAACCGAAGACATGCAAACCGGTTGGTGGACTTGGCTCGGTTATTGACTCGGTTGCACGGGAAGAGTTGACTCGTTCGGCGAGTCATGAGTCATCGGTGAGTCACCAGTCCGACTTGGCTGTGTTGGATGGCGAGAGCAAAGAGACCGAGAGCATGGTCTCCGAGGAAACGGCGGAGGCCACACTGCTGTTCCGAGCGGAGCCAGAGTCGGAGCCTCAGTCGGTCATGAAGGGCAATCAAGGAATCCACGACACCAATAATCCCGGGATGGTTGGGGTTGGACTGGAGCTGACACTGGGGCTCGTGCCTGCTTCACGTGCAAGTCACGTGGTTCCCGTCAAGAAGAGGAGACTAGAAGCATGTGGGTCGTGTGCTGTTGATGTTTGTAACATGGAGCTGGGACTCGATTGCTCGGCTTGAGTAAGGACCTTGAGAAAAATGAAACGATGTTCCAGTTTTGGTGGCTCGGCGGCTCGGCTTTTGTCTAGAAGAAGAGACGTTGCCGAGTGGTTTTGGCTTTCATTTTGTGTAGCCCTTTTATTTATCTTCCTTTGTTAATTAGGGGCGCTTTATGGTGAAGATAGAAGATGTACAAATCTGGTCTTTACAAGAATATAAATGTTAAATCAATCTATAGAGGGATATTTTTTAGTTTTTTTTCCCCCTAATTGGATCTTCACATTTTTTTTTTCAGGCGTTGCATGTTTGTTTTTTCTTGTGTGTAGTTAATGAGTGTGCCCAACTAATGGGGTCGTCCAGTGACAAAGGATCGTGGAGTATTTCGTGACATTTAGAGTTCTAATTTAATTTAAGTCTTTCATGGAATTAGAGGCATAATTATATTTATGTAGTCCCTTTGCGGGTACATGCGGGGACTTACCTGCTTCCAATTCAAATGTTTTGCTAATTGACGTTTGTGGATGGGAAGGCGTGTGCGCCTTTGTGGAAGATTGTTCTCTAGTCAAATCCAGTGGCACGCACACAACTTGGCCTAAAGCTGCCAAAGTTCACGGCCATGTTTTAAGCAATTTGTTCTAGCAAATTGTATTTGTCTGATGGGCTCCTCCGTTCCAGTACAAATCATGGGAAGGTTTGGTTGCCCGTTGTTTCGTGTCGACCGATGGCTCTTTGTTTTATCTTAGCAAGTGTCTCCTGGACAATAAATGAATTTGGCAGCAGGTGAATGGAAAAACAAGGCATCTGGGAAGCTGTGGGTACCAGACTGCCAGCCAATTTGCCCAGCTCGCTCTGCCACGTAATTTGCATCATCGCATGCGTTTGCGCTTGGCTTAGTACTCGTTTCAATGTTTCATCGCATACGAGCGATGCACGGGAGACATAGCTAGCATAATTTGTTTGGACGGGCATGAGCAAGCGAGTTTTGCAAGTGGCAAACTTGTTGGGTGACAGAAGTCTAACTAATTCAACCTTTTTTTTTTTTTTTTTTTTTGGCTCTGGCTGTTGCTGCTATATTGGTTTCATGGGAGCCCCATGTTTTATCGCATGGAATTGGGACCGGATAAGCTTTATCCGATATTTAATGTTAGTGAGGTTTTGGTTTCATTACACAATTTGCTCTTTCTTTCCATTATAAAACTCTAATTCGATTCTCAATTGTCTTGCTGTCTTTTGGGAGTAAATTGCACATCAGCCCATCAAGTATATGTATGTATATTCTACTTAATTTTTTTTTATGTTACACTGATTGGCTATTTACGTGGGGGATGAAGGCTGGCGAAATTTTAGGGCCAATATGGACATAGAATTTGTAGAGTTGTATTGATTAGTTGTCTCCGTGAAGCCTATGGTTGTATCCATGCACATGACATCGACTTTTGCTCAGTAAGTTGCATTATTCAACTCGGAAGTTACAAATTAATTGTTGAGTCTAGAAATAGCTTACATAATGTTGATGTGAGGCATGAGATACCTGAGTTTAGCTTGGATAATGAAACCTAACTAGTCCTTTTAACCCTCAAAACTAGCTTCAATAATGTATTCGGTTATCAGATTTGACATTTTTACGTAAATGCTTGAGTTTTACTCATCTGTCTCACCCCAAGGATTTAGAATGTCAAAGTACTAAAACCAGCAAATGGGATTGCACCATTTCTGCAGTCAACTACAAAATTGGTGGATGATGCTGCAGTGACCGTGCAAAAAACCTTATATTAAACATCTTAAATTGCAAGTGTAGTACATGGGGATTGAGGAGAGCGATTCCCACTACCAACAACTCTTTGCCATGGCAGAAATGCACACTTTCAATATTTTTTTTTTTTTTTTGACATTAGGATGTTTTAAAAATTCCTAGAAAAATGTTTTGTCAGTCGAGAAAAAAAATCAAACCAAAATTAATGTTTAAAGGTTGCGTAACACAAGGCTTTACAGATTAAAAATTTTCTATTCTTTTTTAATATCAGGTGTTGTCAAAATAAAATCATAACTGTGTAAGAGTCATGTCACATTGAAGAATTCCATATGATTATACAGTAATGGCGATGCCTGATTTGAGATTGGTGAAAGAAAGCAAAAGGAAACACTCTATAAGCTTATCCAAAATAGCAAGTGGCTTTGCCTGGCATTTAGGAGCCCAGGCCAGTTATATTGGGCTCGATTAGACCGAGTCCCTGGAGCATCGTTTGTTGTACACTTTTGGGCTCAATTCTAGTAAACAACTATTGGGCTATGTTGGGTCCCTAATGGCTAAACAAGGCCGAGTCACGTCCGAAAACAAGTATAAAATGCCTACGATGCAGTCCAAGGCCAAGAACAAGAAGTCAAGGTCCTACATCAAGTATAAACAAGTCTTAGACCTTTTGCTTAGAATAACTCATCTATATAGGCTTCGTGTCTAAAAAAAAAAAAAAAAAAAAAAAAAAACAAAATTTATATTTTTACTTTATATATGTTTGGGCTATATCACATTATCTTTAAAGGAATAAACAAGTCTTGTCTACTGTCTGTTGTTGGAAGTGATCTAACCGAAACAGGCGGCCCAAGCCGAAAACCCAAGAAACCTAAAGACCCAAAAAAAAAAAAAAAAAGCGCCGAAGAAACAGCCCCCATGGCTTCCGCGTGATGGCTACACCCAAATCCCTCGTCCCTCCCCACCGCCAGTGGCCCGGTACTAGGCGGCAACAACTCTTTTGCTTCTGAAGCTATTTTGCGGTAACAATTCTTTATCCTGTAACTCTCTCTCTCTCTCTCGCCCCCTAAACCCTAATTTTTTTCGGGTCTTTTTGCCTAAATTCATGATTTTAATTGATCATTTCATTTTCAGTGCCCCACGTATTAGCTTGAGTCTTTGGAGTTGTTTTTTTATATTTTTTATTTTTTATTTTGTTTAGCATTTGGATGTCGGTAGGTTATGAATGTGTAATTCGCCTCTCTTGCAACGGGAAAATTGGGGGATTTTTTTTTTTTCTTTGCTTTCTTTTCTTTCTTTTTTTCCTGGTAATGTAGCATTAGTGCTTTGTGGGTTTCATAATCCAACACTCGGAAATGTTACTGTGAATGGGATTGTTAGATTATAGAGTTTATTAGATTAAACCCAGACCTTGACTCGTCTTTCTTGTATTTTTAGCTGGTTGTAGAGACATAGGGATTGCAAAATTACAGTCATTTCTTGAAATGGTTGTGCATAATGATTAAATAGAATGGACTTAACAAAGCCTTGCAGCCGTGAGAGGATAGTTTAGTAATTGTGCTTTTGTTTTTTCTCTGGGCCTTTTTGTTTCCCACGTTGTCAAAAATTTGAGAGTAGAAGTCTTTTACCTTTATTCTCTTGTTACAAGACTATTAGGCCATGCTAGATTCTGTATTTGTTGTTGCTACAATGTGATAATTGATCAATGCTATCAACTTTCTTTATTGGTAATTTTGCATAACATTGAAAAAAGAAAGTCTGGCCAGAATTTTCTGACATGTTTGCAGGTAAGTTTTTGTTGTGTATTTGATGCCTCTGGTTTTATGATAACTAGGGAACATTTTCCTGCAGGTCAAACCATCACAATTTTGGTAGTAAGTATTGTCGTCTAACTATGGATGGAAACAAGCGAAAGTTCTTTAATAAGCATCAAAGTAATCAATTTAAGAGAAAAGTGGTCAGCAAGAAAGGAAGATGGAACAATTCTACCAGTGACCAGTCTTCAGGGAGTTCTCCTGCTGATACTGTCTATAGGATACTCTGCCCCTCGAGAAAAATTGGGGGTGTTATTGGAAAGGGTGGCGACATAGTCAAAGCACTCAGGGAAGAGACCCATGCAAAGATTAGGGTTGCTGATTCTGTTCCTGGTTCAGATGAAAGAGTAATTATCATATATAGTTCTCCTGAAAAAATTTCAAGGAAGCATGATAAAGATGAGGATTCAGATACAGAGAACGAAGACGACCGCGTGGAACCTCATTGTGCTGCACAGGATGCCCTTTTAAAAGTTCATGAAAGGATCATTGAGGAAGATCTTTTTGGTGGCATGGCACCTGATGATGATAATGAGAACAATGTTGTCACTGCAAGACTTCTAGTTCCAAACAATATGGTCGGATGTGTTCTAGGTAAAGGTGGAGATGTTATCCAGAGATTGCGGAGTGAGACAGGTGCAAGCATTCGCGTCCTTCCTGCCGATCATCTTCCTATCTGCGCAATGAGTGGGGATGAGTTAGTCCAGGTTCTCTAACCCTCTTTTCTTGTTTTAGTTCATGAGGCAAAGAAATCATCAAGTGTGTGTGGTTCCATATATTATTCTTAATCTTTGCCGCATCTTCTGTTTAATGTTGTTTCATTGCCTTCATATAAAATGTTTTCTTTTTGTTTGTGTGGTGATTTGGTTTGGCATGATACTGTGGTATTCATTTTTGCTATATGGGGATCTCATACATTAGATGATTTTGAAACATCTTTACTAGTGATGATCACACTGATAGAAAAGCAGAAAAAGGAAAAAAAAAAAAAAAAAGAATCTCTAGGGCAGTATTTGAGCTTAAATATTTACAATGACTTGCCTGTGGAAGCATGTTTCATCATTTATGGAATTTTATTGAAGCTTGCAAGTGTTAAAATGGCTAACCGAGCAGCTTAATAAATTGTAAAGCCAGATCAGTCATGGCTTGCATTCATCACTAGAATTTTAGACTGATGATTTAAATGGTTCTAGTTTGGAGAATGAGGGATGCTTGCTGAAATGTTTGGGCCTTCTTAGTATGTGGTTATCAACTGTAGTCAGCATATTTTCTGACTAAAATAATTGCTAAGATGATGCTTGTTGGTTTCTTTGGTTGTTCTTTCTGAAGACTAATTGCCCATTGCTTCAGTTTGGATAGTGAGATTTCCATTTTTAATCTCAAGAATCTGGTTATGCTTGGGCCATACACTGAGCCCAACCTCACCAAGCTGCTTTTAATGTCATTGACCTTTTGGAGCTAAAGAGAAGCCGGGCCTTTTGATTAAAAATTATCCTAGGATAGATGGTGTAGTATGCCCCACAATTTCCTGTTTGTGGGTCAAAAGAAAGCAGCTATGCTTTTCCTGGTTTTATTGATGATCTTATGTCTCCATGAACTTCAATGCTGTTTGGGTTTGAGAAGAATTGAAGAAATTATGATTTAAACTTGTTGAAGTCCACAGTTTGTCATTTGTGGCACGATGGAATTAAGTTTGCATGCCTCTGGTTTGTAAGGACTTGAACATTGGTTTGTAACAAGAGACTAAGTGTTGAGATGCTAGGGATAAGGACCTGGCAAAAACATTTATGCATGCAAGTTGTTAATGAAGCAGTATTCTCAGGTCATGTGGATGAAATGCTTTGGCAGAACATAGTTAGGGGGACATTGAATGTTGCTTGGCTTCTTTCAACACCTTTGGTGTTAACATTTGTTCAATTTCTACTGATTTCAAGGCACTGGTGAATTTCTCACTTGAGTTCCACCTTCTTAATCAGCATGGTGGAATGCAGGTTCTCTTGCTAACACAGGTCTTCCTCAGATATTAGCCTGGTTTTTGCTTGTAGCTGACACACCTGGAAGGTGTCATGACTATGGTCTTTCTGAGCTGAAGTGATCTGTTTCGCTGAATGTATTTTGTATTGCAAGTTTCTAGGCTCAAGTGAGGTCACAAGTTTATGCTCAAATTTTAATGCTCCTGTAAGATCCAAGCATGCCTTGATTATATCCTGGTTCATGGAGGATGCAATGGATAAGTCTTGGCATAAGAAGAGGTAGGTGCAGTGACCTTTGCTCATTGAATTGTTACATTGAGGGTAGGAAGATTCATCTAGTCATTAGGAAGCAGGAAAAATCAATTTCTTCTCATTCTTTTTGTTTCTGCATTCTTTGTGCCTTCTTTCATTGATGGTTGGAATTTTTGTGCTAGTGTTGGAGTAAGCTACTAGGTGTCACCCTTGATGACTTCAATTCCCAATCATTGTGGTGATTTGGGTGCATCTTTCCCCGTTAGATTTTCCCTCGTGACTAACCTTGGTGCTGTGATTGATGTATTACCATCTTGACCACAAGCCCTATTTCCCAAATGTTAACTTGTATCCCGTTAGAAGGGGAGACTCTGCTTCCAGGTTCACACATGATATGTAGCGGATTTGGCATCAAGCAGGACCTGATTAGAAAATAAAATTCTGGTGAATTTTATCTTTGTTTTGTTTTTTGGTGTATGTTTTCTATTTGATACTAGTTGTGCCTTTCATGAGATTTATTTTTGTATATTTTGTGTCTGTCTGCATGTAAGCTTGTCTATCTGTGTAGTGGCTTGCATGTTTGCATGTATATGGGTGCAACTGCAGCCACGTGTTGCAAGCAAGCGAAGTTTGACCTATAAATTACAATGTTTTAATTCACATAGTGCCCTTCATACCTCATGTAGCATTCTTGGAGGATTGGTAATCATGACATGTAACATATTCCATATTATGGTGTTACTCCTGCCCTCAGGTGTCTCGCATCGTTTGGATTTAAAGAAAATAATTTCTCCTGGTGGGCTCTTAGATGGTTGACTTTGGAAAAGTTTTTACCTACCATGACCAGTAACATGTTATCTATGTGGCCTTGGGGTTGGTGTGACATTCATGCATGTTTTCACCATGTTTCCTGAGGTTTTGAGAAACTTAATCAAGCATCAGCTTGTTTGCCCTGTTGTAGAGAAAGATTCAAGAAGTGGAACCCTAGAATGGCAGAATTTGTGGCTTGATGTGCAATCTAGCTTACAAGGAAGACTGGATATCTCGTCATCTGACTTTGCAATTCTGCTACTCTAGTTGACTAGTTCTTTTGTTGACTGTTCATGCTTGCAATTTTTGAATATAAATGATTCACCAACATTCTTGTTTGTTTATTGTAGAAAAAGGTTCAACTGAACTGGAAACCTAGGATAATAGAATTTGTTTATAACCTTACTTACAAGGGAGATTTTGAATATCAAACTCACAATTTTGTGTTAGTTGATCAATGGTTTGATGATTATGCATGTTTGCAAACACATTGTGCAATTGATATTGAATGGCTAATGCTATGACATTGTTATCTGCAACACCCCCATTGTGGGGGGTTTCTGCCTTTCATTATCTAGTGTTGTTTAATTATCTCTTTTTACTCTCTTTCATCCTTCTTGAATGTTGGAGGAAGAGGAATTCTCTTTCCGCTTCTAACAAGTCATAATTTTTGGAGGTATGTTTCAGATATCTGGAAAAACTGATGTGGCAAAGAGAGCCCTCTATGAAGTTTCCACTTTATTACATCAGAATCCTAGAAAGGACAAATATCCAAATGTTCCTATGCCATATGGTGGCCATAACCTTCATCCTCCTGGTCCCATGACAAGTAAGCTTTCTCCAGGAAATCGTATGTGGGCTCACCGTGATTCTGCTTCTCATAGCATGCCTCCCATGCCCTGGGTGGGAGGTTATGGCAATCAGCCTTCAGGATATGGGCCAGGTGGCTTTAATGGTGTTCCTTCTGGACATGGTGGGGAACCTCAAGCTGAGTTTTCTATGAAAATTTTGTGCTCTACAGGCAAAATTGGCGGTGTAATTGGCAAGGGTGGCTCAAATATAAGAGTAGTTGAGCAGGAGACAGGAGCAAGTATTAAAGTTGAGGATATTTCAGCTGAGTCAAATGAACGAGCAATTCGTGTCTCTGCTCTTGAGGTAACTCATATGTGTATCAATCTTTTGATTGTGCTGATAGGCTTGTATACTGCTGGTACTCTGACTCAGATTCTTGAACTAATGTCAATTTAGACCCTGTGGAATCCAAGATCACAAACCATCGAGGCAATTCTTCAGCTTCAGAATAAAACAAGTGAATTTTCTGAGAAAGGTGCAATCATCACTAGACTTCTTGTTCCATCAAGTAAGGTTGGCTGCATCCTTGGGCAAGGAGGTCAAGTTATTAATGAAATGAGAAGGAGAACCCAAGCAGATATTCGTGTTTATTCCAAGGATGAGAAACCCAAGTGTGCGTTGGAGGACGAAGAGCTTGTACAGGTGATATGATTAGATGGAACATTTTTGTAGTCTGTACTTGTCACTAACTGTTTGATTTATTTATAGGGTGATGGTGTGGATGTTTAAATTTTTGGCTTGCCTACTCTTTAATCAGTTCTCCTTTATTTTTCAGATATCTGGAAATTTTGGTGTTGCTAAAGATGCTCTTGCAGAGATAGCATCAAGACTCAGGGTGAGAACTTTGCGAGATGCAAATGGAGGAGCAGAATCTGGGCATGTTGGATCTGTTCGTGGATTTGGGCCTGCAAGATCAGGCAGAGGACCCCTGCCATCCGGCATGATTGGAGGAAGCATCTCCAATAGATGTGAACCTCTCATGGTAATTTTTCCTATATTGTACCATCCCTTTTTGCTTTATATGACCTTACATACGAACCAGAGTAGTTTTTTTCAAACATTTACCTGGCCAATCTCTGGTTTGTATTGCATATGAGGTCTCCCTTTTGCCTCTTTCTACATCTAGATGTAAGTGCATGCATGCATGGTGCATATGTTGTGGATACATAAATCTTTGTATTTTAATGAATTGTAGTGCATGTGATTATGCGGAAGAGAACTGTGGAAATGGAAAGCTAGCTCCTAGAATTGAGAACATTGGAAAAAGGATTATTGATAGTGGAGACTAGAGAGGGCTTCCAGTTTTATAAGTATTTGAGTTTACACTTGAGCAGTTTTGATGATCTTCATTGGACAGTTGATTTGATTCCCTAGTTTCCCAATGCTATCCTCTGTACTGTTATCCATTGCTGAAGCCATTTGCCTTGATAGCACTAGCTCTCTCTCTCTCTCTCTCCAATAATTTTATGGAATTATGGAATGCATGATTCACAAAGCCTAGTGGTTGGTACAGTTTGATATGTTTTCCATGCACCTATTATTGTCTAGATGTAGTCTACATGTAAGCCGTCGCACAATGGGCATGTATGTTTTAAAGATGATACTGATTTAATTTTGAATCTTGGCATTCTTTGACACTTTTGCTAGCATGCAAGTTACTTTTAATTTGTGGCATCTGAGATGAGTAATCAACATTCTTGAGTGACTGGAGTTATTTGTACTGTTGTTGAGATACTTTCAGGCAGTGGTAATTTTTCTTTATGAATTTCTGTAGGGTGGTGGACACGAGTATGAACCCCAGAGCTATCCTGTTCCTGCATCTGCTCCTGGGTACCTGTGCTCTTTTGCCTTCTATGATTGCAGTTTAATATTTGAATGATCTAATTAAGTTCTTTTTTATTTTCTACAAACTCCAGATACTCAAATGCAAGCAATCTGTGGGAGGGTAATATTTCAAACAATGGAGTAAAATATGTTATGGGAGCTGGAGGAAGCAACATTTCAAACATTGGTGAGGTATGTCCTTCAGTTGTGCTTGAGCTCGAACAAGGGTAGATAATTGATTGGATCTTAGAATTCTTCTCATTTGTGCTCTTCGTTATCTGTAGTGCCCTATTTATGTGCTTCAGTTTATTTATCTTTTTGCTTTGCCTAGTTATCCACTTGAACATATCTTATCCCGTCATTTAAGTGGGAAGCATATTTTGGTGTAATATCATTGTGGACATGAAAAGACTAATGTTGTGTACAGCCACAATATATCCTTCTTATTTATGTAACACCCCAAGATCTGAAGTTTCCTGCTGTTGCATAGGCAGTTTTTTTTCTTGAAGAGGATAGCTTTGTAACTACTATGGTGTGAAGGGAATCTTTCATATGTCATCTGCATAAACATAAATACATAGGACCCTTTTGTACTGGACCAACACCTGGTATTGAGTAGTTACTCTTGTTCAATGTTTCTTGGTGAAGTTTGCACTGCTCTGTGCTTCCACTGCATTGTGCACCATACTGAGGTTTTGTATGTATTCTATTGGAAGGAGACTGTTGTGACACTTATTTTGAATTTGTAGAGTGTGGGTACAAGGGTCAAGCTCCGAGATTCTCAACCTGGTGGCTCTGAAAGTGCGGTTGCCATTCGTGGAACTTCTGAGAATTTGACTGCTCCACAAGGTTTTCTTCAGGCATGGTCTTCTGCTGGACAGAACATGAATGCCCCCCAAGTTTCACACCAAACTAACATGGCTGATAAGCCAAGCTCTTACCAAAATATGAGTGCTCAGCACAGCACCTACCAAAACATTAATGTGCAGCAAAGTCCATACCAAAATGTGAATTTGCAGCAAAGCCCTTTTCAAAATTTGAATTCACAGCAAAGCCCTTATTCAGTTGCTGCTCAGCAAGTTGCTTGCACAAATGCCAGTGATCCACACGGTCCATACCATAACATCAGTGCACAAGGTGCATACCAGTACTGACCCTGGTGTGGACACTTTTTGTACCATATTTTGTTAGCAAGTTTCTTATTTATAACCATAGGCCCTGCATCCCTATAGGATAGAATTCAGAGAACTTATTTTGAACAGTTGTCATCCTGGGGATTTTAGGCATGAGTAAATGAACAAGTTCAGCTATGCTATGCTCATGCACATTGTAAGCATTTCAGAGTAGAGGAACACATAATATCATTCTTATAAATTGTATCCTCCATTAAACATAACTAATCCTGAGCATTGTTTTTGACCACTGAATCATTATCATCAGCTTTAGGAGAGTTTGCTACCGGAAATTGTTATAGTTCCCAGTCTGCCTTTTCTACCTTGTTCATCAAACTCGGACTGTGAATATGAAAAATGACGAGAAATGCTATCCTCTTTTTCTTCTCTTATTTGCTCTAGACACGAAAGGAAAATGTAAATTGTTCTTTCGTTGTTCCTTTCATTGTTCTAGACATTTAGGCACACAGCGTGCCATTTGTAATGATTCTACTATGGTGCCACAAATTCGCAAGCTGAGTATATTTACTCACGCACACGGAATACAGTTTTGCGTTTTAATACTAGGCAATGTAGGCGCATCTGTGCATATGTCTGCATTAAAAATCCAACCTGTAAAGGATACCACTTAGTGTTATGTGTAGACTGCAAGTTCTGGTAACCACGACAAAATACAAACAAGTGCCATTCCAATGTGCTAATCCATGGTTAACCATCTACTGGCATTCCTTTTGTACGAAAAAGTGTAACGATGACCATAATGTGCATCTTCTAGGCCATTTTGGGAATGCAGTGCACAGATGGATGAGGTCCAGTTAGCAACTGGGGTTTTTAAACGTCACGTGCTCATTTCTCATCCAGAAAAAGAAGTGCACCTTCAGATTGTCCACTTATGTTCTGCCTGGTGTTTCCTGCCAATAACATCATGTCGTTTTGCCGTGTCATCCAACAAATCTGGTCCTGTGTTGAGCACTAACCATTGTACGTAAAAGGGTCTGCAGTGTTGTGGGTGGATAGTGTCAATTCAAAGAAGGATACGACGACAGAGATTTCATTTGTGGTAGGACTTCACATTTTAAAGGTGCATGCAAACTCCTACATCACTACAGGAAGAGTCGAAGAGTCAACATTTCCCGTGTTTGGTTGATAAATAAACTTAATGCCCCGCTCACGGCTATGCAATGCAAGTTCGTGCATAAAATTGGTCACAGATTGGCCCAACAGCATAAGCTCAACAGCAAGCCCCAGAAAAACATAAATGTGCCACTGCCAAGTACTTTCTTGCATTAACTTGTATACGAGCAGAACCTTATCCAAGGTAACCCATCTATCTAGATGGAACCCTTTTTTTTTTTTTTAAATAATAATAATAAAAAAAAACAAAATATTATCATCCACGCAAAAATAGCTGAAAAATGTTTGCTATAATAACTCTGTTTGTAAAGATACTGTCATAAAAAGCAAGAGGAAATTGGGTCAACTTAAGGATACCAGCATTGATCTTCCTCTGCTACATAGCTACAGCAGTAAGCGAAACTTCTTCGTTTGTGACATGAAATGCATTCATCGTTGTGGCAAACAAAGTGGCACTAGAAACGGAGGTCTATGATCATTGAGCTTCACTCATCGTTTATGCCTTACAGAGATAAGTCCCTTTCATATTTTTCTTCAAGGATCGCTCTCCTTGTGTAGCAGCTTGTGTGTTTTGACTTTCTTGTGAAAGTAAAAGTAACTATAGTGCCCTCATCTTCGCAGCAGGTTTTGTAGTGGTGGCTCATCCTCAGCCGACATATTTTCCACTAGGTCAAATATCAAATAATTCAGCCATTGCCACTCTCGCATGAACTCTTTTTTTTTTTTTTTTTAAAAAAAAAAAAAAAAAAAGGGAAAAAATAGACTTTCTTGTTATTCGAATGCGTGCACATTAGCTAAGCTCTTGAGGTCATATCCAATATTTTAAATTCGATGCTTAAAATTTTGCGCTTTTGGCATAACGTGTGGCATTTTTTACAAAATTTATTGATTTTATGTTTTCACTTTTGGATGAATTTTCATTATTTTTATAATATTATAAGATAAAATAAGGTGAATAAAAATATCAAAAATAAAAATATTGAAAGTATAAATATTATTTATTAAAATAATATATTATTTAATAATAATAATAATAATAATATTATTATTATTAGTATAATTTTTTTAATTATTAAAAAAATTTTAATTTAAAAAATTATAATATTTAAAATTTTGAAAATTTTTTTAAAAATTAATTATAATGAATTTAATTTTTTTAAAAATAAAAATTTTATTATGAAGTATATAAGATATTTTTATTAATAAAAATTTTATTAAATTTAAAATTCTTTATAAGAGATGAATTATAATTATATAAATTTATTTTTGAAATTTGTGTAGTAATAAAAAAAATATAAAAAAAGTGATTTATGAATAAAAAAATATAAAATTTATATAGTGGTAATATTAAATAATTTTTTAAATTATTAAATTAATTTTATCTATTTAATATAAACTTAGTTATAGTATATTATTTAAAAGTACTTTTACACTATCTATTTGCCTAAAACAATTGAATCAAAATATTTAGCATGTTGGCATGCAACACACGATTACCTCGTACATAAATCTTTAACGATCAAAATACTCAACATTTTGGGTATAATATACACGATCACCTCAGGAATTAATCTTTTAACAATCAAGAAATTAATTAATGGTAAGCACATTGATCTTATAGTATCAAACACATAGCCTACCCATCGAATTCATCCTTGAAGTTTGAGCTCAAAACTCTAATTTCCATCATATATAATGGCGATGCTTTGCTTATTATGTTGGGTAAAATATTACATTAGTTTACTGCATGGTTGGACCGTGGTGGCCCTAAAATGCGGCGGCGGAGTTGAAGAGAGACAAAATAAAAGTAGAAAGAAAACTAATAATCAAATCTAATTCGATTTACCACTCTAGGTGTACTAATAGTTTCGTAAAGAAAACACATTGCGTCCGATAAATGTTGGGTCTTACTCATGAAAATTTGATAATAACGTTAAAGTTAATTCAATTTTAATTTTTATGTATTATGATTGACGATGCACTTCTTCTTTTTTTTTTTTTTTTTGAAAAGAAAAATTTAAATTTATTTTTTTTGGGAATTATATATTGCCTTAATTTTTTAATGATTTAGGAAAAAATAATTTCTGATTTTTTTTATTTAATTAAATACCATGTATGGTATTTTCAGCCAATTGGGTTTGGCCCTTGAGGTTATAGAGGGTGGAAAATTAAATACTATATTTGGCACGGTCTTATTAATTATGGAAAATTTTCTTTTTAGAGCAAAAAATCAAAGGCAATCAAAATAAAATCCAAGGTTTTAGGGTTTTGTTGACCAGATTTTCTCTTGTAACCAATCAAACACAACGTTAACTAAGCGTTTGGATTTCAAACATCAAGTTGAAAATTTGCTAGCGTCAAATCGTTTATAATCATTATTGTTTTTTTTTTTTTTAAATTTTTAAAGGATCACTGAAGATTCTATGGCATTTTGAATGTCTTTTCCATTACAACCTGATAATAGGAATTCTTTATTTGATTAAACTTCTGCATTTAACTAACGGTTTAGTTTAGTGATAGAGGGCAGTTTGGTGTTCTAAATGGGAAATTATAACGATAAATTATTAAATCGTCCAAATAAAGCAAACCAATTGAAATATGGAAACATGAGATATGGTCTACCTAAAAGTTTCTTTTTTTTTTTTTTTTTTTTTTAAATTTTTTAATTTTTTACAATAGTGCCTGAAACACCAAAGCTGGACCAGATGCACAAACAGTAGACTAACCAAAAGAGGAAAGCCCCACTAACACATTTGGAGTGGAGAATCCTAAGAAGTCTCATGTGAATGATTATAAAACAAAAATGAGTTCCACGTCAGGACTGAAAGCGAGACTTGCCATCCAATTTGCTTGTCTTAAATATTTGTTCCAAATCAACACTTAGAATGTGGCCAAGCAGATCTGTATCCCAATTCATGTTTTGATTGATTAAACAATTCAATTAAGAGGAAGAGACCTATGTACTTTATTATTATTATTAATTTTTTTTTTTTTTTTTTTGGAGCGGGGTGGGGTACAATTGAAATTAAGACTTTGTCGGGTTTTACTAACGTGGTCTTAAACTTATTTTTTTTAAATTTTTTTTTTAAAATAGTTTCATAATTTTGATTTCGTTTCAGTATGGTACTTTTTAATACAAATTTTGGTTAAACTAATCAGCATCGGTAAATTTCAAGCTTATCTTCCTCATCTTGAAACCCTTGAACTCCCCCCTCGAAACCAAAGTCAAAACCCTCAAACTCAAATTGCATTTTTCTCTCTTGAAAAATGGGCTGATTTGAAAATTGAAAAGTGAAAGTGAAACCTCTTTAATAATAGCAACAATCAGGGCTCCCCTCTTGTTCTTAAACACATTCCTCTATCACAACCTCAAAGCGATCAGCATTGGGGAGGACAGATGGAATTGGATTGGGTTTTTTTTTTTTTTTTTTTTTTTCTGGTTTTGTTTGTTGGGAAATGCAAATGGGTTTCTTTAATAAAACCATCTTTTTCCTTTTTCTGGTTCCTAGAACGGCCTGATGTCGGCTTGTGTTTCCTTCCGGTGGAATAGAGTCGCCGTAGGCCTGCAAGAAGAGCAATTCCACAATCCACTTGATGGGTGTCAATGCCCTCTGCAACAACAAAAATATAATTGGCCTAATTTGATTAGAGGGCACCGATGGTAGATGTTGTCTGGGACAGAATTATCGTATTTAATAATTTGACCGAATTTCGTTTAAAAAAAGTACCATCTTGGAATAGAATATAAAGTTTTAGGACTATTTTGAAAAATTGAAAAGATTCAACACCATATTGAAAAAATTCACAAAAATTTGAGACTGGGAAAGAGTTTATCCGGTGAATTCACAAGCCCTCAGATTTCCACTACCTTTGTCCTTGGATAAATCAAGATTACTACTTATAAACGCAAACTTCGAGTTAATTAGAGCTCAAGTAGTAAATTTTAGTTGATATAATTAATTTTTATATTATATATATTAAATTTATTATATATATATATATAAATTTTTAATATAATATAAAAATATATATATATATATATAGTAGAAAAATTGATTGTGTTTATTTGAGTTTATTAATTTTGAGTTTACTTAGATTTTTCCTTTTTCATAATACCATTTTGACACGAGTCATCTCTTAAAATGCATGTGCAATAATGGGTTGCCACTCGTACTCGTAGCTAACATAAGACAACCAGATATATATTTTCGGTCACACCTCTTAAAGAATGGAGACAGTCCGTAGGAAATCTGGCAATGTTTTAAGCTGTAAGGCACTGATGTTTGTTTAGAGTGAAAATTTGGTCGTGTCATAATACTATGCTTTTGTAGGGCAACGAGAGAATGTGGTGGGGGGCACCGGGCGGTTGATGTGCCAGTAATGGTGGGGCATATGTACCTATAGCTCGATGACTAATGCAATTGTTTTTATAAATTAATTGTTATTGCTTTAGGGAAGAGGCTTTTTAATTTATCTTTGACTCTTTTGTATGTGCTCTTACATGGAAGGACCCAACTTGTATAATTTGTTGCACCACTTTCTTCACAGAGAAAAAGAGAGAGATTTGGATCACTAATATAGTATGACAAACTGCTTTTTGGCCACTTAAACCCCCCCCCCCTCGTGCAATGAGGGGACAAAATGAAAAGATTCACAGCTAATCATTTATGATAGTATTATCACTTTCAAGCACGAATGCTATAAACCATAAAGTATACGTACCTGGCATTTTTTTTTTTTTTTTTTTTTTTGGGTTAAATAAGCTCCTACACCTCATGTGCTAAACAAGGGACCATAGTGCAAACTACAGGCGCCGCATATTGCCCTCTCTGTACGGAAACTGTACAGGACCCAAGGAATACTCACATCATCTGATACCTGCTGAAGGGTAATGCCCCTTTTTTTTTTTTTTTTTTTTTGGGTTATGGAGGAGGGTTAACCCCAAGTTGAGAGGCTGCTGTTCTTGGAAGACGGCAAATGCCTTTTGCTGCTGTCTTCTTTCTGCAAGAGCTTCAATAAGAGATTCATTTATTTCAATTAGTTATACCATACCAAAGTCATTCTGTCACTTACTTGCATTGTTGGTTCAGCATGATTAATCTATGCTAATTTAGTAATATAAGCCGTACACGGTACAAAATTTCTGGTCCACGGCAGTGTACCAGCCGATAATTGAGACAGGAAAAACGATTAATCAAAGAAATTCGAAGCAAAAATAATTAGAAAAAACAGGCGTGGGACGAGCAGAATCACAAACTGTTTGCACATGTATGATACTGGGATGGCTTAGAAAGGACGGAGTCCTACTCATTGAGGCCTCTGAGAAAGGCATCCTGTACCACCCTCTGTAAAATACAAGCTGGCTATCTTTTTTTTTTTTTTTTTTTGTGAGAGTTGAATGCTGATGGTATTAGATGGCTGTGATAAACTTGACGAGAATGTAGCAAGCAAAGGTTTACACAGTGCTGTTGTGATTATTGGATAAACATCATCAATAATTATGATTATATGTGGAGAGACTAAAAATATATAATTAATTATTATGATAATACATTATATCAAATTGGGTTTGGACAAATTAACTTAACTGTCTTTATAAAACTTTACTACAATGATTATTACTCGGAAAAGATGGAAGAATCAAGCTGCCACTATGAGTTTTATAAGCATCAATGATAAACAAGACACCTTTTTTTTTTTTTATTCTAATAAAAAGAAGAAAGTTAGAAACCCTTTGTACCTCCCCACGCTTTGCATTATTGTTATTCTTCAACCATTTCGATGAGCATCTCATCCAACTTATCTAAAACAGCAGTCAACTTTGCATGATCCTCGTTGCTTCAAATCCAACTTTCACGTTTTTTTACCTTTTTTGTAACGAGACTTTTTATTAGAAAAACTAACTTTGCTAAGACGTAAATCGTCTGAATTAAGAGGACGTATGAAATTATTTTGCACGTATAACTTTGAAAACATCATTCTCAACGTCAGTTTCATTTGGCCACGCAATCTGGGCTCGTCTCTTTGTCAAACGAGTCAATTCTATGAGATTTTTCGTGTAGTTGAAAAAACTAGATCCCTCAATCGGCGGGGAAAAGAAAGCAAAGGAGAGTCAAAAAAATGAACTGGTACGTGAGTTTTACATATTAAAAAAATATAATATTTTTTAATTTAAGATTTTTTTCCAAAAAAAAAAAAGAAAAAAAGCATATAACGTCAACTTTCTTTGTCTCTCCTTTGCTTCTTTTTCACTGTCAACCAAAATTTTCCCATTAATTTATTACTACTTTTTTGGCACCTGACGAGCATCATTTCATGTCTATCTCTTGATCATTATATAAGAAAAAGTATAAATGGGGAAAATGCGATAATCTTTATTAAAGACTGAACTCATAGTCTCTCATATAGAACTATAACAAACTCTCACATTAGAACTTTTCATGGATTAATTCAAAGGCTTCAGACAAACTTGGACCCCATATTTAGGCTTTATTGTCATGACAACAACAGGAGCATGGCGATAGCCGTCTGAAATTGTGAAGTTAAACCGGGAAATCAATGTGGCCAATATGATTTTGGCTTCCATCATTGCAAAAGATTGGCCTATGCAATTCCGCGCACCGGCGGCAAAAGGGATGAAATACCTGCCGGGGGCAAATGACTTAGAAGCGAACCGATCAGGATTGAATTCATTTGCATCTTTGCCCCATAGTTCCTCACTGTGGTGAATAGCAAGTATGGGAATCCATATTGATAGGCCTTTTGGAATTTGAAGGTCACCTAGCTGAATGTCTTCAAAGGCCATTCTAGGAAGCACAGTGGCTGGTGGGTATAGCCTTAGAGACTCAAGTATAACCATGTTTAGCTGCAAAAATATAAAAAAGGGACACTTGTTAAGTTGATCACAGTGTGTTTGTGCAGAATAGTATTCATAGAGATAAGGTAAAGACATGGGGTGGAAAATACAAGTAGCTTATGGCCGAATGGAATTTTGTAAACCTCTTCATCATGCCACCGGGTATAGACATAGTTTTCTTGACCATCCCACCAAGTAGGTACGTTTGTGTGAGCAATTCAAAAATCCCTTTTGACTTCCCTTGATGATACTGATTAAAGTCATCGCTAGGCTGGTAAATGATCAATCATTGGAATTCCTCCACATTTTTATGAGACAAAAGCTTTTAAGCAACTAGCGGAGAACAAATACTGTAGTGGACAGTCACGAACGGAGGTCTTGCTATATGAGATTCATGCTAGACCTTAGGCTCATCTAAGCAGGCAGCAACAATCGTCATCTTAATCATCAATTGCAACCAACTTCATCACAAGATTACTAGGTAGTTAATTGCATTCTCCCAAGGGCACTTGTTTCTCTTTATAATATGTTATACTGGGCTTTCCTTCGTGGCTTAAGCCTTATGTAAGTAGGATTTTAAAATTCACAGTATGCGGAATTGAATTGAGTCTATATTCTGACATTACATTTCCAGTTCACTCCTGCAATTGCTGAATATAATAATGTCAAAACTCATTTTAGACGTAAGAGAAAAGACTTCTTGACTTACCAAAGTGAGTTGAGAGAGATGATCAACTGAAGGAGTTTCACCATTGCAGACATTCTTCACCTCAGCTCTAACCTTTTCTTGCCAACAAGGGTTGCAAGCTAGAAGCATGAGAGTCCATGTGAGTAACAGAGCAGTTGTTTCATGTCCAGCAAAGAAGAATGTTTTGCATTCATCCATGATCAGCTGCAGGTCCAAACTGAATCCACTTTCTCTCTTGTTTTGCATCTCATCTAGAAACATGCCTAGCAGATCCTCCCCATAAGAGCTACTCCTGCCAATCTCCACACAATCTTTTCGGCTTTGTATGATCTCTAATAGCAGCCTCTCCACTTCCGTCTTCAGTGCCTTTATTTCTCTATTGTATTTACTGGGGAAAAACCTGTTTTAAAAATGAAATTGTTATAGAAAATGTCTGAAATAGGTCAATCTATTAACGGAACATTCAGCTACAGTCGATAATGACTCAAGTTAATATGCAGGAACTTGGGCCAACTTGTGAAAGCGACTACTGACCAGGATATAAGGATTTGAAAGTTACACAAAAAAGAGGATTCTTTAAAGCAAAAATCATATTTTGATCAAACAAACATCCCTGCTTATCATTTTTTGAATCAAGACAACAGCAGAAAGCACTGACCGGCTTCCAGGAAACCACAGCTTCCTGCTTGCTTGAGCAGAAAGGCGTTGTAGATTTGTAAGGAAATGGTATATTTGCTTTCCCTTCTCATGGTTAGAACCAAACTCTGTTCTTGAAATTATTTCAGCAGTGAGTCTAGCCATGTAACCACCTATTTCGAACTCGGTTTGGCCTGATTCTACGGCACTTTGCAGTGATTCGATCATCTTCTCCGTGCATTCCACCATAAGCCCCGCGCAGCTCTTTGTCAAAAATAAATGAATCCAAACCAACCATGTTTAACATACATTTCAAGTCACAAAACTAAACCAAACCGAACAAAGGAAATTCTATATCGCGTCAAATGCAGTAGTGCTTACCTTTAATCTGTTCCCCATGAAGGCAGGAGCAGCAATATGGCGTTGATGATACCAATTTTCACCGTTAGCCATTAGCAAGCCGCGGCCAACGAAATGTTTTGTTCCTTGTTGTTGCTGCCAAGATTTGCCGGTTTTGGTGCTGTACTTAGTCAGAAGTTCTTTAATCAGTTCAGTCTCTGACAAGCACATCCTAGGCTCAATCCCATTCCAATATATGAATCTTTTCCCTACAAGAAGAAACAACCCAGGATTGTTCAGTAAAATCTCATGAGATATGTATTGTATAAACATGAAAAAACATGTACTTTTTTGGATGATTATGGAATGGAATTGGCTTATGTTACATATGCAAAACGTACCATATTGTCTGGACCAGACAACGTAATGTGGAAGGAGGCGATTGACGATGTCATGGTGGATATGATCCATGTCCTTGGAGGTTGATTGGGAGACTAGAGAGGCCATGTCTAAGATGTTGCCAATAAGGGCCCGAGGTTTGGGGCCATGCACTTCTTGCTTCTCCATGATTTTTTTGATGCGTAGTGGTGTTAGATAGTAGTATGAGATGGTGTCATATGCAATTTTGAAGAACAATGAGAGAAATACGACCACTAGAATTGCCAACGCCACCATAGCTTTGGTCCTCACTGAACATACAAATGTTAAGACAACTTTAGCAACAGATATATATATAGAGAGAGAGAGAGAGAGAGAGAGTAAGAGATACAGAAGAGGCTTTTGCTCGGTAGGTTTGCTAGAGCTTCTATGTTTTATGGAGTCTAAGCATATGCATTCATTTATAGTTATTGGCGTCGTGACAATGGAGTCCGGATTTTTTTCCGGCTTTAGAGGTTCACTTTAGACTTTTAAGTATTCTAAATTTATTGATATTATTTATTATTTTTTCATAAATAAGTAAAAAATATTTTTTTAATAAAGTTTACTTTTTTTTAAAAAAAATTATTTTATTGTAAAAAAATTATTATATTATTAAAATTATATTTTTTTTTTATTATTTTTAATAAAAAAAAAAATATTATATTAATATTAAAAAATATATTTTTTTCTAAAAAATTTTTTTTTTTAAAAATATTTTATTTCTCTACGTGATAATTGAACAGAAACTTCACGCATACCAAAAACATCCACCAAAGAAGTTCTGTTTCTTAAGAAAGAAATCCTACCCCTATAAGCCTCCAATAGAAAATTTAAGTATTAATTGACTTAATTTTGATGATATTTATTATTTTATTTTAATTTTTAATATAATATATTTATAATTTTATATTATTTAAATTATTTAATTTTTTTTAATAATAATTAAATTTAATTTTTATTTATATTTAAAATTAAATTAATTTGACTCATAATTTTTATTATTATTATTATTTTTTTACAAGTATAATATATATATAATTTTATACAATATAAATTTATTGATTATTTTTTATTTTAACTAAACTATACTTATTTTTTTCACTCATATTTTAAAGTTGAATTTATATTATTTTTTTTTCACAATTTTTTATAAATATAATATATATATAATTTTATATTATATAACTTTATTTAATTAACTTAATTTTATTATTTTTTTATTTATATTTAAAATTGAGTTAATTTGATGGGTTTAATCCAAAAATTATCTTCTTTTTTCAAATAAAGTTTTACTTGATTTTTTTTAAAAAAAAAATTACTTTATTGTCAAAAAAAAATTATTGTATTATCAAAATTATACTTTTTTAATTATTTTTTAATAAAAAAAAAAAACTAAAATATAGTGCATTAATAACAAAAATATATTTCATTATCTAAAAAAAATATTTCATTTTTTTTAACAAAAGAGACAAAAAGTACCTTATTTAACACATATATAATTTTATGCCATATAAATTTATTTGATTATTTTTTTTATTTTTAACTAAATTATACTTATTTTTTTTTTATTTATATTTAAAGTTGAGTTCATATTATTTTTACTCACAATTTTTTTATAAATATAATATATACATAATTTTATATTATATAAATTTATTTAATTAACTTATTTTTTATTTTTTTTTTATTCTTATTTAAAATTGAGTTAATTTAATTTAATAAAATTAAAATTCCTATTATTTGTTTGTTATTTGATGAATAGACTATACAAACTTTAAATGGTTTAATCCAAGAATTATCCTCTTATTTTCAATAAAGTTTACTTGATTTTTTTAAAAAAAAATTTGCTTTATTGTCAAAAAAAAAATATTGTATTATCAAAATTGTCTTTTTTTTAATTATTTTTAATAAAAAAAAAACTAAAATATAGTGCATTAATAACAAAAAAATACTTCGTTTTCTAAAAAAAAAAATATTTTATTTTTTTTAACAAAAGAAAAAAAAAGTACCTTATTTCTCTATTAGATAATTGAACAAACACTTTCCACCTACCGAAGACATCCACCAAAGAAGTTCTGTTTTTTAAGAAAGACATCCGCCAAAGAAGTTCTGTCTTTGAAGAAAGACATCCACCAAAAAAGTGCTGTTTTTGAAGAAAGAAATCCTACGCCGATGAGCCTCCAATGGAAAATTTAAGCATTAATTGCTTGATTTTGATGGTGTTTGTTATTTTTATTTTATTTTTTAATATAATATATTTATAATTTTATATTATTTAAATTTATTTATTTTTTAAATTATAATTAGACTTAAGTTTTATTTATATTTGAAATTAAATTATTTTGACTCATACTTTTTATTAGTTTTATTTTTTTTTTTACAAGTATAACATATGTATAATTTTATATAATATAAATTTATTTAATTATTTTTTATTTTAACTAAACTATACTTATTTTTTTTTTTTTCACTCATATTTAAAGTTGAATTCATATTATTTTTACTCACAAACAATATATATATATATATATTATATATATATATTATATAAATTTATTTAATTAATTTAATTTTATTATTTTTTATTTATATTTAAAATTGAGTTAATTTGATTTAATAAAATTAAAATTTCTATTGTTTGTTTGTTATTTGATGAATAAATTATACAAAATTTAAAAAGTTGAATCCAAGAATTATCTTCTTTTTTTCAATAAATTTTACTTGATTTTTTTTTTTAAAAAATTTACTTTATTGTCAAAAAAAATTATTGTATTATCAAAATTGTACTTTTTTTTAATAAAAAAAAGAAAACTAAAATATAGTGTATTAATAACAAAAAATATACTCTGTTCTCTAAAAAAAATATTTTATTTTTTTTAACAAAAGAGAAAAAAAGTACCTTATTTCTCTATGATAATTGAACACACTTCCCACCTACCAAAGACATCCACCAAAGAAGTTCTGTTTTTGAAGAAAGAAATCCTAGGCGGATAAGCATCCAATGGAAAATTTAACCATTAATTGGCTTGATTTTGATGGTGTTTTTTATTTTTATTTTATTTTTTAATATAATATATTTATAATTTTAAATTATTTAAATTTATTTAATTTTTTTAATTATAATTAGACTTAATTTTTATTTATATTTGAAGTTAAATTAATTTAACTCATAATTTTTATTATTCTTATACTTTTTTTCTACAAGTATAATATATATATATATATATATATATATATAATTTTATATAATATAAATTTATTTAATTAACTTAATTTTATTATTTTATTATTTATATTTAAAATTAAGTTAATTTGATTTAATAAAATTAAAATTTCTATTATTTGTTTGTTATTTGATGAATAGACTATACAAACTTTAAAGAGTTTAATCCAAAAATTATTCTCTTTTTTTCAATAAAATTTACTTGATTTTTTTTCAAAAAAAAAATTTACTTTATTGTCAAAAAAAATTATTATATTATCAAAATTGTACTTTTTAAAAATTTTTTTAATAAAAAAAACTAAAAATATAGTGCATTAATAACAAAAAATATATTTCTTTCTAAAAAAAAATTATTTTTTTTAATAAAAAAGAAAAAAAGTACCTTATTTCTCTATGTGATAATTAAACAGACACTTTGCACCTACCAAAAAACATCCACCAAAGAAGTTATGTTTTTGAAGAAAGAAATCCTACGCCAATAAGCCTCCAGTGGAAAATTTAAGCATTAATTGTCTTGATTTTGATGATATTTGTTATTTTTATTTTATCTTTTAATATAATATATTTATAATTTTATATTATTTAAACTTATTTAAACTTTTTTAATTATAATTAGACTTAATTTTTATTTATATTTAAAATTAAATTAACTTGACTCATAACTTTTATTATTCTTATTCTTTTTTTTTTTTAAAGTATAACATATGTACAATTTTATATAATATAAATTTATTTGATTATTTTTTATTTTAACTAAACAATACTTATTTTTTTTTATTCACATTTAAAATTGAATTCATATTATTTTTACTCACAATTTTTTTTATAAATATAATATATATATAATTTTATATTATATAAATTTATTTAATTAACTTACTTTTATTATTTTTTTATTCATATTTAAAATTGAGTTAATTTGATTTAATAAAATTAAAATTCTTATTATTTGTTTGTTATTTGATGAATAGACTATACAAAATTTAAAAGATTTAATTTAAGAATTATTCTCTTCTATTATATTTTTATCTATGTGTTTTTTTTTCAAATTATTTTTTATATTAACACTATTAGTTAAAAATGCTTTTTATTGTTGATTTTTCATTAAATTCATTAGATAACACCTGACATCATGTAAGATTTAAAATATTAATTGGATTATTTACATTGATTTTTTTAATTTTTTTTTAAAAATATATTTTTAATTATTAAATTTATTTTTTAAAAATTAATTTTTAATAAAATCTTATTTTTTATTATTTAAAATATAAAAAAGAATATTTTAACTATTTTTATAATTTTTAAAAATTAAATTTAATAATTTGAAATTTTTTTAACAAAAATTTAAGTTAAAAATTTAATTAATATTTTAAATTTTATATGACATTAATTATAATTAAAATATAAATATTTTTAATATATAAGATTAATTTAAAGTATATTTTTAAATAAAAAAGATCTTTAAATTAAAAAATACTGCACCACATGTGGCTAAGTTAATTTTAAAGTGAACTAAATTTCATTACTGCTATGAGCCCGGAACGTGTTCAAAAGCCCATGGTGATCAAGTTAATAATGTAACCGTTTGCACTGTTCCTTGGGAAAATGAACATGCAACGCATGGGGCAGCTGCGTGGAAGATCAAATCGGACAATTGTAGAAAAAAATATATTTTACTATCAAAATTGTACTCTAATTTTCTAGTTATAGTACCTTTTTTGAAAATCCAAAAAACCAAAATATACTACATTAATTATCTCAAAAAATGTCTATTATTTTTTATTTTTTGTAGCGAGTTATTTTGATTGACTCACTCAAAAAAAAAAAAAGAAGTTAAAATCGATTTTTCTTAATAAAATAACCATTGGGTTTATCTGCAATGTTCTTTGGGAAAATGCAAATCAGCCACGGGGAAGATCAAACCTGACAATGGAATGTAAAATCTTTATCTACTTTAAACGTAACTTCTTATTTGAGATGCATACTTTACATATAAAGAATTGTACATAGATTTCCTATAGCAAACAAAATTATGTTTCAACGAAATATTTAAAACCTCTGATGCTTATCCACATCTTTTATTCAATTTTGATAAGCAAAAAAGGTAGAATTTGATCATTTTAGTCACAAGTCTCTCTCTTTATATTTTGACAAAATTTAAAATAGCTTATTTTACGTTATGTAATTTTATTAACAAAATAACATATTCTATGCAAATCTTTGGCACGTTTGGCTGTAAAAAATGTTCGTTTGTTCTAAGAGACGAGGAATCAATGATCCCACTTCCCTCTTTTTGGTTCGACGAGGCTAATATTTTAGATGTGACCCTTTAGAGATAAAAATCTAACATTCTTCTTATTCATATTTCTATGGATATTAATTTATAAAGGAATTGAAGCCATTATAAGAGATGACAAGGGAGTCCAATATACCTGCATGGCATGAGCCATGCTCCGGTGGGGTGGTTACCTCAGTATGATAAACAAAACAACACTAGACAGAAGTGCTGTGACAGCCCAGTTATTTGCCGATGTTGTTACTACATAATAAAAGTCTAATGACTGCTGGAAAATTCTTCATGGTGGAAGCTCCTTTTCCAGTTACGAAAGAAAGCTGCGTTTCGTTGAAATGGTGTCAGGACATCAGAATAAGTGACTCACAGTTGCCATCAACGTGCATACACATACATGAAATATGATTGGAACAGCATTTGATAGGACCCCTTTTGGTCGTTTTGTGGAGTACTAATTATGAGACTTGAGACCCACTGGGGCCCGTATATGTGCCAAGCAGAGGTTGGTTATAACAGCGCGAACAAATCCAACTTGTCCTTGGAAAAGGATTGACTGTAGAAACCCCAGATTATTTTCCAGGGCTTTACTTTAGAATCACTGCCCAACCAGAAGCAATCTAATCCCAAACGTGCTCTGCCTGCCTTAAAGCAAAAGGGGCATATTCCTTTCAAATCTAGGAGTGGTATGCACATATGGATATAGAAACAGAAGGAAGAATAATACCTCAACTTTAACCATATTTGATCTGAAAAATGAACATATTGTGGAACCTGAGGTTGATCCATAACTGCTCTTCAGAAAGATTTCCAGCATTACTAAGAGTGCGGTTCTTGTTCCACTGCCAAAGGTACAGAAAGCGTGCTCCTAATCAAATCCATCTTGATTTAGCAAGGTAAAGTTAATGGATTTCAGTGACTATCATTTTCAAGTCTTATCAACAATATTGGAGCCTTTCTTCCCCTTTGGGGATAAAAAAAAAAAAAAAAAAAACTAATGCCCCTAATGATCCTGTGCGCGAACAAACAGGTTGGTTGGCACTGAACGGCACGTGCAAAACTGTGGTGCTGGTACATGACACAATCAAGTCTTACCGATTACTTGCAAGGCAACAACTTTGATATCATCTTAAAATATATGATACTGAGTTCTTGACAATGTTATCTTCACCGCAATACCCGGCTGGATAATGAGTAAAATGATGGTCCATACAGTTAAAAGGAAATTGGCAACACAGAAGTTGAGTTAACCGCTTGGACCGGACGGCTTTACCTTGTTTCCCTTTCCCAAGTAAATAGACTAGTTGATTACTTCAAACTGTGATACTCGCAATCTAGACAACATGTCCTGGAGTTGCTAGACAGTTCAATGGAAACAGAACATTTTTTTTGGGTGTTTGTCCCCACACATGGAGATGCACAAGACAATTCATGTAAAACCTCATTAGGAGCTTCCCCTCCCTTCATTCTTTTCTTTTTTTTTTTTTTTTTTTTTTTCTAATTCTTCGTCGGCGACATTGCATAATTTCTCCACTAGAAGAAAGTAAATTACCGGGGAATTAAAAAGGGAATCAGCAAGGAATTTCACACAAATAACATACCAACATTCCCAACACACAAGCAAATAAAAATGAGTCACAATAAAAAGCAAACTCACAAATCATATACCTTAAAAAAGTTCAATGGAAAGACAGTAGTCTGCTTCGGGTTCATCGACCCGACAAATGCTGATCTATGCATTTGCATGCCCCTGAATAACCAATATCAAAAATACATAAATCAATTTTGTTTCTTTTCTTTATCTCTTGATATGGACTGTCTGGGCAACATCCACTGCCTTACATTGGTGTACAATGTAAACAAAATGAAGTGAATGAAGCAGAGAAGCATAATCACTGCTTCAAAAAGGAAAGGGTACTTCTCAGGTGGACCAACGGTTAAGTAAGTAATATGCAGAATAAGAGAGCAAATATATAAAAAGGTCATCCCAATTGACAGTGGGATGGGAATGACAAGATGATGAATTTTTGAATCCTGTCCTCCACCAGGTGCATGATAAAGAAGGATGAAGAGGCCATAAAGGGCAACATATGGCACAATCAATTTGTCACGACAAAGAAGAGGAAGCATAGAGAACAATGCGTAATGCATCAATAATTTGAATGGACTCCTCAACTCTGTAGCCAATAGAGTTGCCGGCAGAAGTGGCAGGAGAATGGACTTCTCATGCACTGCAGAAATTTAAAGGTTAGGCATACACTTGCAACAGAAGACACAAATTTAATTTATGATAGATTTAGAAAAAGAAAAATGTATTGCTTACCTTGGAAAGAAAACAAGAAGAACGAGAAAGAACTATTAAGAAGCCCATAGAGGAAGCCCTTACTACTGGGAGCCCATATTTGTTGCACCATTGAAGGTAAACAAGCTAATACAGTGGCAACTAAGCTGAGAAACTTTAGTGATTGTGCTGTAAATAATCTTTTCCATTTAATGAGAATTGAAGTAGTGCACCAAAAGTTGGCTACATAATCCTCATAAATCCCTCTCTCAAAAGGAGCAAGACGCAAGAGAACCTATTGCAAGCACCAACACATTAGCATTCACATTTATAATTACCAACTTCAAGGAAGAACAGCAAACATAACGTCTTCACTTACATCTACAAGCTTGATCATGGTTTCCACACATCCAATGAAAAATATGTATTAACAGCAAGATTATATAATCCATAACAACACCCCTCATTTATGTCCTGGGTCACCCTTAGCAATGACAAGGAGCCTGTAGATAATAGCACATTCTACTCAACCAGGGATACAGCAGACTATGGTACATCCTGAACCAATAGAAGACTTATCTATACATTCAAGCGGGTCTCTGTGGACAAAGGTGGTTAATAAGGTACTCCCCTAAAAGTGCCTGGTATCATATCCCTAAGCCTATGGTATTCAGCCATTCATATCTCAAACCATACAGGTACTCAATCATTCAAAAATAGCTAAAATTGATATATTCTATAAGAGCTCACTGCAGATTGAAAAATGTTCTGATTCATGAACATTAAAGGAAGAATTGCACTATTATGCCAATGCAAAAGTAACCATAAGGCACACAAATAATGCTCAAGTAACAAAACATACAAGCTAGGTTGATCTTATGCCAAGAGCAACCTAAATGATGATGAAAGAGAGAGTTATGCATTCTAGAAAGCAGTCACCAACATGCAACCTCCCAACTTTTTTTTCTCTTTTATTTTGATGAGTAGCAGGAAGAATCATATAAATTAACCAATGCAAGACAACTTTTTTTTTTTTTGGAGTAACTACACTTAATTCATCATGTTACCTCGAAAATGGCATCCTTGGAATGAATGTATGGCCACCAAACAATAGCAAATGTTCCTAAGACAACCAGGCCCAGTTTTAAAACCTCAAGCACAGGATTGTTACGTCTTAGGCATTTACCCAAGAGATGGCTGAAAAATGCTGGTGCAAAATATGCACTCATCTGGAAGGAAAAACAAAGAATCACCTTAAAACATGTGTACAAACCACAAAATAAACCAACATCAACACAAATTGCTTGTCTCCAATTAGCAGAATACCAGAAAAAATGACTCTATGCCTTACAAATGAGCCACCCAACTCCCTCAACCTAGGGAAAATAAAAATAAAGACAATATAAAAAGTCAACATGCAAACAGAAAATTACCTGTTTGTGATTGAGAGAAAGACAGAAAAGGACAGAAGCTATAAGATCTTTGTGAGAAAGAACAGCAGCAACAGCGCCTAAAGTGAGGCCCAAGCTGATGCAGTTGTACTGAAAAAACCCATTGTGCATAAGTATGCTATAACAGCTAAAGAAAAAAGGATAACTGGCAAGCAAAAAAAGAGAGAACATATTTTTGAACCTGAAAATGACCATGATCAATTAAGATCAAGCATGGATTGATGAGAATGACCACCATGTGCCAAGCTACATTACTTTTATGGGGGACAGGGCTGGTACGGTAATGTGCAAGAAAAAAATAAAGAACAGCCGGAAAGAAAATCAGGGCATCAGACGACAGAACTGTCCACCTCATAAGTAGCTTCCTGCAAAAAGAAATGTGTAGTAAAGATACAAGAAAACAAACAATACCACCATATCCATATACTACTGGTATCAAACATTCATTTGGACAAAGAAACAAAACCAAGTAACCGGAAGATCATTTTACAGTCTCAGGGGGAAAAAAAAATGGAATTATTGTACATACCCAAGATAAGACTCATGTCCCCGGGAACTGAAAAGCGAAACTGAATCAGGATCAAAGCATCTGAGGAAAAGACCATGAAAATAACTCTGATAGGCAGTCAGGGGAGGATAATCAAGACCCCAATAACCCATATCGTTGACAGTGCTGTTGCGATACCACTCCTTAACAGGAAGATTAAGGGTGATCTCCATCCAATGCCGCTGTGCCTCATAATCACCAAACCTAGGGGGATTTCCAGCACCAGAATATGGATGGAGCGAAACAGCCGCTCGAACCAGCAGCCCAAATACAGCAATACATAAGAATGAACCCACAACACCTTTGCTTACAAGAAACCAGCACAGATTATCCTCTTCACCATTGTTACCAGTTTCTACCTTGTCATTTATTACTCTCTTTCTCCCATTCTTTTCCATTTTTCTAACCTACTTGTTTACAATTCACATAAAGATTCAATCTTTCTCAATACTAAGGCACCAAGAACTGAATTTTAACATCTGCGGAACATTAAAGAAACAAGAAAAACAAAACCCCAAATGAGGACTGGCATTCAACAGTAAGGTAAAACCCCAGATCTAAAAGAACAGAATTTTCAAGTATATTGACCTGTTTTTTTGGAGATCATTGTCGATAAGAGATCGTGAGTTTCGAAGCCGGTGGTTTCTTTCGGTCAAACGTCTAGTTTGTGTTGTTAAATTATATTTTATCTTTTAAATTCCGATATAAAATTTTTAAAAAAACAAAGTTTGTGAGGTTTGAAAAACAATTATGTGTATTTTCCGGGAAAAAAATACAGAAGTGCCTTTTTTTTTTTTCACGTAACTTCCTCTATTTGAGCAAAAGATAACCTATGAAATTATATATATATATATATATATAAAATGAAGCTTTCCGAAACATATACTTCATTTCTTAAAGTATTTTTTTTTATTATGTGAATTTTTTATGTAAATAATTGATAGATTTTTCGTCTGATTAAATATCCAGATTCACTTTTTGTTGCTTGAAGTTCCAGTTCTTTATCATCGACAACACATCTAACTCCAAGTCGATCTAATCTAAAAAATTTGTTAAAATTTTAAATATGGATTATAAAATTAAAAAATTTATAAATAAATAATATATAAATAAAAAATTATAAATTTAATATTTAAAATTTTTGAATTAAATTGTGATATCAACTCTCCTACAAATTTTCTTTTTTTTCCACAACTTTTGATAATCCAAACAAAGGGTTACTCATTACAAGGTCATTTACCAATATGCTATTTTCTTGTCTTTTTAATACTCTCTACCTTTCTTTTCATCTATTTCAGATGGGTATTGCGTATTTGGGTGTTTGGATTTCTGGTTTTTTTTTTTTTTTTTTTTTGTCTTTTTCCCCGTGGATTGCTTAATGCAATAGAATTATATTGATTGAATGTGAATTAGATTGTCTAACCATGTCTGTTCTGTAATGCTTTTATTGTTTCTTGTTTGGTTGTTAAACATACATAAGATAGTTAATAGATAAAGTGTATGGTGTTTTATTATTTGAGTGACTTTACATTACTCAGAATACTCGTGCAATGCATGCACAGCCATGTAATAAATCATTGGTATGTTCTAACATATTCCTCAATTTGTATTCATCAACTGATTGACGATGTTGTCTGTACCAAATGTCCAAACAAGTAAAGCAAGCACCTAGTGAAGAGAGAAAAAGTCCTGGCTTCAAATGTAATCAGCTTAAACCAGAAGAGCAATGATCCTTGCAAGCAGAAAATAGATGGAGTGTATAGTGTTTTATTATTCGAGTCACTTTATAGGGTCAATTGTGATTTGGATTTATTACGTTGACACTCATAGTCATAGAGTTTCTTGACGCAGTTTTGTTGGTTGAGCTATCGTGTAACAGCCGGGACCTGAACTGCTGGATTTTATTAGGTTGGTCATGTGGGATGTTTTGGCTTAGTAAGGATTGTACTGTGGTGAGATGTTGCCAATTGAAGGAACAGAGAAGTGAAGATGATGAGTGTCAGGAAGAAGAAATGACAGATTTTTCTGTGCCTAAATGTAAAGCAGTTGTGCATTCGTGGGCATGGCATATTTGGGTGCCATCGTGGGGTTTCTGAGCTAAGTCTGTCACTATTTTTTTTACTGCACCTTGAGTCACTAACTTGGTAATTTTCAGATTGGATTAGTTGGTAAACTTCTTTAGGCGAATCAGCCCAGCTTCTGTGGATATTTTTATTCTGCTTTTCTATGACTAGTCCCCCTGCAACATTGAGAACATAGTTTTTATTTTATTTTATTTTATTTAGGTTGCTGATGTCAAGAAAAATATAGAGACGGTTCAGGGCATGGATGTTTGTTCTGCTGCACAACAATTGCTCTTCCATCAGGGGAAAGTTCTCAACAACACTGGATGAAAATTAAGTTCCAGAGAATAGTTTTATTGTTGTTATGTTGAGCAAGGTGAGTGTATGTTATGTATTAATTGAAGTGGTGTACTGTCAAGCATGCATAACATAGTGCACCATAGCTAGTAAAGGCTACCTAGCTGCAATGTCACAGAGGCTCAAGGCTAAGTGCCTCTGTCACCCTTAGATGAGGCTCCCTAACTGGATATGCAGTTTTTGTCAATGCACATAGATGCAAAATGAGTCAATTCCAAGTTTTGGCAAAGTCAATGTGAATCTCATGGACTAATAGACATGGTCCTATTAAATATCATGTCAAAAAGAGTACTTGCAAGGGTGAATTTTGATTTTTGGAAGAAGGAAAAGGTTAAGAAATTTTTATGGAACCAGGGCCTTCCCAATGCAGCTTCCGCGCAATAGCCAACAGGTATTTAAGTTCCAATCCTTGCGAGCAAGGGTTCAAGCAAACCCCCAAATCCTTCAGGCGACTTTTGCTTCAGTATATTTATACCACTAATCCTCTCAAGGGACCATGTGTAATACTGCAGCCGATGCTGCAGGAGCTTGGGAGGCAAAATCGGCACCTGATGCGTCTAATTGAAGAGCAGCAGGCTGATTTCTTGATAAATGAACCCATCGAAGGAGAGGGGTGAGATGAATCTGCTGCATTTAAGGTCTCAGAATTTTCTTCACATAATACTAATTTGCTTATATAATCAATAGTCAGGAACCTACTAGGTCAGTTGGCCTCAGCAATGCCACAGGCAGTGACCGTCGCACCTGAGGAGCGTGAGCCAATTGAACATGTAAGTCTCCTTATCATTAGAGTTGTTTTTGTTCCCTGTGCTACATTTGATTGTCAAGGAAAGCATAATCAGTCTCCTTGCGAGAGTTTCTCTGTTCCATGGTTCCAGGCTTCCATTTGTGTGCATGTGTGCGTCCTTACAGAAAAAGAAACAAAACAAAGAGAGAAGAATGTCAACTCCATAATACCAACGCTTTCTTCTTTACTGGTCTGGTGTTTGCCGCATGATTTTGACAGCTTGAAGCAATGGGATTTGATCGAGCTATGGTATTGGAGGGTATTCTTTGCGTGCAACAAGAACGAAGAATTGGCAGCCAACTCTCTATTAGATCATATGCACGAGTTTGAGGAATGAATGCTTTGCATTTGCACGGAGGCATTCCCTCTACGAGGGCGACAACTAGAGTTGATAAGAGAATCTTTGTTTCTTCTTCACCCACCCCGCCACTGCCCGCCACCATTGGATCTGAGATTACAACTAAGACGATGCAATCCAGACCTGGGTTCTGGACTTTATGGAGAACCTGTTACGGTTTATTGATTTTTCGTCATCGAGTTATTCCAAGAAATGCACTGCGCTCAAACCAGCCCAAACACCGTCTACCCAGATAAAACACAGCACCCAAAGGCCCGTAATAAGAACAGGATTAAACGAGATTAAATGAGAGCGAAGACTGTTGAACAAGATTAAATGAGAGCGACTGTCCTTGAAACACAATTTTTTTAAGTATAAAAATTTAATACTACATTTAAATTATGTTAATATTTTGATTTTACATGAATTTTTATTATATCCCTGTAAAATTCTTTATTTCATATTATAAAATGTTTTATATGCATATATATATATATATTATTTTGTGTTTACTTGTGCGTGCACAAAAGACTTTCCCAGATTGAATTACCGGGGCAAGAAGAATCAGTAAGAATATCCAGAATTGTCAAACTTGTTTGACAACTTTCCATTGGAAATAGCCTGTTTTTGCCGGAACGTTTGTGAGCTTGTTTGCGTGCCATGAACGTTGGACTCAAAAACATTTTCAGTTCATTAAAAAAAATAAAAAAGAACATTAATCTTCTTGCATCTCTTCTAAAAGTCACCGTAATATGTTAATGGGTGGTCCAGCATTCGCCCGGGTCGTGGGATCATTTCAATGGTGCTGGGTTTGGCTTGTCAGTCCCCCAAAATTCTGGCAATTTACAATTTTCATCAAAATGGTGCAATCACATTGCCGTGAAAGTAACACGAGGCCATATTTTTCAACCCTTGTGGACAAGTCTGTTTGAAACTGAGGAATCATAGAATTGGGCCACTCCATGACCTGCTTTCGTGTCATTGTTCTCAAACTAATGAAACACTTTTCTCACAGTTGCTTGTGCATGCATAACAAAATGTAGAATTGAGAAGAAGAAGGTGCTGTGCCATTGCATGACTAACCAACATGTAATCACCTTGTATGACACGTGTCAAGCTAAGAAGGTACTGTGAGCCTACGACCTAGCTGTCCAATCAGCAAGTTATAAAAGTGGCCTCATGTAATAAGACTTCTTTTGAAGGGTACTGCAGCGTTTGAGCTTTCTCAGGCTCGGTTGGTTTCTAGAGTCACATCTCCAACATGGGAAGGAAACTGGATGCCCTTCTTCGAAGGAACTTCAAGACCTCAAGATTCAAGACGCAGGCAAATATTGCAATCTCGAGGATTGCCGTGCTAAAGAACCAGCGACAAGTTCGGTGTGCTCAGGCAAAATCCGATGTTATTGAGCTCCTGAAACTGGGTCGCCAAGAGAGTGCCCTTCTTCGTGTAGTTCCCTTCAACCCTTTCTCTCTTTCTCTCTATTCATTTACTTGCTATGTTTTTGTACACGTTAACATGATTTGGCTTGACAGGCCGCGTATTTGATCAAGGATCAGAATATGATGGATGCGTTTGCTATGATAGCGGAGTACTGCTACCTTCTGGTCGACAGGATCACACTTCTTGAAGGGAACAAGTTGGTTTCTTCAATTATGGTCATTGATCATGTTCTTATGTTGTCTGTCCGGCTGTTAACATCTGTGGATGTGCTTGTGACTATGTAGGGAATGCCCTGATGAACTCAAAGTGGCAGTATCTAGCATAATCTTTGCCTCTTCGAGATGCGGGGAACTCCCTGAGCTTCAGGAGATACAGGGGATCTTTAAGTCAAGGTTTGGTAAAGAGTTTGCTGCTCGTGCTGTTGAGCTGACCAACAACTGTGGGGTGAATCCTGAGGTAAAACGTTGTCTGCTGTAGCTCATATTTGCTTAAGAAAGACTTTTGGTCCCAACTACTGTCTTTTGGGGTTAGATTATAGGCAAGTTTTCGGCACAGCAGCCAAGGTTAGAAAGCAGAATGAAGGTGCTGAATGACATTGCAGCCGAGGCTGGTATCACCCTGGAATTGGAGGAAAATGATCCTGCCGTTGATAAGGTACGGAAACCATACACTACATGTGAGTACAATGAGTGGAATTTGTTGTTCAACCATGTCAATGATCACTTCAGGAGAAATCCAATATTACCCAAAAGCAGAAGCAGAAGCGGCAAAAATCAACCCAATCAGCTAACTTGAATGGCGTGGAGCCTCAAGATGAAATCAATGATCTGCTTGAGAACTGCGAAACTCACCAATCCGGGCAGTACAGAGAGGTAATAGCAGCTGCTCAAGATGCTTATGAATCGGCCACATATGCAGCTGCAGCTGCAAGAGCCGCCGTCAAACTCTCAAGATCTGAATCTCCTGACAAAGACAAATGTGGTTTTGATGGTCCTAGTCATTAACAAGGAAACTTGTACAACTCTGATGAGACCTATACACCTCAATTCTAACATACGTGTAAGGAACTTTACAAAAATGAAATAATCAGATACTACATTGGCATTTGACAAAACATATTCCATTAAAAACAAGAGTCCTGAATTATATTGTCGACATGTTGCAGGAAACAATGGTAGAATGCAGGACACGATCTAGTTCAGATTTTGAGAGCAACATTATGTATGTGATAAAACTATCAGATTCCTTGTTCCAAGTTGAGTCATTAGGTAATGAAGCTGCCTTCTATGCAATCTGAACCACGGATGTTTCCATCAATAACGCACCATGACTTGGATTCTTATGGAAAGCTCGATCTTCCTGCAAATGAATGCCAACAAATCAGACATTATAATTCAGTTCCAGAGGAAGATAGCTCAGATGAAGAGGGAAATGAGCATTGTTGCAAATCTCCTGACTGGATTCCTCTGAAAGCTCATTTTGATGACTGGACAATATCGATGGAGGGAAAAGCTAATTTTAAAACTACACGCTAGGCAAAAGATGCGGTTGAATCACCTCTGCAGAAACCCAGAATAGATGGGCATCAGTGAGAACTATAACAGGTTGAGGAAAGAGATATATGGCAGGGTGTGCAAATACAATGTTTGTTTAGTTTTTGGAACTTCACTTACTGCTTAGTTAGAGTACATGGGTGGGTAAGCATGGTTTTCCTAGTTATTACTCTGACAATCGTGCGGGTGACATGTAAATTCAGTGTGGAAATGAACATCTGTGTACACTCTTGACAGCAGTTTGTAATCTTATTCACGAAGTCGCCTGCCTTGCACGAACAAAGGACAATATCATCTGGGAAAACAATCTAGATGGAAATTAATTGCAGCAAGCCATCGTGCATTCTTCTCGTGGTTTGAACTAAGAAACGGTATTTCCCATAAAATGAATTGTTTAAAAATAAAACTAAGTGGTAAGTCTATGCATTACCAATACCCTCTGGATTGAATAAGAGACAGCCGCATTTTTAAAGTAGCCAAGCATTCAGCAAAATCACAAATGGAAAATAAGCCATGTATTATGACCCTTTGGAGCTAAATCATCTCTATCACGAGGCTGCGGGCGCAGCGAGTCAAATTAAATCCGCAAAGCTTGGTGATTGCAACTTACTATGTACTGCTAAAAGTTTCCTGCCGCGGGTTGATGGTATAAGTAGCGTGATTGAGAAGAACAACCATTTGCTTGGCTTGCTCTCAAGCAACCATTTGAGCTGCTCCCGGAAGTCATTATTGGCCCAAAAATGGTGGAGACATAGAGGAAGTGCGGCATGACCTGGTATCACTTGCTCTAGTGCCATATCAATAGCCTTTTCCATCCAAATGAACTTCATTCGTACCCATTGGCTTCACCACCACTCTAAGCATCGATACTATTTCAACACCACCAAAAGAAGGGCAAATGTCAGGAAAAGTAGACTATTATATTGCGCTGGAGGTGAATTTTGTTGCTTAATTATTTTCTTCAACTTAAAAAAATCGAATAAAAATTTAAAATAAAAATAAAAAAAATGTCCCCAATAAATTAACCCAAAGAAACTCAATTGGGTTCTTTATTCCATCAACGAAACAGGAAAAGGAATGCCGTCATTTAAGCGACTCAAGATTAGAAGCTCAAAAACAAGAAAAAACAGAAAAGAAAAACAGCAAAGTGTGCATGAAGATTTGCCCGCAAGCATGGGTTCAGAAGTTGAAGAAGTGGGGAAGACTGGTTTTCATTGTCGTTTTGTGGCCAGAAAGCGACAAGTGGGAGGCTTTCGGGTTGACAAAAATGGTCTGGGCTTCAAGGGGTTTTTGTTGGGAGGCTGCTTTGTAATGGGAATCTCAAAGTTCTATATTGGACACTACAACTGATTTTGGGTTAGGTTGCCATGGATGCTAACAAATGTTTCCCGTTTAGTGGGTTGGTATTGAGAGAAAAAGAGTTAAGGCAAAAGAAAGTTTCGGCCTTTGGGCCTCCTTTTGAGTGGTCCATTTCGTCCGCCCATTTCAGGACATTTTTCGTTGTGTTTATCGTAGATTTGGTGTAACTGGCCGATAAATGACACCGAAATTTGTTACCCCCAAATTCAATAAGGATAACTCAGTAATTCAATGTTATAACACCTATGAAAGTGACAAGAAACTACTACAGAACACAAGAAACAGGCTTCCATGTTCTCACTCTGCGTCAGAAAAACAAGCGGAGCATTAAATTAATAGAATAAAGTAAACTTATTCGTGTGTTCTTCCCACCATGGATACAAATGCTCTATCAGACCAGTCTCATCAATTCAGGATTCCAGCACCATCACAAGGAACTAGAAGCTGGTTTTCCTTCTTCATTGTTGTAGTAGTAAAATTGCCCTGAAATAGAAAGAACCTAGCGGAGCTCAGGACCATGCCTCAACATGGTATCTACCTTCCTTTTCCAACTGCCTAAGCCATTTTGTGGCGGCTTCCCTTGGAACTCCAGCCTCTTTGGATATGATTTCCTCCAATGCAGACATCACATCTGAAGGCATTTTGGTTGAGGAACCCGCGACATAAATAGCAGCCCCCTCTGACAGCAATTCCCAAATCCTCTGGCTGTGTTCCCTCATTTTATGCTGCACATAAAACTTCTGTGGTTGGTTTCTTGAGAAGGCAACGAAAAAGCCTCCACCTCTTGCTTCTGACAGCAACCCACGATCCTGTGCATGAGACAACCAAAAATCTTTGTACAAAAAATCGTTCTCATTCCGGCAACCAAAGAAGAAGATCATGGGAGCAGCTGAACCAGACACATCCTCTATGGCTCTTTCCTCTACAAATCCATGAAAAGGAGCACATCCAGTTCCAGGACCAATGAGTATAAGGGGAAGTTCTGGTGGAGGGGAAGGCAAGGACCCTTTGTGAAACCATGCTGGAATACTCACACCTACCCATTGCAAAAATGTGTTACACAATAATTGCCAAAAATGATTAACCAAAAATTGGACTAGAAGTTCACATTATTGCCAATACTTACTTTGTTGTGGATCAAGCTGAGCCAGCCACATTGAGCAGAGACCACACCGCTCCCTCTTAAATGGTGTTGTGCATTTCACTATGTTCACAGTCAAGTGCACTTGATTAGGGTGGGCTGAAGGAGAAGAAGAAATGGAGAAAGCTCTTCTTTTCAACAGGGGAACCAATTGCACCAGCCATTCAAATGGCATATGCACAGAGGGAAAATCCTCCAATACCTAGATCCACAAAGACACAAATCAGTTCCCAGAGGGAAGAGAGGTACACTCCCTTTGATGTGTAGAAGATAAACCATATAGGCGGGTTTAGGTCATTTGAAACAGGGAACCCATCTGCAATAAACTTGGTTAGAATACCACTTAGTACCCTACATGCCATAAAAGACAGCAGATGCATTATCTGAAAGCCCAAATTTTGTCTTTCCGTAATGTTAATGTTCACAAAGAACAATGTGCCAATAGTCCTAGTAATTTAGATTGGTTACTCAGTAAGTACAGTAAACTGAATTGATCATTCAACATGTTTCACAACCTTTCATGAGACCTAAACACACAGGATTATAATCTATATGGGAATCCTGCAAGAAGGAATTACCATGCCGTATGACTTCAATGCTTCTCATGGTGCATTACCATGAGACAAAACCTCAATTTTTCATTCAATTAAATTTTCTTTTCCTGCATCAAGGACACATAAACAAAATGACACAATGGATCTATTATGTTCAAAATAAATCACCTCCAAGACAGTTCTTCGTTCTTTCTGGTTGTATTGGTACAGATCATCTCTTCCTTCAGATGAGGCAAAATATTGAAGTCTCTCCTTTTCATGTTGAGCTGTTGCAAAAAAGCTCATGACCTAGAGAAGGCGAGTTATACCTTTAGCATGCAGGACAATGGAAGCACACAAGCTTGTTGCAAAAGCAGATTCCTTCCTTTTATTTGCAACAGGGTAGTTAAATCAGTCAATTATTTCAAGTCAAGCTCCTTGATAATCAACTTCTGATTACTTGGCAAGTTTGACACATTTGGATAAAGAACAAAAAAACCAGATATCAAGCAAAAAATAAATAAGAGAAAGAAAAGGACCTAGACAAGCCAAGATAAGGGTAACATTGATAGATGCATTATTGAAAAATATGCAGAAGAATATAAAACATACAGGATTCTTGCCTCAAAGAAATAGCGTCTGGGGGAAGCTGATGCAACATCCATTGTCAATTCCACAAAAGTTCTTAATTTTATAGGGGTCATTGAGGCATAGCTTTGATAATCTGGAAGGTGGTTTTCAAAATCTCCACGATGTACCTGTAGAACAAAATGCTTGTTAATGAGAAAAATGAAAGCAAAAAGCTAAAATATAATGCACCTAGGTCAAGCAAGCATACACTACACAGAAAAGTCAATGTTACCCATGCAAATAAAAAAATCATTGCATCAATTGTGAGGGGCAGGAAAGAAGAGATTAAGTTTCCAAGGGAGGTTTGCATATTCACCTCTAAATGTGGGCACTAAAAGTAAAGTGAAAGAAAGTTTACATAGGAACAAAATATAGGTGAAATGAAAGGCATAACTATTTTGTAATGTTCAATTTCAGTAACACCTGCTTCTTACATTAACTCTTCTCTCACTGCAACAGCAGTAAATTAAGCAGCCACCTAACACCTTTCAAATTTAAACTGAAACGTGGCCATCAGAGCTGGAAATTACCAGTTCAACAAGTTTTGCAAGGTGTATGAAAAAATTAGGGTGGATTTCACAGTCTCAGACTATCCAGTGAACAAGTTCAAGCTTTGCCCCTTTGAAAAATCAAATGCACTTGAGGAACTAAATTAGGCATGCACAAACTGTTCACTAGTTGCTTGCTTCCTTCATTTATTGCTATCCACTTGTGTGCAAAATTTACAGCATTTGCTAACACTGACATCTCATAAAGGGATTCTGCCTTGGCACAAAAGTAAGATTGCTCCTTTGTGACCAGAAGGAGGGTCACAGGTTTAAATCCTGGAAACAGCCTCCCCTGCAAATGCAGGGGAGAAGGCTGAGTACAATAGATGATCCTCCCTGAGATCTTGCATAGAGAGAGACCTTATTCACTGGCAATGCCTCCTTTTAAATGAGAATTCATAAATTGAAGCCCTTGTAATACATAGGATTCACTAGAAGCACAAGCTTAGAAGCACAAGCTTAATGCATATGGTTGAAATTTTCAGTTCAACAGCCAATCAATTGTCCATTTACTACAATTTTGATGAGGAATGTAACTAAAAACTACAAAAATGGGGCAAAATTTTTGGTCAACTCCTCAGATACAAGCAACAATAGGAAGTCAGCATCATACTGTTATCCCAGGCAACATTAGAACATTTAATTTATGATCATACAAACTCAAAAGATATACAATGGGGACTTACAGAAATGAGAGATTCAGGGTCCAAATTACAACGCTGCATGAAAGCATCCACTGCAGCAGGATCTTGACCAGGGAGGATTTCAACAACATCACCAACCTCATATCTAATCATCTGTCCATAGAGCAAACCATGAGGCAAATGCAAAACCAAAGTCAGCTTATTCAAAGTAAAATTACTAATGAGGCCCAGCTTAGAAAAAAGCTTGCAGTCAAAACAGACTAATAAAAATAACTTACAGATGAAAGAAATTCAAATTCAAAGTGGTGCACATCTTTTCCACAATGTGGTCTACACAGTGGCTGATTCTTGATCTACATCAATTGAATTAAATTAACATAACAATGCAACCAAAAGCCAAGTAGGAAACCAAGCAACAAGAAGAAGAATAATAATTTAAATTAATAAAGCAACATAGGAAAATAAGAACAACGTGCCAACACAGGAACTAACCACAAGACAGATGCAAGGTTAAGTAATCAACCATAACTGGCATTACAAAGGCCACTAAACATTTTGCTTTTATAAAGAAAGAGGAAAATCAGAAGGAAGGGTATTGAAATCAATCATTTCCAGATATAAGTGTTTCTATGACACTCAAACAGAAAGGAACGAAAACTAATAGATCTATCTTTTCCATCTTTTTAATTGTACCAGTAGAGAAAGAATCAAAAAAATTAGGAATCACTATAACAAACATAATCTTTGTCATAAGACAAAGAAAATATTTAAAACAGAAAATAATGATAACTAATTTTGCAACCTGTCCCATGGCCCCACCCCAGGGGGGGTGCTTACTGCACAGTTCTGAAAAAAAAATAAAAGGAAAGAAAAGAAAATCTACATAAAAAGTATTCCAAGTGAAAATTACAAAGGTGCATAACTAACTTTGAGCAAGCCATGAGCAATTGTCAGGGATATTGGAATGTGACTGCATTTCAACCAGTGAGGTATACTAGTTTCTACCATGTTTTGTCCCATCTCAATTAAGAGATCATTTGGAACTAGGAAAAATAGCATAGACTAGCATCTGAATGCATTGCAACATTATTAAATCACAAAAATTGAATTGTGTTGATTCTTCAGTAAAAAAGAAAAGCACACAGATAATACCATTTTGAGAAAGCAGTCAGGCATATTCTTATCATGAGAGAATTTCCCTGAAGACATGGAGAGAGCCCTCTCAATTTGCATCTGATTATACTTAAAACCTGGGAGAAATAAAAGAAATTAAAAGAATCAATGAAAAACCACTGTTATAATCAACAAAGATGATTTCTATTTTCTACTCACTTGGCTGACAGATTTTCATTTAAAGACTCAATGTGTTAATTATATTCTATCATGAATTTTAGTCAAAAGAAAATGATAGATACTTGAACAGTATGCATATCCTTTTCAACAGCAGAATTCAAATAGCCTATTTTATACAAAAGTAAGAAGCTAAAAAAAAAATTGCACAACAAATATCTTTAAATGTAAAAAGGTTGCAGTGCCACTGCCACTGCACCCATGCAACAAACTCTATAATTACACCACAGAGTTTTCTCAATAATGACAACAATGAAAAAGTATTGCATGACCACAGGCACAACATGCCGTGAAATCCTACCTTTTGCCATTTGCTAATTCAGGCAAACAGAACATTAATGTTATAAACCAGATCTATAACAATTTGATATATCACTGAAAAGACAAACTTTTTTCCATTAACATGATTTTGACAACAATGACAAGAAATATACACACAGAGACACAGATAATGATATTTCAATTTGATTCTCCAGATTCTACATGAAATTTATAGTAATTATTCATTTCAATGGAAAGGAAAATAAAATATGTGAGCACAGAATTTCTTATGGCAAAGGCCTTGGATAACAATAACATAAAAACTGTCAAATAAATCCAAGCATTTATATATGGGACAGAGCATAAATGAAAAAAGTCATAATCAAATACAAACTATCCTGAAAATTTAAGGTACCCGAAGCAGTAGGTGACCATAAGTCTGTGTTCTGACTTTTGTGATATTTTATGTTAACTTTTGGTTGATCAATCAAATTTGAGTCCAGGATAACAAAATCAGGACCCTTTGGGAAGAATTTAGGATTGTTCTTGTACAACATATGCCACAAATCTGACATCCAAGGATCTAGAGCACCTTCATACCTGACATAAAATTCAACAATAGAAGAAAGTTCAATTTCACAGTCGTCACCACATTGATTTAGAAAAGCCCCACTGAAACAAGCTTTACTTGCATTAAAAGAAAAAGGAAAAATGTCAGAAAACCCAGAAAATGAAGGGACCAGTGCTGTAACTTAAAGGTTAAAGTTGGGACTTAAGATCAAAAGGTGTTAAGCTCAAGCCCCAACCTTCACCTATCAAAGAACCCAACTACACCCCCCCCCCCAACACAGATCAAGACACACACGTTGAATGATATTGCAATCATACCCTGAAGGGTGCTGATCATCTCCCAAACCCCTTTCAATAATAGTTGTTGCCCCAAGATCTGAAAGCCTACGGTCAAGCTTTTTTGCCACAAACTGCAGCAGAATAGATTTCATTTCAAATTCAAGCAAAACAAAAAGAAACTGCTCTATTTCATTTTTATTTTATGATTGATGACTCATAAGTATATTATCATTGTAAGTTTCTGAGAGGCATATGACACACATTAACAAAGATTATCAAAAAAGGCTTGCAGATTGATAATAGTATTACCCACACTGAGGGAGAGATTGATAGACACAAATAGGGTCTCAAAGTTAGCTTTGTTGAAAACATGGGAATTTCATTGCAAAAAATACAATGTAATTAAATTCACAGGTCAGTAAAAATAAATAAAAAAATTAGAGATGTGAATGAACAATAAAATCAAATACAAAACACTCCACAAAAGACCACGACACTCAGAAATAACTACATTATATTTTTGGTAACTAGAATCACCCAATCCAAAGACAGCATAACAAACTCCTTCCAGCCAATGCTTAGCAAGATTCTTTTGCAGAAGAAACTTCCAAAAGGCCTAAATACATAGAAAGAGAGTATTAGAAAGAATAAAGGACAAGTCAGAGAGCTTTCACTCTCTTCCCAAATGAAAATATGATATAACCAATAGAACTAACATGGAAAAAATTTAGCAAACCTTCATGGAATCAGGTGTATCTCCTTGGCCGGTGGTAGAAACAACAAAGATTACAGTTGTCTCAAGAGGTAAAAAACTCTGGGACAGTCAAAAGTAAGATAGGAACAAGCAGTAAGCCCAAGCCCAATCAATTTAGAAATTACACATAACCCACTAGAGTATTTGCAATCATAGCAAGCAGTTCCTTCATCTATAATGTTTGGCAACAATAGAAAACAAAAAAAAATTATGAAAAACAAAACGAACTCATTAGATGAGTGAAGCTTCTAGTGCATTTGAAAAAAAATAAAAAATTACGCATTTTGTCAACAAATGAACAAAATCAAAGAGCGAAAAATATGATCCAAAATTGCATGAAATTTTTACAGCAGGCATCAAGCAACAGAACAAGAAACCAAAACTAGAAGGCAGTAATCACATAGTTTTTAGGACCAGCGTTACAGTTTCCACAACTCTCTTGCATTTTCTCGGCAGCAATCACATAGTTCTTAGACACCGAATCTTTATTCTCTCTCGCGTTTCCACATTTTCTACCAAATCAAACAGAAAATTCCTATTCGACGCAAGAAAAAAGGAAAAAAAAATTTAAAAAGCAGCAGAGAAAAAAAAAAACTCACGGGATCAAACTGGTCGGTAGGCCGAAGATGGACTGGGCAGCCTCGACGCTCGGCCTCACGGGCGATGCGCTCTCGCCGCGTCCAGCGCGTTTCCGGTTTGAGTTGCGTAGAGGATCAATAGCTTTCTTGATTTCTCTTCCATCTATCAATAAAACAAACACTGCAACAAGAAATTGAAATTTGAAAGAACCTCTCTAAATTTTCAAACAGATTTTTTTTCTTTCTTTCTTTAAAGTTCCGTTTTCGACGGAGTCTTTTGATTATAGTCAATTCTTTTTTTTAGTGCGGGTTTAAGAACCGGCGAGCCGGCGGAGGAGGAAAATGGGCCAATATGGGCCGACATTTTTTAATTCTGGGCTGCATCCCTGAGGCCCATTCTAAAAATCTTCTGGAGCGTAAAGTCCGTCATTGCGGAAATACATTGACTTTGTCTGCTTTATGAAATTGTACTTGATATCTTACTGTTGGTAAATCCAAAGGAAGTGAAATATTTTGAGATCCAAGTTGTTTCAAGCCTCTTCTTGCAGTGTCCTCTTCGAAAATGTGCTTCTCCTCCCCTACCCCATTGAAATTAGCCAACCACAAGATTGTTTTGCAGTACAATATTGCATGCTGGTAGACACAATTATCTGAGATTTTTTTTTTTTTCCCTAAGGAGAGTTGAATTCGAAGATGATGTCATGGGATTTATATTTTATTTTTTTCATTAATATAATTCACTCATCATGATTTTATATTATATAATAAATAAAATTTATTTAAAATAAAAAATAATATAATAAATTATATGAAAAAAATAATAAATATAGCAACTATAGCGTCAAAGAAAAAAATTGGCCAGCGCGTATGCTCAAAACTCCAGGCAGAGACTAAGATTATTGGCTCCAGCGCAGCCATGAATTGACAGAGCGGCGCAAGCCCCTCGGTCCCTTGCCCCCAATTAAAAATGAACATTTTTGCAAAGTCAAAACAATGAGTTTGAGGCATTGGGAATTCTTTAAGATTCTTTCAGAGTTGGACAAAATATTTTAGGGCAGATTCATTGGCATAAGGCGTTCTATTAAGAAGAATATATGGATTTTTTCAGAGGAGAAGTCGGTAACTATTTTTGGATTACTTATTTTCCCATATAATTACTAAATCTTGTAATTTTTTTTTTTTTTTTTTTCCAAAAGAAAGCAGAAAAGTTAATGGACTCAATAATGGCTCCAGCAACGGATATTTCCGTTATTTTAAGAAACTGATACCTCAGATTAATAATTCGCATATAAATAAATAAATAAATAGCCTTACCGAAGACGCGAGAAAGGGTAAATACCAAAACTTGAATTGCACTACAGTTTATCCCGGCAAAAGCTTCCACGATTGGTCTTACCAAATGATAGCAATCGAGTATTGCACTGGCCTGGCGGTGATTTCAAATAATCAACAGCCTCTTCTTGTTTATCATTTGTCTCATTTCCAGCCACTTTGTCCATTGCAACTTCATCAGTTTCTATACGCTGCTCTGTATTGAATTTATTCCTGATTTTCGCTTGCTCGTAATCTCAACTCGCAAGCCTTTCCATCGTGTTAGTTGTAACTCTTAATTTTATCTCTGGTCTTGTCTGCATCATCCTTAACCTCCCCATGCTCTTCAAGGCTGGCTTTATTGTCGTCCTCCGATTGGGTCTCATAACGAGAAAACTTTTCAGGAGGCAAAGCATCTGATGATGCGGGAAAATCATTTTCATTGCTGTGCTCTTGTTGCTTATGGTCCAATGCTACGTTCAATTTGCATAGCTCACTATCTTCTAGTGCTACGATGTTTTTACCCAGACTCTCCTCGCTTTGTTCATACTCCTTCACTACATTCCTTTGCAATGATCTTGTTGTATCTTCAAAGACTTCAAGGTCAGATGGGATCCTCATATTGCCATGGCTTGAAGCTGCTTCATCTTCTAGATCCTCATGTTTGTTTTGACAAGGTTCACTATCCCCAATGTCAATGTTTACTTCACATTTACTAGCATATCTGGGGCTACCATGCCTAGCCTCCTCTTCATCAGGCCTTTGATGGACTGCATCACAGCTATCATTACGACCACTACTGGATTGGAATATGGAGAGTTTGTCACTCCTAGCTTTCATTTCCAAAACAGATTTTTCAGCCAAGCTATGTTCTTCTGCAGCACTCTCCCCTTCCAACTTGGTTCCAGCTGCCTTTGTGGTGGCAGGGAAAGACTGGAAAGCATCCCAGTCATCTTCCTCTTCTTGGTCATCTTCTATGACATCCTGGTCCAGGGGAGCTGAGGAGGCTGACTGCTGAGTACTTTTGTCTTTACCCTCCTCCATTGGCAGTATTGAGGTAGCCGATGGCTGGGAAGCTTTCGGCACTGGTATTTTTATTTCTAAAGGGATTGTGGATTTCATCTGCATTGCACTGTGATCCTGTGCTACAGAAGCACGTATGACACTCTGAAAGTAGAAAAAGATACAATAAGAAAGGGAAACTCATTCAATAAGCACCAAGTGATAACCTGATCCATGGCAGAAGCAGCAAAATATGGTTTGCATTAACTACAAGCATAATAAAATCAAAATCAAGAAAGAGAATTTCTTAAAAGAGGCAGTTTTGGAAGCGAAAACTTCCTAAAACAAATTGAATTTCCAAGACACACGGCATGCACACAAATGGATCTAGTTCTTGATGAACATTTGCAACCTGCAAAGTACAGAAACCAACTCAAAAGACAAGCAATAAGACGGATGCCACCATGAATCAGCTTTCCTTTACAAGTTCAGCCATCTTAAGTACAACCATACCTCCAAACCAAAAGAACACAAGCAGGAAACTTCTGTCCTTAACCCAAACTCAATGTGAAAATAAACACTGTGAACATAATCAATTAGAAAATAAAAGCCATAACTCCATGTCCATCAAAGAATGTTGCAAATGATGGAAAAGCAAAATCAATTACTTTCAGATGATGGATACTATCTCACAGTTTTGATGCTACAGTTACTCAACACATGCATTAAACAGAAAATGAGAAAGCATAAGCATCTTAATGGAAATTTATAAAGGGTGTAGGGTGAGTCGATAGAAATAGAGCAATGCAAGCACCTGAAGTTGCTGCCGATGTGCTGCAGGCATTGACAACAAAACATCCTTGAAGAGAGCTGCAGAGGAAGGTATCTGAGCAAGATGAGAAACAAGCTTCATAGCTGTGGTTCTTATATCAATGAATTCCTGCCAATTGTCAAGCAAGATACATGTTAAAAGAAAAAACTAAAAACCCATAAATCTGAATACTTTCATCCATATTTCCAATTACAATTTCTGTTGCACTTTCTACTAAGTTCATCAACAATTATCAACCTTTGTAGACTTATCTTCTGATGCTGAGATGACCATGATAATGGCTTTCAGAAGCAAATCCATAAAACCTTGCTGACATTCACTAGCCTTTGATAGTGTCTGCAGAAGCACTAGGAATCTCAAACACTCACCAATGATAATCCCAGATTCTTTGCTTACAGGTTTCTGTTGTCAAGACATAACTTATTCAGAAGAACAACTATCAATATTTATGAGTTCAGTTACATTTTCTCGAAGGGAGGAAAAAAAAATAACCTGCAGCACAGTCTGAATTAAGGTTAAAATATCTGTAGCAATCTCCCCACTAAATGATATTAGGAAAGGAGTATCTTCTGTATTGGCACTTGTCTGAACTGCAGTTTTAAGCACTTGCAGTCCTATTGCTTGAACCTGTCCACATACAGTTTATCTCAGCAGGCACATACGATAGTTGGCAATAATGAGCAATAATACTTCGACAACCAAAGGCCAGCTTATTTACCTGCAGACTTTGATTATTCAGAACCATTTGAAAATAATTAGAGCAGTACTTGAACATAGCAAAGAAGATGGGGTAATTGCCCTTGGTTTCTCCAGGACAACCAATATCATTAGCCAGCTTTGCAAATGAAACAATTTGCTCAAGAGAGAAAGAAAGCTTCAACTTTAGGAGCTTGCATAAATCGGATCTTGTGTTTTCTAGAAGACGAATGCCCTTGACACAATCCTTGGCCAGATCAGCAATCACATTCAGACATGTTCCAATGATCGCCCTCAGCTGCAAATCATCACCATGCTTGGAAGAATCTGCAATCCAAACTTATTTTTAATCTCTGTAGAGCTTCTTTACTTGAAATGACATTAAACAGCATCAAATAATGTTAATAGAAATTAAAGTTGTCGCTCCTGGCTAATTTTATGCATCTGTTGTGATGACTAAAATTCTTCTTCTGGGAGACTATCACTCTGGACAATGATTGACACATGTTAAGTTAAGCCCCACTGATTGGTCACAAGAGCAGGGAACCACTCTTGTCTATTCCAAAATGAGGAAAGGAACAAGTGAACCATTTCTGTATCTATAACCTAAAGAGCTGCAATCCAAAAGCAAATGAGCAAATTTTCTAACATACCCCAAAAAAATGTATATGAGCAAGATATTGAAAAAAGAATTTTGCACATCTAGATTCCCAGAAAGGGAAAAAGTTTTAGCAAGTGATTAGGTGCAAACTGTGCAACTAATCCTTGCAAGATTTGCCTGTTTGTAATTTGCAAATGGTTGCCTCTCTTATGTCTTCTGTTTAGGTTCAAGTTTCCAAAAGAGTATCAAAGTTTCAATCATATTTAACAGCACATGAGTTTTACCTTAAGAAATCATCATGCTGTCACATACATTTACATTTCTGTATTAATAGAATCACTATAATTAGTTTCTGGGGTAGTTTCCATAAATCTCTAGAATCAATCAGTAGTGCAAAATGACTTGCTATCAAGAACCAAATACTCACCATCAAGAAACTTCGTCAAGAATGGACTGGCACTGTTGACAATATCATTAAGTGTCAAACAGCATGACTCAGTGGAAGCTTCTCTGATGCCCTTGTAACCAATTAACAAAAAGGCCGAGACAACAGACTTCAATTGCTTCTGTATTTTGAGACAAAACCAGACCAATATTCATCACTCCAAGTCAAAGATAGTAACAGCAGTAATGCAAGTGAGACTTGTTAATAGCATGTTCCACCATGCAAATCCTAAAGCAGAATATAGCCACCACGAGGATCATGTGGCAAAGATGAGAAGAAATATCTAAGCTTCATCCAATAAAACAAACATACCTTTGTCTCAAAACGACTCACAAGTTTCTTTAGTGCTATAAACAACAGAGATATCAACTCTTCCCAGTTTGGGTGATCTGTCATATCAGCACTGAGGACCCAAAAGGAAGGATGAGAATAAATAAAACTGTTTTTTCAAGGAATTACCTTGAATCAAAAATTTTCCACTAAGATTCATCCAAATTGAATGGTTGACTGACCTCTGAAAAACATTAAAGATATAAGCCAGAAGAAGTTCAACAGCCAGATAAACAAAGTTTTCTGTCTCAAGAAAATCTTCAGGGCAATTCTGCACAATCTGTTAATGACAAAGAAAAGAAAAAAAATGCTGACTTATTTCGGCAGCTCAGAGCAAATCCTCAAAGAAAATGTGGAATTTCCTAATTGTGCAAATATCATTTAACATCAAACTAATGCAGCAATTCTGTTGCACATTCTATCTAATGCTTGTGAACACAAAATGAGACCTTGTTGAGACACAAATCTGAGTGTGTCAGAGTAGGACAAAGATCTCAAAAGTGTTGCTTGTTTGCCAGTAAGTTATGTGTTGTTAAGTTACTAAAACTATCATAAAATCACCAAGATTCTAAGGCTGAGTACAACAGTGTACATGTGATGGTGTGTGCATGTCTGAATTGAATGCAACTGGAAAGAAAAGGCAGCCTATTTGGTTATGTAACCTCAATATTCTATCATAATCCAGTGTTTTTGAAGTAGTTTCCCCAAAATTTCCACTAAGCAACAAATTTCCAAAGAACCTTGAATAACAGTCGAACTCTTCAACCATTCCAAAAAGCTTATTAAGGTTTACCTGTGATAGAACTGATATTGCAAGACTGTTCCAAGAATTATCTGAGCACATGGAATATAAAAAACCTGCAACCATACAGGATAATTTGATGACTTCAAGATATTTTATGGTTTAAAGCCCATAGCTATTGACACTGAACATAAGAATGCAGTAATCCTAGTAGGATGGTCAAGTTTAAAGCACTTGGCAGGTAAAGATTCACGTGTAACTGGACAATTGATGTTAACATGATGAGTACCACTTGCTATTTTTTTTTTGTGAATGCAGCATGCAAAGTCAAATTTTGACATATCTCATGTAGAGTTTCATAGCAAAATGGCAAGAAAATTGAACTCCTTGATGTGCAGGATATGGAGAATGTTTTTTGGTTATCAAGCAAACAGGACTATTTTGGGCATTTGCAGATCATGATTTTACAAGTAGATACTGCCCTAGGCTTTCTAACACAGAATGACTCCAATAATTGGGAATGCAAAACAAGCATATGGTGAATCTGATAAAGCAAATAATAAATATCTGCTTTAAGGACAAAAGGAACAGACTCAGGTCAGCACCTGCAGCAATTCTTGGCAAATGTCCACAGAGAGAAATTTAGCACTGAAGAACCTTCCTGTTGAGAGGAACTGGAAAACTGGTAGCACGATTTCGTACAACTTCAAGTCTGTGTGATTGATTTCTTCAATTGGTGAGTCCCCACCATATCTAATTTTAGCAGAACTTAGCCCAATTATTTGTCCACTAGGGGCTGGATGTTGCTGCTGAAAGAGAACAAGTAGAGCAAATCCCCATAGAAAATGATAATCTTCCAACTCAAGTTCAACCATTCTATATCCAGATATTAAATTATTTCTCAAGGTCTCTTCAGCAATTTTCTCAGAATTCTCATCAAACTTAGCAGGAACTGCATCCAATGCAACAGCTTGCAGAATTACTGGCCATGCTTCTTCCAAGGTGTGCTGCAATTTTGATGAAACTAGTGGTGATTGAATTCCATCAAGGAATGGATTCCACTGTAAAAGGAGACCAGCATACTTAGAAGCTCACCTTGGCATATATATGACAATGTACATGCACTGCACAGGGAAAATAGTACAGAGCAGAAGATTGGCAACAGAGAAAAAACCGTTTTATTCTTACATTTTTCTTGAGATTCAAGAACAAGCAAACATGACTGTAGTCCTTCAGAACCCGGATCCAATATTTTCCCAGAATACTTGAGCTCTTTGAAAACAGTGGTAGTAATGCCAGATACTCGTCTGGGACACCAGTATGGTGTCTTCTCAAGAATGCAAATGTGTAACATTTGAGGGATGCATGCGCAGCCAGGAGTCTTAATTTGATCTATCACATGTTTAACAAGTTATTAAATGTCACCAAATCCTCAGAAAAAGTTAAATATCTAACATGCAGAAGTACACATCAGCCCAAGCCCTCCTCCCCCCAAGCACACACCCCCCCCCCCCCCAAAAAAAAAAAAAAAAAACAGTGGGGTCCCAAAAACAAGGAAACAAGGAAAGAGGGGAAAAATTGAGAAAAGGTATACCTTGCATGAGACCCACTCTGCAAATGAAGGATAATATATGTCATTGAAGTCATCCAATGGCCGGGAAATCAATGAAAATATTCTTTTAACTGCAACTTGATCACCACCCAGTATTCCACTTGTCATTATCTGAGAATGAATAAGTCAACTTAGCCACTGACAAACAACCTTTTGTTAGAAAAGTAATGAATCAGTAAAACCACATATATGCACTTAACCTTAGTAGCTAGCTGAAGCCCTGCTTCCAGAAGAGTGGGGCCAGAATAAGAGTCTAGGTCTAGTGCAGTGCGAACAGCCGATACCAATTGTGCCTACATATCAAAGAACCTCATCAAGAGATATCAACAAATTCAGTACTATGCCACGCATATAATACGTGCTTCTCTGCTTATGAGTTCACAAGCACACATGCATCACTGTCACATATTCACTCAGTTATACCTGAGCATAGTGAGAAAACCATTTAGCATGCCACCATTAAAAATTGTTATTTAATCAACATGCAGTATTTCAAAATTATTTTTAATATAGTACTCATTATTTCAAGTAGGCCTTATTCAACTTCTAATGTTAGCATAAAATTCCAATAATGTCTGACTTGTCCATTAGCAAAGAAGTTGAACAAGTGAGTTGGCCCAATAACATGATTGGGTTGACTACTGAGGTTACAATACCTGGAATTGTTCCAGTAGAAAGTAGCCAGGAAGCTCTGGGTCAGGGGTTGCTACAAACTGTATTCAGAAAATACTAGACTGAATCAAACATCAGTGTAAAACAGTTGTGCATATGATGTGAGAAACATTAAAAATACATGACATATTGGCAATAAGAAAAGACACAGAAGCACTAACTATTGTAGCAAATTATTCTATCTCATATAGCACGTACAAACTAATACTACAATTTATTCAACTACACCTCCACATGGTGTATATGAATGCCATTTAAAATGGAGAAGAGTAAATAGAAGTAACTTTTGATCAGCATAATAATCAAGAGCAGATATGAATAAATTTGGAAGTGACAACCACCTTGTCCACAATAGTACTTAGAAGCCCCACACCAATTGGCCGCATATTTTCAAACTGAATTGTGCTTATCTATGACATAAAGACAGAAAACACATCAAATTTTGCTTTTCAGAAATTCAATATTTACTCAAAACCAAAACAGCATTCAATTTTGCTTCCACTACCTGATAAGCCAATGAAATTAGCTCTTGTAAGTGGATGACCAACCAATCTCCCGAGTTCTGTCCATTGGCAGGTTGACCCCTTGCCAAAGAGAGGTCAAAATGAGCAGAATTCTTTCCAACAGCTGTGGGCAGATGACTCAAACACCTATGTTCCAACATGACAAATCATCAAATTAATCCAATGATGACTGTATGCTCAATCTACAAAATGAGATTTGGTGTGCACTAAACTTTATGGTCATTGCTTTTATGGGCAAGAGAAACTTGACCCATTATGTTTATGTTCAAACTATGGGGTCACATGAAAAGCATCAGTTGTCCAGCTGCTCATAGACTGCTCTCCTTGACTTCATTCTTCAAAGGCAGGCATACTGCCTCAATTCCATATTTCTCCATGATTTGAAATCAATAATTGACATCATGGTATGACTAACTGGCCTGTTAAAGCAAGTTTGTTAAAAGCCCATAACATAAATCATGACATGCTTTAATGTTTCTCCCCCAAAGCATTTTACCATTCCTGTCATAATATCTTGACTTTTTTGTCCATCAGGAGACCTACTGGGAAATGACTACACAACATGGGGTAGCTCTCCACTTTCCCATAAATCCCACACCCTCTCACAAGATTTGAACTTGAGTCTCTTAACCACTAGGGGTGTACCCTTAGGGACATAATAACTTTTTTTTTTTTTTTTCTCAATTCACATATACCTCATTTACCAAGATCCTTGTCTCTTATTCAGATATTATTCATTCAGAAGTTTATACTGACAACATGTTAGCAACCTTTTTGTTCTGAACAATGGGTAATTTAAAACCTCTAACACAGCAAAAAATGTTCATAGGAAAGAAAATATATAAAGTAGAAACAGAGAAAAAAAATTGAGAAATAAAGACAGGCTGACATACTCAGCAGCAAAAACTCTGGTACGATATCTAAGGTGCTTATCTCTATTAGGATTAGAATTTGAAGTCTCTAATGCATATCCTTGGACTGGCACATCATTTGAGCTGGAGACCATATTTTCATCATCTCCAAAATCCAATCTTGTGTCATCACCTGGATCATTTCCTGTGCCTTTATTAGTTTGGGCATCTCGTCTTGTTGATGTAGCAAGAACCTGAATATTGTTTGAACAATTAGTTCAATTAAAAGTAGTCTCAACTTTCAAGTGTCCAACCATACAAGGCCTCACAACATTATGCAGCTGCCATTCGGAGAATGGAAAACACCCTTCGAAGCTGGTGCACTACAAGCACATGAGAGTCCTACTCAACAGATAACTAGCCAAGCTACTGTAATTAGAAACTACTGGCAGAATCTGACTCAAGAACCATACAGACCTACTAAAAAGGTAAAAGAAAAGGTAGATATGATACATAAGTTCTTACTAACAATCCAGTGAATCCACCAATGGCAACATGTCCAATAATAAAAGCTTCAGATGCCCTCAAGCATACAAGATTTCCCACACAATAGGACAATCAATCCATCAGAGTCCAATGCTACGCAGTTTAGCAATAAATGCCCCCATATGTGCAATAAAAATAAATGTACATGACCTATTACGCCAGTGTCAATCCACTTGAGAACAACTTCACACATGTAACTTTTGAAAAAGGCTAGTACTGGACAGGAAAATTATGTGCAGTTGATGACTGAACAACAAAAAAACACATGCCACCATAGCATTGCAAAATTTGAAAAGACAGAAAAAAAAAAAAAAAACTCCCTGTGTTTGGTTGCAAATTTTCCTAAGTTTCAGATAAAATTTATACCATGGGCAATAAAGTATTCACCTAATTGTTTGTCCTTTTCTTTTTCCACCCACTAAACTTTATTTCAAGCCATAAGAATTTCCCATTGGCAAGAGATAAGAAAATGAACAAAGTTGTAGTGTACCAAAAAATTTCTAGGGCATAGTCCATGGCATATGAAGAAATGAGTAGATGTAGATTACTGAACAAAAAATTGCAAGATTAGACAAGTTGAGGTTAAAAACACATCTCACCCTCCCAGCTTGATTTATGCTACTTAAGAAATTAAAAAAGGCATTGAGTATGTCCACCTAAACAAGCCTTGCCCCTGAACTCTTCTTTCTTTGATCTCCCACCGGTGTGCCTATGATAATCTTTTTTTTTTTCAAATGGATCTTGTTACTAATCTAACTTAATTAATGGATTTCCCTTAAATTTTCCTCTCATTTCCTCACACAAGCTCTAATCTTTAAGTTCTTATTTAAAATATTTCATACCATCATCTGGCATGTTTCACCATGAAATCTGGCACAGTGCAAAAGAAAAGCTAGTGTTCGCAGATCACAGCAATTACCATCTTACGGCATATCAATATCCAGTGGGATGGACATGAAGGACACGATGCAAGGAGTAATCGCATAATTGTGGCACACACCATATTCCCAATCCTGCAAGAATGAAAGCAATTTAAATTCCAATATAAAAAAACAGAAATAAAAAATTTATATGTTGAAGGGTTAGGTAAACAATTGTACTACACCAAAGAAAAGAAGGAATCCTAGGAAAAATTCACTTGGTGGAAATTTCTCAACATAAAAAAAATACAAGGATGAAAGTGTTGAGTAACTATATTTATAATCTGATGATTGAGGTATCCAAGAAATTTTTTTAAAATCCAAAGGTACTTAGCGATCATGAAAATAATCTCATCAATTGATGTCATACCTCAATCCAGAAACTTGATACATAATTGCTATGATTTGTGATTTAATGACATGAAAACAGACTAAACTATAAAGACAACTGATATCCTTTGATGACAGACTAAGGATGTAATATATCTGATATACCCTATAAAGAAAAGGTTGACAAACTTATTTCTCTCCTTTTCTCCCTCATCCTTCTTTTGGTATAATCAAATTCTCTCTTCCATTGGCTTTCAAGAGACATATAGCCATTGATGGAGGTTATCGCCAGGTTAATAGGTGTTCAAGACAACCAAAAATTTTCTTAAAAGGAAAATTGTGGCATTCACACCAATACATATGAGTTGATTCACAATGTCCAGGTAACCAAAAACAACAGTGTACCTACCAAAAATTATACAAAAGAGAAACTGAAAGGCAATGGAAGACAAATAAGGAGAATTAACAACAAGAAAAAACTTGAGGATTTCAGTTGCAGTTTATCAATGAACGAGTGAAGGAAAAAAATACTACATAAGATCATTAAGCATTAACGTGCACCATTTATTTATTGCTTCCTAGCTTCATATAATTTCTAAACACAAAATTGTGGAATACCATATTTAAACTATGTTGACCATCAACCTAACCTTAAGAAAATGAAAGGATAATACTCTGTTATTCTATGTGCATGCCATATGGAAGAAAATTTACTTCATGCACAAGGATGTAAAAAGCAGCCTACTACAGTGGCTTCTGTCATCCTTTAGTGCCATATTAATAATGCATCCAAGAAAAGTAAAGGATAAGAGCTACTTCCACGTAATTTTTTTTTTTCAATAATTTTTAGGAGATCTATATAAATTTTTATAGTTTTCTTACTTAGAAGCATTAGAGTACTATCCAGGAAAAGTAGTCTTACTTAAGAGTTTTAGTGAAATATATTCCTATTAATTTGGTTACAAGCCTCATTTCTTTAAGAGACAAAGTGCCTGGAGAATGAAAAGGGCCAGTGTATTCTCAAAATATTCAAAAAACAAAAATAAAAATAGAGCATAGCTACATCTCAATGTTGCATGCACATTTCCCAAATAATACACCCCATTAACTGATCAAATACCAAGCTTAGAAGATTATTGCTAACTTACTCAGAATCAGTTTCATCATCCAGCATGTGGAACAAGTTTCTTCTATTTGCTCAGAGATAATAGAAACCTGTAGTAACTCCCATCAGCTTTCACACATTGATTTGAGAGGTTTCAATTAGAAGAACCGAGAAGAATTAAAACTACAAGTCTCAACTACTAACCGGATCCTTTTCAATAAGATGTCGTAGGGTAGACACAGCAATGTGTCTTAGAGTTGGCTGCTTCCAGTGAGAGGAAGTTTTATTAGGTGAAAAACTTACAGCTATTGGATGGGGAACAAAAAAGTTTTAGAGATACAAAACCTGTCTTGAGGACAGGGTTGAAAGAAGGGTCTGCAAATGAGTGTGCACAGAAACAGCTTGAGGGGCAAAAAGAACAAGTTGTTGTGTGAAACGAACACTCCTGCAAGATGGATACAACTCGGTTAAAGCCTCTGCATAATGCGAAGAAAATGGTGACCAGCCAAAGGGTTCAATTCCTTATTTTTCTAAACAAAATTTTAAGGTGCAACTATTCAATAATGTTAAAGTATAATATATGATCCATACCCTAGATCTCATCTAATAACTTAACCTTTTAGGTAGAATAGTTTCTTGACATAGTATTAGAGCCTTCATGACCAAATGATCATAAGTTCAAGTCTCATTGTCCTCACATTTAATTGTAAATTAATTATAAATTTCTGGTTTGTTCATACTTTAGACCGAAGTGAGCATCGTTTGTTCACAAAAGTGAGCTGAGTTTTCATGTGAAGAGATGTGTTAAAGTATAATATATGATTTATATCTTAGGCCTCACCTAACAGCTTAAATAGAATGGTTTCTTATCAAATAATAACAAAAAAAAAAGATTCTTAACAAATAATAATAATAATAATAAGTAAAATTAACAAGCTAACATACTCCAGCAATGTTGCAGTTTCTTGCCATGAGCTTATCTCTGCAATAACGGACTGCATAAATTATGTTAGATGAATAACACTTCTATAATGAACTATGATAACCAAATGAAAAGTTAAGACAGTTTGTTCAGACTGAAAATTTATAGCATTGATTGTTATAAGAAAACCAGTTGTGGATATCGCCAGTATGCAAGCCAATGACAGAAGGCACAAGCTCAGAAGTTCTGATCTATGGAAAGCATACCTTGCATCGAGAGAAAAATATGCTCCCTGGGGCAAGTTCAGGGCCTAGGACTGCTACAATTGCATTTATAAGGCGGCCCACTCCTTGCTGAAGGTCCACCAAACCACTCTCCTCAGACAAAAGAATGTCCAAAGCAAGGCTGAGTGTTGCCTGCATGAGAATCGGTTCAAAATGACAAAAAAGGATATCAATAAATCAAAAAGGAAATAAAGCAGAAGGTAGCCAACTAAAATTATAAAAGTAGCCAGTCAAGTCAAAATTGCATTTGTTCTGCAAAACATGGTAAAATTGCCCTGGATAATACATTGATATAAAATCAGTCACATGCAATAGAACCAGACAACTGCACAGACGAGCAAAACCAAACAGCCATTTATGTGGTCTAGTTCTAAGTGATTTTGTTAACCAAATGATATAAAAATTCAATCCAACCATATTGTGTGTTTCAAGGTATCACACTAACACCATAACACAAAGTTGGAACAAGTTTCTTCACCTCAAGAATGTCTCCAAACTCATTTAAAATGTTTCAAGTACACATTCAACCAGTCTCGCATTAAAATGCCAAAACACCCATCTAGGCCTCAGTCAGAAGAGTATCACTTTCCCAATCATAACAGTTTATTCTGATTCTTCATTTGTGCAACAAAAGTTGACCAACATTGATACAGGTACATGATCAAACAGGTAAAAGTTCCTGCTAATTGACAATGGTTTTGTGGTCTAAATTAAGTATTACACATTTGATTTTAATTGTTTGTTTCTAAAATAAAATGAAAGCATAGAACTCTCACACCATAGTACTGATAATCATGAGAAAGCTGTTGATGGCCAATGGCAATGGGTCCAAATTGTTGTACCTGGACATGAGATACATATGAGAAGCCAGCAGCTTCAATGGTCAATAGAAGTCCATGTAAAGCCCATATCTGTAAGCCAGCAATTGTACTTTTAGCCAGCAAAGATACTGAGCTTACAGTTGCAGGCACTAAACTTGACAATGCCATTCCTCCTGCACTGCAGGTAAGCAGAAAAATTAAATAAGACCATGAAGGAAAAAATATAAAGAGTTGCTTTACTCTATAGTCAACATTGACATAAAACTGATTATATAAAGGAACATCAAAATTGATTTTTGAAAACAAGTGATGCTACAAAGGTTATATAGCTGGCATTGCTTAAGAAACCAGAAAGCTTTCACATACTTTCACAAGAAACCAGAAAACAAATAAATGTGCAGTCATCCATGTTCAAAAGAAACCAGAAAGCTTTCACATATTTTCAAGAACATGACGAGATCACCTGCGATGTATGCAGCCAAGTGCAAAAGCAACTGAGCCAGCGTAACTTGAATCGGTGGCCCCAGCAAGTTCACCAATAAGTGTCCGAGCCTGTTTATTATTGAGAGAGAGAGTGCAAGTAAGAATGTGAGTGAGGACTGCCAGATTAGTACTGGAAAAGAAGAGATGTACCATGTTTTTAATGGGAGAGTAAAATATGAATTTCTCCATGAAATATATATGTCATCTTCATCTCAACAACTACAAATTAGATTTACTGTAAAGGTTTCACCATGTTGAGCTTACCATTCTGGCTGTGAAGATATCATTTCCTAGGCGAGCCAAAAGACCAAGGCCTTCTGACGATGCTCTACGTTGGGATGCACAGATATCACCCTCTGCCAGAATGCCCTGTCAAATTAAAGTAATAATGACCAAAATTAAAAAAAAAAAAAGAAAAGCATAAGAGAGTATACACTCATCAACAAGGCATTTAACACTATCAAAGTCACTAATTGAGTAATTACCTGAAAAATTGCCTGTGCGGAATTTAATATCTCAAGTCCTATAGGTTGAGGACGGAAAGCAATCAATGCCTGCAGAGAGAGTGGAATTGCACAGAGGATGTTAAACCTTACACAAGGGAAAAGGTAGATATACAAGGGATAGTGAGCACCTTCAATCCAGCAAGCAACCCCACACATATATTGGTAACACTAGCTGCATGCCACATTTGCTTCTTTCCGGCTTTTAAACACTGGTCCATCATTCCAAGAAGTGAGAGCATCCCACCACTATCCTGAGATATTAAGGTACAACATGGGGCAAAAATACATAAAGTTTTCCAGCAGAATGATAGTAAACAAATTCTAAATACCAGATCCCATACCTGAGAAGCAAACATGATTCCAAAGCAGAGGAGCATCTGGTTCACCAATGTCTTGTTTATTGTCTCTGGCTTCAAGAACAAATTAATTCTCAGCCCACAGATTTAAGCAAATATACCAATTGAGAATAGCCATCAAATCAAAAGTAAGGATATCATGGGATGCTAGTGTAGAAGACAAGATGAGCACTAGATCTGTTCTGAGCATGCTTGGCATCAGCAACATGACCAACCAAAGCCATTTTCAATGGCTGCTCCTCAGCATCATAGAAATGCATTCAGTCACTTGAATTCAACATCAATGTCAAAATGCATAAAACATAACACGTGTACACAAGGCTGCCGCATTCAGAATGATCTTCAATATATCCACCACATGGATTCATTTTTCATTTTTTATTCTTTTTCACTTTGGGGTGGGGGGGGGAGAAAGAGACTTCAATCCTCTTCAGCCTTAATTTAACATGAAAACATGCAAGGAAAAAAAATAATTCACAAGCATAACATTTTATGAAACAAAATAGGTGCAGAAAACTGCAAAACAGCCAATGATATAGGACAAAAATCAGCTATATTATAAAAATAACAATAGAGAGCAGGCTGCCAGTGAAAGAGAGGAAAATTGTCAATGTAAAGAAATGGTTATTACCTGAGGAAAGCTTGAGGGTTCATTCTCCCACACACAAGGCACAAGGCCGTCTTTTCCACCTTGAAAAGCACGAAGTTCATCCTCAAACCAATCTCTGATAGAAAATATCAGAAAAAGGGGGAGAAAAAAGAGACTTAAAATTGCAATAAATGAATAGCAAGCAAAGCACATTGTACAAAGTTCTAAAGACAATTAAAGAAAAGGCATTAACTAAAAAATTTATTTAAACATAATAATTAACAAAGGTCAAAATGCCACAAATCAAAAGCTAGAAACCTTCCAGGAACCAAAGGACCCAACCAAGCATCTCTTTTGTTCAACAATGATCTCAAGCATGAGCTTTCCTCACATTTAGAAGCATCCCTTTTAAATTTAACAACACAAAGAGACAAAAAGCTCAATCAGTAACATATGACTCAGAAGAATTTCAGGAAAAATGCGCTCTTGTGAAGGAAAAATATAGTACATTTAAAATGAAATGGTCATAAAATGGAACAAAAGCAGTAAGTTAAACATGTGAAATCATTACCTATATGGGATTGTACATAATTTAATAATCTGGGGATGTTCAAATTTATAGGCCATGGGATCAGGAAGAGACTGATAGGCCATTAATGTCTTGATGATGAATATGTCTGCTGCAGGCTTTGCATTTGGCAGTTCTTTGCTTTGGAGCAGTAATATATAAGACAAAGCACTGCTTTCCAATAAACAAGAAAAGCTTTTAGAACATGTGGACCAAAACACACAAATCAAAGGTAGAATCAACTTGTCACAGTAATCATACCTACTTAGATATACCATCACTGGTTGAAGTAAAATCCCACTGTTCAAAGCATTGGGAACAATAAAGCATCTTATAAATGCAGTAAGTGCATCAACAGCAGCAGACCAAATCCTACAAAGGGCACAAATAAGTCATCTATAAAAACAAATGATGGCAACTTGATACAAGATACTATTCTGACAACAGCACCAAGTTTTAAAAGCTTGTTTAAGTATGCCCCAGGATTTAATGCTTTTTTATCTTCAACTTTCTACGTGGTTTTCCCATATGCACAAAAGATGAGTGCCTAACTTACACAACCTAGTCCACAAGGTACAAAGCACTAGGACATTACCTCAAACATGAAGCACAATAACTATATATGACAGCTTACCGTATCTTAGATGTCAGATCCCCTATTTGCTTAATTTCCTGTTCTGGATTCCCACTAAAGAGGGCAGCCCATAAGGAAAGAATATCAAAAACCTGGTCTTCTAACACCTGCACACCTCATGAATACAATCATCATTACATACAATAGTGGCCATAGAAACTTTAACACATACATAACCATACACCACATGCCGCCTTGTCATTACTCATAGAAATGATTGTAAACCTGCTTTGTCATAGCAGACAGAAGCGAGGAAAGAAGTAACCAGCCGGCTTCTTTTTCAACTGTTGCAGCCATAGGATTTCGGCTAGACTCTGTTAGCATTTTCCTTGAAAGTTCAAGTACTGACTGAGGCAATCTGAGCAGGACAACAACATTGACTATGAGCTTTTGACTGACTGAACCTGAAGTAACAGTAAAAATAATGGCAAGGCAAAAAAGCACAACACATAAAACAAAGATGGTGTTGTATGGGCCCAAGTTGGAAAGACATAAAACATTTGTCCTGGGGCCAAGGACAAGGAATTCAAAAGAGGTGAATGACTATACTCCATTGTGTATCCAAAGACCCAGCAAGCAGCCATCAGAACCAAAGAAAAGAAAAATAAATAAATATATCATGTTAATACGATGGAAAAACAAATAAATAAATAAAAGAGGAACTACCTAGCTGGATAACCAAGAGGCAACTTTGGTGAAAAGGACACTAAGGATGCCAAAACAGTAGCTTGTCCATGCAACAAGTCAAGCTCAACTTTCAAATTGCTTCCCTGTAGGGAAAAACAGGGATTAGCAACAAGATTTAAAGGAATATACAATATCCTTAAATCCCAAAAAAAAAAAAAAAAAAACTAATATTTCACATATCGTCCCACATTTTCAACGGGAATTTGGCTTTCAGTGTAGAATAGTGTGATAGGTCTCAATTGAAGGAAGAAAATCATAGAAATTGTGGCATTCATGCCCAATAAGGCTGTTCATGTGTTTTCAGTAATCATGACGCACATCTGTGAATGGACTTACATGTAAACAGACTTCATCTGAGCAAGCCAACAATGAAATTGTTTTATTGCAAAAAGCTCAAATATCAGCATGCCTTTCTACAACATACAGTAACAAAAACCAGCTTGAGCACAGAACATGAAATAAATGTCATGAAGAAATAAATAAATGTTTAGCATCCAAATGTGGGATTTAAGGAAGCATCTTTAGCCAAAAGCCCAATATGACGGTGTCAGATAGAGCCTAGTTCTCCAGCATGTATGCTAAGCAATAGAAAGAACCAATAAAATCTTACACACCAAGAAGTAATGTGGATCAAAAGAAAGAATTGAAACTTAACATTCAACCTTGCTAAACTTGAGAAAATACTGCAGTTTGTACAACAAAAATGTAAAAAAGTAAAAGCAACAGAAAACAAACTGAAGAGCAGATCTCAGCATTATATACTTCAGGCATTAAAGGCATTTCAGATTGCAATACCAACATAGGAAAAATAAGAAATTTCACATCAGAAATATTAAATATACCTTTCCAAAAGAAACATTATCTCTTAAAGCACTCAACGTGGTCATACCATAAGAAATCAAACCACCAACACAGGTAGGATCAACTTCAGCCAACACTCGTAATGTCAAAGCAGTCTCAATCCGTACCTGGCCACAAATCCCCAATTCATGTTTAACTACAATAGATGCTGTACAGAAGTTGAAAAACAAAGAGAGCTAGAACACTGAAACATAAATCTCTGTCATTAAGGGAGACAAATTTTTGCACTGCATAATTTGGTGAAAATGAGGAAAATCAACAGTTCTCCTACCAATCCTGCTTCATGTTATCATTCTGTGACACATAGAACATGAATTGCCAACATTTTACTCCTTCCAATTCTTCCATAGAGAAGCTTTGCATTCTTAGCTGTCCTCAAAAGCATGCAATCCTACCAACTTTACTAATGTCCATACAAAGCTTTTCCATCAACCTACTAAGAAAAATTGCCAGAGACCACTGCTGAAAGGTGTAACTTTTCAATCATACTCCAAACAACTATTTTCACTTGGAAGTTTACAATCAAAAAGTCCTTAAAGCAAAGAAGAACAGGAGCTCTGCATTGCAATATTTAAGTTGATGTTCATCATTAGTTTTATTGCAAGTGTTATAGCCACCTTTTAATTCTGGGGATATGATCCAACATCTAAAAATACTTACCAGGTGAGAAGAATGAGATGTTGCAACATCAACTACTTTATCAAAGACTTCCTTGAGTTCTGCTGGAACCTATGAATGGACAGGTCAAGCACAATCTTCAAACATTGCGTAGTGATCCTTGTTTAACATGCAAGCGTCCATGTCAAAAGAAGGTGAATAAAACAATTTTTAAAAATGATTTTCACAAAACTAAGTGAAACTTGCTGAGAAAATTTGTTTATGATATGTATTTGTTTGTTTAACAGAAGTAAATCTGATCAACTGCATGGGCTTGACGCATATTGTCAATCTGCCACAAGGTTAAAGCAACATTTAATAAATTAATCAAAAAAAAATATATAGATCAATACTTTATGGATAGACTACCTTTTACAAATGGTATGTCCCTGGTGTAAAAATGGACTGGACAACTTCTCCAAATCAAACATAAGATTAATCATCCAACAAAATCTGCTGTGCTATTCCACATGCTTGTACTGGCATACTTGTACAGAGATGATGAATTTTAAGGGACATGCCTGTTTTTCAATTCCTTAAACTTCTCAAATCTTACTCCATAAACTGAAATCTTGTTCATGTTTGAGAAAAAGATTCTCCAGAACAAAACAAAATTCTGGTGAGTTATTTAGCTTAGTGTTTTATACAAAGCATTTCTTCTTTCAGAATTGCAGTAGAGATGAATGGAAATTATACTGAGGAGAAAAGTAAAGTGATGCCTCACCTCGCCTAGTGTTTTCAATGTATATGACAAAGTACGAAGAGCAGCAATTTTCATGGAGGGGCTGACAGTAATAGACTCAAGCTGCAAGTCTCCATAAGAGCTAAGTCAAGACAGTGGCCAATTCATGATGGCAAGATAGGTAATTTGAATTATTTTACAAACCTGTTTTCCCAGGAAAACCGAAAAGTCCCTCTGAGTAGGTTCAGTCATCTGATCAGTTACACCTACCCGCAGAATATAAAGAATGCATGCCTTAAAAACACCAAAAGAATTGAAGCAGTCAGTTATTTTATCAGCTGCAATGACTGTTACCCATCATGAAGACTCAGACTTAGGAAATTCCAGGCTAATTTAACAAATTAGTGCTGATATATTTGTTATTCAAGATAACCCACATGCAGCCAAAAATACTGTCACTCTTTAATCTGATCTGTGTAGCTGGAACTTACTAGTGCAGTGTTCTATAAAATGTCTTTTATCTACAATAAAAAGACTGATTAAATAATACATAGAATCCAAACAACCAATGTGCAATACAAATGAATTATGTTACAGAAATGGAACAAGATTACAACTAATTGTTAAGCAAGTGAGAAACATATCAAGAATAATAATAGCAAACAGAAAAGATATCCTTGCCAACAAGAGTACCTGGGCATGGGCATCAAAAACATCTGTGTTAAGCATTTCCATGACCTGCAGAGCATAGTTCTGAAGCTCAGTGTCTGGGCGAAGATACCTTAGACGAATTGCCTGCAAGACAATCCACAAAATAAATTAGAAGACAAATAAAATTTTCAAACTAACCTCAAATGCCATTTCAAACCCAGCTTAATTGCTAAAAACAGATAGTTCATGTGCACCGATAAAGGATAATGGAAAGTGATGATTATAGCAAGGCACAGATCAAACACTATTCACATCTTCAGGATTTATTTTCCGACATTATGCAATGACCCAGCAAAATAAAAATTTTGATGGATAACAGATAAATTTTAAGTCAACAATGAAACAGTAATATTTTGGTGAGGAGTTGCTGTCCCTAAAACAATGAATGGACCGCTCAAGCACACAGGCAGATACAAGATACACAAAGGAGGTAAGGTGTTTGCTTATAACTGGTAAAAAGAGCAATAAAGGAGATAAGCAAGGGAAAACCATGGATTGTCTACATTTACCTGTAAAAAGGACACCCAAGATAAAGTAATGCCCATTCGAACATCCTTTGATCGAGGTCCATTTGCTGCAAATGAGCAAGAATAAAACCTTTGACATACATAATAAACCTTTTCTTACCAGAAGTCACAACATAACAAAGTGATAGATACCTTAAAATTCAGCAACAGACACATAAGATCATGGATTTTTTTTTTTTTTTCAAATAAAATTAAGAGCTTGCCAAAAGAGAAAAAGCTATCCAAGGGGGAAGATAAGAAGGTGTCTACTCAAAAGAAAGTGCAACAAAGAACACAGAGTACTAAAGCCCAACAATCATGTCAATATCATCTAAAGTCTAACCATCTGAGACCCTAAAAGTCAAGCACTAAAGTAAGGCACCAAAAACAATCATATCAATGTCAAATTGCAAAGTTCAGTGTTGATTAAATTATATATATATATATATATATATATATAACCATCTGAGACCCTAAAAGTCAAGCACTAAAGTAAGGCACCAAAAACAATCATATCAATGTCAAATTGCAAAGTTCAGTGTTGATTAAAATATATATATATATATATATATATATATATATATATATATATATATAATTTTTTTTCTACTCAAAAACACCAAGCACAGCATACATGGCACATTATTAAAGCCTCTAACAGTCCTTGCTGACTAAAAAACCAATGAAATTAAAAGAATTCTCAATCAAACAAGAAGATTGGAAACAATTACGACAGGTACCAATCAAGTACCTCTTGAGAAGGGCAAAGATAAATGCCTCTGCAAACAACCTTCCAATTTCTTTGCTGAAGGAAAAGAACCTTTTCCTCCAGATTGAACCTAATGAGAATAAAGAAAAGAAACTGAGAATACACAAAAACTCAAACAAGAGAAACAATCTTTTAGTCAGAAGACAGCAATCATTGAAAGAAGAGGAAATAATTGCAAATATATACCTGTGCCTCTGGATTCATTCCAAGAGCAAGCAAGGAACCTAAAGCTTCTGCGAATGCATCCCGGACAGATGACACTGGATCCTCAAGGGCCTAGAAAGGAAAAAAATTGATATCAGCATTGGTAATCTTAAAGCATAAGCTTCTTGATTGCACTGGAGTGACATCATGAAAAGAATACAAAGACACCTACCTTGACACAATGAGCTGCTGAATTATCAAGTTCTCCTGCTCCTAGACCTGGTCCCCCAATGCTTGCAAATGCCTTCAGACAATGTGCAGCTGCTATTCTGACAACAAATGATTTATCCCCAATAGCAAAACGTGTAATGAGACGGAAGGCCTCATTGTACGCTGAAGAAGTGGCATTGCCACCAGAGCCTTCTAAGGCCTTTTGAAGCATAAGTAGAGCTTCTTGTCTCACAAACTCCTGGAATTTAACAAATGCAATAAGGAAAGCTAAGCATGAAGAAATGTTTAGAAACAAAAGGAGAAAATAGGAATTATCCTATGCAAATGGTAATATGCATAAAGCCAAGAAGTCTCCTATCAAGTATGATTTAAGAAATTCATAAAGAAAGTCTAAACTACTGTGAAATCAATACAAAGAACCCAAAAAAAACTGGAAAAAGGGAATTACACTTGCAGCATGAATGTCTTATTAGTGTTCATCAGTATGACACAATAAAGGCCAGCTAACAGAACTTTAGATCCTTGTATTTTCTCAAACATAAAAAAATTCCCTTAGATCCTTGTATTTTCTTCAACATAACCAAAAAATTCCCCTTAATGTGTACGTCAGTGAAAGTGGAAAAGAACAAGTTCTCTTCATTTAGACTCAAGATCAACAAAATTTCCCCTCCAGTCCACCATCTGGTAGATTAACATCCAGTGTGCCAACACACAGAAGCCTGTTGGGCAGAAAATATGGACAAAGCACAAGCATACCATCACAATTAACTAGAGAAAAGGGGATAGTCTAGCCTCATTAAGCAACCAATTGATCCTAGAACCTCTGATACCATGTAAAGGAAACATTCAATCCAAGAGATATTCTTTGGTGGCACCCAGGAAAGATTTGCTCAGATATTAATAACTAGCAATAAGATCAACAATAATACCAAAAACAATAACAACAACAATAACAATAATAATAATAATAAAAAAAATATCTAGATATTGCACATCAAATGAGACTACCTCATAAAACTTCATAAGCTTGGTCGCAATAATTGTTGTTTCAAGCAAACCTGAAGTTATACTTCTCCCAAAATACCGGTATAACTCCCCCAGGCATTGTGCAGCACCTATGCAGATTCAGCACACGATAAAAATAAAGCAAACATGGAAAAAACAGTAAAGCAGGAGCAAATACTTGAATGATGGACTGCAAAGACAATCATAAACATACTTTTAGTGGCTACATACTGCTACCATTACACAAAAACAAAGGCACAAAAATATTGACAAAGAGCACAATCAGCTAAATAATGTTACTGATGTGGCAATGTTAAAAATAGCTTAACATGACAAAGTTTAAGAGAAACAAATACTGTGTATACTAACTGAACAACTCCAAAAAATTTATTATCTGTAAAGCAAAAGTGAAATTTCAAAAAAGGATAAAGTCAAAGGGTATAATTAATTGCTTATAATTGAAAGAAAAAATATCTCAATACTAGATTCTAACCAGCAACTTTTTGAGGTTCGCTCCTCTTCCCGTCAGAAAGAAACCCCTGGAGACTGCTGACTCTAGAATATATAGAAATACTATCTCCTTTAGATATAATATTTGCCATTGCTACAGATGCCAAATGACGGACAGGCCGCCGCGCCCCAAGAACAAGCAATGAATATAATGCATCCTCACATTTTCTTTGCCACAACAGAATGGAATCCTGTAGACCAAAAATTTTCCAGAAAATCTTACCCTCAAAAAATCACATGTCACAGAACTTCCATAAAAGAACACAAGCAACCAAACAGATATAGACTTCATGATATATGATGCTTCCAAATCAAGATTACAAAATCAAAATGCATTTCGCGATGTTATATTCTAGTAAACAACCACTGAGTCCTTCTCACTCAACTAAATTGAATTCAAGATTTAACTTCTTGTTCTCTCGGCGCCCGGATGCATCTTCGATTAATGACCTAAAACATTCCAAAATTCCAAATTTCTTGAAATATTGCTCCAAGAATCCTGAAATTTCCATATCATTTATAAAACTTGCAAGCCAGTGCACACTGACTCCACTTTAATGCAACTATCAAATGACAGAAGGAGTTGATAGTTTTCAAGAAAGAAAAGAATAAAGACAGACAAACAAACGCAAGAAAGAAATACAGCCAAAAAAAAAGGAAAAAAAGAAGAAAGAAAAAAAGAAAGGAAACACAGGGTTAGTAGCAGTTGATATACGGCGAGAACGAGGACCTGAGGTTCTTCGTCAATGGCGGTAATGAGATCGGAGAGGAGATCGAAGCAGAGGAGAGGATCGGGGGATTGTTGCGAGGCGGAGGCGACTATAGACTCAAGCTGCGCCACCAGGACGCCGAATCGCGAGAGAGGCACGTTCTCTCTCACGTAGTTCTTCACCATTGCAAAACAGGCGATTCTTGACTCAAGAATAGTAAGAAACGGCCGCTGCCATAAAGGTAAACAGGTTTATGAGATCAAACGAATGAACGAAAGTGTCTCAGAGTTTGGGCAGTGTAGAGAACAGGGGGTTCGAACCTTGTATATCGTTTCCCGATTTCGATCTTTTTTTCTTTTACAACGGAATATTTAAGACATAATAAAATAAGTGACGTGCAGAAAAAAAATGGTCTGCAATCTCTTTTATTCTCTGAAAAAAAAGAAGGAAATTCGGTCGGTGCTGTTGTACGAATGTGCGTCGTGTGCGAGGTGCATCTTATAATTTCCCCCTGGGATTGGATTTACCGGGTCGGATATAACCGTTGTAGAAAAGTAATTTGAAAATGTCGAAAAGTAATTTCCATTTTATTTTTGATTTTTGAAAAAGTAAAAATTGAAAAAAGAAGAAAATGTTTTACTCATATAAATCCCAAAAATGGATTTTATTTAAATATTATATTTTCTAAATATACAGAACTCTTCATTAATTTCGTTGTACATGGTTTAGTTAATTTATATAAACCATGCCGATCAATTTAATGTGTATAAATTAGGTGAAGTATCCGAAACATTTGACGAGTTAGCATAGAGTATACCCATCAAAAGTTTGCTTGCCATTGAAAAGGAAATTTCCATCATACATACGGCAAGAAAATAAAAGGAAGAAAGACAAAAGCTTGGTGTCGATATATTGAGCAAGTTAGGTAAATAAAAAGTCCACATTTACTTATTTCCGTATGACCGCCCGAAGTAGTAGGATTTTCATTAACCATACCATTGCCATGGCAAAGGTAACGCAAAAAAACTCCCCCTATCTTGGGTTCGTGGGAAGTACCTAGTCTAAAATAGAGAGATTCGAAACCTGTTTGCCCTGTTATGCCACTAGGCTAGAGGTGCGGCCCAAACTCGCGAATATGCTTTTTCGTCCAGCGATATGCAAGTGAACCCTAGTAAGCCCAAGATTTGGGCTGTGACATTTTAGAGTCACTTTTAAGATTGGATATTTGAAGTGCGAGTTTTATTTAGAATTAATTAACAGAAAATAATATAAAAAGAAAGCCTTTCATTTATACGACGTCGTTCTTAATATCAAACGTTGCGTTTTGACTCCCACTGCGGGAGGGCTTTCGAATTTAACTTTCGCTTACAAAACAGAAAAAAAATAAAACAAAAAAAAGAGAGGTAGTTCCGGAAAGACCTAAAACCCACTCTTCCGGGCGTCCGTCTCTCTGAGTTACTACTGAACAAATTTTCAGGTTTTCTTCCTCTCAAGAACTGCAGAAACACGACTGCACGCACGCAAGCACGCCCTTTGTCTCTATCGAAAAAGAAAAACAAAGGTAAAGAAAGGGGAAGGAAGGAGAGAGAGAAAGAGGGAAGAAGATGTCGCTGAGAGTGTTGAACCCTAATGCGGAGGTGCTAAACAAATCGGCGGCGCTTCATATGAACATCAATGCTGCCAAGGGCCTTCACGACGTCCTTAAGACCAATCTCGGCCCCAAAGGCACCATCAAGATGTATTCATTCTTCTTCTCTCTCTCTCTCTCTCTTCATATTTTTTCTCGCTATAGGCTTCTGATATTTTTTTTCTTCCTTTTAAGGCTTGTTGGTGGAGCAGGAGATATCAAGATCACTAAGGACGGCAACACATTATTGAAAGAAATGGTTAGCTTCTTTCGTCACTTTTTCTTTTGTTTTTAATCACAAGATCTTTGGATTTTTGTTGATTTTTTTGGCTTTAACTAGATGTAGCGCCTGCCACGAACACCTTAATTATAGAGCCAGTGTGGTTTTGTTTTTCTATTTCATTTCATGTTTTGCTTCAAGCTTTTACGTTCAGTCATTTGCAATTGATGTCACTGTGATCTCTTAAGTTTGTGTCTTTTACCTGTGTCAAATGAGGATTTTTGTTAATGGATCAAGCACAAGCTGGTGTATTGAGTTTTCCATGTTTAGAGATTTAATTTGGAAATGTAAACATCATTTAAGTTAAAAAATGTGCGTTTTATGCTAGAACAGGTAACAAAGGGAAACTTTTAATATGAAAAATACTTCAAATTTTTCTTTGTCAAACACTTAATAATCAACAATTGTTTCAGAGATTTTGTTAGATGCCTAGATGTAAATGATTACTGCTATCATTTCTTCTTCAGGACTTGTTTCTGTACTGTCTATAGTGTTCATGAGGTATCTGTTTGCAGCAAATTCAAAATCCTACAGCAATTATGATTGCAAGGACAGCTGTTGCCCAAGATGACATAAGTGGAGATGGTACAACTTCTACTGTGATATTTATTGGGGAGCTGATGAAGCAATCTGAACGATACATTGATGAGGGTAGGCAATGCCCATTTTAGCTCCAGTCACTTTTTAATTCACCATTACAAACATTTTAACTATAGACAGTTTATGCCTGAGAGAAATGATTATTGAACTGTAACAAGCAATAGAAGATAGCAACTTGAGGAAAATGTGATGTTGTTGAACAATTGCATGCTTGCTTTTTTTTTTTTTCTTTCTTTGGTTGGGACATCTCCACATCAATAATCTATTTTGACTTTTCCCTCAAAAAGAAAAATCTTTTGTAACTTAGTCTCAAGCCTACTTTGGTTGATGAGATGTTTATTTCAACCATGGGCTATATTTCAGTTTGTATTTATGTTTTCCAGAGTGAAATGCATGATGGGGGCTTTTTGAAGTGAAATTTTTACATTCCAGTTGTAATATCTATGGATTGGATTTTTTTATGTTTCAGGAATGCATCCACGTGTTTTAGTTGATGGTTTTGAGATTGCAAAGAGAGCTACTCTGCAGTTTCTTGATAAATTTAAGACTCCAGTGGTAATGGGTGACGAACCTGACAAAGAGATTCTGAAAATGGTAGCAAGGACAGCACTAAGAACTAAGGTATAGCTGTGCTTTTTGTTTGTTCTTTGATACAGATTTTGCATAATTTATATAGGTTTCAAGTTAAAATTGACGACTTGTTCCCTCACTCAGCTATATGAAGCTTTGGCAGATCAGCTGACTGACATAGTTGTTAATGCGGTGAGTTTTCCTGATGATTTTGGTTGTCTTTTTAGAGAGTTCAAGCAAGGGTAAGAAAAGAAAAGAAAGGAATTTGCTAGATTGTTATTGTTCTAGCTAATTGCATTATTTAACAATTTGTCTTAAAACCATGCAGGTGCTCTGTATTCGAAAGCCTGAAGAATCAATTGATCTGTTTATGGTGGAGATCATGCACATGCGTCACAAATTTGATGTTGACACACGGCTGGTAATTCTTGTGTATTTTCAAACTGTAATTGGGCCATACCATCTCTCTCGCTCTTTCTTGCCCTCCTGAGACACAATAGGCATGTGCATGCATATTTTACTTGGAGGCATTTTACATCTCTTTTTGCTCATACTCTGACTTCTAAAGTTATGGGGAAAAGGAAAAAAGAAAGAGTCAACTTGTTATGTTGTCTAACACCACACATCAATACTAAAGTTAGCAAAAAGCATATCATTTATGAAACCAGAAGGAAAATATCATGCTGCCTGCAGCAGAATATATCACATCGGATTGAGGACTATACACAGATGAAGATGCATTTATCTAATTGAGAAAGTGAAGGAATTTGTTATCACAAGCAATGTGCTATTTGGCACTAATTTTAGTTTGTTATTGTCTATCATTATATACTTATGTGATTGTTTGGGAGCAGCCTCTATTTAAACTATATTCAACAGAGTTTATTTAAGCATTAGGTAATGCAAATCCCATGAAAGCCTCATCTTGTTTGTCACTAGTTTTGGGGCCCTTACTTTCAACAAAAGACCCAGAGTCATTGTACTTGAAATGGAATTTTGAAAGTGTATTCATCAGTGTTTGTTGGAGGCATTCACAGTGTTGAGATTTTTATTCATGAAAGTGGTGTGACCCAGTGATTATGTTCCAGTAAATTGTCAATTAGTATACACAGTATACTTCTGCAATGACATTAGACCATTTTTGCGCTTTTTAATTTCAATATTCACCTGTGTTCTTTTTCTAGGTTGAAGGTCTTGTCCTTGATCATGGTTCTAGACATCCTGATATGAAGCGACGAGCTGAGAATTGTCATATCTTGACATGCAATATTTCTTTGGAATATGAGAAAAGGTTCTTTGATATGTTTACTTCAACCAATTGTTAAATTTGATACATAAAAGTAACACATGCATTTAGCTATGGGACTTTTCTTTGCCACTGTAGAGAGTTCATGGGCATTATAAAACTAATGTCTTGTCTCCCCCAGTGAAATAAATGCGGGATTTTTTTACTCAAATGCGGAGCAGAGAGAAGCAATGGTTGCAGCTGAAAGGCGGCAGGTGGATGAAAGAGTTAAAAAGATCATTGAACTGAAGAATAAGGTTGAACTACTTAAGTAACTTCTGCTATCGTGCATTGGGTCTTATATTGGTTGATTGATTGACATGTGATTGTATGATGTATTGCTCTTACTTTGGTTTGCAGGTTTGCTCTGACAGTGACAAGAACTTTGTTGTCATTAACCAGAAGGGTATTGATCCCCTATCACTAGATCTTCTTGCACGGGCGGGGGTAAGTTCTGTGACAATGTTGGACAATTATTGCACCTTATCATTGAAAGTCTGATGAATTAATGAAGTGTAAAACATAGATTTTATGAACTTTTGTGTATTACTGTCATCTATTTGGAGTTATGATTTTCATTTGTTTCCAGATGGATTACCTCACATTTCTTTCTGATTAGTGTTTTTCTGTTACTACTATCGGTTTTTTTCCTCTTCATGGATTAAAGCACAGCCTGCTCTCTCACAATGACATTCTTGTTTATTCAACATGTTAAAAATCATGGACCTTTTCCCGGTTTTGAGTTTGTAATGCCATGACTGTTCGGTTATTTTGTCATATTCTCTAATAATTTTCTAAAAACCATCTGATGCTTCGGTTCATGAATTAGATTAGGTTTTATTTGTCATTGATGTCACTTATTTTGTTTGTATGCTGTCTACTGTGATTCTGTAATTTGGTTAGTATAAATTTTGCTGTGCTTTGTGTTTTTCACGGTATATTAACTCTGGTGCTTTATAGATTATTGCCCTTCGAAGAGCAAAGAGGAGAAACATGGAACGACTGATTTTGGCCTGTGGGGGAGAGGCTGTGAATTCTGTTAATGATTTAACTCCCAATTGCCTGGGGTGGGCTGGATTAGTTTATGAGCATATCCTTGGTGAAGAGAAATACACATTTGTTGAAAATGTAAAAAATCCTTTTTCATGTACCATCTTAATAAAAGGTATTGGATGGCCCCTTGTTTTTGCCAGTTTTTAAACAATGCTTCTATTTATTTATTTATTTATTTATCTTAATTGCTACCAAAAAACCAGTTAGTCAACAGATTGGAGGATTTGTTTCGCAGGACCAAATGACCATACAATTGCCCAAATAAAGGATGCTGTTCGAGACGGTCTTAGAGCAGTTAAAAATACCATTGAAGATGAAGCTGTCGTACTTGTGAGTACTGTGGGGAAAAATTATGTGTGACTTTGTCCACAATGTTAGTTCATTTATTCTCATGGATGTTGACATTTGTTTCTTATCTGCATTCAGGGAGCAGGTGCTTTTGAATTTGCTGCCAGAAAATACTTGGTCAATGAAGTCAAGAAAACAGTTAAAGGGGTATCACTTTCTGGACTTCTCTTTATTATTTCTGTAACACTTATGCTCCATTTATTTTAAACATTGCAATACTTGTGAACTTGGTGCAGCGTGCTCAGCTGGGTGTTGAAGCTTTTGCCAATGCTCTCCTCGTGGTACCCAAAACACTGGCTGAGAACTCCGGACTTGACACTCAAGATGAGATTGTTACTCTTACAGTACTTGTTCCTGCAACTCATTATCTATGTTTTTTAGTCTTCTTTTATTCTTTATATAAAATTTAAGGAGAGACTGATTCAAGCTTTCTTGCATACTTGCTTAGGGAGAGCATGACAGGGATAATATTGTAGGAATAAACCTTCTGACGGGAGGGCCTCTTGACCCCCAGATGGAGGGCATCTTTGACAACTACTCTGTCAAGCGCCAAATTATAAACTCAGGGTACATGAAACTTGTAATTTTATATTGTCGCTTTCTTCACAACTTATGCTATTTCTGCATGGTTTCTTCCCCCCCCCCCAATGGAAATTATCTTTAGGACATTAGATTGTTTCTTATCTTTTTTTTTTTAAACTTCCTCAGTGGATTATGCTTAAGTTTTTGCTTCTCCTTAACTTTCGCAACTGCTTATCTTGCAGGCCTGTGATTGCATCCCAATTACTATTGGTGGACGAGGTGATTCGTGCGGGCCGAAATATGAGGAAGCCAAATTAGCCCTCTAGTGTGTTTCTTTGTTTTCCTCTTTTCCTGTTTTGTTTTGTCGAGACACTTTGTCTCTCTGCACTTAAATCCTTGACGTAGGGGAGGTGGTCGAATTTGTTAGAGGAAATTATTGTTCATCAACTTGTGGAATTTTGACTAAGAAGAATCAATTAGCATTGTGTACCCGGCCATTGATATTTCTCTTTCACGAGTTTTACATGCATTAGTAGGCCACGTGTATCCTTGGATCAAGATTGCACCGTAGGGGTGAATAGAACTCAGTGGGAAACTTCCGAGTGTCTCGACAGTCAAAAGGAATTTTATGGTTTAAGACTACTGAAATAGGAGAGAAAAAAAAAAAAAAAAAAAAAAAAAAAGTTAGTTTTCAACTTCACGAATGGGATTTTGTCCTGTGCAACCCTCGTGCTTAGTTGTTACCGTGAATTGCGAGTTTTTAACTGGCTGTTGTTGATAAGCTGGATGAAGTCGAGGACTACGCCGAGTTACCTTGCCCCTTACGCCCTGGGAACGCATAGAATTGTCGCATAATGTGGTTAACGCATCGACTTTTGTGACCGGTGCTTGCGTTAAAAAATGATTTATGTTAAGCGTGTATTAGGAGGCTTCTCGCATATGGATGCTGGGAGGCTCTTGCACATCACTAAGGCATGCTATCTCTGTGGTTCATCAGTTCATTCTTTAGAGCCATCTTGGCATCCATAAGTAGAAATTAGTATCGGATATGAAGTTTGTTATTTACAACTCTATGGAAGTACCTGTGAAATTTAGAACAACATCTATTTGGACAACATTTTATCACACGAGGAAAGTTTCCATGGCTAATTTTCGTTTTTCTTTGTAGTAATAGTTCTAGTTTATGATATTAGAAATATCTTCACAGTTAAAAGTATTAAATTTGTATTTCGATGGGAGCCAGTTAATCAAAAAAATAAAAAACAATATTTCTTAGAATTAATTTCTACTCCATTTCGATTCACTACCCATCCTATTAAACAAAATTTGGCAATTATATGTAAGCGATTCACCAGGAGCATACCAAAACTCACGGGAGAAAATATTTTTTTCAGCCGTGGCACCGACGGACATGCATTTGAGGGCCCATTTGCAAAGTCAAACTTCTCCAGATTTTCTCGGATAAAACTTACAACTAGGGCATCATGCAGAATTTTCCGATGTATCTTTTGTTGTAAAGGCTGAGACTCCGAAATACATAAATATCCAAATTGCTCGCATTGAATTTTTCATTTTTACAAACTACACCTTCAAAGTCTGCTATCAACCCTTAGACCAACGCTGAAACACTTCCTCATGCGAGATGACAAACCGCAAAATTTTACAGGTTGAATAACCCAAACTGTAACTGGCAAATGCATTTGTCCAGCAGATAGAACATGTTGCTCTAAGCTTTATGCTAGTACCCTCTTTCAGCAATTTCAACGTCGGGGGTTTACGCTGGGGTGCTGAGAGAACCCTTGCCTTCTTGTTGAAGCATGTATTCCTTTTTCATTTCCTCCAATACAGCATCATTGGTGCTGCAAGAGAATATGATGATGAACAATATGAAAAGACTGTAGTAGAAGTTTCACATTGCACACCCGAGGCAATTCCCACTGAATTACAAGTAGCTATCTCCCATTCTAGCTCACTATCACTCAACAGATGCTATGAATGTAGAAAAGATCACAGTCGACAGCTATTTCACACTTGAGCTTATAAACCATCTGAGATAAAGTCCACTGGATGACAATTAGATACTTAAGTTCATAGCAAGCATGTGTTCAATGTATTCTTAGAGGGGAGACCCAAACTCTACTTACACTAAAGTTCGCTGACCTGAAGAAACTGTAAAGAGCCCTTCTGTTATTTGCAACAGACAGTTTCAACTCTAACAAGCAACTTTCTCAAAATAATCTTTAAGTCAGCAGGAAAATTAGACAACATCCTGAAAGGGATCAAGTTGAAAAACTATAGGCAACTGGTTGACCAGCATAGCACCTTTAGAAAGACCTAATAATAATCTACTTCTTTTAGTGCTCTCTAAACATGAACAGCCCGATGAAAATTCCAATAAGTACACACCATTGAATGTAAGCCCAAGCAATTTTACAAGGTTACTAAGATACAAGCCCAAAAGTGATTGAAATTGTTGCTACCACTAAAGTGCTAAATAGCTTATAAAGGAGAGTGTTATTGAGAATGTATCCTTCACAATTCAGTCCAAAAAAAAAATCTTAAATAGTAGATCCTGTCTTGCTCTTAAAAGATGATCATTATAAAAGCTCCATCTTTCCCGAACGGTCAAAGCTAAAGTAAGCTTATAAAGGACAAAGATGCAATATCTCCAAAGTTCAAACTCTCAGAAGCTCAATTTATGCAAATAGCTGCACAAGGAACCTTAATGCAAGTTAATCAAACAACAAACAAAGCGGCCATCAGCAAGCCTTCCAAATACCAGTGGATGGTCATCCTGACACTGCAGTCAAGCCCACATTACATTAGCAGGGATGAATAGAAAACACAAAAGTGAACCCCATAAGTCTCTCCCTCACAACGATGAAGCCAACAAAACTCTGTCCTAATCCATCCAACACTGGAGTAGACTCCACAACACACTTATCACAATATATACTTCACTAAGCACATTTATAGGTCAGCGCACGGAAGTTTTCAATCATTGGATTGGTTTGCGTTATGGACCACCGTGTCTAAATATTTTCCAATCCAAAAACGAGAACAAAATTTTCCCCTTTTTTTAAAAAATGAAATAACGAAAAACCCACTTGATAAAACCCAGATGCCAACTTTATCAAACAAATCCGCCGAAAAATAATTTTTTTTTAAAAAAAAAAAGGAAAAAGCAGCAAAACAAGCAAATGGGCATGTGAAAGTAAGAATTTATTAAAATAACTTACAACTGATGAAGGCATTCATTCAATTCCTTAGCCTGTTTCCGGCACTGCCAAACAACGGTAATGGTTCTTCCGGACGCACATTGCGCGTACTTTGAAGTGTATTGGTCGCATTCTTTTAGTGCCTTTTGCTTCATTTTGCTCCTCAGAGCTTAAAGTTCCACCCAAAAATAAAAAATTAAAAAACGCATTAATTTCATCTCAAGCTTCCACTCAAAATGATCCAAACGAATACGAATAGAAAACCCAAACTCAACATTTGTTTTCATTTTCTTTATATTCGTTAAAAATAGAACAGAAAATTATCCCTTTTTCTTTTTTTTGGTTGATCGGAATTATCCATATTCATTTAAACAACAAAAAAAAAAAAAGAAAAGAGGAGGAATAAGGAAAAAAAAAAATCCATAAACTAAGGGCTAAAAATTTAACGAGGCAATAGCAGAATGTAAGACCTTCTTCAACTTTCTTCTTCACGTGATTCTCACGTGCTTCCTCTATGTATCCCATTTTCAACGCCTCCTCAGCACACAAACACACACAACTTGTATCTCTTTCTCTCTCTCGCAACCAGAAGAAGAAGACGATGAAAGCAAGGACGCAGAACAGCATTCAACAACGGCGCCCACGGGCTCTGGATTTGACGGCTGGTTTCAACTAATGGGACCGTATAGTTATATTGTCAATGGATTTGGGCTTTGGTCACTCGCACCCCAAAGCCCAACCCATCAATCCTATTGATTAGAATTTAAAATATTATGTGACAAAAAAATGAAAAGGAGTTTAAAATATCTGTATATCGCTTACGTGCTTGTCAGTCTAGAATTTTCTCTTTTCTTTTTTAGCACAATCGAATTTTCCTTGTTAAATTATCAAATTTAAAGACTACATTTTATGAGAATTATGAGTTAATACTTCTTATATTCATTAAGTTTTTTTATCATAATATAAAATTAATATTATAAGTTATAATAATATTAATTATGCAAGTAAAATATTTTTTTATAAAAATTTAAAAATTATAAGAATGATTTTTTTAATAGTAGTTATAAAAAAATTTAATTACATAAAAAATATTTTTTTTTATATACTTAAATTAAAATTTTAAAAAATTTTAAAAAATTAAGATTTAAATATTAATTATTTAATTTTAATCATAATGTAAAAATTTTATTTTTATAAAAAAATTAATTAATTAATTATTATAAAATATAATTTTTATATTTTTTATAAAAATAAAATTTAAAATAATAATTTAATTAATAATTTAATATATTTTTATTATAATTTAAATTTAAATCATTGTATTTATATTTATTTTAATAAAAATATATATTTTAATTAATAAATATAATAATAAATATATTTATAACATATTTTTTATAATATTAAATAAATAAATAAAAACAACGTAGAGCAACCACTCGGCAATTTCCTCAACTCCCAAGTGACGATCAAGAAGTCCAGGGTGCTTGGCGCTGCGTTGACGGTCAACGCCAGCGTGTCTGCTGCGGCGGATGCATGGGAGTCTCCGCCATCCAACGCTTGTCAGCTCCTCATTGGAAGTCTTTTTACCATCTCTCTCTCTCTCTCTCTCTCTCTCTCTCTCTCTCGCTCGTCCTTTCTCTTTTTGTCTCTCTTTTTAAACCCCGTTCTTCCACGATCATTCATTTCTACGTTTCACGCATTTCCTCCTTCACTTCGAAAAACTACGGATACTTTCTTCGATTGATCCTTATTAAGTGAGCTTGTCAATTATTTTCTCTGTAAATTATACTTTTTTTTATCGTTTCTTAGCGCTTTTTTTTTTTTATTAAATAGATTGCATTGGATCTGTGGTTATCTGATTATTTTGCTGGATTCTTTATCTTTATTTTCTTTTTATTTGTTTTAGATTGTGCGCTTAAGATCCACGAGTGCTTTGCCTTTTAGTTGCGAATCGTACGCCATTTGTTTGAGGGTGTTCTTTTGATCCGTTGATTTGAAAGATTAGTTTACATATATATATATATATATATATATATAGCATTTGCGGGTTGTTTGGGTGCCGAGAAAATGGGAGAAGTCAAAATGAATTGATTTTTCGCTTTGAGTGTTGGTGGATTTGGTTTCTCGATGGCTGCTTTGGATCAGATACGGGCTTAAATTTTGATGTTTTGTCTGCTTGATTGACGAGAGGTTGTGATGTTTTCCCACCATTTGTCTTCTGAGAAATTTTTAAACAAACTAGATCCGGTCGACATATGTTTCATGATGCTAGTGAACATAGCTGGAAGTTTAGTTTTCTTTTTTTTATTCTCCAGAGCCTTTTTGGAGCTGGAGAATATTGCTGGTGTCTGGCCGCTTGGAGAGATGTATTTGATACTCCAATGATTCGTATCTTTTAAGTGACTATTCATGTTGATTATATCTTGCAATTCCTTGGTCTGCTTAGTGTGTCTTTTTGGAAATGTGTTGCAGGGGTTGCATTTTAGTTTGATATAGCAAGGATGTCTCCAACTGAATCATCTCGTGAGGAAAATGTCTACATGGCCAAGCTGGCCGAACAGGCAGAACGTTATGAGGAAATGGTTGAGTTTATGGAGAAAGTTGCAAAAACAGTAGACGTTGAGGAACTGACTGTTGAGGAAAGAAACCTCCTCTCTGTGGCATACAAGAATGTTATTGGAGCCAGGAGAACTTCATGGAGGATCATCTCGTCCATTGAGCACAAAGAAGAAAGCAGGGGCAATGAGGATCATGTCGCAGTCATCAAGGAGTACCGGAGCAAGATTGAAGCTGAGCTGAGCAAAATTTGTGATGGAATATTGAAACTTATCGAGTCTCATCTCGTTCCCTCTGCTTCATCTGCGGAGTCAAAGGTATTCTATCTTAAGATGAAAGGTGATTACCACAGGTATCTTGCAGAATTTAAGACTGGAGCTGAGAGAAAGGAAGCTGCTGAGAACACTTTACTGGCTTATAAGTCGGCTCAGGTGAGTGATTGAATGTTCTGTAGCCACAATGATTATTGTTATTGTTATTGTTATTGTTATTGTTATTGGTTATTTTCTCTGCTACCTTGTGTTTTATGTATGTGGAATTTTTTGTCTTAAGTTCTGTTCGTTCACTTTTTGCATAGGATATTGCTCTTGCTGAATTGGCTCCTACTCACCCCATAAGACTGGGACTTGCACTTAACTTCTCAGTCTTCTACTATGAGATCCTCAGCTCACCTGATCGTGCATGTAATCTTGCAAAGCAGGTATGCAGTGTCCTCAGCTTAGTTTCGTATGGAGTGTCAACTAGCCCCTATTTTTCATAATTTTAGGGAAAAGTTGTGAGAACATGTGTTTGTGTGTGGAAATAAACCATGTTGAGATTTCTTTTCTAGTATATGAGTTTTTTTTTGGTTCTCCTGAATGCTACAGATAAATGATTGTGCCTAAATTTGGTATTACCAACTGGTTATCTGTTGTCTCTAATCTTGAACTGGGATTATTTAAAAACTCTTCCAGATCTTTTTGAAAAATAATCTGGTCCATCCATTGAATATTGTTGGAATGCATGGCAATCATGGATCCTTTGTCAGCTTACTTGGCTCCAAATTCAACATAATCGTTAATGTACCACTCATTCTGTTGTTGGGCAGGCCTTTGATGAAGCCATTTCTGAGCTCGATACATTGGGTGAGGAATCATACAAGGACAGTACATTAATCATGCAACTCCTGCGTGATAACCTGACGCTCTGGACTTCTGATAACCAGGTCTCTCTCGATGTGCCTCTCACTCCCCTCTCTGGGTTACATTGCCATTTTTGAGTCTTTCCTTTCTAAAGGTTTTTTTTTTCTAATTTCTTTTTGGTTGTTGCTGGCCGTGCTCAATGTATCACATGTTTGATTTCAGGACGAAGCTGGGGATGAGATCAAGGAGTCATCAAAACGCGAATCCAGTGAGGGACAACAACAGCAGTAATGAGTTGAATTCATAGGATGCTTTTTCTCTGTACTACTATCTTGTGACTTCAACATAGATTCCATGTGGATTGTTGTAGGGGCATTTCGAATTGCATTTGGTAAATGAGTACCTCGGAAGTTGGAAAGTCTGCTTTTGATGTTTAGAATCTGCTTTCTTCTTAATTGCTCTGCTATGTGATAGTATTGAACTAGAGTTTTATCTGTTTGCACCAAATTTCACACCGCTGCTGAGAAAGAGTTTGGTGTTGTTTTTGGTTCTTAGCTCTGCAATGCTTTGAGCTCTATGATTCGCTAGAAAAGCAAAAGCTTTGGTAACAGTCTTTGCCATGCTATGGGAATCATTCCCACATAATTTGCAATCTGTGTCTGTTTTTGTAAGATGGAATCAGGGTTAGAAAGTGAATAATAAAATCGTCTGTGCTAGGTTGTGAATAAGTTTTAATTCAAGATGCTTCTTTATTTCATATCTACATTCAAATGTGAATTTTAAAGATATTTGAGAAGTTTGTTGGTTATTTTCATAAAATTCCAGTCTTTAGTCGTTATTAAGTCAAATAGGAGGTCCAGTCGAGAGCTCAAAACAAGACTGAAAATGGCGAACGCTACGAGCGATTTGCAAGGGTCAACATGTTGGCTAACAAAGTCAAACTTCTTCATCTTTGCCAGTTCCTGGAGACGTAGATCATCCAATCGCAATGTCGCGTGAAAATGCCATAAACTATGCCGGTGAAAACTGCCCCGTAATGTATCCTATAGAAACTCGAAAGCAAACCTCATTACCAAGGAAACGATTAAACTTCATTATTAAAGTTGCTCAATATGAAGCTAAGTGCAGTTACGACTGCTGCCGCATGAAAATACGCCCGGAGACTTTCTTTGCTATTCACATCTCTATTCTAAATTTGTAAATGAGCCAAGCCGAATTTTTATTCCTACGCCAATTTTTTTTAAAAAAAAAAAAAAAAAAAAAAAAACTACATGGTAAAACCTTATTTACAGATCGGCAAAGATATTCTAGTTTAGATAGACTTCTGCCTCCTATCAAACTACAGTGTAGACTTGCAAAAGTAACTTTCTCAACGAGGAATTGCGCCATGATTAAGAGATTTGCAAGTCTTAATTTGTATCCCAAAATCAATCCATTTATTAATTGAGAGAGACTTTTGAGTTTTGTCTGTTAAAGAATTCTTACTTTTTAATGTACTCTTATTGGTTTTGATTTTGGAAACCTTGGAGAACTGGAATTCCTACGACAAAGAAAAAAATAATACAACAAGAATTCTAATTTTTGGATAACTATTTCTGGCCAATCATTGGTCTTGTATCCGGATTGTGCAGACTTCAGTTTCTAGGCGGATAAAGACTAATTATTCGAAACCACTATAAATAGACTCGCTAGCCAAGCTTGGCTTCTCATCGTGACTAATTAATCTTCCATAAAGCTCTAGTCTATTATCTTCTTCTTTCAATTGTTATTGCTTGGTCCAGTGTAATTGGTTTTAGTAGACATGGCTCCTGCTCTTGTTGTTGGTGGCGGCGAGGCAAAGAACTACCCCGGAAAGCTCACACCCTATGTGGTGTGTACTTGCCTTGTTGCAGCCATGGGAGGCTTGATTTTTGGTTACGATATTGGTATCTCTGGTAAGCACCCACTGATCAACTATTCACCATGCTTTTGATTTGTTTTAAGTTTTGTTTGCTTAATCTAATTATCTCTGTGAAACTATAATGATTTTTTGTTTTTATGGTGAAACTAACGGGGTTTTGAATTCAATTGTGTAGGTGGTGTCACTTCCATGCCTGCCTTCTTGAACAAGTTTTTCCCGGCGGTTTATCACAGGGAACAATCAGACGCGGACACCAACCAGTATTGCACGTTCAATGATGTACGGTTAACCATGTTCACGTCTTCCCTGTACTTGGCTGCCTTGGTTGCATCCTTCGTTGCATCGTACGTGACCAGGAACTTGGGTCGAAAGAGGTCCATGTTCCTTGGTGGGTTGATATTCTTTATCGGAGCAGGCTTGAACGCAGGAGCTATAGGCATCTGGATGCTTATTTTGGGCCGACTTCTTCTTGGTATCGGCGTTGGTTTTACCATTCAGGTTCGGCCTCTGTTTTCATGGATGCAAATCTTAATACATGGGGATCTTAATATTATAATAACCCGTATATAATTGCATGTATAAACACATGCATGCATACAATCACGATGAAACAAAAAAAAGCATGCAAAAACGCTTAAGTCAGCCGTAGATTTATATAATTTTTTTTTTTCAATCTGATCATAATAATGCAGATTATTATTCCTAAATTAATTAGATAATTGTGATTATCAATATGTTTAATTGCATAGCCATGCCAACTTCGGGCAACAAATTCCAGTAATATAAATTATTATTGAATTGGCAACTAGTTGGTTTTAAAGCATTTGTTGCCTAATGCCTCAATCTTGAAAGAAAAATTTTGTAGAATTTGGCCGCATGTTGTGTGTAAACGTATAATATCATATTGCTAACTCTTCGCTACCCCTTCGAATAGGCTAGCTTGCCGGTCTTTGTATATTTTTACTTTATTTGGCATCCCCGTACTAGCTTTTAATGAATTAATTAATTGTATCTATGCAGTTTTGGGTGGTTTTCTGAGCAATAATTTTAGATGTTAATTAACGTGTGGGTGATTAAGCAACTAATTACATTGGAGAAATTGAATTGCAGTCTGTACCTCTGTATGTCTCCGAGATGGCTCCATACAAGCACCGTGGTAAACTCAACGTGGTGTTCCAGCTAAGCATCACCTTAGGAATTCTACTTGCTAATATCGTCAACTACGTTACATCTAAAACACTTGGGAACAATGCATGGCGTGTGAGCTTAGGTGGGGCGTGCGTCCCCGCCGCCTTCATCTTCTTATCAGCCTTGATTCTCCCCAATTCACCAAATTCCATGCTGGAGAAGGGGGAGAGCAAGAAAGCCAAAGCTATGCTCCAGAAGATTCGGGGACTCGGCGAGAAGGAAGTCGAGGCTGAGTTCCGAGACTTGGTGGCAGCGAGCGAGGCCTCCAAGAACGTGCAACATCCTTGGAGGAATCTGATTCAGCGGCAATACAGGCCCCAGCTGACAATGTCGATTTGCATTCCATCTCTCCAGCAACTCACTGGGATAAACGTGGTCATGTTCTATGCCCCTGTCCTCTTCAGGAGCATTGGCTTCGAAAACGATGCCTCCCTTATATCTGCAGTCATTACTGGCGGTGTTAACGTGGCTGCGACCTTTGTCTCAATTGCTACTGTCGACAAGTTTGGCAGAAGGTTTTTGTTTCTCCAAGGTGGTGTCCAGATGTTAATATTTCAGGTAACATATATAACTAGTTAAAATCAATCTACCTAAAGCCCTCTACTATTTGGTTACCCTGCCTCGTATCGAATCTAAGTACATTAATTGATGTTCGTTCCGCATGTGTGTTTTGCAGTCTTTGTTGGCAGGTCTAATTGGATGGAAATTTGGGCTGTCCGGACAAGTGACTAACCTGCCAATGTGGTACGCAATTCTGGTGGTGACATTCATCTGCATCTACGTTGCTGCCTTTGCCTGGTCGTGGGGGCCCTTGGGGTGGCTAGTGCCTAGCGAGATATTCCCACTTGAAATCCGGTCCGCCGCGCAAAGTATCACCGTGTCAATGAACATGCTCTTCACGTTCGTGATTGCCCAGTTTTTCCTCCAAATGCTTTGCAGCATGAAGTTTGGACTGTTCATCTTCTTTGCCGCCTGGGTGGTCTTCATGACACACTACATCTACTTCCTCTTGCCCGAGACAAAGGGGATCCCAATCGAGGAGATGTCCAGAGTCTGGAGGGATCACCCGTTCTGGAGGAATTTCGTGTCTCGAGATGCTCCCAACACCCCGCAACATTCGGAGATGGTTTAGATTCAGTCGTCTAGATTCCTTTCTTTCAATTTCGCGCCTTCGAAGATATTTTATTAGTTCTTTTAATATTCAATAATACATGTGCGTACGTAGACGCAATTTATTGCGTTATAATAATTTCTTAGTATAACGCATTAAAAATAATAATACACATATTTATTGACTTTCATTTGACGCTTTCATGAGAATAGCTTTTCTTTGCACGTCCAAAAAATCTTGTATTGTATTGTATTTTTTTTTTTTTTTTCCTTTACTTAAAATATGAAAAATATTTTGTAGGAAAATAATAACAAAACAATTTACTTTTCTTCACACTTCTTTCTATTTATATTTCCTTTTCTCTAACAACGTAACAAAACAAATCACAAACATATTCATCCATACTCGTGACCATATCAAAGTATTAAGTGAACTCAGTTGGCATAAATTGACTTATCAAGTTGCTGAGTTGACCATAAAACAACTGACTCCTGCTAAATTATCTAAGATAACAACATCAAATGTTAACAATGCAACAAATTCAAATGACACGATAGGCTGCAAGTCCTTCGCAAACCACAACTGAATAATAAGATTTATTATTTGTAAGACTTATTTACACATATAATTTTTTTTTCTTTATAAAAAAAATTATTACATTATACAACTGCAATAATAAGTTATCGTGCGAAAGGTGAATAAAAAAAAAAAAAACGAGAGAGAGAGAGCAGCCAAAAATTATATAAAATCGAAAAAAACCTGAACTCACTTAAATTTACAAGATGTCGTGCCTTAATTCGAGGTGCCAAAAAACAGAAAAAGAAATAACCCTAGAAAGTTGAGAGTGGCGCCCCAACATGAAAATCCCCTAAAATCCAAAAACAAGGAAATTCATTTCTTGCCCCCTCTCCCCCCCCCCCCCCCAAAAAAAAAAAATGAATTCATCTCTTTCATCTCCCGCCAAGATAGATGAGTCAAAATTTTTGAAACAATAGAATATATTATCTCGCATTTCTTTGCCCTCTCAAACGATTTAAGAAAGATAAAAAATAGAGCATTTCTTGAATTTCTTTCTTAGATCTGACAAGTTTTCTTTACAAATCTGATTAGGGTCTTTGGTTTTTGTCTGAAAATAACCGCGAGGAACAGTGACATTCATGGCTGTTACTTCGGAAAGTACTGCTTTTGAAGGCGAGGTATCTGCTCAGAAGGAGAAGGGTCGGTCCAAATGCCCCGGTGTGCGCGTACTTAACGGAAGAATCTATGATTCCCAGAACGGGAAAACTTGTCACCAAGTAATTCTTTGGATCAAATCTTAAATACCCATTTCTTGATTTTCTGTTTGGTTGGCTAGATGGTGCGTGAAAATTGTAATATATTCTTACTAAGTAATCTTTTGAACGATTGCTTGAAAACCCTTTTCTCGAGTTTCCATTTGGTTCAGCAAAAAGTGCAAGAAAATGTAAGATAACGGGAAAACTTGTCAAGAATTAAATGTTTTGAAGAAATTTCAAGATATCCAATTCTTTATTCTCCGTTTGGTTGACCAGAAAATGCAAACAAATAAAGTAAAATAAAAATATCGCATTTTTCAGTGGTTCTACATTTGTATTGTATTGTTTTTTTTTGGGGGGGGGGGGTTGGGGGGTGGTGTCTGATATGGTTGTTTTGCATGGGAAACATTTCCACATAACTTAGATCTCTTGTAGTTTAAGTGTTTTGTCTTGTTACCTAATATGCTCGGGGTTGTTCTTTAATTCCATTCGGTTGATAAGAAATTTAGGGAACATGAAATAAATTAGAATACCGGACTTGATTTTGTCCTTTTTTTTGCTAGTTGTTGATTATTCTGTTGAAAACGAGACATGCATTAGGAGTTACATTTAATAATCTTATTCAATCCTAGTGAATTTGTCGGCTTCGGTGCTATTAATCTTAGCTATTTTAAGATTAGGGATTGGAAAGATAGTTTTTTTAAAAAGTATTTTATTTATTGTTTTGTTGTTATGTTTGTTTTTGGTTCTTTTTTGCTTGGATTCTTAATCATTGGCATTAATTGTTCCAGTGCCGACAAAAAACAAGAGATTTTGTGGCTATTTGCAATAATCAGAAAGTGAACAAGCAATGTACCATTAGTTACTGCCATAAGTGCCTACTGAACAGGTTAGCCTCGGTGATGTACTTAATGTAATTGCATGTGTAGAACATTTGGTAACACAAGTGGTTTGATAATGAACTAGATATGGAGAAAAAGTAGAAGAGGTAGCATTATTGGATGATTGGAAATGTCCCAAGTGTAGAGGCATTTGCAATTGCAGCTTCTGCATGTAAGTTAATGATACTTGAATCTTTACGTAATCATTTGCATGGCCAGTGTTCTCTGTGAATGTCACAAAATAATGTGTATACAGGAAGAAAAGAGGTTGTAAGCCGACTGGTATAATGGTGCGCACAGCCAAGAAAAATGGGTTTTCCTCTGTGTCAGAGCTGCTGAGCATTAAAGGTCCTGACAGTTTGAATCATGATAAGGATGTAGAATGCGGGGATGCTTCACCAACGAAGCCAGCAGTTACAGCAAATGTTTCACCAAGGAAACCAGGGAAGGAAAATCTGTTTGATGGAAACATCAACTTGGATTTCCCTGCTACTGATTTAGCACCAATTCCAGATGTTAAAGAATCTAAGAAAACAAAAAGAGGATCAAAGGAAGCTATTAGTGGCAATGTTTATGATGAGGTGAGTTTAAAAGAGAATTCTTTGAAGAAGTGTAAAACTACATATGGTGTTTCCAATAATCAACTGGAGACAAATGGAAAGGAAGATGCTGCTTTGGCTGGAAGGAATATTTCAGAGAGAGAAATAATGATCAATGGAAGGGCTAAAGTTGCTAGCGCTGTCCATGATGATAAAGCACCTATAGAGTCTGGAATTTTGAATCATGCAAACTTGAAGCATGGGGAAGAATTAACTTGTATTGAAAATAGCCCTGAAACCAAGATTGTCTTAGCTATAAAGTCGTGCACAAGTAGCCAGGGTCCTCCAGAGCTTCAGAACAAACAAATTGAGCCTGAAGTTGAATTGCCTCTAGGAACTTGCTTAACAATTGTGGCAGGCATTGAGTTGCCTGCTGAAGACGTTGGGCATGCATTACAGTTCTTGGAATTCTGTACTTGTTTTGGGAAGGTAAGAGTAAACCTGGTTATATTAGTTTCAATCATGGCTTTTTTGGCATATTATTATAGTAGATTGGGAAGTCATGTTCCTTAGTTGATACATGCTATTTGGTGTCTATCATATTATTTCTTTTTGTCAGTGAGATGCAGACTATATAATTCCAATTATCATAAAATTGTGTTTCATTCAGTTGGAACGTATATTTTTGCTTCATCATTGTATGCTTTTTTTTTTTTGTTTTTTTGTCTGTTGGGTATCAATTTCTGAAAGTTCATAGGGCTCAAGTTATTTACATTGATGCGCAATGTTTGCACTTTCATCCCTCAAGCAAAGATCAATATGTTGTGTTCTTTTTATCTTTCTTTTCTTCTGTGGTGCTATTAGGTTCTTGATTTGAAGAAAGGACAACCCGAAGCCATACTTAGGGAAATAATAAGTGGCAGAAAAGGGCGTCGGTCACAATATTCTTTGGTGGCACACATTCATATCCTATTATTGTCGTTGGTACACCGAGACCTTGGAGAAGAGTATAATTTTCTTCCCCATTGAATTTATTCTTAAAATTTTTGCGATTGACAGTAATAATTTACTGCTGTCTTGTGCAGGCCTCCAACATTAAGTCCAACAAAGGGCCAAAAATCATGGCTGCAAGCTCTTGGGGAATGTGTTTCTAAATGTCAATTCATATCAAATGAATTCCCCTCTGATTGTTTTGATGGAGGAAATGAACAATATGATGGGTTAAATACCTTGAAGAAGCTCAAACTGCTGAATTTTCTGTGTGATGAAACTCTTAATACAACGTAAGTAGTAAGGACAAATAGTGGAGTTTATTCTTTCTGTTGCTTAATGTCTTTCCTTGTTAGATTAGTCTGTATATAGAATCTGATCTGATCTTTTGTGTTTGTCATTTTTAATATATTTCGTAGTGACCTAAGGGCTTGGATTGATGAACAGAAGTCCACATTTCGTGAGGAAAAGAAAGAAGCCAAAGAAAAGCTTCTTGCAGCAAAAAATAAGGTAGCACAATAAATTTTTAATGCATATTTTGACATCAAAAAGATGCCATTGAATTGACCTCTTTGTAAAAAAATGGTATTTCCTTTGTGTTGTTTGTCCAGGAAAAACAGTTGAAAGAGAAGATTCAGGATGAGGTGGCCAAAGCTATTATTGCAAAAGCTGCTACTCCATCATCTGTATCTGAACATGAAGCAATAGTTTCACGGGTAAAAAGTGAAGCTGCTCAAGCTCATTCTGAAATGCTGGTGGCCATGGGAATTGTATCCAAGAGTAAGTTTTGATTTGCAATTTTTAAAGTTGATATAGTGTTCCTGATACCTAAATTAGCTGGGGCAGGTTAATTGCTACTGGGCCTTTAGGACAGTTACCACGTCATAAAGGAAATGTTAAACAGAATATTGAACATTTTGCTTGGAAACCCTCATTTAAGATGGTTGCTGGCTGTGTTGCCTGCAGCTAGTAATTAAGTCTTTCCACTTTATGTACAAATATTGTTTATAAATATATAACGCTCATTAATATCTGTGTCTAACTTTATTTCATGCCATGATTATAGAGATTCAAAGATCTGATGCAGTTAGAACAGATCCTATGCTGCTGGATGTTAATGGACGAGTCTTTTGGAGATTAAAAAGCTATGATGGTCAATCTGATATCTTACTTCAAGGTTAGTTTACCATTTTTTATTTTTGCATTGGTGTAAATGTTCCAGTGTATGACTATATGTTATCATCATTTAATTTTTCTTGGACAGATGTTGGGACCTGGGATTCAGATGCATTCCATGAGAAATGGATTGTTTTTCATACCGATGAACAAAAGAGAGGAATTGACAAGTATTTGTCTTCCTTAAGGTAGGTTTGTTACAATTATAATGTACCCTTACTGTTGACCAACTATATAATTTGGTGGCCTTTTCATATTTTACAAAATATACTGAACTATTTAAGAAACTTAATTAAACAGGAAACCCTCTCTATATCTTCACATTTTTCTCAAATTGGTGGCTTCCCCATTATGTCCTGTTAACCCCAGCAGTATTATGCCTGTGCATATTTTTCACCTAAGCCTAAAAGGTCTAGGTTTTTTCACGATAAAGAAAGTTTTTTGTGTTAGGTTTCATGTTACTAAATCAAGATAATCAAATTCTTATGCCATAATGCCACCTGCTCAAGTGCACTCTAATCTTGACCATTTGATAATTCCTGCATAACTTAGGAAACCATTCTGTGAACCCCTCAAAAATACATCTCAACCTTCTCGGAAATACACAAAAAAGATATATTTTCATGTGCCAAACTGCCATGACGTGCTGCTTTTCCTATTTGGTGGTAATGTGGTATTTTAATTTCTAATTTTTGACATCCGATCTCAGGGTGAAAAGGTTTAGGGCTAAAAGGGTTGCTGGAACAAGCTCCTAGCTATTGCGAATGATTGAGAGGTAAGAAGCCATTGCTTTTACAGGAATTTGAATGATGGGTGAGCTTTTTTTCTCTCTTTTTTTTTTTTTTTTCGTTGAAATGAGCCAACGATGCATTCGTTGCATTACCATAGCAATGGCACATTAAATTTCTTGAAACCCCATGTTTTTTGTTCTGGTAATTGGTATGCATTGATAAGCAAGACATGTCATTTGTTGCACTTAAGAGAAAGCCTAACTGCTCCATTGTCTGCGTTCTCATGCATTACATTTGGAGTGGCCCTAACTAAAATCTGTGTATCATGCAGCCTAAACTTCAACTTCGAATTTGTTCTGTTTTCTCATGGATTGAAACAGATCAAGGAGGATACCGGGAGGCGTTAAGCTGCATGGTTGATGAAGGTGGCATCCAGTGATTTGGTCCATTTGCCAACCCAGTTATAAGTATTAGCACACATATTTTGTCAGACATTTTCTTTGTTGTACCCTTCAGAGATTGGTGAATCTTCACCTTTTCCGGAGCATCCTGTTGTTGTCCTTTGTCATTGGTGTTGTATATGAGGAATCTTCAAAACCCATTTGCCCGGTACACCTATAAATACTGATCCAGGGATATTCATATACACAACAGTTCGGTTCTTCGCTTGGAAATTTGTTGCTGCAATAAACTACTTGCAGTAGAATTTTGAGACATGGGACGGAGGATATTTTTGGAATTCCATTCGGACATTTTATTTTGATAAAAAAAAAAAAATTGGTTTCCCCCTTTTCACGATCTCTTTAATAAAATTAAAATAATATACTGAAAAATAATTTTCGAAATGGTAAAGAAAATGGAAAGTGCCACGTATTCAAAGTTTTGGCGGTTGAGCCATCGTTGAATCGTAACCTCTTGTTTCCCTCTCTGTAATCCAAAAGGTGTACAGAGATAATTCTCTGTTTCTTTTAGAGCTTTGAAGTAGAGCGAGTCATGCAGGCGATAACAGTGCCGGCAACGGCAACGGCGACCATCTGCAAATATCAAAGAAGCTCCGGTAGCAACGACGTCTACCATGGCCAATTGTGGGCGTTTTCACGCTATCACAAAGGTTGCTGCTTCCTCTCCGTACATCCCTACTCATCGCCTACATCTCCGTCGGCGACACGGAGATTGAGTCCAAACCGGCAGCATAATCAGATGCTCATGTTCGTAACCAAAGCCATTGATTCCACTCAGCCTACTACTTCCTCCGACAAAGCTATTGCTATCGACGACGGATTCTCTCTCGCTAAGGTACCCGTTTTTTTTCTACTGTAGGTTTTTCGTTTTTCTATTGGAATAATTTAGCTTGCGCGCTCACTTTTGTTTTTATTTTTATTTTTATTCAGTTATTATTAATTCATGAAAAATAGGTCAAAATGTGATTATTTATAACTCAATTGCATTAGTCGTGTATCTATTGACCATTGAAGAATGAAATTTTGGTGTCGTCGTTTGTTTTGCAGGTCTCGTTTGGTATCATTGGATTGGGTGTTGGAATTTCGCTGCTTTCGTGAGCATGTTCATCGTTTAGTGGTTGCTTGTTACTTTACTGTGGTAGTGATTGTTATAGATTTGTGCACCATCTGCAGGTATGGATTTGGGGCATACTTTAACATTCTCCCCGGTTCTGAATGGTCAGCATTAATGCTGACCTATGGCTTCCCTCTTGCCATTATTGGTATGGCTCTCAAGGTGAAGTTTTCCTTCCACGAGATGCTGTTTACATGGTTATTTCCTAACTTGTGTAATAAGCATACCTTCCTCTGTTTGAGTACTTCGTCCCCCCTTATATTTGAGGTGAATGGGTTTACCAGCCGCATTGAACTCTGTGTGTGTGATCATATGCACTGATGGGAAATGCCACTCACTTTTTCATATAGACGGTTTTGCCTGACTTGAAGGTTCCAGATATCCGTGCCACCAAATTTCTGTCTATTCACAACTTTATTTGAACTCGTGTAGGCATAGATAGCAGACTCCTAAGTTAGTAGCAAAATATGATGTCCAAATTAGTGAGTTTAACAAAAAGAGGTAGGATAAATTTTCATTTTTTAATCAATCAATTCATCATTTGGGAGAATATGGTATAAACATCTATTTATGTCATGGATCTTCCACAAACCATCATATATGAAGGAGTTAATTTTCTTCCTTTTCTACTGCTAGTTCAGTTAGCATTAGGAAATCAAACCTGGTAATTTGGGCTGCTTATAGTGTATTTAATCTGAGAGGTAACTGTTATCTTTGTTGCTCTCCTTCAAGTTGGGTTTTGGTCTGAATAGATGATAATACAGTTTTGGAATGGAAAAGTATTCTTTTGTTGAAAACATAGGAGTTATAATGTTTGCTGTATATGGTTCTGGCAATGAAGGTGTGCTCACTTCCTTTTAACTGGCATGCAGTATGCAGAACTAATGCCGGTGCCATGCCTGACGTATTCCAATGCTCAAACTCTAAGAGAAACGTGTGCCACTCCAATCCTTAAACAGGTATGTATACTGATAACTTTCTTTTTTTGGTAGGAGAATGATGAACCTCATTGATACCTGATAACAGATTAGTGTATGAAATGACTTCCTATAACTTCTCGTAGGTCAGGAATGATGTTACAAGATATCGATATGGAGATGAGCAACATTTGGATGAGGCATTGAAACGAATTTTTCAGTATGGTCAGGTATGTTATGTACATATAAATGTCACCTGGTCTTGTTTCTTGGATTGGCTGTGATGTCAAGAAAATAGAACTAATCCGATTACTGGGGTCAAGAATGAAATTTTTCATTGTTTGTAGGCTTATGTGGAAAATAAATAAATAAATAAATAAATAACATGCTGCATACCTTGTGTGTGAATTTGCAAAATAAGTGATGAGAATACTAACGATACTCCCTGCTTCCACAACAACCAACAAGATATAAAATTAAGTTCTCTATTTCAGTGTTTGAAGCTTCTTGTATGCAAATTAGCAAAATTGGAGCAACTATTATAAATTTGAGAGATGTCAGATTCGACAAAACATCCCCTTAGTGACAGTTAGGGCATGCACAGATGTCAAGAAATTGCTATATCAAATTGGTTAGTTTTGTTTGTCATTAGTTGCTTCAAAACACATGCCCTATAATTTTTACTAACTTTTTTTTTTAAGATCTTATTGCTTTAAAGAACTTACAATTATGGAAAATGTGTCCTTGTCTTTATTTGGTGCTTTAGACAGAATCATTGAAGATTCTTTATCATTGCTTTGTTTTTAATACAAAATTTCTCTGCCTTGCATTTCAGGGTGGAGGAATTCCACGGAGGAGTGCACCAGTTCTACAAATGATCCGTGAAGAAGTAGGTTTCTCTTTTTTTTTTTTCAGCTTAATTTAAAATTATAACTTTTTATCATTTTCCAGATCTATGAAAAAGGAAAAGAATGTAGTTTCCTGCCAACTTCTCAGTTCATTATTACAATGATTTGTGTCTTGTTTGCCAGAAGATGGTGACCATTTTGATTCCTGAATTATGGACACCTTCCATTATTTAAGCAAGTTCAGCATTAGATAGCTCAGGGTCTTGAAAATTCGACATGTACTTCATGCTTTTCGTGTTTGTTTCTGATTGTCAAAATGCTGTAATTATTAGATGCAACCGCTAAGATCCAAGCGTCTCCACCTTAGATCATTTAGGATGAAATTCTCTCCCCTTCTCTTGCCAGGTGTTTCTAAGCTAGTGAAATAATCTGGATAGAACCCTGCCTTCCGAAAGAAGTTTCTGGTCAAGCTTTGAATTACTGATATTCTATGGTAATCTTTTGTTCCTCACGTTGTTGCAATGTCCTAGGTCACAGAGGATGGTAAATACTGTCTAGTCCTTCTATTTGAGGCAAAAGCTTTGCAGTTGTCAGATTTTGAACAAAGACAGGTAAATGACTCCATAAGCTTGCAGAAATACACTTTGTGTAATATTTGTAAACAGTCTACTACTTTATTTAGAGCCTGAAAATAGGCTTTGGGAATTATAAAGAGTGACTAGATACTGATTTTTTTCAAACTAATGATTTAGGCAAAATTTGCTTCATTCTTTGGGCCAGACATCACCGCTGAAGTTGGTAAGCTTTGCCCTTTATGACTCTGAAAATACGTTCAAGTCTCTAGAGGCCGGCGTGGCCCTCACAATTGCTTACATTAAACTGCAGGAAAGAAAGAGGATAATCTATATGAAGTGAAGCTCATTTCCAACTTAAATACCAGAGCAACATCTTCCTGAAGTGCTCGATGGTATTATCTGAATCATATCTGCCATCTACTTTAGCTCTCTTTGTAACACCCTTTTGTGATAGTTTTTGTATAATGATGTATAGATTTAGTTTCTCATTAATTTCCTTCTATTGCATAAGGTTCCCCAGCTTTTCACTGGCAATAACAATTTAACAATAGAGAACCAACCCGGTTTCCTACTTACGTTGCATGTTGCTTTTTGCATCAAGACTCGCCCACAGTGAATGCAGAAAGAGATCTTAGTCTCTGAGCAAGAATCATTGGATGCATGGGATAAGCTTATTGTATTGTTTAACCGCAACGGCAAACCTAAAAACCCAAAGAAAACTGAAAACCCATTGTTCATCCTTGGAAAACGTTGAATCCGAACACAACTCTACCGGACTTGACGCCTCTCTCTCTCTGCTGCCAGCAACCAAATTCAAATACTTTACAAAGCCGGGCTTCTAGCGGCCGCCTATAACGGCGGTAGGTTCCGTTACTGCCAAACGTCGGGCTTCTAACTTTGAGTGAGATGCTGTATGGCCTCTCTAGGCAATGTTGATGCCATTGTGCACAATCACATCGGAGGGTTAAGAAGAAAAATGATATATGGGAGGGGGTTTTGGAAATTACTGAAGAGTTGAGGGATATTTTTGTCCCTCCGTAATTCTATCATCGGCGGAGGCGAATACGAACCGGAAACTTAGGGCGGTCAAACGATATTTGCAGCTGTTGTGCCGCCAGCCGATGCAAAATGTTGATTCAAAGAAGCGCTAGGTAATCAATTTTGCTGGACTTTGCAATTTTTTTTTCACATGCAAAGCATTGGGTAAGCAGCATGTCTTGTCTATGCACGTCACCGAGGATTAACTCTTACACTAAATGAAGAAAGATATTAAAAGATCAGCAGATGCCTTGGGGGCCCGGGGGAAGAAGGAGAAGAGAGAGAGAGAGAGAGAGAGAGAGAGATTGAACTTCCATTCTCTCCATTCCGAAGCCACAAACAAAAAGCAATCACGTGCATCCCGAAGCTGTCGGCCCCTTAATCATAAAATGTACAGCAAAATATAAAGGAAAAGTACAACAACGTGGAACAGCTTATCTTGAAACTTTTCTGCCGTGATCGCTCTTATATTCCCTACCACAGAGAGAGGGGAGAGAGAGAGAGAGAGAGAGAATCTCTAGGCCCCTCCAATTATGCTTTACCCATGTATCATTGGGACTGGCAGGCTAGCTCCGTCGATCTTTTTTAGCATCCATTATGATAAAGAAGAAAAGTATTCTTCTTTCCCGGTTTGCGTTTATCTCTCTGCCGTTTTCTCATCCATGGCAAGCACCCACCTTGGCCACTGCTGCTGTTTCTGCTGCACCACCCCTTCGTTTGCTGATCATCACCCTTTTTCTTTCCCTCCCGCTTATTTCCTTCTCGTTTCATTGTCTCTTCTTTCGCACTTGTTTCTTTCTCCTGAACCTGCACTTGACAATTCACATCAATAGATTTGGCATTCATCCATTCGCTCGGGGGATTTTTTTTCAAAATCTAAAATTTTGGCATGTTCTGATGATTAAATTTTGCATACAGATAAAAATTCAAATCTAAAATCTTGTGCAAACGTCGCACAAGTGGGGAGAGGCCCCTCAAAAAATCTATAACTGAGTGTCTTTGAAGAGCAGTTTGCAACAAACAAAATTATTAAGATATATACATATATATACACAGTTGAAGACTTAGGCCACTGTCAATTCAATGACAAGACATAAATTTTGCAAGTTCAAGTGCGTCGCATTAAATTGAGGAACTGAAAATATAGCCGTCATTAACGTGACTACTCTTGATACCCTGGCAACTATAAAATGTACCACACAACACAGTATCTCGAGATTGCAAAGACTAAGTAGACGCGTCACATCTCCCTCTTTATGACGGTACAAAGTTAGCTATAACTATGCAACTTCAAGGATCAAGTGGGGGATGCTTGACTCTACTAGAAATCGGTATTCGGTAATGCAATGATGCATTATGCATTATTACCCTATACCATAATTTTCATGAAAAGCCTGAAACACTTGGCTTTTATTTCCGAAAAAGAATGAAAAGAAAGTGGAACTGGCAGTGATGTGCCATTTTCAATGATACAACCAAAGTATCAAGAATTAGGCGATTTGAAACAAAGGAGAAAGATTGAAGCATCTTCAGTGCCACCAAATAAAACAAAGGAAAGAACACAAAAAGAGCGCATCAATGAATCAAAAAAAAAAAAAAAAAAACAAAAAAAAAAAAGAAAGAAAGGGAGAGGAAAACAGCATCAACCAAAGTTGATGTCTTTTTCGAATTACTTAATTTTGCCACTCTCTCTGAAGTTCCAAAGTGGGTTAACCTTGAAGATGCTTTCAGCATGAGAGGAAAACAGCAAAATTTCCTTTGTTTTGGCCAAAGATATTTCTGAAAATCACAGATAAGGGCAAACTGCTTGTGTTCAAAATATTGGCCTGTTGAGGTTAGAATTGAGGATATGGAAGGTAGCAACCGTGGCCAGCTGTCCACACTGGGCCACATGTCTCCAGGCACGATTGTTGTTAGCCCCCTCCACAATGATTGGGCACACTGTTGAAACTAAACTCATAATTTTTTGATTCGTTTGGAGCATACTTGCTCTAGGACACATGCCAACCACAGGAAAAGTGACCAATTAAACCATTACTAAGCCCTGAAACTTACAGGGGCTGGGATAATCTAATTGTATCATGTCGTTCAGAGCATCCTAATTGTCCGATCTTGACAAGCATGCAATTGGGATTCAGAGACACACAGAGACAGCCTCGACAATAATTTAAATAATAATAGTAATAATAAATAGACAGCAGTATTTAGCATTCTGCTTTGTTTTCCTGGCTAACAACATCCAAGTACTAGGTACAACTTTCCAGTTTCGAATCAATGATTTGCTGGAAAAGCAGAGAGCGTGGAACAGTATATTATATTTCCCTGTTTCTATGCATGGCCGTCTCCCAGGTTTGCTATTTTGTTTCACAAGTCGTAGATATTCTCCTCCCCCAACACAAGAAAAATAGGAATTTTGGGAATTCGAAAATACTTGTGTTCGAAACTGCCTTTGTGAGTCAGAATTTAATTAAGCAAGAAAAACAACGAAAAAGAAAAAGAAAAATTCCTGGGATTTGATTGACAATAAAATTTTCTTCTTTTGAGTTGGACTCTGAAGTGAAGAGAGTTAAAAGTAAAGGCGTGGGACAAGTTGTGGACTGTAGCCATATGACCTTGTAGCCTAATGGAACATTGACAAGGAGATCACTCAAGCTTGTGAGACTCCAAATATTCCCTTTTGAAAAAAAAAGTTTATCCTTTGAGAACATAGAGGTACAAGTGGAAATTGCTGAGAGTAACGTACCTTCTCTTCAGCTTTCAACTTTGCATGATTAGAATTAGGTGAGTCCCCACCTTCTGTTTCGCATATTTTCAATGCTCTCTCCATTATTGAAGGCGTTGAAGCTGGGCTAAGACTACTTGAGCTAAGTTCCGGTGGTGTGCTCTGAATCCCTACATCTCTAGTCATCCCTTCTGTTTTGTTCTCTTCTTATAAAACAAACACAAAAAGGGAAATTCTAAGACAAAATTAATCAAGCAATTAATTTAAAAAAAGCAAAAGCAAGATGAGAAATTAAGTAATTATGTCACTACCTTTAATGGGAAGACGAGAACTAGGAACTTCTTTAGTACCAGCCAAAGCAGGTTTGGCTTGGACTTGTGGCCTGATATTGGATGAGTAAACAAGAGGTGCCGACATTGTAATTCTAGTAGTTAAGCTGCGAAACGATTTCCCGCTGAGCGTTTTCGCTGATAAACATTCCATTGGTACCTCTCCTGAATATGGGTTGCATATATACTTCTCTGCTTCATTCCACTTGGAATTTAAGGCAAACCCATCTGGTGACAAGCACTCCCAACAGTTATACACTGACCTTGCCTGCAATGCTGTGTTAACAAAATAAATAAATAAATAAATAACTGCCCCATTGCTAATTTTAATTATAAAGTTTAAAAATTTAATCTTTTCAGGTGGCACCTAAGATTGAAGGTTTACCTTTAAGTGCAGTGGTGAAAGAGTAAGTTGATGGGTCAATCTCTTCTGCAAATAATTCGAGGGAAGATCTTAGTTCAGCATGGAAAAAGTTGATTAAAGTAACAAAGGGAAGCATGGAAAGAGATTTAAAAGGGACCTCTTAGGGTGTAGCCAGGAGAAGAGGCAGTGCTAGAAATGGTGACATTTGATCTAAAAGACCTTGCCTCCTCTCTAAAGCTTCTGATATGAGAACCCGAAAACCTTCTTGACTTGGTGTTCTCGCGGCTGATTTGAGCCCTCAAGGCCCATTCTCTCAAACTCAACTCCGGCTCCTCTCGCCGTTGAGAACCATATGGAGACTGTTCCATCCTGGAAGTTAATGAAAATGAGTTATGTGGTTTTCTTTCTTTAATGATGCCTCAGATTGGCTAGTCCTGCTCTGGCTTCTCAACTTGTTGCAGTTGCTTTTATAGGGTGTGTGAAAATGTTGCAGTTTTATTTCTTCCCACAGCGGATGATGCCAGCTAGGCAGCAACATTCTGGCCCACATGCTTCAGAATCCAGATTCTTGGTTTTAAAGCAGTCTGCCACTTTGTTTGGATTGGAAATACCTTTAGGCACATCCATTCCACTTTGGTGACATTGATTATCAGTTTATTCAAAGGTTGACGAGACTCTTAAATTAAATTTTACTTATTAATTAGACTGACCCGCTCAAATAATCCATAACATGATCTGACTTCATTTTCATAAACCTTTAGCATCGTGGGGTTACACGCATTACGAGTATTATGGCTACAGGTCAGGCTGCTAAACCCACTGCAAAGAGATTGGCGACATATTTTGCTAAAAGGAAGGTGTACATTATTTTAAGAGAAGTTTATTCTTAGTTAACACTTCTTAAGTTGATTAAAGAATATTTCAACTGTTACATTGATATTATAACATATGACTTTTGTTAGTATTAATTTATTTATAATTTTATATTAGATAATTTTTTATATTATATAGTATATAGTATAATAAGTAAATTATAATTAAAGAAATCTAAATAAAAATCCACTGTATTATGTATCTCAAATAATATTTGATTCTTGTAGGCTTTAAGCAGCTGCTGCCATATCATGCAATATTCTACATCAAAGGTGTACCACAGAACGGGAGCTCGACAAGATTCAAAGTGCTTCTGGCTTCTGGCTCGTGGTTTCTTGGCACAAAAAATGCAATACCCATACAAAGTTCTTGTTCTGGACAAACAAACAATTTTAGACTCCAACCTTAACTCTCCTTCCGCTGGTCAATTCCTCAATCAGCCAACGAACAAACAGAAGGGTTTTACCCACGAAGGGTTAAAAAAAAAAAGAAAAACCCTTGTAAGCATCAATTGTTGGAAATTCAAATATTTGACGAATCATTACTATATAGTAATGAGATTGTTTTTGCAGCATTCGATATATGACATTTCCAGAACCGTACTGACTTTCTGTTCTCATGTTAAAATACCTTTTTCTTTCTCCTTTCCCTTTTTTATATCAGCAGTCAGATTGCAATAATGCAGGGTGATGGAAATTTCTGCAGGTATGTTTTTGTCATTAGCTGCCCAATTATTGTACCAATGTTTACGTACCGCAATTTGGTGGGTCGCTACTTTGTTGCATTGTTTGCATTGAGGTTGACGTTAAAGTTTCAATGGCTTCCATAAATACCACAGTACGATTGTTTATCTCAGGGATCAATGCGAGAATCAATTCCAGGCACCCTTTTTTTAACAAAAATATTTGGATTGAATGATTTTCTCAAATGGTATCCTGGTTTTTATGACCTAAGCTCGATTCATTGGTAACTGAGTGTATTCTCAACCTTATTGATTAGGAATTTGATTCGCAGGATCATGCCAAAAGGAAATACTTTGAAAAAATTTCAGTTAGTTTTTTTTTTTTTTTTTTTTATGGATATCGGTTTTTGATTAATGATTGCGGGGAGCTTATTGATGACCATGATACAAACAATTTGACGCATTACAGCCCTAGTCGAAGGCGTGTATCTTCAACTATTTGATGTTTATTTATGACCAAACAGTCCAGGAGTTCAAATTAGTTGTGCCATTTTTCCATTTCTTGGTATTAAAATGTGAATTATAGAAATCCAACTTGGGTGTCAGGAGTCCTGTCTGAATATTGATCTGTATAATGTGATGCACGCGCGCATCCAGAGATGCATCCATCAATTTTTTTTTGGGGGGGGGGGGGGGGGGGAGGTTTGGGGTGGAGGGGAATTTATGTTCTTTCTATTGTTGTTATCACAATCATTAAAATCAAACTAATTTAAAAAGTATATATAATAGTTAGATATTTAATGTAAAAAAATCAAAAATTTCTTTTTAAATTTAAAAGTTCAGCATATAAATAAATATTTATAATATAACTTTTAATTTAATTATTAAGTTTCATGATTTTTATAAAGAGATGACAATATTGAGCGAACTGAATAAGTTTTGCTTGTCATTAGGAACAAAAGAATTTTTTATAAATAAATAAAGATTAAGAATATATGGGGACCAAAAATTGATGAAATTTGGAGAAAAAAAAAAATTATGAAAATAATTTTAAAAGAAAGTAAGGATAAGAAAAAAAAAAAAAAAAAAAAGACGTTTGGTCGGACATTTTGAAAGAGTGGGAGGGGCATTACAAAAAATTTAGTGGGGAGGGCAATTGAAATAATGAAAAATAGCTAAATGTATATATATGCATCAAGGGGGGCAGGGGGGCAGGGGGGAACATTGACATTCCCCCGTCCCAACACCTCTGTTCTCCCTGGGCCTACTCTAAATCCGTCCTTATGCGCATGAAGCACTTGATGTGCGAGCAAATAATCACGAGCATGTCCCAAGATCTAAAAACTTAAATTATTGGGGGGGTTTGGAGCATTTCCTTGGAGACTCGCCGTTCCAACTTCGGATCACGAGATTCACATACTTCCAAAACTTTGGGAGTATAAACTACAATCAATCAAATAACTAGAAACTCGCCCCTCCACCTGGTTTTAGAATTGAGAGATTCTTCAATAATGCCCCCTCCGCTAAGGAAAATGAACTTAAAATGTTAAAACCCCATTTCCAGAGCACTAAGACCCGGACGAGTTAGAAAGCTTTGAGTTCCATGCCCCTTTGGGCATAACGTTGTATTTGTGGTATTTCGAGATTTTACATAGTTGAACTGTACGCCAATTAATCATAAAATGCATTCTAAAAGTCAAATTAGTTTTCTATCCTTTTCGAATTTTAACTGATGTGATTGAGATTTGTGAAATGATGCGGGGCTCCAACCATGCTCAAAGGCTGTGCCACTCTTTGGCATGGACTTGCAAGTTGGTTTTGTTGGCAGATAAAATAGTTATCATTGTTGGGTTGTTGTCAGAGGTGGGTCGTTTTGTTTTGGATAGAGAAAGCAAAAAGGGTTGAGAATAAAGTGAGGCCCATATGGGGATTAGCCTTTGTGGTTCTGCTGCCTAAGCTTCTCCATGTGAAGGTCCATGTGCAGGTCCGTGTCACGTACCTGTCACCATCTTCTTGAAAATGAGTGAAAGCTGGAGGTCTTGATATTGGGGTAACAGGACGGTCCCCTCTCCCTGCGCTCATCATAGCCATCAGTGTTTTTAAATTTTTTTTGGTCCGATGTGCATGCAACGTAAGTTTCACTGATATTGATAGCGTTCTTGTGGTGTTGCCAGTAGTTTTTTTAGGCCCTTCTGCTTTATTTAATCTGTAAAATACCGCAAAATGAGATGAGTTCTATGCCATGGCTTCTATGTCACTTGTCTTATTTTCTATCTCGTACAGGCAGAAGCTCGCACCATTGTCACTTGTCTTATTTTCTGTCTCGTCCCGGCAGAAGCTCGCACCATTGTGGGTCGAGTCGCGTGCCAATTTATGCAAGATAATTCCTACCTTTCTTATAAAACTTGATTCAATGATTAATCATTTTGCACCCAACAAAGGACGGCGTGCCTGCCCAATGAACCTGGACATGTTTTCCGTGGAGCTTGCGAGTTCAATCTTTCCAAGGCCTGCCTAGCCCGTAAGTAGCAAACTTGGTACAAATTTTATGACTTGTCATGAAGCATGAGCATGACCACCAATCTCAAGAAGGGATTTGAGACATCACGAGTTTGTGCTCGATTACCACTCAACACTCATCCGTTAAAACCCATCGTTGAACATTATACAAGATTATGATGGCTGATAACATTAACGCGAGAAACTAGCTACTAAGCGTTAGGTTTATCCAGAAACAAACCAAAAGAAACCAGACTCACAGGCCTGAATAGGAAAAGATACGAAAGAAAATGACAAGCACAAGTTGAATTAAGTATTACCCCAGGCAACCAACCCATATTAGCCATCAACTAAGCAAATTCCATCCGTGCAACAAAATAGCAACCCGAACTCTCTCATGGCTTGCTGACCACTGATTAATTGATGGTTTTGGCCTCTGGTCAACAATGCGAGGCACTGTGCAAACTCCACAGAAGTGTACCAGTCCAGGTGGGAATTTCCAACTCATGGAAATTGGCCATGCAGCAGAGCTGAAGACTTGAAATTTCAAGATCCAAAACTCCATGACAAGCATCCAATATATTCTGATTTCACCTTTAGAAGGGAAGTAGAAGAAAGTGAATTCTTCATAATTCTATTTTGAGATCCAAACTAAAATGGCAAGCAACCCACATTAAGTCAGTAATGGTTGCAATTGACATAATATCATCTCTCTCTCCCGTAATGGGTGACAAAGATAAAATCAAGTAAAATGCAGAATATTAGAGCAGAAACGCTTTAAATGTCCAAATGTACTAGAAAATTGCAAATGCATGACCACTAAAGGAGAGAATGTTTAGAAGAGTTAAGTACAGAAATTGCAAAACAGAAAGAATCTAAACTTAAAAAACCTCATTCAGCCTAGGACAATGATGAGAAAGTAAAAAGAGCTTCAATCACTAAATTAAATAAAAACTCTCTGAACTGTTTGTGGACTTCACATGAGCCAAAATCTAGAAATAATATATTCTCATTTAGCTGTCTGGTAATCAAGACATCCTGTGATTACTCTTTTCGGGTTATCTTAATGTTGGACACATGCAGCCTCTATTAAGTAATTAAAAACATTAACCAAAAATAAGAGCATTTCTAGTGCTCAAGGTTCCTGCAGGGCTGTGGAATTTAGATGAGGCATGGTCTCTAAAAATGCATTTAGATTTTAATTTTCAGCACTCTAAAGATGTTGCTTGTTGAAGCATTTTATTTTGGATGAAATTTCAAGTCCTAAAATTCTCAGGCTCAAAATAAAACTTTTAACCACCTAAAATGTTACAGCTTGACATGCCAAATTTTCGAATGTCTTGAAAAATTAGTACAATTTGCAATTTTATATCCCTTCAAACTTGAACCACTGGTTGTATTTAATAACACAAACAAGACAATGAAGAATGAAGATTACCTTCAAGAGCTCAGTATCATAAGAACACATGAAGAGTTGAATATGAAACAATTGCAGCTTATGAAATCAGCAAGATATGGAACAATGAAACCATGTGAAATCAGAGAGATTGCATGGTGGCAAACTGAAATTCAGAATGTATAGAGAGTTAGATCATGTAGTGACAGTAACAAATTGAATATTTAAACTAACAAGGACACCTTTCAATGACTAATTCAAAAGTACCTACCATTCTAGAACAATGATCCAAGAACCCAGCCAAACTGACATTGATAATCAAGTAATATGACCTGGAACATAAACTTCCTACAAAAAATTTGGCTCATATTAGAGCACACAAGCAACAAAGACAGATTCATATCGGAGAAAACATACAAACCTCAAATACTTACCACTAAAAGAGATAACTGCCAAGTAACTTCAGGAAATTGCATATGCATATAAAGTTCCTGCTTAAGAGGAATACCACAGCCAAAATTTTTCCAGATTCAATGAAATGGAGGAAAAAAAGAGAAAATATGTTTACATTGCAATAGCAGCCTAGGCCAAAATGAAGACATCCAATTCAATTAAGTTTGCAAGATAACTATTTTTGTTAATATGTAACCTTGTCTAATATGTAGTTTTAACAACCCAACATTACACAATTGTTCATAATATACACATAGGAACAACTTATCATATCTTAGGAGATTACTTAAATCAAGGAACAAGAGTGATCAAATACTTTGCTGTAAGAAGCAGATTTTGGACTTCATGTTAGATCAGATTTTGTCAGGCCATTTTTTTTTTTTTTTTTTGTCTTATGCTCATTACATGAGGCAACTGTCCAGTATCAACAATAGTACCGAGACAATTGCCATTTTCTCTGAAACTTCTTGCTGGATGCAGCAAAAGCAAATGCCTCTCTAAAGCTAGGATATTTTTTTGACTTTCTATCATTATCTGTTTACCTTAACACATTAGTATGTCACAATATGGAACTAGTGGACGACAAAAGACAAAACATTACCTTGTCCAAGGATCAAAATACTGCTTGTAGTCAAGGGTTGGAGGTCTTTAATCTTTTCACCTGTAAAAATTGCTTTAACAACTAGCAGGGAAAACATGATTATTTTAGATGACCACAGCATTAAAAGTAAGAAAAAGGGTTGAAATGAAAGAAATCTTAAATTCATGACACAAATATAAATTTTAATAGAAATAGAGAAACCAAAAATCATTAAAGCTTCAAAGAAAACAGGTAATGCACAGTAATTTATTGGAAGGAATTTTCTGCTGCAAACCTAGTATAATGAGGGAATGTATGCAAGTTTTCTCCAAATTTTAACCAACCGACAATGATTTATATCATAATCAAAAAAACTTAAATTAGCAACTGAATGATAAAGAAAACCTGAGATATCTGTTAATTTTTCCCAATTTTCGTCATCCTCTTTTTTGTCAACACCATCATCAATGTCACATACATTCAAAATGTGCACAGAATGGAAGCCATCTGACACCCAAAATATTTGCGTATCTGAAAATTGATAGAAGTTCCTTCAGTCTTGCAAGGAAATGACATAAAATCCACAAATAATCATATAAGAAAAGTCATTAAGTTTCACACAGAACTGAACAATGTAATCTAATTATTCTTATATAATTTTCATTTTTGTCTTCGCTCAAAATTGACCTCCATTTTCCCCCCTGAATGATGCAAGAATGCCAAAGGCATAGATTGGAGTCCCATCTTGCAGATATACACAGCATATGTCACAAGTTGATCACACTTTTGAGGATCCCACAAACATTTTGGTCAAATGATGCCCATTTTAAAATGTAAATAACAAAAAATTTTGAGACCAAAAATTAAGATGCACATACTTGAACCTGAGGCAACATCAGGTAGAATAGCCAGCTTTTGCACTTTCATGCTGTATGGCAATTGTGTCATACGAAAGATAATGTCTGATCCGCCAACAGTCCTAGCAATCCGTAAGACATGCATTTCACCGTTTGAATCCAGAATCATAAACTTTCCGGGGGACAGTTCCTGGATGGATATTGCCTTCACGGTAGTACCCTTTGAACCTTTGACCTCCTTGCTCTTAAAAGCCACATGACATTCACCCCCTTCAAATGAGTCTTGTCTGCATCTAACAGACTTCTCCTTTACTGCAAGTTTAAATGCACAATCATCTCCAAAAGCCACTGACTACATCAATGAAATGGAAAGTACTCCTAGTTAACTTATAGAAATACCTAAATATGATAGTGCAAGTGCTACAGATAATCTTGTAGAAAAACTAGCACACATAACAAAAAGACTAAACAGCCTTCGCTGGATGGAAACCCTTAAATCAAAGATACATATCTAATAATCAGTAAATTTACCATCTAGAGGCATCCTTATGAATTAAAGCAAAGGACAGCACCTCAGCTTAATATGAGTTGCGCCCATTTTCTGGTCAAAAGAAATTCCTTAAGACAATCTGTCAGAACAAATTGCAAGTGAAGGGAACAATATTATGTACATAAAATTTCAGCACATGTAAAAGGAAGCAAATGGGATCTTGTTGTCATGGTGGGAAAACCATATGATGACACAAATGTGCTGCAGTGTAAGTGGATACTAAATCAGCAAATGCACTTAATCACCAAGCCCCTGAACAGCAGCAAGAATGCAATTAAACTCAATGCAAGGATTTGTAGGAGAATTTTGGTTCTGTGAGAGGTGGCATGGTGGAGTACGTTCAAATTTTATCAATGCCATTCATTTGTCATTCCAGATCTTCATTAATACAATGTATTTGGGTAAGGATCATTTCAGCGTTCAGTCAGTGCTATTGTAGCACCAGGTCAACTGCTAAGTTCTATGATACAAAGCTATACACAACCCTCAACAAAACGTATACACAATCCAAAAGCAACAGTTGAAAGCCCGCTAACATACCAGAAAAACAACGCGTATCGCTCTTCCCATCCAAGGCATCATTGGAAGCAGTCTCCAAGGTCAAACGACCAAGATTATCATTTCCAAGAACCCCATTTGGCAGCCTCAATCCTTTAGCCTCCAATTTCTGATTCAAATCCAAATTCCCACTAAAATTTATGCTCTTAACTTTCTTAGCCTTACCTTTCACCAGCTGCCTCAAATTAAAAACTCTGACCCCATTATCTTCCCCAAGAATCAAGGAACCAAAAGAAACACTCATAGACCAAACTGGCAAGCAGCACTCAATCACAGCACACCTCATCAGCTTGACCACATCACTGTCACCATCATCAATCAGCTTTACCGCAAAGACCCAAACTTTCTTGCTTGAAACAGAATACATCACAAAGAAATTAACAGACCCAACAATCCTTATAGAAACCCCATGATTCACATCAACCAAAACACCCAACTTTGAATCAAAAGCAAGACCCTTTTTGGTTGCAAACAACCTGAGCCCTTGTAAAAAGATTGTTTTTTTGGAAGATATAGAACCTGAAGAGAATCTGGGAACCACCCATGTGTGGGCTGGTAGCAAGAAAGAGAACAGTAGGGTCAGGTTTTTGGTGGTCTCGGATGAGGAGAAAGGAAGAAGAAGAGGAGGGAGAAGGGATTAGGGTTTGAGCTCTGATTGGGGGAGAGGAAATTGAGGAGGAAGGAAAGGAAAAGGAAGGGAGATGGAAGAATCAGAGTGTATAAGGGCTAAAGAGTTGGAGTTAGGTTCAAAGAGAATTGATGTGGTTTGTGGGAGGGAAGGAGGAAGACAGAGCTTGGAGGACTGGACAGGTACCATTGGGGCAACTGCCTGAGAGTTGTTGCTATTGCTAAGCCATTGAGGACGCTGAACATCGGAGATTTGGGTCTGGCCTCCTTGTGATTTATGAGGTACCGTGTGCGCGTGTCGTCGGTTTTAAATCATTTTATGGTTTGGGGCTTCTTGCGGAGTAATTTAGTGTTAATTAATTGACGATTCAGATTCCCAACACCGGATTTTAATTTAAAATTCATATTTATAGAGTAATTAGATATTAATTTTTTTATTAATTTTGATTAACATCCTCTCATTATTTAAATAATAAATATTAAATAACGACATATAATAAATAATTTTAATTATAATATACAAATAATATATCATGATACATATTTTTTTATAAAAAATTTAAAATCTGTATTTGTAGTAAGCTTAAGGATTAACAATATTATTAATTACTAATCAAACTTGAAAATATCACATTTAACGTTTTTTTTTTTTTTTGAAAAAAATTTTCTTTTTTACTCAAATATATTGTCTAGCTACCGGGTTAAAAATTGACTTTGTATTTAACCTATTTATCAGTATATATGTTTATTTATTAAAAATTATTTTATTATACTATAATAATTTTTAATTAATTTTTTAAAATTATTTTAAATTAAAAATTAATTCTTTTTTAAAATTAGTATTATTAATTAAAAATATATTTATTTTTTATTTAATTTACCATATAATTTTAATATTATAATCATATTAATTAATATTTTATATAATATTTAATTAAAAATTATATAATACATTTAATAAAAAATAAAATATATTTTTTAAAAAAAAATAAATTTTAAATAAAAAAAAATCAAAATTTCACACCCCACCTTCTCACATTTATGTTCTTTTTCAAATTGCATTTGTATATAACCCTTTCATCTTTTTGGTAATTTTTTTAATTTAATATAACAAAACAAAAAAAATAAAGACAAAATTAGAAATCTGTCTTTTTTTTTTTATTTTTCCAAAAAACAGAAAATTGTTAGTTGAATGGAGTAAATCAAAATTCTAGAAGTCAAGAATGTTAGGATTGGGTGTTTCCAGATTTCTTGGGCCGAACAGCGTTGCCGGCCCAATCTGAAAATAAATATATAAATATTGCCAATGGATTTGGATCTCATGTCCGACCGTTAATCGATAGACGGAAGCTCCACGCCTCCGCCCAGTGGGAGCGGGGACCACATAAAACTCACTTGAACCTTTAACCGTAAATTAACATAACTTTATTTGTCCAAAACTTGCGAAGTGCTCCTTTCAATCTGTCGATTCATTCAAAACGACACCGTACTCTGATTGATCAAGAACAGCAATATTTTATTGTTGTTTATTAAGTTGAAGTATTAATCAAAACACATACTAGAAATTTTATTATTTATTTTTTCTTTTACATCTAAATTTCATCTATTATATATAAAATATAATTATAATATTAGAATTAATTATATATTAAATTTAAATTATAATTTAAGTATTATAAGCATTAATATTTATATTTTAAAATTCAAAAAAAAAAATAATAAGTGGGTAAATTAAATTTCAAATTAATCAATATTTTGAAAAATTTTAAATAGTTTTTTTAACTCTGCTTTTATAACTATGATTAACATAGTTTGAAATTCAACGAGCAAGGACTATTAGTGCAACATAAGATGGTGTTGCAAAGAAGATCATCTCAGGTTCCTACCAAAGTCTTGATTACATCTCACCTCCACAGGGATCATGCCTTATGCTACCTTTACACCTTCACACACATACTGCGAGGTAAAAGGCTGTTTTTGATGTTGTAATCAGACTTTTTTAGCAATAATGTCAATCAAATTTCTTGTCTGATTAGATACCGAGAATCATATTAAAAGACTGGCCAAGAACAACCAAACAAGAAGCAAAAAGAGATCACATGTTGCCGGACACTTGTCCAGTTATATCCTGAAATCAAGTACCCCCCTTGAAATCTCGACGGATCGACGAATTAAAATAAAAGCAACATAAGACGCTTAGCTTCTAATGATTTAAACTCCAGTCTGCCTCTCTCACCATATCATTAATACAACTTCTGATCGTGTCTCGTGGTCATTACAGTCAAAAGATGATCAATCACTAATCAGTGAAATTAGTGATAGTGGCATGTGGCTCACGAGCCTTGGCAGCAGGGCTTGGCTCGACAGCGGGATGTGGCTCGACTGGCTTCCCAAGCAGCTCCTCGGGCAAGTCCTTAATGCCTTTCAGGTAGAAAGTGTAGAAAAGCTTGAAAGGGAACACAATTTGCTTCAGCTTAACCTGACCATACACCCCTTCGAATATGCCTGACCCACCGGTCACCGCGAGATACGAATCCTCGTAGGTCAAATACGAGCCTTGCACCGATATGTGACCATAATCACCAAAATAAAAGCTGTATATGGCTTCATAGCGATCGCCCTTTTTATCTTCTTTGTGTTGGATCAGCACGCATATTCCTGCTGTTATTCCAATTCGCCTTTGCAGGTCTCCACTGTAAAGCTGTAACAATGGTAATCGAGATGTTACAATCTTCCCATCAAAAATCAAAAAAGCTAAAACCATTTGAGAATTTTTAGGCAAGAGATGGAGATTACACTTATGCCACAGTGGAAAGAACAACTTTGAGGTACAAAGAAATCAAATTCATTTTACAACTATTCTTGCATAATTGTTCAAAACAACCTAAACATAAGCCTAAACCCCCCCCCCCCCTTTTTTTCTTCTTTATGACGATGCTTCCATTTTGGTGGGTGTGTTCCAGACCCGTAACCCGTTAACTCATCAGTCCCTTAAATTGGGGGAAATGGCTCAACCCTCGTAAAACATTATTGAGGCAAGACAATCCTCTAGCTCAATGTTGCGAGAAAAGGATGTTACACTCGGAAATTAATGCATCGCTTAACATGAAATCTGATTATGCAATTATTATGTACCTATGAACGGAAAGAAAATTAGTCTTAGGATTGATAACCTCAAACAACATGGGCATCACATAAATTCATAATGCATCAAAATGTTGTACACTTGATGTTAATGAACGAACGTTTTCTTGGGCCATATCAACAAAATGTCAAGTAAATATTGTTTTATTAGCAGCCGACAACCAAGCAAATCACTAGAGAGTTTAAAAATTCTGCCCAAACACTTTTTTTTTTTTTTTTTTTTTGTGAAATGAATGGAAATTAATCAAATAAAAAAATTACTTGTCCCAAGAAATGAGGTTCTAAACTGTTCTATCCAAAGACTTTTCCTGGGAAAAAGAAGTTAGCACTGGAATATTGACAGTAGACTTCGGTGAAAAGCAGAGGATCAGACTCCAGAATGACAAAACACGCTAGACTTTTGCAGAAAACAAACACAAATCAGGAAACAAAAAGCTGAAAACTTACTTTGTTACTGAAAGGCACAAGATCACCAAGAGAATTAACAGATTTCTGGCTCAAACGGAGGTAAGCAGGGCTTCCACGATCTCTCTCATTGATCTCATACACACTCAGCTCTTGAACTTTGGCTGCAAAAAATTAACCACACACACACACACACAGGAGAAAAAAAACCAAACTGGGTCACTAGATAATCGTCTCAAAAATTCCTTTTAAAATTAGAGAGATCACTTACTGGGTCTGGAGTCATCAGATGGGGTGGCTTGGCTCTTGCAAGAAAAAGACCTTTTGGGTACAGAGAAGCGGTCAAAGCTTGAACCTTTTGAGAAGAGTCTTGGATTTTGGTTGATCAATGATGGGTTTACGAGCTTGAAAGCCAATCCTGTTCTGGCAGGTACAATAGCGCCCAGTGACCTTGCTGGGCTGGCTACTTTCGCAGAACAAGAGATGGTTCTCAGAGCAGCGCTCGAAAAAGCCATTTCCTAATTGGTCAGGTGATTCCTCACTGGCTGTTTGGACCGGGAGAAAGTGAGTGAAAAGTAATGGGTAATAGCCGATACAAAGTGGTTGTTAAATAGAGCAGCAAGCGAATTAGCACATAGATGCAATTTGACAGTGGGTGTGTATACCCTGTGACGGTTTATAATTGGGTAGTCAACAGTCAATTGTCGACCATGTCCAATGTCTTCTTTATGGGGACAGTTTATACTTAGAAAACCTTTGACCTTTAACCCGTGATTCTGTTCATTGGTCGGAGAAATGAGAAGGTTCGTCGCTTGAGAAGTTTAAAAAATGCATGTGCGTTGCAAAGAAACTACTTTTCAGACCGACCATCCCAAATTGTCAGAGTTGGTGGCATTCTTATATCGCTAGAAGTCTCACATGAATCGCGTTGGTTTTAAATAAAGATTTGGAAAATTTATATAATCTATAGCACTAAGTTCATGTAATTTGAGCTTAATTCGTGCAGTTCAGTTTGTTTTTAGACAAAGTAGATATTTATAACAATAGCGCAAAACAATTTTCAAACCGAAAGCACAAGCACATCTAAATATAAAGGATATACACCGTGTGGTATCGAATGGAGCATACAAAAAAAAGGTAGGATCTCCACAAAAATCTGTCACGTTGGCGCATTTAGGGATTCATACAAGAGTTTTGTTTGTAAAACGAGGTTCTTGCGTTTAATAGATTGCAAAGAACTTGTTAATTTTCCGGAAGATGGGGTTTTCATGGACAATTTCGGAGTTCCAATTACCAAATAAATACGAAATCGGAGATGGGAAGTCAAAGATGAGTTTTTTTTTTCAGACCAAGTTCAGATTCAATTTTTTCCTTTTGATCTGATCCATTGATCCTCCCCGGTCACACAAAAGGGGCCATTCTTCTAAATTTTAGGCTCCTCTCAGGACTTGAAATTGAGATGTGTAAGATGACCGTATGAAAGCGTTGAGTTCTTAGAACGTGGCTTAGACTTGAGATCCAGTAACTTTCACCTTTTTCTTTCGGCTGTTGGTTTTGTCCTCTTTATTAGTGCCATTGTCCATCGTCTTGTCTATTTCATCATTCAGAGCACCCTCCTGGTGGAATTGGACCGGTCGATGACGTGACCCGGAAATCGATGGCCTTTTGGAGTTGGGCTAAGGACCTAATGTAAACTGATGCAGGCAAGGATTTACCATGCAAAGTCGGGAGCGGGGCTTCGTATCGAGCCAGTTTCATTTGATTGCTACTCACTAGCCCATTTTATTTTTGGGTCTTGGACTTTAACTTTTTTACTCATTAAAAAAACATTTGGGTCATTTTTAAATCTTAATCACGTTCATGCTCGGTTACTTATATTTTTTTTTTTATATGAATGTGACGTATATATCATTCGATATTATATGAATTTTATTTAATTATTTTTTTAAAATTAATTTAACTTATATTTTAAATAAGTTAAATCAAAAATCTGCAGGGTTAGATCTCTTAATAAATTTCCAATAAAGATTCAATTTTTCTTTGAAAGTTGGGTCATTTTCATGATTTTAATTAACTAATTTAAGATTTGACGCAAATATATATAAAAGGTTTTGTGTGTGTGTAGTGCCAAACTTAACAGTCATTAATTAATATAGTGAACCGAGTTCAGAATTTTCTCAAATTTTATAACAGGAAGAACAAAACAATAAATTATTGAGCATACTGGATAAACAGAGTTGCAAATGAGCGACATGTGCGATACAGTTGGCACGAAGATTGAAGAATCAGTGAGCAGAATGATTGAGTCACATGGGTATCAGCATCATCATTTAGATTGAATTCGGTCTCCTTAAAATTTACATTGCATGAAATCTGGCAGATTGGGTCTATGCTGGGTCGGAAAACGCAACGCAAACCAAACCAAAAAGTCCCAGTTATCGTGGATTTCGGTGACCCGGCCTTAAATGCATACTAGGACTGGTCCACTCAATTTGAATCAACTGGCACAGTTGATCTGGGGCACTGCTGGCTTACGTTGCGTTGTTTGCTGATGCCCAAAGTCGTCGTAAACAAGATTGTCCTGGGAAAAGCCTGACCCCTTCCATGTTGCCACGATCACTTATTTTCCTATATATCTCGGCTTGATTATTGTTTTCTGTGGTAACATGGGCTTAATTTCATTTAATAAACGCTCACCTTTTAACAAGACCTTTGACTCTATTTTGTTCTTCAAGTCACACAATCCCACCTCATCCATCCCACACAAGTCATTCTTCAAGATTATTATGATACACCTATCTTCCATAATTCCATTAAATAAGCAAAAGAATCAAGCTCTTAATTAATTACATTAACTCGAATTATAGTATTTCGATCTAAGTTATTTGATACAATACCCTAAACCAAGGAAGGTTTACATTAAATACGAATTTTTGCAAATTAAATATATCCTCTAGTTTCATTTTATGGAGTCAAACGCATAATTAAGTGGCGATATAATTTGGAGAACCGTACAATGTCAAGACTTTTGGAAAAGGGTCAATTTTTGATAAAACCAAAAAGAAAGATACTGCAATTAACTATTTATTACTAAAAACAGAGAATTAGGACACCATTAATGTGTTAAATAATCATGGGTTACGAAGTTGTCTAGGACGTTCCTAATGCAAGTCGCCAAACAATGGGCTAAGTAGCCTAGGCCTAGGTTGTCTACCACACACAAGGCAGTGGCCATGTCCCTCACGAGAATGTCACATGCGACCATGACTTCTATATCCCGTACAAGCTTGTCATTTTATGTTAGATACAAAACAAAACCATCACCCAATATTTGGCACAAAAAACTGATCCATTGTTCCAGAATGGGGATGGAGTTTGAGATTAATTTAGTCAGAGACTCACTCCATGTTATCTGACCTATTCCTTTAATTTAGTTAAGACTTTTTGATTAATTCCAGAGGCCCCATCTGGGAGAACACTTACCTAATTAACAGGACAACTTTTATGGGCCAAGGTAAGCTTTCGATAAGAGTTCATTATGCTTTCTTAGTTCTGGCCAGCTGTAGAGCTGAAAGAACTGTTGAAATGGATTAGGCCAATTCATCAGATCAGCAAAGCCAAATTATCAAGCACAGCTTTTAGCGCAACCAAATTGCAGAGGACATATCCCTAATGTCATGTCGTTGGAGGGTTAGGTTTGGTTGTATGAATTGTAGAATCTACGTTGTGCCTGTTTGCAAAATATTGCCAAAGCGAACCAAAATACCCAACAACTGGGTTGGATGTTGAGAATTTAGAATTTCAAATTATATGCTATCCCTTGCTTAATTTTTAGTCATTGAATTTAAGAAATATGTTGACTACAATTGGGCATAGGCTTTCCTAGTTTGGAACAATGGGGATCGATTATAGGATTCACTTCACTTTAGGAAACCTTTCTACTAGGCGAAGGGGGAAGCACGATGCAAAATTTGTGGGACTATGCTTTGTTTGTTTGTTGATTAGGTTAATCACAACTCCCAATTTCCGATGGGTTTGAAGAAGTCACCTAAATTGAGGCAATTTCTCGAGTTTTGAGCATTTGTGGCACAACCGGCAAATCCTAAAATGGTCACTTGACGCTGCTCTTTTTGGTCGTAAAACAAGGAAAATTCCCTCGTTGCTTCAATTTATTGCTAATTAGCCGGCTGGTGTCTATATTATAATGTTTATTGGGAACAAGTCAAGTTTACAGCAAAGTCCAGTTATTGCTCATGCCTTGTTATACATGGTGGACTATAATCGATATGCATCGTACAATATAAGGGCCTTGTTCTGTGGATGTAGGATTGATGAATAGGGTGAATGAAGTAGGATTTGAGCCGTTGATTGTATATGCAAAAATTGAATAATTATAATTATCAATTGTAATTCATGATTTAAAATTTATCTTATTCACTTCATTCAGTAATTTTATATTTGTTGATATTTTTATACAACATAAAATAACAATATTATTAAAAATGCTGCTTAAAAAGAAATTCCGTGGCTTTGCTGACATTGATTACATGTGCACAATGCTATTTAGTGTAAACCCAAGTGATCAATTTCTTCATGGAATATAGAACCATGCTTATGCGGTTTAAAATCAAATTGCCTCTGTGGCAAAATTGGTGTATAGAGCGTATTTCAAGTAATTTGTTTGCCAATTATCTTGGATTTTTCGCCCAAAATAAAGTGTATGGGCGCCGAAGAGATGGTTGCTAGTGTAGGCATGTAGTATATGCCTTCAATGAATATGACAAGGAGATGCAGACTCTCATCACCATCTACTAAAAAATATCCATGACATAAGCGTGGCAACTGCCCCAATAATCAAAAGGAACTTCGCTTTCAAGTCTTTTTTTTTTTTTTTTCCCTTTTTTACTCTATCTACAAAGAATCCATGGCCGACCAATTGTCTTGGCGGTTGATGCACAAATAAATGTTGCAGAGAATGGTGTGGCACAGAGAAAGGGAGATGGAGGAGAGAGAGAGAGAAGGAATCAAAGTTTGCTTGCATGTGTGGGGGCCTAGGTGCATGTTATTTGGAGGCATGGACCACAACTTCTGTCTTTATAAGGAAGCTCTGCTAAGCTACTCTCAATTCACTAGCTTCAAAAGTACTACTCAAGACTCTCTTTTCACCTTCTCTTCCCCCTCTATCTCTCTCTCTCAAATTGCAAAAAAAAGAAGGGGAAAAAAAAAGTGAAGTGAAAGATGAAGATGAGCAATGCAGCCATGGCAGACTCAAAGAAGAAGATGTCATGCAGAAGGCTAGGTGGGTACCTCAGAGAACAAAGAGGAAGGCTTTACATTATTAGGAGATGTGTAGTCATGCTTCTCTGCTGGCATGACTGATTCAAAGATTGTGGAGCTTGCTTTTCTATCGTCATCGTCCTGCAGTGATTGGAGCAATTTAAGTGTTGATCTTTGATCTTTCTTTTAACTTTGTGCTGTTCACAAGTACTAACTCCCGCTCCCTTCTTTCTGCGAAATGTAAATAGTAAAGAGAAATTAATGCTATTCCAAGAATTATTATTATTATTTTGGTTTGATTGCATTGGTCTCTTGTAGATGGAAACGTTTCAAATCAAAAGCTTCAACATCTTGAATCATGAGAAGCAAAAAGTTGCAGCTTCTGTGTTTTCTGTTTCTACCTAATGTCATTTATCTGTCTAATTAACTTATTGTTACTTCTGGGGTTTCCTAAAGTACTAAAAGATTAGATTTTCATGGAGATATTTGACTTACAACATATATATAGGTCGATCCAGATGCTTAATATTAGCTCAAATGGGGTCACCGACAACCTTCAATAATATGGAATTACTCACCGTGCAACCTTAAGCCCCATGTTATATTCCAAGGGGTAAGCACAACTGGCTGGCAGGAAAAATGGGGAAGACGTTGCTGGTTTTAATATTTTAATAACTTACCCTAACGCCATGTCAATTCCTGTCCCCAAAAAACGCAAAAGACTACAGGGTATAGAGGTTCAATCTCTAAGAGGCAGAAGAGGTTGGTGCCCTCAATTTGAGATGGGGTTGGCAGCGGGAGAGTGAAAATTCATTAACCAGACCAAGTCTCTACATGGGTCACCTAACGAAGGTAGGAAAAAAAAAAAAAAAAAAAACAGAATTAGAAGGGTAGAAATTTCCAGAGGAAAGCAACTATGCAGTTTCACTTTGCTTTTGACAGTTAGTGTCTTTGGGGTAGGACGCACACATTGAGGACTTGTCAACTCAACCTTGAGACTGAAAGGTTACACGTAGGTTGTGGAGTCGCATTCTCATTGGCAATGATGTATGAACGGAATTGAGGATAATTAACTGAGTTGACAAGTCATTATTAATTGTTAATTAACAATAAACTCTAATTGTTACTAAGTGGAGAGAATTGAGATTCAACATTTTTTATTAAAAAGATTTATAACACAAGTATTATTAATTTGAATAAAATTTTAATAATATTAATAAATTTAAAATCTTATTAACATACCTTTAATTTTCTAAATTTATTTTTTTATTAGAGTGTGTATTAATGTAGAAATCTAAATAAAAATTAATATTAAAAAAACACATTAAACAATCGACCAAGCTGTCACCCTATCTGGTAAATCAATGTGATGTCGCAACATGCACAATTTATTCTACATATAGAAGGAATTAATGGCTAAAATGATTTCCCTCCCTAGCTCTTTATACGCTCTTTGATCTCTACATGTGTTAGCTGATTACAACGCGCAAAACATGAATTTAATATAACACTCCTCTATTATTTTTACCAAAAAAAGTAAAAATAAAAAAAAATAATAAAACCCTCCTTTATTAAGTTCAGTAATCCAATGAGTGTAGTAAAGTATCAAAATAGATTACATTTACGCTAACAGTTGAACGTCCTCACCAATAAATGATGCATGTACTATTGTTCTGCGATGGTAGAACGCAAACATATGCAAGGCATTCATAAGGAGAAAAGTCATGCGATAGCTTTAATTGTAAGTGGAGCAGGCTACAAGAAGCTAACTTTTCACAAATTTATGAAGAATGGTGGTCCTTTATCCAGTATTTTGACTATTAAATACATGGGTCTCAAGTACTAGTGTTTAATTACATGGTGTTCAAGACCTGTTCAGTGACTGTTGGGGCATACTTTGACCAAATTTCAGCTTACATTATGCAAGGAACTGCAGAACTTTCAATGCTCCCCGTTTCAATTAGCGATGCATAGGTTTCATGTGCGTTGCGGGACGGTGAGTACAAAGTTCATGTACTCAAAGACCGAATGACAATCATGTGCGGCGGGGAGAATGGGTAACAGTGTGGTCAATAATTCATTGCTTTATCATTTTATTTTGAGTCCATCATGGACTTGTTGGGTCATTGGCTCTGTAATCCGAGTAATGCTTTTCTTTTTTTTTTAACACAAAACTTGTATATTCGGTTATTGATGGATGGGTACGTATTATCGCTAGACATACCCAGAAAATTTATCTTACTGTATTCGTAGATAAGAAAACAACATCATAAGAATTTTATCGAAAGGTGATGGGGTTTTTCCTTTTTTTTTTTTTTGTTTTGTCAAGTTTTTCCATTTTCTTCCATCTTCTATTGTCTGCATCTCCGGCCCGTGTGTTTAATATTTTGTTTTCTCGTGGTAAAAAAGAAACCATCTTGGGATCACTGCTCAATTCTTTTGGCAAATTGTGATCATATTCAAAGGTGGGTCCCACCAAATTTACGGCATCCCAGTACCCCCCCCGCACGTGCAATGCCTGTGATCATTACACATCAGTCAGAATCTAACAGTCTTCTTCCCTACTATTTGCTACTCACCTTTGCTCTGGTCCCCAATAACGAAAAAGAAAAACAAAGGAAAAATTAATACCAGGAAGTTGAACGTGAAATCAAAAGCCTACCCCATCAGGCGTTTTAAGTTTATATTTTACCCATCTGATTATACTCAAGCCTACCCTATCGAAATTAAGAAGTTAATAAAATATCATTTTATTATAACGTAATTTTAAAAATCAAACTTGGATAAATAAAGAAGAGAGCATTTTGATTTTGTCAACTGAAGTTTGTTGTTTTTTTTTTTTTAAAGTCTAATTAACGCGCAGATGTGAACAAGCTACTGAGGAAAATAAATGATTAATTAAAAAATCCTTTCTCATCCAGTAAGATCTGCCACCTCATGATCAGTGACCAGACAAGGTTTGATTGGTCAAAAAGGCAGCTTTATCATACCCACGTGCACCCCCTACTCTCTCGGGCCCCACCTCACCCACAGCTGTCGGATATGTTTCAACTTTGAAATTTAAAAATGATTGGGCCCCATTTGGGAATCGGGCGCGTGGGTGCCGACCATTATGGCAATACATAAAGCGACCCTGCAGTCTCATTTTATGGGTTTGGCCTTGTAAGCGTTTTTGGGCCAATGACACATCCAGCCCCGTTTTAGGGATTGGGCCTCTTTAGCTTGATAGAAAAGGAACTATGTATGGTAAGTAACATTTGGGCCTCAGGCCTCTTTTAATTTACAATTGAATTTTCTTTGGGTGCAATTTGGGTTTTGAGTTTTTCAACTTGGCCCACAAATTGGCCATAAAATGAATAAAGGTCCGAAAATTACTGTAAGCAAAACGGAGGGGGAGACCAATGTACAAATAGGGTAATCTGGCACTTAAAAAATTTTACATAAACTTCCTGCTCCTCCAAAATTTCATTGGTGCGAAGTGACCATCCGACTAGGTCTACCATAAACCTACCTCCGGATGAAGCTCATGTGAGCTTGACCGCCGGGGCCTTTAATGGAAAACAAGTATGCTAATACCCAAACTCATAATTCGTTAAATGGGTTACTCAAAACTAATTCTCCAACAGGGTTGAGACAAAATAATATTTTTAGGATAAGTGAAAATAATTAACTCGACTCCTATGCAGCTATGCAGTCACCTTACTCCCTTTTTTTTCGCAAAAACGGTCACCTTAGTCTCGTTTGCAATGATAACAACCTCAATTATGAGACAAGTATTGACGTGATGTTGATTAATCCAACACAGGATATGAGGCCCAGATTTGAGTTGAAACATATCATGAACACATTGCCGACAGTACTTCTGTTCCTAAGCTTTAAGAGAATTGAAATGCTGAAAGCAATTGTCGATGATAGTGCTGCTGTTTGATGTAACACTGTTTCACATAACTTCACACGACTGCGACGAGCCATGTGCTGCGGTTGAGTGCACATGTGTCTGAGCTGGCAGTTCTTTATGCTCAGCAGTCATTGGTCCCTTGGGACTATAATTCAGACTAAGCAGAATATCCTTGTATCATTCGCTTCACTTAATAATGCTTCTTATGTTGGATTTCTCTAAGGTCTTGTCCTCTCTATTAAGCATCAATGATCAAACAATAACGCAACTGAACAAAACGAATGGGAACAAAAATCCTTTTGGAAATTAATTTTCAGAGACACCAAAAATTTCCCTAAAGCTGTCGAGAGGAATCATATAGTCACCATATCCTTGGATTTTTTTTTTTCTTTTTGTAATGGATTTGTTAAAAAAAAAAAAAAAGAACTTTATTTGTTTGCCTTGATGAAAAGTGGAAAAACACAGCATTGAAATTTTTTATATGAATCCACTCAAATATTAAGCCAACATTAATGGAACTGGAAAAATAACTATAAGAAAGCAAAAGGGTGTGTGCGTAGAAACGAAGCTAAGAATTTATTGTTCGTAGGTAGATCCAGCAGATGGGCGTGACCACATGAACAAGCAAACCTGGAAGCATCAATTCTGGGTCACTTTCAAGCTTCACCCACCATTCAATCACCTTTTTCGTACACACAGATACATCGTCTTTACACAGAAAACATTAGAATCACTGGCCCAGAGTTTCATGCTCCCTTATTTTGAGCCCAGCGAGAAGGTCAGAGAGAAAGAGAGAGAGAGAGAGAGAGGAAAGTAGAAATTAAACGGTAAGTAGATATGGTGCAGGGGACATACAGAGGGGTAGAGTCTTTCAAGTGTAAGTCAGACGATGAAGAGCAGATCAGCGGGAAACACGGGCGCGGATCTCTGGAAACACGAATACTGTAGGTGGCAAAAATATATAATAAATGTACGTACATGGGGTTATTAACGACGATGTCTGGGCTACTGCCCGTTCGGCTTTTCTGTAAGTGACAACGGTTGAACATGCTGTCGAACCAAATGTGAGTGGCGCTGCGATGGGATATTAATCAAAGCTTTTGGCCATTATAATACATAAAATATATTATAAGGCCATTTCTTTCCATCTTTCTTTTTATTGTTCTTTCTTCAGAGGGTCGAAGAGGTTAGCTAAAAGCCTAACTTAAATTTTTAGTAAATTTTATAATTGAATTTTAATTTTTTAATATTTTAAAATTAATTTTAATTTTTAATTTTCATTACATATATATATTTTTTTGGTAGAGAAAAGTTAATCGAGTAGTTAGATACATAATTTTATTTAAAAGAAATCATATAAAAAACACTTAAAATATATTTTAAAAATATATTCATTAATTTATTAAGTTAATTTTTTTTTCATACATAAAAGACAAACATTTTTATTTTTTTTTATTTTCCCTAATTTATGGGGAAATAATTTAAAACTTTTTATTTTTATATATTAGAGAGAAAAAAAAAAAAACAAAGAAAATTTAGTGAGATATATACACGTAGATATATTTTTGTATTTTAAGAGCATCATTTAGAAAAATATTAATAAAATTAAATTTTATATCTAACAATTATTTATTTAATTCATGTCAAAAAAAAATAAAAATTTAAGGTTAGTTTAAAAATTTTAAAAAAATTTAAGACTTAATTATAAGAAAATTTAAAAATTTAAAATTTTCAGAAAATATAAGATATAAATAGAAATATATAAAAAAAAATTAATTGATACTAAATGATTGAAAATTTAAAACTAATTATATCATAATTTAACGCAAGATTTTCTATTAGTTGAAAGAATAAATGAAGCGAAAGAAAAGACAAGAATAAACACACAATTTAAAATTCGAAGCTCCTTAAAACGTGGCTCGCGTAAAATGCTAGGTGGGTATACTAAGCTACAATTATTCCTTTCAGTTGTTCGCTTCGGTTTTAATTACCAGACTTTTGTCGTCTCTTCGTTTTGTCGTTTCTTTGAATGACGAAAAGTTTCTTTCGTACACCCCATGCACCACATTGATGATCACGTCCAACGGGATTACACGAAGGAAAGTTACTTTCGGCAAAACCTTAATTGCGTTTTTTTTTTTTTTTTTTTTTTTGTTCCTTGCACAAAAGTGGGTTGTTCAATACGTAGCTTCACATGTATAATAAGAGGTACTTACTTTATTTTTTTTCACTTACCTTAAAAAAGAAATGAGTTAAAATAATTCACTATAAAAAAGATCAAACATCTTTTTTAAAAAAAAAAAAAATTTTGACATGTTAAATTATTTTTATTCACTTAAAAAATGAGTTAAAATAGATTCTTACATAATTTTTTTTTTTATTTACTTTTAATTAGAAGGACATGCACAGGATATGTTGACTCAAATACACAGTATTTCTACCAAATCACTGAGCTTGTCCACATTATGTCTACCAAGCCCAATATGCACACCAAGAGGCCTCCAACGGCCGAATCCCAACTGGAGTCACTTGTACATAAAGTCCCCACATATCAAGTGGCACAAAAAAGCAGTGGCTCCAAGTTCAACTCACTTACACTTGCATGATGCACCCCATCGTCTCTCCTTGATCTCTGTGATTCTAGGTCTATGTCAAAAAATATTTTACCTTAAAATGAAGAGGAAAGAACCGTGCATTTAGTGTCTATAATTAATTGAATCTCAGCTCTAATATCTCTTTCTATCTCTCGGTCACAGTCCTTGGATGCCTTTATGTCTAGTCGTTGCAAGCTAGCATAGAGAGTGCACTTGCAAAAAGATAAAATGTGTGGAGCTCTTTCAATGGCAGACACCCTTTAGCAGTTCTTGCATCAGATTCTGGATTTTTGGGAAAGCTAGGGTTTTCTCGGTACAATTAAGGCTACAAATGTTCCCTTCCACTAGCTGTATCACTCACCTATCTTCCACTTCTCGACCTGATCCTTCTCCTTATATTACAGACCATGTACCTGGTGATATTTTCCTGTACCAGAACCCTTCGGCAATCCATTCATTTCCAATCAATCCCGCAATCTCTGAGGCTTTGATAGACCGAGTAGCTTCACAATATTGCCGCCATGAACTCTAAGGGGGTTGTGGTTGTTTCAAATGCACACCCGTGTAACCCTCTCGATCCCATTCCTTGCAAAAGGTCTGGCAGGAAAGATCGACACAGCAAAATTAGCACTGCTCAAGGTTTAAGAGATCGGAGAGTTAGATTGTCGATCGGGATTGCGAGGAGGTTTTTTGATCTCCAGGACATGCTAGGGTTTGACAAAGCAAGCAAAACCCTAGAATGGCTGCTCATCAAATCAAGAAAATCCATTAAGGAACTATCTGCAAATGGAGCTGCCAAAAGTGGGTCCTCCACTTCTACTTGTGAAGTTGTATCCGAAAATGGTTACAGAGAAGGGATGCCTTCGAAGATCGAGTCGTTAGAGGCTATTTCTAATGGCAAAAAGATGAGAAGGTTGCAAAAGGCTGCTGTCAAGGTCGTCCTTGCAAAGGAGTCTAGGGCAAAGGCAAGAGCAAGGGCCAGGGAAAGGACTAGAGTAAAGATGTGCACTAGGAAGTGCCCATGAGTCAACCAAATGTCCTGACCTTAGCCCTCATATCTTGAACCATCCGGTTTATGAGGCATCAGATTCATATGGTAGACACAACATGACATCTTCATCTTCCTTCAAAGTTGTGTCTCATGAAGTTAAAAATCCTAGCCCCCACTCAATCCTTGCCAATCAAGTACCCCAGGCAGGTGTTGTTGAGTCAATAGTGATTACAAGGAAGCTGAAGCCTTCTACACTTATGAGTCGTCAGCAAAACCTTGTAATTTCAAAAGAAGTAAATTGCAACCCAGCAAGCAGCAGCAGCAGCAGTAGCAACAGCAGCAAGTGTTACTTACCCAATCTACCTCCGAATCGGGACATTAACACCAGTACAATTGCACATTCTGGCCTATTCAATGTGAATCTATCTGCAGGTAGTGAAAAAGAAACGAAAAAAAACAAAAATTTTTCAAATTTTTGAGTAACAGTAACTTAAATGTAAACTTTTTCCTCAAATTGCAGGGTTACAAATTTATGGCAAAATTTGGGAGACTGACTACAACCAATATCATGAGTAATATTGTCAATGCACGGGCAATAGACATGTAGCTGTAGTTCTGTTTGTTGTGTTTTTGATGTATCAGAATGGGGTACGTTGTCGTTCCTTTGATCCTTTCCATCACTGTACTGTTCAAGCCTCTCTATATGTATGTTGCTCTGTTGGGTTTCCTCAATTCAAACTACTAATCAGAATTATTACTTGATTTAATCTATCATGTCAAACTTGGCCACGAGGTTAAAGCTGCACAGGGAAGCACCAATGCATTGCACAACTCAGTTTATTCATATTTTCTTGACATGTTTTCCGTGGCACAGATGATCTTTAGTTCAACTGTGACCAATACTTGAAACATCTCACAATTTATGGCCGTAAAACTGAAACCTCATCTAAACGACGAAATGTATGTGCAAAAGCCAGCGGTAAAAGTTTCTCCCCTAAATACTCATCTAACCTATCCATAACAAGAGAAACTCAAAAGAATGGAAACATAATAGTTCTCATAACACCGCTTCAAGTCTGATTTTGTTTCAGATGATAGAAAGGTAATGGAAATCATTCTGCAACAAAGTTATGTGTTCAAAAATCTATGTAAAACTATATCTTTTTTTTTTTTTTTTCAAATTTCAATCTAGGTTTTATATAGTTTTTTCTTATACTAGGAGCAGTATAACTGCATGTATGTGTGTGTGTGAGTGATTTTGAAGCCCTTGATTGTTGCTAAATATCAAGTAACTAAATTGTTTTTGATAGCACAATGTAAGGACTAAAGCTTTTGCTTAATGGTCAAAGTTGAGGTCTGCGATCAAGGGGTCCTAAGTTCAAGTCAAAAAAACATAGCATCGATCCTCCATGTTCATAGATTCCATGGTCACTGAAAAATGATTTCTTTTTTCTCAATTTTCATGTTTTTGGGCAGATATGAAAACAAACATGCTTATGCTTAACATTAGTTTAACAGCAATGCTTACCATGCACATACATCCAATCAGTAGAACTTCTCTCATAATTAGTGACTTTCCCTTTCTTGTTGTTGAACAGATATGATACCTGTATTAATGCAGATGAAGAATTTTCTCGTTGATTACCTGAAAATCTTGGCTCTGCAATATGAAGAGAAGTTTAAGCTGCTAAGTTTTGGTTTTGCATTTACATAGATGCTCAAAGATTATTATAAGTTTCGAGCCCTTATTCACGAGTCCTGAGACCAAAAACCTTTTTTTCCTGTACGTGTTTGAACACAGATCATGTATGGTGATTAGCAATTCATGAATTCAATTGTGAAATATTTGCCAGCAGTCCACTGAGAAATACAATCGTGTTCTAGACAGACTGATCTTGTTATCACTCCAGGAATCACAGAATGCTGCTGAATTTGAAAACTAAATACATAATTGCATTAGGCACATGGTATATGATTTGCTAATGTTGAGGATGAAGTTCAGTGAAAACTAGGCTCGGAAGTTTTCCTCATTTAATCAAGTTTGCTGGATACTTGGATTTTGAAGGTGCTGTACAAGCAGAGTGGCATTCTCAGGATATTCCTCTTTTATTTTTGCTTTTTTATTTTTATTTTTCGGGAAGGGGTGGTGGGGGTGACGACAAGAGACACGTACATTGGAAGCGTGGCCATTATCTGGACCAAATTAAAAGGAGAAGCTATGTAATGTACTTGCATTTTCAACTAATTCTGATTATGTTTTCCATTATCGATTTATGGAGTTTTGAGCTAAAATTAATGAATTAATATTTTTAAAATCCAAAAGACACGCAATCTTCGGTTTTTCTCCGCTTCTTTCTCTATCTTGTATTGCGCCACTCTGCATTACTTTTAAAAGATGCATACAATTCCATTAAGTTGGCATACCGTTGACCAAATTCGGTTTTGGGATTTTTTTTTTCTTTGGGTTCTTTGATTTATTGGGTAATTAATTATAAAATAGAAATAACTCTTCATATTTTTATAAACTTCATGCCCTCATTCCCAAAATAAAAATATAAAATTTCAAAAATAAAGATCTAAATTTTAAACTATTAAAAGGTCTTAAGGGACTAGTTTGGGGATTTTAATTGTCCAGTGAAAGTTAAATTTTAAAGGCGAAAAAGCAAAATTTTATACACAAAAACCCCGAATATCAGTTGTATATGTGACAATTGACGCAATTGAGCCAATGACGTGTCGATTTCCAAGACGGTGACTATGCAATTTTTTTTTTTTTTAAAGTCAAAATATTTTGTGTAATATTATACATGCAATGCAGCAATGTAGTATAATGTGTCAATCTTGCATAGTAGATAGAAATTCATTTTTCTTGCACACCTTCATTTTCCTTGTCTATTCCATCTCGGATCTGGGCTGCAAGATTTGACACGCACCTGGTAAAATTTAGGACATTGTCATGAAAAATATGCAAAATAAATAGTCGAAAAAACTAATATTCAAAACATTTTTCATTTGACCCAAAAAAAAAAAAAAGTTAGGGAGGACAGAAATTCTAAACTTTCTTAAGTATTGCCCAGCTGATTAAAAGTGGTATACCCATCAAGCTTTGCCACTTGGAATTAGGGAAAAAAAAAAAAAAAAAACAAAAAGTAGAGAAAGGCAATCTTGCTTCCAAACATTTTCTGATGTACCCCAAAAAAGGGGCTATATATGTATGCATATATCTTTTTTTTTTTTTTTTTTTTTTTTTTGCAATTTGTCTTCTATCAATTTCTTAGCAACCAATCTGGTAATCATTACAAACTTAATTACCATGTGTCTTTTTCTTTCCTTTTTTTTTTTTTTAAAAAAAAATTAGCTCCTGTCATACAGTCAAGATTTTTCTTTTTTAAAATTTTTTTTTTATTTTTTGAGATGAGTCTTACAGTGAAATGAATACAAAAACAGTAGTATCTAGTTATCGTGCAGTCCAAAGATGAAGCGGAGAAAAGAGAATTTCCATGAAAACTGAAATTGTGGCACACAGGCACACAACAACGAAAAAAGAGAAAGTGAAATGACTCACACTGTTTGAGCGAGTATAACAGTGATTGCTGCTCTTATATATGGTTCCAGCACTGTGAATATAGAGAAACTAAATGACTAAATGTTCTGTGGCAGAGATGGCATCCAGTATTTTATCTTTGCTTTCCTCCTCTCTGCTCTCTGCTCTCTGCTCCCTGCTCTCTGCCTTCCTTTTTAGAGAAAGAATACATAGTTTTTTGCCACACTGTTGCTTTTGGGTTTTGTTACTTAGTTTTGCTAAGCTGTTTCCTGCATCAGAAAGAGAGTACTTGGCTTCTTCCCCCAGAACTATAGTAGAAGACTAGAAGTACGTCTTTTTATTTTTTCATTGATAAGAAAGAATTTAATAATGTACCATTTGAATTCCTCTTTGTTTTTTTATTGTTAATTTCCGTGAAAATTTTATTCACTCTATTACTGAACTCGTCAGTCTTTAATTGGATTGGATGACCACACGACGAAGATGTACAACAAGTTAAAATCTTAAATTTACTCAGTGATTGAATTGACTTGTGATGAATCACACTAAAAAACCAAATATACTAATCTAATAATGCACTTTATTTAAATGTTGATAGGCAAAAAGTATGTATTACTAAAAACAAAATAAAACACCTTATTTAATAAATTTTTTAATAAAAAAATCTAATACTCGTAGAATTACATACCTCAGATGAGATTCTCTGGCGATATCTTTTGACAGAAACTGATCCGTATATATAATGCATTTGTTGGTTCTGCAATTAAAATATCGAATCTATGGCAGGCGGCAGCTGGGATTCGAATCAACTACAGAAAGTGAAAAGGGAGGTGTACGTACTCCAAAATTCGGACCTAGCTAATTCTTCCCCGTAAAGTCAATAGCTTTTGACCGTCAAAAAGAAGCTTAATTGATGAATCAATCAAATCTTCTAACCATACCCTTAGTACCTACCCTACGCTGTCCTTGTTTTCCCCGTGGCCCAACGGCGAATACGTACGGGTTTAATTGGTTTTTTCAAATTGGCACAGCACATCGAAAGTTATAAAGCAACAAAAAAGGAAAGAGAAAAACGAAAAATTGAGATGGGTCTTTTTTTTTTTTTTTTTTTTTATCAAGGTCACGATTGATTTTTTTTTTTTTTTTTTTTTTTTTTTATTTTTTTGGCAATTAGTGATGGTTGAATTTTAATCACTCTTTGAAGTTACAAATCACTGGTAATATTGTTTTAAAGATGTGGGAATTTTTCTTCCAAGTTGCCCTTCTTTAGCCATCTCGTGCAACAGAATATGCAGCAGAAAAATATGAAGATCTTTACTATTGAAACTTTAACTGCTTGGCTCGTTATCCAAGGAAATAAAATCTTGATCAATAGCACCACTTCGTTTTTGAGCTAATAGCATATTAAATTCTTAAGATTAAGCTAATAAACAAGTTTGTAGTTTGGTGACTCTGATGGACCGAGCCTGCTTACGCGTTTGGGCCCACTGGTCTTTATCTTGGGTCTCACGGCCCATTTATCTTGGACCTGGCCTAGCCTGCCTCAACAGACGAAGTAAGCCATGTCCAAACCTATGAGGTACATCGAGCCCACATTGACCCAGCGGGTGGCCGAAACGACACCACCGCATCTGCGTCTGTGCCGTGACCTCAATATTATTTGTTGTTAAAGTTTATTTTTCATGGGTAAAATAGGTATTTAGAACAGTTTTTTTTTTTTTTTTGACCCTTTTGTTTAGCTTTTTGTTTCTTGCGGGTGCGGCCAAACGAAGGGGACGAAGTACCTATACGTCGACGTTTTGTTTGCTAAGGTTGAGACTTTGTTAGACACCGCCCGGTCAAATTCCCTGGCTTGTTTACAGGTTCACTAGCTCGCGCTCTGTCGGTGAACGGAGAAGAAGAAGAAGGTAACGAGGAAGAAGACAAGAGTACAACAATAATAGTTGCAAAAAGAAGGAAAGATGGAAGCGCCAAAGACGATCGCACACGAAATCGGAGGAATCCAAAACGACGCGCTCCGATTTGGTCTCAACGGCGTTAAAAGCGACATTCTTGCATCTCATCCTCTCGAATCGGCCTATCATTCGGTCTCTCTCTTTCTCTGTATCTCTCCGTTTCTTGATTGCATCTTTTTCTGTTCGGTTTTGGAGGATATCGAAAGAAAACAATGGGAAAACAACTGCTATTTTGCAATGTCTGTTTTGTATCGTGGTTTAGTTTTGTGGAAATTGAAGCCCTAATCTCGAATCGAAAGTTTTTCTCTTAATATATTGATAATTATTGAAATGGGTTTGTGTAGACAAGGAAAAATGAAGAGCAGATGAAGAGAAAAATTCTTGCTAATACCTATGGGTCTGCCTTTCCGCTGAAGATGGACCTTGACAGGCAAATTCTTTCACGGTATGAGTTCTTTGACTGTTTGAGTTCTACGATGAATGTCTATTGGGGGGGATCCAATTTTAAAAAAAGAAAGCCTCGGCGGATCCAATTTATAATTTTGTGGTATAGGAGCTTCCATGCCCTTTATAGTGGATTTTAAGGTTTGATTCCAGTGTTTGAAATGAGGTGACAATTTTTTCAGAGGGCCCATGATAGCTAATTACATAGGACGACTTAGGAAGACAATTTAGATAAAGAACTTGAAGGGCCAACATTGGATCCCTCAGTCAATTATGCAATCCAGGAAATAAGTCCTTATTGATTGTTTTCTTACCTTTCCAAGACAGGTTTTATGTTTTAAATTGGCTTGTTTGAACAATCTCCTGCTGCTCGGTCATAACTTTCAGATCTTATGGGCAAACTGAAAGATGTCTATTTGAAAGATTTAGTGGTACTAAATTAGGAGGGAGTGCTTAATGTTTGGGGTGTTGGTCTTGTACCGTTTGCCTTTGAGTAGGTTAGAAATTTTTTCCCAATCTAATAGAGTAATTTTGAGGTGCAATTTCTATGTATGCTTTGTTTGTTAAACAGTTGCCTTTGACCTATTTCTTGTATTTGATCCATCCATTTTCTGTGATTGTGGCAAAATAATTGTTGACTAGAAAGGCTTTCATGTTGATGATCAGTTTCCTTTTGGAAAAAATTTCATGACATTTGAATATCCTGAACAATGGAAGCACTCAAGTGCAAGTCAGCTATTGACATTAGTTTTATCATATGTTTTTGGCCATGGCAATCAAATATGTCATATATTTGCTGACAGTTGAATTAAGAATGTCATCTATATTATCATGAATTGGTTATGATGAACATAATGCAGTAAGTGCTCTCAAACTGGGAAACCCAACAATTTTTAAAACTGATAATTGACTAATTGTTACTTCATTGTAAACTTCCATAAATAGCCCTTGGTTTGGAATATTGGATTCTTTACCTTCAAATTGTTTTTTGATATTCAAAATTTAAACCCACCCCTAGAAATCCAAAATGAAAATCTTTCATGGAGGTGTCTATTTACTCCATCTTTTGGTAAATCTGTTTTACAAATTAGTTTGTTGATTCAAAGATGGTTATGTCCATGCTAACTTGGTGTTTTGCAGCTTGAATTCTCTCTCTCTCTCTCTCATAACATACTCCCACGCTGTTATTTTTGGAAATTTTGCAGATTTCAGAGGCCGCCAGGACCAATTCCTTCTTCAATGCTAGGACTGGAGGCGCTGACTGGAAGCCTGGATGATTTTGGTTTTGAGGATTACCTTAATGGTGATGAAATCTTAACCTCTTTAAAGTTTTATTATAAGCTTAAAGTTCCATTTTAAATTAGCCTTTTTAATCTTCTGCTCATTGTGACTTGCAGATTCTCGTGAGTCTGAAACTTTTCAGCCAGCAGACATGCACCATGGGATGGAAGTTCGCCTGGGAATTTCCAAGGGGCCAGTGTGCCCAAGTTTCATGTGATTGAAAGCAATGGCTAGAATATGTCAAACAGACGATGGCTTAATAATATCAATTGATCTTGGACTTTGTTATCTTCATAATCAAGGTTGTTGTTAATGCCTTTGTGATATTAACATTTTGTACCGTTGAGATCCGTGGTTTGAGTTGATTTATGTGTTGCTTGCTGTTTTAGAGTTGTTAAGGGCTTGGCAGGTTTCAGGCTCCCGCAGGGAGGAAATTTTGAGCAAGCTTCACCTTCTTTGAGGTTGGTTTTTCAATGCCCTAAAAGTAGGGTCACAATACTGAACCTTGGTAGTATTGTCGCTTGTAATTATTATGGTGTCTCACAGCAGTATTCTGGATGCTCTGATGAAGACGAGAGAGGCACGCGTTTGTTTGCAAAAGTGAGCCTTAAATATTAAAAACCAAAGACCTGTAGAAAGAAAAGGGTCAATGGAAATGGAAAAGGAAAATCAAAGGAATGGACAAATAGTGAATGATACATCAGAAATTAAACAGGAACATAACATGAGTATTTTTGAAACGTCCATCTGTCTGACCATCCAAGTTTTTTTAAAACAAAAATCAAATACATGCATCAAAATTGGTCTCTTCTTTTTCGAGGAAACAGACTGTCGTCTGTAGCCAGAGATAAGTATTTCAGAGCTGAAATCCCCACAATAGAACAATTTTTGTGGTAAATAATAATTTAAATGTAGAAATGCCAGACCATTCCTTGCAATTTGAATTAAATAAAAAAGAAAAAAACCGATAAAAAAAAGACCAAAAAAAAATCAAAAAGGCAAAGAAAAGAGGGCTTCTTTTTCTATTATTTCTGTTGGCTGCACTGCATCGGCATGGGTACGGTTCAGTGACGCTGTTCACTCAGAGTCGCTATAGTCTCAATCTCCAAGACCCAACCAAAGAACACGAGCCCTTTTCCAATGTCCTTCAAAAACACACAGATACCCAAAACCCCAAAAAATTCTCTCTGCCCGATGTGCTTGTAGTTGCAAAATGGACACTCGGCGATCCGCTCGCTCCGTTGTCGACCCAAAGGTCCGCCAAGTCGGTTTCTTGGCTCCCGGCGCCGCCGCCCTTTTCAACCGCTCACAGACCGGACCGCCTGATCCACCGATCTCCTCTTCTCCTCCCACCATCACCGACCTCTCTCCTCCTGACGTCAACTCTCTCTCCCCCGTCATGATCCCTCCGCCTCGCCACTCCTCCGCTCCCTTGTCCCCTCTCCGTCGCGACTCCCTTGTCGTTGGCAGCTACAACGCCTCCGATTTAATGCCAGCTACTTCGCCCACCACTACGGCGTCTCTCTCCGACGACGTCGCCTCCGTCGGCGTGGCCGCCGGGAAGGGAGGGAAGGTTGGGGCCTCTTCGAGTTTTTCGCCCCGAGGAGTCTTTCACGCGACGGCAGCAAAAGCGACGGTGCCAGCGAGTCAATTGATGACAGTGTCCGTCGTCAATCTGCCTCTCGGTTTATCTGGTATGTTTCCAGTAGCCTTTGTGTGTTGATTCGTGCACAGGGTCTACAGAAGAAAAGCTGTTTAAGTCAGCAAAATTGAGTTGAAAACGAGATTGAATTAGCTATACATTGAGATTGCATATTCGAATGGACCTGGATGAGTCGTTGCATTTGTTTCTGATCATAAAACGAGGAGAGTGAAAGCCTACTATAATAGTTAGAAGAGTCGCCTGTTGAATTACAGTTTGATGGGCGTTTCTGATAATCTGGGTGAAATTGAGGGATTGCACTTTAATCTTTTGCCTTTTTATTCGTTCTGCCGAGTTTTTGTTGATAGCAATGATTCCATAAGGTGATGTTCTTCTTCCTCACTTGGACTTCCACTGTTAGTTTGATTGTTCCTGGGTCGTTGTTTCTTGTGTTTATTTTAATTTTTTTGGTGGACATAACATAAGTCAGCCATAATTAATCAAAAACTAGAACTTATGCAATGTGTAAAGGCCATGAAACCTCTCCCTCTTAAAAACCAGGGTAACCCATGAACAAATGTGTCTTCATTCAATATCCATCCTTTTATTCAATATCCATTCATCCATGATCTTTGCCTTTTTTTCTTATGTTTGGTTTCTCTGTTGGATATCTCTGTTTCCCATGCTACCTTGGAGCAGGGAAAGAGAGTACCTTTACTTATAGCTTCCAATCTTCTGCAATATAGTGAAATTCCCATGTATCATTTGATGATGCCACTAGGATACAAAATTTTCTGATCTTGCTGATCAATGAAAGCACTAACTTACCAAATAAAATACTTATTGCAGAAAAGGACCGTGAACAATCAGGTGAGGCACAGCATGACCGATCTACGCATTCAAAGTCATTGAAAGAAAAAACCACTAAAGCTGAAAGGCGTGCCCTTCAAGAAGCCCAGCGGGCTGCAAAAGCTGCTGCAAAAGGTGTATATTAGTTATTTCCTCATGTTATTAAACAGTGGCAGTTCTTTTTTGGTCTTTTTAGCTTTTTGGTTCAATATCATGCCAAGGCCATCTGATTGCATTTATGAAATGACTTAACTGAATATTGCATCAGTGCAATGGCTGAGATTAATTGCTGGTATTTACTTGTGCACTTCAACTCCTGTTCCTTGATCCAAAACAAAAGTCGAGGAGCCAGTCAGCTGTGATTCTTCTGTAACGTTTTAATGTCTACTCTTGGCCTGCATGTCAGTTAAAGCAGTTGTATGATTATTGGTTTTCTTTTGTCCAACCTGGCTCTGTTGTCGTACTTGCTTTTTCTGAATAACCAATGGCTTAATTGCTCATTTTGGTCATTGCCTGCTATTAGCTGAAGGAAATAAGACGCCTGACATTGCACCTGGGTCCGTTTCTTTAGCGAATGCAAAATCAACTAAATGCACAAAGGCTCCTTCACAAAAGCATGATAGTGCTCCTCCTGCAGCCTCTGAAAAGAGGGGAACTGATCGCCCGTTGGAAAAGGACAGAAAAAAAGATGTTCCTCAACCACGCATGCAGTATGATGACCAAAGTCGGGTAGAGAAGGCAAAAAGACGAGCTGTGGTAAAACAAATGGAAGCTAGGAACAGAGTTGAATTGTTCAGGCATCTGCCTCAATATGAAAGAGGAACACAGCTGCCTGATCTTGAGTCCAAGTTCTTTCAACTAGATCCAGTGCATCCAGCTGTTTACAAGGTATGTATCTAAAGTCAGTTGGTTTCCCTCTGTAATTTAAATAATGTGGCTGTGATATATGCTTTGGTATAGTTCAAGTCAGTGTAATTGAAAGTAGGATTTAGCAGTTGATGTGTGGTTTAGTAGGACATTTGCTCAAGATAATTGTATGAGGGATCAAGCATTTGTAGGATCCATGACATTTCACTTACGTTGTCAGGTTGGATTACAGTACTTGTCAGGAGATATATGTGGTGGCAATGCTCGATGCATTGCAATGCTTAAAGCATTCCAACAGGCTATTGAAGGCTACTCTACACCATGCGAAAAAACTCTCATTAGAGACTTAACTGCAAAAATTGGCAGTTATGTTTCTTTCCTCATTGAGTGCCGGCCCCTTTCAATTAGCATGGGAAATGCAATCAGATTTCTTAAGAATCGAATTGCTAACTTACCATTGACCATGTCTGAGTCAGAGGCAAAAGCAACTCTTCGGTTGGATATTGATCAATTCATAAGCGAGAAGATCATCCTTGCAGATAAGGTGATAGTCAAGCATGCAGTTACAAAGATAAGGGATGGTGATGTTCTTCTCATATATGGGTCATCCTCTGCAGTTGAAATGATACTGTTGCATGCTCATGAGCTTGGTAAACAGTTCCGGGTAGTTGTTGTGGACTCTCGTCCAAAGCTTGAAGGACAACAACTGCTTCACAGATTGGTGGGGAAGGGCCTCAGCTGTACATATACCCATATAAATGCAGTTTCTTATATAATGCATGAAGTTACCCGAGTGTTTTTGGGTGCCGCATCAGTGCTGTCAAATGGAACTGTGTATTCAAGGGTTGGGACTGCATGTGTTGCTATGGTGGCTCATTCATTTCGTGTACCTGTCTTAGTCTGTTGTGAGGCATATAAATTCCATGGAAGGGTACAGCTTGATTCAATATGTTCCAACGAGCTGGGTAATTTTTTCTGTCTATAGGAGGTGCTGGTTAAGTTATTGATTTGCTTTATATTCCAAGCTCAATCAATGGCTCAGGGCGGTTTCATTTTTTCACTCAGGTGACCCTGATGCAATTTCAAAGGTACATGGTAGAGAAGACATCAATTTCTTGGTTGGTTGGGCCAGTGAAAGTTTGCAGCGCCTTAATCTGATGTGAGTTTTTGTTTCGGTGGATGGTCTGAGAAAGTTGTTGGTAATCCAAACTGACCATGCATTTCTTATGTTGGGTTCTTTCTTGCAGTTATGATACAACTCCTTCAGATTATGTTTCCATGATAATCACAGATTATGGCATGGTACGTCATTGTATACATGAAACCTCTGTTGTTACACTGGTACTAAGCTTGGCCTGATAGATAGTTTCTATGTCATGGAAAGTGTCAGGTGCTTCCAGTTGTTTGTGTTATGAGCATTAGTTCCCACTGAACTTATTTACTCATACACACAGATATTTGCCCCTTCTTGAACCTGTCAACCGCAAAGCTGGGTGGCTAGGTTTTTTTTCTTTTTTGTTTCTCTGTTTATTTTCCTACCTATTAATCATCCTTGGGTAAGATACTCTACCAATGCATTGGAGAAGGACTGGTAAAATGCCCTATGGAGGCTTCTCAGGCAGATGGAAGCCCATGGACGGGTTAAGGGCAAAATTTGATGGCCTATCTGCTACCCTGTTCGCCTCCTGATAATTGTGACCAAGGCAAACCTTTTAACTTCATTGCTCATACTAGATTTGCATGAGAGTGTAGAATTGCCAACCCCTTCTCTGACAAAGTGCAACCTCAAAATCAACTTACAACTTTATTTATTTTGTTTTATTGCATGCCATCTTGTTGATTTACGAGTGCTCTTCTCAGGTTCCACCCACAAGCGTGCCTGTCATTTTGCGAGAATATGGGAAGGAGCAGTTGTGGATATAGGAATGGCCTATTACTGCATCATGGAAGCATTTGGAAAATTTTATGTCGACTGTGTCCACCTGACTGCCCAATGCAGACTGAGGAATAAGTCGCTGATTTGTTTTTCAGCCGTTTAGAATAATCTTTTGATTTTTGGGCATTACATTCTCTTATTTCCTGACTCCGCGAAGAGTGCCTTTTTGCCTCTCCGGGCAGATTAATCGTTCCATGCCTCGTGTGTTGTAACAATTTTTTAATTTTTCATTGAGGCCATTGTAGACTGATCGTTTAGTCTCTGCAATTTTGTTGCTCAGCAGCGGCTTCATCACCGATTGGATTAGGCACTTTTAGCCTTTACCTCCAATGGAAGAGATTACGGTTTTTATAAATTTCAAGATCTGAATTCTTTATAAAATTGAAAATTTTAAAAATTTTAAATTCATTTAATTAAATTAATAATATAATATTATTTTTTAAAAATTAAATATAAAATTATTTTTAAAATTTTTATAAATTTTTTAAATTAATAAATTTTAATATAAAATGAATCAAATTATAATTAGATCATCAGTTTTATTATTGATTCGATACATTGGTTTGATCTCATTTAAAAAACTTTACCTTTTTCACGCATACAAGACATGCGGCATAAATACATCCTTCAGGTTCCACCTCTGCTTGTTTCCTAATTTAGAGTAGCTTTAGTTCTCTGGTGTCTCCGGCATAAATACATCCTTTCCAGTGATAGCGAAAAGGAAAAATTAATTATGTGAGGTAGAAAAGAGATTGGGAGTTCTACCAAAAGAACGTTGGCCTAGAAAATGCATGGAAAGAGGGTCGTCTGACACAGGGATGTTTATCAGTCCGTTCAACACCACAGAAAAATAAGTAAATAGTAGGATTGGATCTTTGTTTCATCTGCTTCCTCCAGTCAATAAAAGGGGCTAACAATTTCCATCAATTCCCAGCTCCAGTTCATTCGGCGGTAAGAAACATTGGACGTACGACTAAAAATGATTTATGCTTGATTTCAATGCGCCAACTCATCTTAAAGCACGCGTTAATCTCTTCCTCAATGTTTATGAAATCAACCGAGTTTTAATCAAAGTTTTTAATCAAGTATCGATGTTGATGAGAATAAGCCTGTGATTGACAAGCAATGAAAAATTCAACAAGCTCGTAGATACATAATATGACTACTCTATGAGATTTTTTGCGATGTCTGTCACCTTTGCCACTCAGAGGAGCGATTGTTGCAAGAGTGTCACAAAACCACCCAGAACGATGATCAAGATGCCCGGTGAGTTCACCAACAAACCTTCAGTGGAATAACGCGATATTACTCTGTCGGTTTGGAGGAATGTTAATTTCTCCAAGATACTCGTAGTAGCAGCAGCAATGGCCAGTGCATAAACATAAATCCCAAAGAACACGTGCCATGGCAGCAAGGTAGCTCTGCTATTTTTTGAGCCACCTGGGTACCACAAGGTTACAAATCCAGCAACCCACTGCGAAGAGGAAGCAACTATGAGAAGCGTGAAAACTTCAAGGACAACAGCAAAGTGGGAGATCAGTTGAACAGGGAAAGAAAGTATGGGAAATACCTAGGTGCTGAAGAGGAAAAGACAAGCCAGACCCAACCAGGAATGCAGGCTGTAAAAATTGTCAATGCCCTTTTCAATGTGGAATTTCAAAGCAGCCCACCATCCAATCAAGCTCAAAAAAAAGTAATGTAAGACGGACCAATTTTTTAATGCTTTTTGTTCCTGGAACCGTCTTGTAAGCTAGCAATGCCTCAAGGTTTCACGAAAGGTAATCATAGAATCAGAAAACACGAGAATGGCGTAAAGTTGTGAATCTGTTCAAACCCAAAAGACAAGATTCAATGATTAAATGACCACGTTTAAGCAAACAAGAAATTATTTTAAATCTCAAGCATCATATCCGCAACAAATTTTTATTTTCATTTTTAAACATAAAACTATAGCAGCATCCAAAAATCATAAACGTCCACATCACTGGAATAAAAATCGCAGGACCAGACATTCATCTTAAAAGCAACCACTCCACAAAAACATGAAGAAGGTAGAGTAATGTTATCTAGGCATGTGATGTCTCAATGGTCAACCAAGATTTTCATAGATCAAATTCAAACCAACTTAGGTTGATCATCTTCAAAATTAGCAATTAGAGGCAGGTCCAAGGTTCACATTCCCTGAATTAATTAGCAAAATAAACAACAATTACATCAATGTTACAAATATTACTGACAAGTAATAACCCCAGAAAAGGGAACAGTTACCTTCGCCATTCATGAGTACAAACCCAATCACCATCAAAACAGGATGTACCTACAAAACGATGGGACAGATAAACTACCACTAAGTTCACCAACCACACATTGTACATTTAGAATATTATAAATTATCATACACAAGGTGACAAACCCAGATGTTAAAAAATCGAGAAAAAAAGAGAGAGAGAGAGAGAGAGAGAGAGAGAGAAAGAGATGGGTACTTACATCAAAGATGAGATCTTTGTTGTTAGAAAAAAGACACAATCCTCCCCTGAAATGCACCGACCATGCCAGCACCAAAAAGCCGCCACTATGACTCCCAGTAACCTCACCACTATAAATATCGGGAATTTAACCTCCGGAACCGCCATTTCCTTGAACCAGAAGGAGAATATGGGAGAGATATGGACTCCAAAATGCACCAAAACGTATTCTACGACGATTTAAGGGGGTTTTGGATCTAAATGCCGTTCTTTTCTTCGCACATCAGATCAAGATCAAGAAAGAAAACCCTTTTTTTTAAGGTTTTAGTCGACAAGGGAGCACGTGAATTGAAATTCATACCTTTTAAAAAAAAAATTTGATTAAAAAAAATATGCTGGTTTTATATTGTAAAGTATATCATTTTTAGAATACTTAATCTTATCAAATATTTTAATAACAATGAATTAAGATTTATTCTCTCCCTCTCTTTTTTTTTTTTTTCTCTCTTTCGAGAAATGTGTTAGATATTCAGACTGATACCCTTTTTTTTTTAATTTAAAATTACGTAAAACATTTCTTGGCTTATTTTTCCCATTTTTTTGCGTTGGATGAAGTGTACACTTGGTTCCTTCAGTACACGTTCTTTTATAAATAAAGCATCCCTTCTAAGGTAAGCCCAATAAAAAAGGAAACTTCTGTAACTTAAAATTGAGATGTCAGATATGCATTCTTCTATATATATTTACTCAAAATCAGTGGTTGATAGAAACCTACAGTCAATCTAACAATCACGTTTGGAGTAACGGAATGCAGAGAGTTACAAAGGCTAATGAGAACCTATTATTGTGTTGTATAAATTCGTGGACAATTATTTAATTTAATGACCATATTCGTATTTAAATTACATAATTATCTACCTAAAAAAAAATTAAATAGTCATCTTAAAGCCAAAACGGTGTTCCTCTTTCTTTTTTTTTTTCCGTATATGGCTGATTCTTTTTCATAATTATTTTATAAGAAAAAAAATGCGATTGAAAAATGCTTATCCTATATCGATCAAGTGGGGTTTAGACAATATCAACTGCCCTTTCTTTGAACGGGACAAGTTTTTCTAAAACCTACCGAATTTCCTTTGTTTATCGATAAATAACTTCCAAAATACCTTTATTAGCATTTGAAATTGATGGCAGCGCTCATTTTAATTTTAATTAGCGTGTTGATTAATGCGTTTGCTCATTTTGCTTGGTCAAAATCCTACCAAGTAGCCAGTACCTACCAGCACCAAACCTGCAGGCCAATGCCTATATTGACCACCGTTGTCATCAAATCAATTAAAGAACCACAAAATGAAAGCTTTGTTTTGTAAAACAGCTCGTAGACTTTGAAATTTTACATATGATCAAAGCATAGCCTTCCCAAGCGTAACTTTCTATCTTTTCTCTTTCTTCAACTCTAAGGAAAGAGAAAGAGAAAGAGAAGAGAAAGAGAAGTCCATGACGATGGGCTTGAATGATAGCCACGTCATGGGACAAATGCCATGTGCTTATCCCCCCAAACACCCAATTGGCTTCCATATTCCCCAAGCTTAACAGGTCCCCTACACTCTGGCATTCCAACGCCAAAGCACAATCTTAGCAATTTCATTCCGATGAAATTCCCAAAATATCCCTCCCTCTCACTCCCTCCCAATTGATTGCTTATGGGTAATTTCGTCATATCACATACTAAACTCCGCAAGTCCCACTTTCCGCGCCCTAGATCCCCAAATTACCCCTTTCAGAAGGAGAAAAATAAAATAAAAATAAATAATGTTTTTCGTATTAAAAAAATTATTATTTCATCACATTAAAAAATTATTTATATTTTTAAAAAATATTTTTTATATTAATATTTTCAATAAAATATTTATTATTTTTTAATTAAATTTATTATATATTTTTTAATTAATATTTGTGTAATATATAAAATAATCATGATATTAAATTAAAAATTATACAATAAATTTAATAAAAATTAAGAAATATTTTAAATAAATATTATTAATATAAAAAATAATTTTAAAAAATTAAATTAAAAAATTTAAAACATAAAAAAATAATTTAAAAAATATATAAATTTTTGGTAAAAATTATTGTAATTCTTAATCTAATCGACGTAAATATTAACAAGTTAGGGTAAACAAGTAGTTTAACAAAGAGGAACTAGCGGCGTGGGACCTATCAATGATGAAGATGACAAATAAAGGCAAAGGGGAGCACACTGAAAAGAAAGAAAAAGAAAAAACGGCAGAGAGTTCGCTTCGGGATGTTCTCGGACTCGAATTCCACATTCTGCCGGATTTGGGGAACTCGGTTTTACGTCCGGACTAGGGTTTTTAAATTTTGGAGATAAACAGAGCGGAAGTTAATTAGGGTCCAAGCGAGCAAACTTAGGGTTTCTTCTTTTGTCATTTTTTTTTTTTTTTTTTGGCGTCTGATTTTGGTGAATTCTTGGATTTTTTTTTTTTGGGTTCATTTTCTTGGGGTTATTTTGGTTCTCATGAGGTTGAAATTGGGATCTGTAAATTCAAGAATCTCTGAGGGGCAATTGTGGAAAGTCTCGTGATGTTTACGCCGCAGAGAAAGGTGTGGCCGGGGGGTTTGTCGCTCACGCCGCGGAGCGATGCGCAGAAGAAGAGTTTAGGAACTGGGTCGGACCCGAATTTAAAGTCCAACGGTCCCAGTAGCCACATGAAATCCCGAGACGGCGGTGTTTTTAAGGGAAAGAGTGTGGCTTTGGCGGCAGAACCTGCGACGCCCAATGGCGTCGGGCTCGCCCTGGACGGTGAGGGTCTGGCCGAGAAGGTGTCCAGGCTCGAAAACGAGGTTTGGTGGTTTTCTTTTCTTTTTTTGGTTAAAAATTGGGATTTTTTTTATATTTTTGGGACTCCCGATATTCGTTAGGTTAGTTTTATTCTATTGGGAATCTTAATTTTTTGTAATTTTGGTGGCTTCCTTATGTTGGCAGAATTTTTTATTTTTTATTTTTCTGGTTGCTAGAGTACATGGCTCTTTCATTGATGGGTGCTTTAGATTGCAGGATTTTATTACTGGGGAATTATGAATTAGGTTTAATACAGTTATGATAATTGCGTTATGAGAGTGAAAGGCAGATTTGGGTATAGTACAGCAGTTGAATATACCAGGATAATTGTTTGGCTCTAATTGCCTTAACCGCGTTTTGCTCATTGCATGAACTCTGGATATTAAATGAAATGTATAATTAGCCAAATTATGAATTCACAACTTATATTATTAATGTTTTCAATATTCAATGATCTATAGGACTCTCTTTGAGAAGTATTGGGAAGACTGGGAAGTACCAACCTTAACTAAGCTGCTTATAATTCTCCTTTTTAATTCCTAGGTTTTGTTGTAGTATGGCAAAACCCGTGGGATATGTATCTAAGTAATTCTGGGAATGTTATGGTCACAGTGGTTGTCAAGTTGTCACAGAAAAAGCCTCTCTGTAAAATTTGGGGTAAGGCTGCATACACTAGAGCCTTTCCTATCCCATACAATGTGGGAGTCTTGTGCACTTGGATGCCTTTTGTAATTTATTTACTCTCCACTAAGTGATGTTATATGTTCTTCAAATGCTGCATGAAGTACCAAGATGTCAAGCATGAATGCTGACAGCAGACTTCTTGCATAAAATGCAAACTATTGATGCCCATATTTTTTTAGTAAAAAAGTGGTAGTATCTCTCGCATTATACTTTCTATTTCTATTGGTGGTTTATTGTGGCTGCAGTATTCTTTAGTATACTTTGTATAATAAGGGAAACAAGTCCCTATAATACTTCCTGCTACTAGTCATGTTTGATATAGTCCCTGTTCCTGTGAATTCTAATTCTATTGTTTATACATTATCTGTCGGTAATTTGACCAGTTGATCCGTATTGCAGCTGTTTGAGTACCAGTATAATATGGGGCTCCTTTTGATTGAAAAGAGGGAGTGGGCTTCAAAGTATCAAGGACTTGAGCAGGCAATAGCAGAAATAAAGGATGCACTGAAACAAGAGCGAGCAGCCCATTTGATTGCTATCTCTGATGCTGAGAAGCGAGAAGAGAATTTGAGAAAGGCCTTGGGAGTTGAAAAGGAGTGTGTGCTTAATGTAAGATTCTTATTTTTCCTCTTTGGTCGTGCATGTAAATAAGTTAATTGAGTTTTTCTTGCTGTGATTTTCATCTTTCCCCCCTCTTTTTTAGCTCCTTTCATTGATTTATTACTTTTTCTAAAAGTTTAGTACCTATTACAAAGTCTTTTTAGAAGCCACTCTGCATGATGGTTGTTTCTCTTGTCATCCTAATTTGATGGAGAATAATTCCATACAATGAGTGGATTAGGGTAGAGTTTTAGGCATTCATGGAAAGAAAGTCATGAGCCTTCATTATAAGGTTTTGTCTGACTAGCAAATGTGTGCCAAAGTGTAGTTGTTGCATGCTTGTCTAATTGGCTTTTTTATTGAAATGCTTGCCACTTTGAATCTCATATGAGGTGATTCTTTATAATCTTTAGTGAAGGCTGCTTGTTGTATGCATGAAACTCTCCAGTACATGTTATTGTTATAGCAATTTGTTAGTCACAGATATTCTAATCTTCTGGTTCAAGTCCTAGGGTGAACAATGAATTGATTCTTTGTTTAACCTGTGGAGAATGTTGCTTGCCATAGTTGGAAAAGGCAGTGCGTGAGATGCGTTCAGAAAATGCAGAAATAAAGTTCACAGCTGATTCAAAGTTCGCTGAAGCCAATGCTCTGTCTGCAAGCATTGAGGAGAAGTCATTGGAGATAGAAGCCAAATTGCATGCTGCTGATGCTAAGCTTGCTGAAATAAACAGAAAGAGTTCAGAAATTGAGAGAAAATCACAGGAGGTTGGATCTCGAGAAGCTGCACTTCGGATGGAGCACCTATCCTTTGTTTCAGGGTAATCCTTAATACTTCTTTGAGCATTACTAACTTATTTCCTTGATTTTATTTGTGGCTTGGTTTTTGCAGCCTCAAAATTTTTCAAATTTTAATTAAGGTGGTGTTGGCATGCTCAGGAGAGAAGCACATGAAGGTGATTTGTCCAAGCAACGGGAGGAATTGCGAGAATGGGAGAGAAAATTACAAGAGGGAGAAGAGAGGCTATCTAAGGCTCAAAGAATTATTAACCAGAGAGAGGAAAGAGCAAATGAGAATGATAGAATCTTCAAGCAGAAGGAGAATGACCTTGAAGAGGCACGAAAGAAGAATGAAGAAGGCAACAAAATTTTGAAGAAGAAAGAAGATATAAGTAGCAGGCTTGCTAGTCTAACTCTAAAAGAGAAGGTAAGTTTTTCTTTATGCTGAGCTGCTGACAAATATATAATTAAGGCTTGTATTAATGCACATCCTGTTTGATTGCGGTAGGAGTTTGATACAACAAGTAAGAAACTAGAGAAGAAAGAAGGAGAGCTGCTTGCATGGGAGGAACAACTGAATGATAGAGAAAGGGTTTGTCCCTCCAACACTGTTTTGTGATTGGATATTTTCTGATTGTGAGGAACATGGTTCTGTTTATGCATGCTTGTGCTTTTGGCTTTATATGTTATAAGTTGTTCCTGGGTTAGTCATGGATAATGGATGAGTATGCACCACCTGTGGTGACTTTTTGGCATTGGCTTGCTTCTCCATTTTATCTTCTTATTCAACATTGTCCATAACCAATGAAGCCAATAAAATGGATGTTGAAAACTATTATACCAACTATGGACAGGAATTTTTCCTCTCAATCATTGGCTTTGTTTTTATCTTTTGGTGGAAAAATGGTCGGAAAATCTGGCTAGAAATATTTTTCCTTTGGGGTGGATGGGGTGGAGGGTAGGTGGACATGGATAAGCACTTAATGAGGTTTCGAAGCACAAGAATGGTTCACTTTTTTGAAGGTTTCTCATTAAGAAGGATTTCTTTTTCATGTTGTAGCTTGGGCATACTACGAAGTGTCACTATTATGCATGTTTTGTTTTTCACTGGCATATTATGTCTACAGGTTGAGATTCAGAAGCTCATTGATGAACACAATGCCATTATAGATGGAAAGAAACGTGAATTTGAGTTGGAAGTTGAGCAAAAGAGGAAGTCTGTGGATGAAGATCTGCAAAGCAAGGTGATTGTGGTGGAGAAGAAGGAGGCTGAAATCAAGCATATGGAGCAGAAAGTTGTGAAAAGAGAGCAAGCATTAGATAAGAAATTGGAGAAGCTTAAAGAAAAAGAGAAGGAATTTGAATCAAAAATGAATGCTTTGAAGGAAAGGGAGAAGACCTTCAGATCTGAAGTGGAGAGCATTGAGACAGAGAAAAAACAACTGCAATTGGATAGAGAGGATATTTTGAATCTCAAGGCTGAAATTGAGAGGATAAGGGCTGCCAATGAAGAACAGCTACTACAGATACGTGAAGAGAAGGACCAGCTTAAAGTAAGTGAAGAAGAGAGGTCTGAACATGCCCGCTTGCAATCTGAACTCAAACGGGAAATAGAAAAGTGCAGGCTTCAGGAGGAGCTGCTTCTGAAGGAGATGGAGGATTTAAAGAGGCAAAAGGAAAATTTTGAGAGACAGTGGGACGAGCTGGATGAGAAAAGATCTGAGATTGAAAAAGTGGCAATAAGCATAAGTGAGCAGAAGGAAAAATTTGAAAAGCAGAAACTCTCAGAAGAAGAAAGGATGAAAAGGGAGAAACAAGCAACAGAAGATTATGTAAAAAGGGAGCTAGAAGCTCTTGAGGTGGCCAAGGAGTCCTTTGAGGCTAATATGGAACATGAACAAAATGTGACAGTGGAGAAAGCTCAAACTGAGAGAAACCAAATGCTTCTTGACCTTGAGCAGCAGAAGAGTGTGTTTGAGAATGATATGCAAAAAAGACAAGAGGAGATGGAAAAACTGTTGCAAGATAAGAAGAAATTGTTTGATGATGAGAAAGAGAGAGAATTGAAGAATATTAACTTCTTAAGAGATGTTGCTAAAAGAGAAATGGATGATTTGAAAGCAGAAAGACTTAGGATGGAGAAAGAAAGGCAAGAAATTGATGAAAATAAAATCCATATTCAAAAGCAGCAAATTGAAATTCGAGAAGATATTGATAAGCTTGGTGAGCTTAGTAGGAAACTGAAGGACCACAGACAACAACTTGTTAAAGAGAAAGAGCGCTTCATATTATTTGTTGAACAACATAAAAGTTGTAAAGGCTGTAGCGAGTTAACCTCTGAGTTTGTGCTTTCTGACCTAATATCTTCCCAAGAAATTGAGAATTCAGGGGCAATTCCAGTGCCAAGCACAGCTCTTGTAGCAGGAGGTGCTAGTGGAGATATGGCTGCTTCCAAGAGCAAGGAGTGTGAAATATCCCCCACAGCAGTTCGATCAGTATCTCCAGTTTCTTGGCTCCGAGAATGCACATCAAAGATATTAATGTTTTCTCCAAGCAAAAGGGATCAACATGCTGCTGTAGAAGACATGAAAAGGGGATCATCTGTTTCTGCCCTGCAAGTTAACATAGAGGAGCCTTCAAAAAGATTAGATTTTAAAGACAATAAGGCAGAGCTATCCTTTGCAATTGTAAACAATTCAGTTGATGTGCAGAGGGCACAAACTGATAGAGATGCTGAGACAAGCCAGGATTTGTCTGTTGAATATCAGAGCAACGTCAATAGTAAGGAGCCAGAATGTCAGGAAGACTCCCAGGCATCAGATTTGAAGTTTGGTTACCAGCCTCGCAAGAGAGGCAGGCCCCGAGTTAGTAGAACACACTCTGTGAAGGCAGTTGTTCAAGATGTGAAGGCTATCCCGGTGGAAGCTTTGGAAATAAATGATACTGAAGATTCTCACTTGCCAAAGGCTGAAAGCCGTGATGGGTCTAGACTTGCTGATAAAGAAACTCTTGGAAACTCAAGAAAGCGGAATCGTGCTCACACATCTCAAGCTACAAGGAGTGAGCATGATGTTGGTGACAGTGAGGGAAATTCAGATAGTGTCACTGCTGGAGGGCATAAAAGAATACGCCAAAAAGTATCTCCAGTTCGAGCTCCTGGAAAAGCACGTTATAATCTTCGGCGACGGAAACTGTGAGTTAATCCAAACTGTGAACATGAAGGTCTCTACAAGAGTGCTTTTTATCAAGCATTGTTTATGCCAAAGCAAGATTATGGGAGATTCTGTTGCTTGCATGCAGTTGTTTTTCTGTTTACTGGCTTTAAGCTAGAGTAGTGTTTTTGGACTATTGCAATACATGACTGATTAAGGCATTGTATGGATTTCTGCATGGTATTCCTGTTTATTGGCTTTTTAGACCTGTTTAAGTGGGCTGTTTGTTAATGAGTCATTGGAGGCCTTAAAGGAAGAATTTATTTACTCCTTTTTATTGTTGCGTAAAAATGCATTTGAATCTCTAGTTTAATGGTTCCTCTTTGGGGATCTAATGCAATTTTTCTAGCATTGCGGACAACTAACATTTGATTTGTCCTAAATATTTATCAGCGGAGGCAAAGCAATTACTTCTAGAGCCTTAGGAGACCTTAACAATGACAATGAGAACAAGAGTGAAGGTGCTGCAGGTCCAGAGCATGGAAGTATTCTTAGAGCTGCTGCAGCAGCTTCAACAGGGGTTGCTAGTGATACTGATGGGAGCTCGCACTTTGTACGAGTGAGTGCTATAAATCATTGTGGACGTGGTTTTATTTGACAGAACAATTGCCACAGAATCTATTGTTGAGGTTTCTGGTTGATTCTAAACAGGTTTTGTATAATTTGTTTCTCATCTTCTCCTGTGCCTTTGGTGGCAGTGTGAGAAGGCTTCGGACTTTCGGAATGGGGATGCTGATACAACCAGAAAGTTGGTTGAAAAGGCAGCATTGAGTGAAGAGTTAAATGGGCCAATAGAGTATGCTATTGCCGAACAAAATGCGAGTGAATCCCATAGAGACAATGATGATGAGGATGATGGTGATGATGACGGGGGTGAGTCTGAGCATCCAGGTGAAGTCTCCATAGGAAAAAAGCTTTGGACTTTCTTCACAACTTGATTATGTGAATCTTGTGCCAATTATGGGAATTTATTCATGGATTCTTGATTGCCTCAATTATTCTAGAATTGGTGTTAGGGTCTCTTTCGTGTTTAGTGGTTGTATATTGACCATGTAAACGTAGTTCCCATGCCAGGTGGTGGATAGCCTGTTTTCTGTGTCCCCTTCCATTTGATAGGATTCGCGGCATTTTGGGACGTCCTTGTCTACTAGAATACAAGGTGCCAAAAACGATAGGCACGTATTGCACATTTATCTAGTTGCTTGTATCAAAATAAAAGAGAAATATTTGGCGCTTTCTGCGCTTTGATTGTATCAAAATATCCTGTGTCTTTGTTGTTTGCCGGGATCCCGTTCCAAAGCCTATGAAAATGGGTGATAAAAATGGAATGGTAAGTAGGCCTTCATGTATTCAGTAGACAGTTGAATCCGGCCATTGGCAATACCGGGTTGAATAATTCTTTGACTAATGAAAAGTGAACGGCCCACTAGCTCTTCTTTACATGTACTGCGAGAATACAAGTCTCGAGCTGTCCTAGATCACGTTCTTCAAGGTTGAAAATATTTCTTTTTACGGGAAAAAAAAAAATTGTTGTTCACTTCTCTCTCCCTTTAAAAAAAATTTTCTCTTTTATCCTTGTCTATGAATAATTCAAAAATTTAAAGTTACTTGATAAAAGTAAAAAGAGTAAAATTAAATTTTAGTATAAAGTGTATTAGATCATTTTAAAGGTATAAATCGGTCTTTTCTTTTACAAAAATTTGCATAAATTGATTTTGCCTTATTAAAAAAATAATAAAAAAAGTTTATTCTATTCGATAAATTAAATTGACAAAAATTAAATTATTGGATGACACGAGAGGTCAAATTATATATTAAGCCATAACAATCCAGATCAACTAGCCACCTGTGACATGCCTAAACCGCACTCTTATATAATAACGCATTGTTCTAATTTGTTGCAGTTTTATAGCCATTGAGAAAAAGGATTTAAAAAAATAAAAAATAAAAAGAAAGAGTAGAATTCAAATTTCAACTGATGCATCACGGACATAAATTCCACGAACGGAAGGAAGCGCGGGGACGGCGGCAAGAATGGGCAAAGGAAGATGAAAAAGAAGTGGGTCTGGAATTAATGATTGGCTCCCAAAAACGACGGCGTTCTGGCATGAGTTCATAGCTGCAGCCGCGTTTGATTCTGGGGTTGAACTGGTTGTCTGTTAAAAGTACCAATTCAGGTCTGAATTTCAAATTTCATTTATAATTAAATTTCTTCTCTCAATTTGAACCCACTAAAAAAAAAGAAGTTTAGGTATGGCGCGAAACTCTACTTATCAATTATCATAATTACTATAAATAGATTAAAAACTTTAAATTATTATATTCTAACAATTATTTTAATTTCTTTTCTTATTTATACTTTTATTTATTGCTAGTGATTCATACGTTTTTTTTTTTTTTTATTATTTTTTTTCTACTTTCTTGGAAGGACTCAGATAGGAGCATTCTAAATTTGAGAAATTCAGCCAACTCCATCGATTATATTTTGTTACTAGCGGCAATGAACCTACATTCGACTTTTTATTTAGTGATAAAATGATTGTTTTATTTATATTCATCAGAATAAAAACCCATGGGATTCCTCTAGTAGCCAATCAAACTAGCTTGCTTGGTTCAATTCAAGCAAGTTCTTACAACGAGCTAGCTCTCCACTCCCTATGATAAATGATAATTAAAAAAAAAAAAACACATTTAATTTTTAATTTAACTTAGCATGCTACTTGGTGACCAAGAACAGTCAAAGTTCACGGAACCCCTTCGTCCACTTAGCATGCTACTTGTCTCTATCGACTTTTGATCATAGAAATAATGTGTTGTAATTAATGGACGTCGACGATAAATTCAACACGGTCTTGTGACCACCAAGAATTCGTCCGATGCTTACCTTTTCTGATCCGAAGTCGACGTTTACTTAGTTTGATTTTAATGGCCGCCAAGAGTGGACTAGTGCGCATTGAGATCGTTCTGCTGGGCAAAGGTTTCACTTCCAATCAAGGGCCAAATTTCCTCCATTTGCACAAATTTTCTTTCTTTTTGTTAATTGGTGCCGACTGAAACTTTTAAAAGATTGTTTACTGGCATCTTCTCCGTCTGTACTCCGTCAGAGAAGATACCAACAAGAATTGCAGAGCATATCCTAGAATATAATACTGAATGGCGGACATTAAATTACATATTCTTCATAGTAAATATGTACATGTACACTATTTCATAGTAAACGGTTATTCCTTACGGATAAAGTTCCGATCTTATTACATGTACTAACAAGAACTGCAGAGAATATGCCAGTATATCATGCTGAACTGGTCACATCAAGTTACTTATTCTCCAACGGTTCACTCCAAGATATATATAGCACTGGCTGACTAGTTGACACTTCCACACGGAAGGCTTCCACTGTCAAGGCCTTGGCCCGTGACAGCCAGGAGAATAGCGCCTACACGGCTCACGGCGCTCCAACATATCGGGCTGTGGATGCCGCAAAGCGGAGTCTGGGGCATACTTTCGTAGCGAGGGGCGACAATAAATGAATCTCCCCTTGGGTTGACTCCATAGCCTCCAGTACCTGCGACAGACAACGGTTACAAATGAGATCGTATCAAAATCATGATCAACTAATACTGTTTTTCTGTTTTTCTTTTTTTTTTTTTCTTTTTTTGTCCATCAAAAGCCCGTTAGGTGCTAGACCGAGAGCTACACATAGAAAGTGCAGTTCTTGTGGTACATAGTGGATTTAAGTTCAAATATGAATAAAACATAATTGAAGCCTGCAACAATGAAAAATAAATGTTCTGTATATTCATCGACTTCATATAAAAGCTTGTTAAGTAGCATGCTCTGGTTATAATCAAACGATAGGGAAAAAAGAGATAGAAGTAGTGATCTCACTACCATCCTTTTCGACTAATTCTCGAGCAATGATGGAAGGGGGAGAAAAGAGAATGGTAGCCGAGAGGATGCATATAATTAGCAGAAAAGCCTTCATGTTGAGAGTAAATATGAGTTTAAGATGTCTTTGTCTCCTCTATACCATCCTATTTATAGTAAAATAATGAGAGAGGCTGCTACAGGAGCCAAGCTGGGTATAAAAATCTAATAATTGTTAGATCAAAGCCAAATTTGACTGGTATAAGGGTGACAACCAAGTTCCACCAGCGTATAGAAAGATAAGATAACTCACTTGTGGCCGAAGACTTATGATAGAAATGCATGCAATAATAAGATAACAAACGATAGGGCCGAAAGTCCTTGCTCTCTTTCTAATTAATGAAACCTTGAATATGTATTCTCCGCCAATTCTGTTTGGAGTGAAATCCCCATAAACAAGAAGTTGGAGTAACACGCAACCATCCACTACAAGATTCAGCCCAAAACACACGCAAGAAAATGCTGTGAGCTAAAATAAAAAAATTGCACTAGCCTCATTAATTGCAGATCTGCTCATGCTCTTGGTGTTTAATAAAAGGCATGACTACATTGCGGGTGAAGATTGTTGTCAGTGGCATTTTCCTGACACGAGTTCAACAAAGAGACAGAAAATGCCAGAGAATGGAATTTCATTCATAAAAGTGAATTATTATCAGCAATGTTACGTGATTTTTCTCCCATAGCTTCTCGAACAGTATAACAAAGGGAGCACAAGAATAAGCCAAGAGATGAATAGAAAGAGAGTTCCTAAAGTAATAAAGTATGCCCAACAGCCACGAAGCACATAGGCTGCAAGATTAAGATACGCAACGGAACTTGCCAGAAATGAAAAGGGAAAGGGAAAATGTGTTCAGTTGAATCAATCCTTTGACCTTTAAGAATTGAAATGGGCTGATACAACTGGCCAGTCTTCATAAAACCTCAGGAACAAGCCGTCTGCTTGGTGGTGCCATAGCATCCTTGGCAAGAGCTGCCGTATCACCATCATGTATAACAGCTATTACGTGTTCAAAAAGGTCATCTTTACCTCCTCTGAGAGGATCCTGCATAGCATGACCTTTATGTTAATACAGGTCTTGTGTGTTGAGAACAAGTGTTGATGGGAGGTTCAAATAGCTTGACTCAGCTAGGAACAAGCAAAGGCAAAACAAAGATACGCAATTAAGCTGAGTTTGATCAGATTCAATGTCAAGCATACCCTTCCAGCTTATGTAGAAGTGCTAGTGGGCAACAGATCAGCAGTAATGCTAGATGTATATTTTTCTCAGGAGGAGCTAAACTTCCAATGAAAACCATCAGGACATCAAAGTGAGTACTTACTTGTAGGAATAAGTCTGAATGATTTTTTCAATCAAACAAAATCAGCTCGAGCTCCCAACCTCCAGATAGTCTAAACTCTTTGCTGCAGAAAAAGGATAATTCACTTCTAACTGTCCAAATCCCAATGGATGATGGTGCATCTAAGTGTTTAAATATAACTGTTATATTTTTGAGATATCAAGGGCACAGCTCATGAATGGCATGCTTAATATCAAGCATGGCTATCACTCTTAGTGTATATGCACGTGTGCATTTACATATCGATCTTCAAAAAGCTAACAACACGTATTTGCTACGTCATCCCACACTATCAGTGCATAATGCATGTCAGAGAGGAAATTCTGACCTGGAAGCAGCTGCTATAGAATTATTGAAAGTTCAATGAAAAAGCATTATAGGAGGTAGGAGTGAAACAGGTATTTCTCATGCCTGGCTTCTGTTTTCTAACTTCCGGAGAAAATCTGTGAAAAGATTCTTTGCCTTCCATAATGCTGTGAAGAAATAGGAGTAGTTACACAAGGCAAGACATATCATACAAGAAGATGAATGATTCAACAAATGAGTCTTATGATTGGCAAACAGAAGAAATTATTTGGTGGTGTTACCTCAAAAATAGGGAGAGATAAAGGCCTCGATTATCAAAGTGATCAACTAACCTCAACAAATTGCACCTGATCAAAATTCCAAAGGGAAGTAGATGAAGCATGAAAAACAGTGCATCCATACATTATAAGTTCAACAAAAAATTTCAAAAAAATCGTAATTCTCAGTTTACTGGCTCCACAACATCAAGCATGTGAATGATTCTTAGTCATATCTTTCTAACATTTCATAAAAATCACTTATAGACAGAAGAAATGCCAGATGCCCCTCAATTCATTTCTAAACATCATGATTCAGAACAAGGCCCTTAATAGATTATAATGCACCACTGGTGTCTTCCTGCTGGTCTGTTTGCATTCCGTTATTTTCTGCAATTGTGTTGAATGGGCAGAACTGTTTTTCCCCAAAAAAAAAAAAAAAAAAAATCGAACAATTAGAATGCTACTTTGCAAAATGTAGAGAGTTGCTTCTTGCTGTCTTGCTTCCTTTCTTCCCCCCTCAATTGATAACTAAATCTTTTAGGAGTGGTGATGCAAGGAAGGATTGCTATTGATAGCATTGAGAAGATGCTAGTCAGTAATTATAACAATTTTGTGCGTGGGCTAGCATTTCTCTGCTTTTCCAAAAACCTTGGATTCTCATTGTATACAAAACTCACAAGTAGTTTGGGTCTTAGCTAGAATTTCAAAATGCATCAATCACACATGATTCTTATCCAAAGCAAATGGTCAGGTATGCATTCATTTCGCTTCTCAAAGTTCAGGATGAACTGCATTCTTCAGTGCAGACAGACATGTTCTAGACTAGAAAGGTGAGGCCATCAATGCTCTGTGCATCAGGTAAAATGTGTACCCTTCCATTTTCACTTCCACTGATCAAATAGCCAGATAAATGAATTAGATAGATGTTCTAACCAACACGGCATGCCGGCAATCAATACATGCCACTATTATGTTTCATTCTGCCAGCTGTTTTCCTAAAAGAGAACACCATGCTTTGTAACTAAATTAAGAGGTGAAGCTACAAAACGTTAATGTCAAGGACAGAAAACAATGATTCAATGCAGCAAATGAAGTATTTATGAGCTATTATCAACAATGCCTCATATAATATGTCTGAGGTCAGTGGATGGAAGTAAGCCTATGCAAAAGCTATTTGCATTAAAATTGATTTCAACTCAATTCCCTCAACCTATCATGGATGGTCTCGGTTAGGACTATCATACAACCCCTTAACAGAGTTTGGTATTTCAAATAACTCTTGTTCAAGAGTGTTAATCACAGGACAGCAAAGTACTCCCCATTTTTATGGCTAAATGTGTTAGATATGGTCTAAGGCATCCTTACTACCATTGGATTAAACGGGAGATTCAACTGTCAAGAAGAGTCAAGAATGCCTTCTAGCATAAGAATTAAAGTCATAATGATTTCATGACCAAATTGCAAAGTAAAACAAAAGCAGCTACTTTCAGATCACCAACCCTATAATCCGGACACCACCAGTTGCAAATGCCACAACTGGCTTTGGTCCCTTCATGCTTTCTGGTAAATATAAATCCAACCTGAAGAGCCAACACAGCACCAGCAGCACACAGCTATTTAGTCTATAATGTACAAACAGTAGGAACATCCCATAGGATTCAGACCTTTATGCCAGTTTCAAATATCTAGTTCTGGGTTGATCTCCAAGTATAATACTCTGCTGCACCCTTTGAGAAGAAATAATAACATGCAACTGCAGAGATTAAAAACTGAAGTTATTTTCGTCGATTAAAATATTTTCCTATATTATGAAGAAATAACATGTTTAAAAGCTGTCAGGTAACCAATAAATAGCAAAGGACATATCGCTCATCCAGCAAACACAAGAGATATCCATGCACACACATGGGATGAGAATCACTTTGCATTAAACATCAAAAAAATTCAATATAATCAAGTAGCTTTTTATACAACACATGAAGGAATCCAGCCAGAAGTAGAGCTGCATAGAAGGCAAGCGCAGCTAATTTTCTGAGGCAGCGGTGGCCTATCCTGAATAAAAATAAATGATTTCAAGATGACACGATGCCAAAAAGAAGCAAAAAGAAAAAAGTATCAATGAAGTTCCACATGACATAGCAAAATGAACATTAGTACTTTCTCCATCACTTATATTTTAGACGCTAATATTCCAAAACAATAATGATCTTAATAAAATCCAAGCCACAAGCCACAAGCCATTATATAAGATAAGCAAATTTTTATATGCTCATGCGCCATCATCTACAGAATAGCCAATAGCCACGGACATGTATTTTTGGCTAGTCAGGAAAATCTTCAGTAAGCTCCGGTTGCGGAGAGAGCACCGGTTTCCTGGCGTCAATCATTCCGGAATCGTTGATGACAACGCTGGAGTGAATGGGCGGTGGCGATCTGCCGGCGTTGGTTAAAATTTCCTTTCGGAGTTTCTGAACAACGTTTATGGTAGTAAGCTCATGGTAGCAAACTGTGCCAGCTGGGGACTTTTGAGATCATCATATGCAAAAGATGGTTGTATCAGTAAAGCAACATATCCTGTGTTAAGAAGGAAGAAAGCTTTTGAGAATATTTGGAGCTCTTCTCCAACAGCTGCCACTGCATAGCTATTAAGCAGAGTAGCAATAGAAGTAGACAAGGCACCAAACTGCTTAACGTGGCATTGGAGGAAGCCATGTTATGGGTCGAATTCTAGTGTATTGTTCTGCCGAGATTGGTGGGCATTTCTTTAATCCAGCGATGTTGGTTGTGTCGCTTAGACTTGTCAAGTCTATGTCATAAACTTTGCAGCCGCCTGTGATTTTTGGTTTGGCAATCTTACAGCGCCTCGGTATAAACAAGATAATCCCAAAAAAAAAAAAGAAAAAAGAAAAAATATTGACAAGGGTCTTCTTTTATTTATTATTATTATTATTATTATTATTATTATTATTATTATTATTATTATAAATTTTTTGAGGTTATAAAACAAACTTGCATCGAAATCCTCCCATTTTGACGTTGACTCACCGAAATCGAAGAACATAAACAGGTGATACGGTAACGATTCAAATATATTAATAATGAAAATTCAAATGAGATAAAATAAAATTGAATAATTGTTCTCCAACCCAACACAAAGGTTAACTATGCATAATTTTCTAAGTATATATATATATATATATATGATGAAATAAATTCTGAGATTTTCGTGGATAACTTTCTTATATATATGAATGTCATTACAGATTCTTACTGAAAATTATATTACTTGCGCAAAAAAAACACCCAATAATAGGAGAGAAATACTTGCACGTTTTGGCAACATTCCTCTTATCTAATCGAGAAAGATACCCCGTAAATTTTGAACTTCGAAGTAGAAGTGTCCTTTAATGTTGAAAATAATTTCTTCTCTTTTTCTAACAAAAAAATTATTGAAAAAATATTTTTAAAAAAATATTTCTTCATTTTTTTTTCTCTCTAAATAAATTATTTTTTTATTTTATAAAATTAAAAAAAATTAAATTTATATTTAAGTACAGTGCATATTAGATAATTTTAAACGTAAAAATTATTTTTATTTTATGAAAATAAATTGTGTAAATTAATTTTACCGCTCCTTGATTATTAAAAAAAATGATAAAAAATTTATTTCAACCAAAAACATCTTAATATTTCCAAAGCGGGCTTTTGAAAGATGTTAAATATTAGTAGAGTACTGATTGAATTCGAGCCCACAACGGGGTTGGAACCAACAAGTAAAAAGCTGACCAACTTTTCCCCTTGACCCAGCCCAATTTTTTTTCTCATTTTACCCTGACGTTAGAGTTGTTTTCATGTTTTTAGACTACAAACTGGAGATTGCAAATGAAGCTAGTCATATTTCCGACGTACTTCACGCACATAAAATAAAAAAAAAAAAAAACAAAAAAGCGTTGTACACAAACCAGGGACAGTGAGTTGATTATTCTTCTTCATTCCACTGCTAAGTGATAGAAAACAAAGTCTGATAATCCAAATGTGGCGCCCTATGTTCCTACCCCACATAACAAGATTGCTAGCTATATCTTGAGAATCTCTATGGGACTGGACACCACATGGTTGTGTTGATCAATCCACTTCAAGTAAGCATAGAACTCAGATCGACTTTTAACATTTCTATCAATCTCTATGCTCGCAGTAAAACTCTTCTTCTGATATTTTTGGGTGAAGGATAAAGTACTAGGATCTATTTTGACGCTGATTTCGGGAGGGACACCCTCCAGAGTTGCTTGATAGACTGATTCACCAATTCCCACGTTAGTCAATACCCTGTAAAATTTCTTGACCGTGGGAGAATCAGCTTCCTCAGTGGCAAATATGAAGGATGGATAGTTCAGGTCGCTTGGTTCTTGGCTGCAATTCCATTGACTTTTCTTGATGATAGCTTTCATTTGCTTTTTACTGTAGCCAAGGCCACATAGGAAGTCGACGTAATCTTGGAAGCCCACGTCGTAGATTAGTCCAGGATCCATGGCTTTGTTTGGGTTGATATGCCCCGCCCCACAAGCCAGGGGCGTGGCGGCGAGGCCTGTCCGTTGATCTTTCAGAATTGTGCGAGTATTATCCATGGTGTAAGCCGTAGTCATCATGGCTGATCGGATTGCTGCTGGGCTCCAGTCGGGATGGGCTTGTTTCAGCAAAGCTGCCAAACCGGCAACATGGGGTGTTGCCATTGATGTGCCCGACATCAGCACATAATCCGTGACCAAGTCATATTTTCCCACTGTCATGGCTGGAATATGGGGTACCGTTGCTGCTAGAATGTCCACCCCAGGAGCAAGAATATCTGGTTTCAAAATGCCTGGACTAATTGGGTCCGGCCCTCTTGAAGAAAATTTGGCCACTTGGGGCGCTGGTTTTGAGTGCAACCTGGTGGATACAAACTTCATGCTTCTCACCTGTGGTGTAGTGCCTACCTTAGTAAGGTACTCCCCAAGTAGAGCCCCGAAACTAGTTGTCACGATCATGCTGGGAATGCTGTAGTTGATTGGAGCAAAAAAAGGTTCGTCTGACATGAAAATTGCAGCGTATGCGCCTGCCCTTACGACCTCCATCTCTTGCTTTTCGATCTCAATCTTTGTGGTATTACCACAGAGGACTATCTTTCCATGAACCTCTTTTGGATCAAGTTCACCATGGTGGCAAATTGACTTGTTTTTGTGACCTTTTCCATAGTATAGAGAGATATGAGAAAGATAAATGCTTTCTGGGTAGTACGATACTCCTTCCACAATCATCCCCTGTTCCAAGGTCAACGTAGCTGTGAAACTCCGATCAATTGTGCCAGCTCCGATTGTTGTGATCCAAGGTGCTCCATTTTCAGTTTTGTTCCACTTCCCATCATTGCCAGCCGCGCACACAACGACTATCCCTTTCTCAATTGCTGACAGAGAACCAACTGCAATAACGTCTTTGAAGTATGGGTCTGCAGTAAACCCCAGAGACAATGACAGAATGTCAACTCCATCTGCAATTGCTCGGTCCATAGCAGCAAGCACATCACATGCAGCAGTCTCCTCCGTACTTGTTGCAAAGACGGCCTTGTACATGGCAATATGTGAGCGTGGCGCAACACCTTTGGCCGTGCCTCTTCCGTATCCAAAGTAGCTTACACCGTGCACAAAGTTTCCCGCTGCTGTGGACGATACATGTGTCCCGTGACCATAAAAATCTCTGGCAGACGCATAGTCCTCCATGGGGGAAATTTTCCCTCCTGCAGCTAGTAATGCTTTGCTGAAAGACCGAGCTCCAATGAGCTTCTTGTTGCAAAAAGAAGGGCTAAACTGGGTGCCATTCTCACACTCTCCCTTCCACCTTTGGGGCACTGGCGGCATTCCCTTGTCGTTAAAACTTTCACTTTCTGGCCAAATTCCACTATCAACGACTCCAATGATCACACCTTCACCATATGAAGCAGTAGGCCATAGGCCGTACTTGTGGTTTAATCCGAGAAACTTTGGGCTGTGAGTGGTGAGTAACCTGCCGAACGAATCAGGATACGTGGCAAGATGAGCTGGAGATGTTTCAATTTCTGATAGTTGAAATTTTGTGAGCCTGGCACTGAAGCCATGCAAAACATGACTGTAAGAGTATAAAAGCATTCGTTGATCATCAACAGGATGTGAGAGTGAATTTAGAATTGACCAGTGCCATGACTCGTGGGTTAGAAACGAGACGGGCTTGTGGGTGTGGTCCAAGTGGATGATGTATGTGTGGAGCTGCTCATTTTTTGAGACTGCATTGCTGGTTTCCAGTAGTAGCAATAGCAGTAGCCAGGGCAATGCACGGTCTGAAATGTAGCCAGAGAAATTCATCCTTTTCTCTTTCAAATGGCTGTGGTGGTTTCTTTCATTCTTTCTGATGCTTTTATAAGGAAGAAATGCGTATGCAAACGCCTCAACACAGTTAAAATGAGGTATTGATTCACAGCAAATTGAAAAGAAAGGAAACCGCAAATAAAAGAAGAAATAAAGTAGGAAAGTAAAGCAGCTGATGCTGTCACTCAACTTTGTTCTTTTCCTCCAAATAAAAATAAAATAAAATAAAAAAATTCTCAAAGGAATTGAATGAGCATGTTTCCTAGTCAATTGAAGTCAAGAAGTGCCACTCAACCTGTGTAAATTCTTTTAATCAAAGATAGTTAAGTTTAACTCTGTTTTGTGGGAAAAAGAGAAGCAAACGGTAAAGGATTATTGCCTTGCGGTATCTATTCCCTCGCATTGTTTTTGCCCAGTGCTCAGCCACAAACCTTTATATTTCATGATTGCATTTGGTCACAGAGAATCATACGTCTTTTATTTTATACGGACGATGTTGTTTTCTTTTTTCTTTTTACTTTTTCTTATAAATTTGTTTTATATAATTTATGACTACCTTCTTAAGACCACCACTTGTTATTGAAATAGATGCCACTATTAGGGGAAGAATTCACGCCATATTCCCACGTCTACTTTTCTTGTTCTTCTATTAGGGTCGCCGGGCCACAAAAAGGTGGCCAAAGAAATGGAAACGTGAATCTCGTAGTCCCCCAATAATAGTTTGTCCATAAAATTAAAACCCCTTTTATTTTGTCAATTTTTTTTTCATACGAAAATCAAGATTTCACTGAAAATACAGGGTAAAAAATGCACTAAGACTAGCTGTTACATTTTATATCGTTTTGTCCGTCAAAATACTGCATTATCTCGCATGAGTTATGCAAGAGAAATGTCTGTTTATTTTGAAAACCGAGTTCCTTTGTATTTATCTTGAATGTTGGTGTACATACTTTGCCTAATCAGTCACCAGATTGATGCAGATTGTCGCATATTTCTCAAAGCCCCCTTCCATCAAACAAAGAGTTCTTCAAACTAAAAAAATTAAAAAAATGGCATCATTTACATTGAGCATAATCTCTAAGAAAATTTTATCAAAAACTAAATTTCACGCGCGGAATTTTAAAGCGGATGATAGGATAGTATAAGAATTGCAAAACATTCATTCAAAAACCCAAGTGTTTTTCTGATGCATGTAACGAAAAAAAAGGTGCATAGTGTTGTTGAAGACTTGAAGGTGGGTGTCTTTGCACTGTAACTCTTTTCACATGGATTGGGGGCCCTCCTTTAAGGGAGGATCACTAACTTGATCAAGTGCTCAATTAAAGTTAACGTGATTTCATCATTCATCTTCTTTTCCTTTTGGCAAAGAGACCCTTTAACGTCTTCGTTACCCTCCACCATCTTCTTTCCCTTGTACTGCGAGCCCAGCGTGTCTCACATGTCGATGCCCATTTAATCCATTGTCATAATAACATTTAAAAAATAAATATCTCGAACATTATTTCCAACAACACCCGAGTTCATTGTAGCCCTCTAACGCACTATAGTCCATGATGCTAATGCTACTTATAATTAAGCTAAATTGGATGAACTGTTAGATTAAAATTGAGTACGATAACCATTAATTAAAACAGAACAAATATTTTCATGATCTCGAAAAAATGTAATAGAAACCATGAAAAAACAAAAGAAAAGCCCAGTAAAATCTTAAAATGGGTCTGATGAAGAAATTCAACGGACCCACAATATTGCTCAACAATCCATGTCATGCACCAGAATATCCTGATCGGGCAGAATATAGCCTGTCGGCAGGGGGCCGGTCTGTTATGATTAGAGCCCATTCTCCTGATCAAAGCTGTTCTACGACTCTGATCCTTCCACTCATCGTAAGCTTCATTTTTGGGCTAATAGTTGAAAAAAAAAAAAAAGTACCCTCGTGGCCCAGTATAAATAGTAAATCCCGTCGGAACTTGTTACGACTTGTTAAGTAGCATGCTCTGTATATTCATCCACTTCATACAAAAGCTTGTTGAGTAGCATGCTCTGGTTATAAATGAACGATAGGGAAAAAAGAGATAGAAGTAATGATCTCACAACCATCCTTTTCAGCTAATTCTCGAGCAATGATGGAAGGTGGAGAAAAGAGAATAGTAGGCGAGAGAATGCATATAATTAGCAGAAGAGCCTTCATGTTGGGAGTAAACGGGAGTTTAGGCTGTCTTGTGCCTCCTCTATACCATCCTATTTATAGTAAAATGATGACAGGGGCTGCACCCAGGAGCCAAGCAAGGAAAGTTAATTGTCTGATCAAAGCCAAATTTGACTGGTATAAGGGAAACTTCCAAGTTCCACCGGCATATACAGAGATAAGATAACTCACTTGTGGCCGAAGAAGACTTACGATAGAGATGTGTGCAAATAAGATAACAAACAACATGATGCTCCTGACGTCAGACAGGATATGTTCAGTCAGCAAACCCATTACTTCCATTTGATTCAAGAATTCTTTATTAATTTCACAAAAAAAAAAAAAAATTACTGCTTCTATTGTCCAATACAAGGGCGAAACAAAAGGTAAATTCCAGTTATATTTGGATGCTCTGGTATTATAGATGGAAATGTTAGATAATTAAGCATGGAAAAAAAACAACATGATGGATATTATTCTTGTTAAATCTGGGCTATGAGGAGCACAACGTGTACAACTTTCTTTTTATTTTCCATTTTTTTTTCCTTAAAAAAGACATGGTAGTACATGTATTCGTTGCATTTGTGTCTGTTCGCTATTATCTGACTTTTTTCAATTATTGGGGCGATCCAGAAGACTCCAGCTACTGTGGTTTGGATGGTTGGTCGGACGCCCCGACAGGGAAATGGGCGACATTGAATACTGATGCGGGGTAATCCGGGTTGCGTGGCAGCGGGTGGCACTCTTCTTGATCACATGGGGGAGATGGCTTACTGGTCTTTCATTGAGATCCAACTGCTCACAAAATTAACATTTTCGTTAAGATCCTAAACAGAATTTTTCTTAATTTCAATCCACGACAGTAAAAAGACCAAAGAAAAAAGCCATATCCATTGTATATATAATATACAATAAAAGCAGATGGCCTGAGGATTTGTCTCCAAGTTAGTATTACAGTGGGTCTCGTTTGATAAGAAATAATATTTTGATTTATTAAAAAAAAAATAGTATTATCACCCAAAATTAGTAGATGTGCAAGAATAAAGCCCGTCAGAACTTGTTACGACTTTTTTTTTTTTTTTTCATTTTCTTGCAAGGACTCAGATCGGACCATTCTAAAATTATATTTTGTTACTAGTGACAATCAACCTACTTTCGACTTTTTATTTAGTGATAATATCTCTTATTTATTGGCTTGACACGAGCTGATTTTCTTTTATTTATCAGAATAAAAACCTATGAGATTCCTCTAGTAGCCAATCAAACTAGCTTGCTTGGTTGAATTCAAGCAAAAAATTCTTACAACAAGCCAGCTCTCCACTCCATCTGATAAATGATAATTAAAAAAAAAATCACAATTAATCTTTAATTTAACTTGGCATGCTACTTGGCGACCAAGAACTGTCAAAGTTCACGGAACTCCTTCGTTGACTTGGAGTCAACACGCTAAACTCATGTGTATTATAGAGCTAGGGTAGGTGAGGAAGGGTATTCTCACCTCACGGACTAGCTTTCCAAAAAGCATGTTTCTATGACTTTTGATCATAGAAATAATTTATTGTAATTATTGGACGTTGGCGATTGTCACTATCAACGTAGAATTAATATATTGTAATCCCTGTTCTTGCGACCGTCAATGAGTTCGTCGATACTTCCTTTTTCTGATCCGAAGTCGACACTTTCTTAGTTTGATTTTAATGGCCACCGAGAGTGCACTAGTGCGCATTGACATCGTTCCGCCTCACAAGGGTTCTACTTCCGCTCCGTTTGCACAAATTTTAAAGGCTGCCAAGAATAGACTATATAGTTAATTCCTTTTTTTGGGTTAATTTTCTTATAATTGTTCTTCTTTCTTGTTAATTGGTATCGACTGAAACTTTTAAAAAATGTTTTACTGGTATCTTCTCCGTCGGTACTCTGTCAGAGAAGATACCAAGAAGAATTGCGGAGCATATGATAGAGTACCGAATCGGGGACATTAAATTACTTATTATTCATAGTAAACTTGTACATATACACTCTCTTACACATGCTTCATAGTAAATGATTATTCCTTACATTTAAAGTTCTGATCGTGCCGACAATAATTGCAGAGCATATGCCGGTATATAATACTGAACTGGGGACATTAAATTACTTATTCTCCAACGTTTCACTCCAAAATATATATAGCACTGGCTGGCAAGGTGGCCCTTGGCCACGAGAATAGGGAATACAGCGCTCACGGGGAGGGGCTGGGCGGGCCACAGTTACGAACATAGGGACCACATTTCTTTCGGGGCGGGAGAGTTCTAGGTATACAGTATCGCTGGCCACGGCCGCAAGAAAATGGAGCTCCACTTGGCAAACTTCCATAGCCTCCAATACCTGCGACAGACAATATCAAAATCACGATCAACTAATACTGTTTTTCTGTTATTTTTTTTTTTTCCTTTTTCTGTCTAACAAAAGCTCGTTAGGTGCGAGACCGAGATTTACGCATAGAAAGTGTAGTTCTTGTGGTAAACAGTGGATTTAAGTTCAAAATATGACTAAAACAAAATTGAAGCCTACAACAATGAAAAATAAATGTTCTGTATATTCATCCACTTTATACTAAAGCTTGTTAAGTAGCATGCTCTGGCTATAAATAAACGATAGGGAAAAAAGAGATAGAAGTAGTGATCTCACTGCGATCCTTTTCAGCTAATTCTCGAGCAATGATGGAAGGTGGAGAAAAGAGAATAGTAGGCGAGAGAATGCATATAATTAGCAGAAGAGCCTTCATGTTGGGAGTAAACGGGAGTTTAGGCTGTCTTGTGCCTCCTCTATACCATCCTATTTATAGTAAAATGATGACAGGGGCTGCACCCAGGAGCCAAGCAAGGAAAGTTAATTGTCTGATCAAAGCCAAATTTGACTGGTATAAGGGAAACTTCCAAGTTCCACCGGCATATACAGAGATAAGATAACTCACTTGTGGCCGAAGACTTACGATAGAGATGTGTGCAAATAAGATAACAAACAACATGATGCTCCTGACGTCAGACAGGATATGTTCAGTCAGCAAACCCATTACTTCCATTTGATTCAAGAATTCTTTATTAATTTCACAAAAAAAAAAAAAAAATTACTGCTTTTATTGTCCAATACAAGGGCGAAACAAAAGGTAAATTCCAGTTATATTTGGATGCTCTGGTATTATAGATGGAAATGTTAGATAATTAAGCATGGAAAAAAAACAACATGATGGATATTATTCTTGTTAAATCTGGGATATGAGGAGCACAACGTGTACAACTTTCTTTTTATTTTTTTTTTTTTTTTTTTTTCCTTAAAAAAGACATGTTAGTACATGTATTCGTTGCATTTGTGTCTATTCGCTATTATCTGACTTTTTTCAATTATTGGGGCGATCCAGAAGACTCCAGCTACTGTGGTTTGGATGGTTGGTGGGACGCCCCAACAGGGAAATGGGCGACATTGAATACTGATGCGGGGTTATCCGGGTTGCGTGGCAGCGGGTGGCACTCTTCTTGATCACATGGGGGAGATGGCTTACTGGTCTTTCATTGAGATCCCACTGGTCACAAAATTAACATTTTCATTAAGATCCTAAACAGAATTTTTCTTAATTATTAGTTCCTAAGTGGACCACTTTTCAATCCACGACAGTAAAAAAACCAAAGAAAAAAGCCATATCCATTGTATATATAATATACAATAAAAGCACATGGCCTGAGGATTTGTCTCCAAGTTAGTATTACAGTGGGTCTCGTTTGATAAGAAATAATATTTTGATTTATTAAAAAAAAAATAGTATTATCACCCAAAATTAGTAGATGTGCAAGAGTAAGCCCGTCAGAAAAGCCTTCATGTTGAGAGTAAACATGAGTTTAAGCTGTCTCGTGTCTCCTCTATACCATCCTATTTATAGTAAAATGATGAGAGGGCTGCACCCAGGAGCCAAGCGAGGAAAGTTAGTGTCTAATTTAGTAATTGTCTGATCAAAACCAAATTTGACTGGTATAAGGGTAACTTCCAAGTTCCACCGGCATACAGAAAGATAAGATAACTCAGTCGTGGTCGAAGACTTACGATAGAGATGTGTGCAATAATAATAAGACCACTCACTTGTGGCCGAAGACATGTGATAGAGATGTGTGCAATAATAAGATAACAAAAGATAGGGCTGAGGACTTGCGGTTGACTCGGGAGTCAACCCACTTTTCCAAGCAAATATATGAAAAACATGACGCGAAAGACTCGTGGTTGACTCGGGAGATAACTGAGTTTCCAAGCAAATATAGGAGGAACACGATGGCAATGACTATCAGGGCACACAAGTGGCAGCGCCATGTATGGCTTCGGTCATTCTCAAATTATCATCCTTCCTCTCTCTGGTCATAGCCATGGTGTTAATTAAGTCCTTACTCGCTTTCTAATTAATGAAACCTTGAATCTGTATTCTCCGCCAAATCTGTTTAGAGTGAAATCCCCATAAACAAGATGTTGGAGTAACACGTAACCATCCACTACAAGATTCAGCCCAAAACGCACGCAAGAAAATACTGTGAGGAAATAAAAAAAAAAAAAGAAATTGCACTAGCCTCATTTATTGCAGATCTGAGTTTAATAAAAGTGATGACTATATTGCAGGCGAAGATAGTGACATTTTCCTGACACGAGTTCAGCAAAGAGACAGAAAATGCCGGAGAATGAAATTTCTTTCATAAGAGTGAATTATCAGTATCAACAATGTTACGTGATTGTTCTCCCATAGCTTCTCGTACAGTATAACAAAGGGAGCACAAGAATAAGCCCAGAGATTAATAGAAAAAGAGTTCCTAAAGGAATAATGTATGCCCAACAGCCACAAAGCACATAGGCTAAGATACACAAGAACTTGCCAGAAATGAAAAGGAAAGAGAAAATGTGTTCAGATGAATCCATCCTTTGACTTTTAAGAATTGAAATGGGCTGATACGACTGGCCAGGCTCAATAAAACCTCAGTAACAGGCCGTGGTGCAATAGCATCCTTGGCAAGAGCTGCTGTATCACCATCGTGTACAACGGCTACTACATGTTCGAAAAGGTCATCTTTACCTCCTCTGAGAGGATCCTGCATAGCATGACCTTTATGTTAATACGGGTCCTATGTGTTGAGAAAGTGTTGACGGCAGGTTCAAATAGCTTGACTCATATAGGAACAAGCCAAGGCAAAACAAAGATATACAATTAAGCTGAGTTTGAACAGATTCAATGTCATCCATACCCTTCCAGCTTATGTAGAGGTGCTAGTGGGCAACAGATCAGGAGTGAAGCCAGATGTATATTTTTCTCAGGAGGAACTGAACTTCCAATGAAAACCATCAGGACGCCAAAGTGAGTACTTACTTGTAGGAATAAGTCTGAATGATTTTTTCAATCAAACAAAATCAGCTCATCGCGAGCTCCCAACCTCCAAATAGTCTAAAAGCTCTTTGCTGCAGAAGAAAGATAATTCACTTCTAACGGTCTAAATTGTTGATATTAATTTAGATTAGAAGTTAATTTAAATTAGAAATTTATTATAATAGAAGTTCGAATTATGTTAGATTTAGAGTTTAATTATTTGAGTAAATTTAGATATTTGTCTTTATATAAAGACATGTAATCTATATAATTTATGTGCTTCTAAATTATTAGTATGAGTGCTTATCAATTATTATTAGAGTATCTCAATTATGTATTCGTTTTATTATATTAATAAAATTATAATCTTCCCCCTATCAATGTTGCCAGAACTATATTTTTAACAGTGGTATCAGTTAATATAAGTAGAGTATTTGCCCTAACAAATCATATGAGAATCTATAGAGAGTAACTGAATGATCAGGTGAAAGTTAAAAAGATCTTGTGGACACTCACATTGCAGGATAAGTACATCGTGGTTACTATAGAAGAAGCATATGATTTGTCCCATATGTCAGTTGATGTACTAATAGGCACGTTGTAAGCTCATGAATAACGCATGAATGAGAAGTGTATTGAAAAGCCAGTAGAACAAGCTTTTCAAAGTTAGACTCCTACAAAGTCAGACTCCTACCAAAAGCAATTAGAGTAATCAATCAAAGTAATGGGAAGGTTTTTCTCATGGAATAGGAAAAGGACATGGTAATAATTACTACAATAATAGAGGTTGAGAGGGTCACTATAACAACTATGAAGATAGTGATAATCAATACAATGAGCAAAGGAGATCAGACCAGATGTATAGAGGTCGAGGATGAGGCCAAAAAAGAGGTTGAGGTAGAGGAAGGCATGACAAGTCTCATGTTGAATGTTACTTTTGTTACAAGTATGGTCATTATGCTAATGAGTGTAGGTCTCAAGGGTATAATTAAACAACTTATTGTGCACAAGTGGGAGATTTAGATGGTGGAAATAAAGCACTTATGATAGTTATTATATATGCTGAAAAAACAAACTACAATACTTGGTTCTTTAACACCTGTTGTACGAATCATATGTGTGGGGAAAATGAGCTTTTTGTTAATCTTAACGAGTCAATTTGCTTGAAAGTCAAGTTTGCTGATGATAGTAATGTTCTAATGATGAGAAAAAGGGTGAATCCTTATCAAGTTAAAGAATGAAGATAATAATTACATCTCAGATGTGTTTTATATACTAGACATGAAAAATAACTCACTGAGTTTGGGCCAACTACTTGAAAAGGGGTATAACATACAGTTATATGATAACTATCTCTCAATTCTTGATGGGAGAGGTGCACTTATTCTTAAATCTCCTTTAATGAAGAATAAGATATTTTGAGTTAATATTGCCACTGATGTTTATACTAATCTAAGTGTTGTTGTCAAAGATAAGTCTTTGTTATGGCGTATTTGTTTTGGTCATCTAAATGTTTGCAGTTTAAAGTTGTTTGAATAAGGAAACATGGTGATAGGCTTGCCTAAGATACAATATCCTAATCAAATTTGTAAAGCATGTATTCTTGCCAAACAGAGCAAACAACCCTTTTGTGTCAAAGACTTGACGTGCAAGATAACTACTCCAACTTATTCACTCTAATGTTTGTGACCCAATAAGTGCATTATCACATGGTAATAATATGTATTTTCTTACCTTCATTGATGATTTTACAAGGAAAACATGGGTTTATTGCATGCAAAGAAACTTTAATGTGTTTGATTATTTTAAAAAGTTTACGGTTTATGTTGAAAGACAAAGTGGATACCATATTAAAATTTTAAGAACTGATGGAGGTGGTGAATATATTTCTAATGAGTTTAAAGAGTATTGTGAAGCATAAGGAATAAAGCATGAAGTCATAATTCTCTATACCCCATAACATAATGGAGTTATTGAAAAAAAGAATAGATCAATCATGAATATGGTAAAAAGCTTGTTAAAGGCGAAGGGAATTCCTAATCCATTTTGGGCAGAAGTTGTTTTATGTGTTGTTTACTTGTTGAATAGATTTCCAACAATAAGTATTCAAAATGTTACTCCTAAAGAAGCTTAGAGTAATTTTAAGCCTAGTGTAAGGCATTTCAAGGTGTTTGGTTCCACTACTTATACTCATGTTCCAGTAGAGACAAAGAGAAGGTTAGATGATTGAGGAGCAAAGACAATTTTTCTTGGCTACAGAAAAATAAGATATAAGTTATTCAATCCTATGACAAAAAAGGTAATTGTGAGCAGAGATGTAACTTTTGCTGAAGATGAAGTTTGAAACTTTGATATTGAGGAGCAACATTACTATCAGAGATGTCCAATTGCTATTTTGGGAAAAGAGGAAACTCAAATTGCAATCCTTACTGTAAATAAGGAAGTCTCATTAGTTTATGCACAGAATCCAACGCCACAAATTCTATAAGAGAATGGAAGACTAAGGAGAAATTGCTAACAATCAGTTAGATTACAAGATTATGAGGTAATTCCTGATAATGTGATCAATGATGATGGGGATTTGGTGTACTTTGTCATGTTTGCAGATTGTGAACTAGTGACATTTGATGAGGTGATTCAAGATACAAAGTAAGTCAATGTCATGAATGAAGAAATCGAGGCAATTAAGAAGAATGATACATGAGAGCTTCTAGCTATTTCACGAGGTCAAAAGGCTATTGATGTGAAATGGGTTTTCAAGACTATGAAGAAACCTAATAGAGAAGTAGAAAAATATAAAGTAAGATTAATTGCAAAAGGATTTGAACGATGACTTGACAATAATTATCATAAGAATTATTAAAAAACTAATCATATCACTGTAAAGTTTGCTGAAGTAGATGTTGGGATTGAAAACATCACCTAATCAGGATTAAGGGGATGTTGATATTAATCTAGATTAAGAGTTAACTTAAATTAAAAGTTTATTATAATAAAAGTCTGAATTGAATTCGATTTAGAGTTTAACTATTTGAATAAATTTAAATATATATCTCTATATAAAAACACATAATTTATATTGATTACGTATCTTTAAATTATTAATATGAATCTTTTTTAGTTATTATTAGAGTGTTTCAATTATTTATTCGTTTTATCATATTAATAAAATTATAATATTACTCTTATCAATTTTGTCATAACTATATTTTGAACACAAATCTCAATGAGGGCTGATATTAATTTAGATTAAAAGTTAACTTAAATTAAAAATTTATTATAATAAAAATTTAAATTAAATTCGATTTAAAGTCTAACTATTTAAATAAATTTAAATATATATCTTTATATAAAAGTATATAATTTATATTAATTACGTATTTCTAAATTATTAATATAAATTTTTTTTAATTATTATTAAAATATTTCAATTATTTATTTATTTTATCATATTAATAAAATTATAATATTACTCTTATCAATTTTGTCATAGCTATATTTCGAACACAAATCCCAACGGATGAGGGCGCATCTAAGCGTTTGATTATAACTGTTATATTTTTGAGATATCAAGGCACGGCTCATGAATGGCGTGCATAATATCAAGCATGGCTATCACTCTTAGTGTATATGCACGTGTGCATGTACACATCGATGTGCATGTACATATCGATCTTCAAAAAGCTAACAACACGTACTTGCTACGTCATCTCACACAACCAGTACATAATGCACGTCAGAGAGGAAATTCTGACCTGGAAGTAGCTGGTATAGAATTATCGGAAGTTCATTGAAAAAGCATTATAGGAGGTAGGAGTGAAACAGCGTTTCTAATGCCTGGCTTCTGTTTTCTAACTTCCGGAGAAAATCGGTGTAAAGATTCTTCAACTTCCATAATGCTGCGAAGAAATAGGAGTAGTTATGCAAGGCAAGACATATCATACAAGAAAATGAATGATACAACAAATGAGTCTTATGATTGGCAAACAGAAGAAATCATTTGGTGGTGTTACCTCAAAAATAGGGAGAGATCAAGGCCTCGACTATGAAAGTGATCAACTAACCTCAACAAATTGCACCTGATCAAAATTCCAAAGGGAAGTAGATGAAGCATGAAAAACAGTGCATCCATACATTAGAAGTTCCGCAAAAAATTTCAGAAAAATCGTAATTCTCAGTTTACTGGCTCCACAACATCAAGCATGTGAATGATTCTTAGTCATATCTTTCGAACATTTCATAAAAGTCACTTATATACAGAAGAAATGCCAGATGCCCCTCCTTTCATTTCTAAACATCATGATTCAGAACAAGACCATAAATAGATTATAATGCACCACCGGTGTCTTCCAGCTGGTCTGTTTGCATTTCATTATTTTCTGCAATTGTGTTGAACGGGCAGAACTGTTTTTCCCCAGAAAAGAAAAAAAAAGAAAGAAAGATTGAACAATGAGAATGCTACTTGGCAAAATGTAGAGAGTTGCTTCTTGCTGTCTTGTTTCCTTTCTTCCCTCTCCCCTCTTTTGATAACTAAATCTTTCAGGAGTGGTGATGAAAGAAAGCATTGCTATTGATAGCACTGAGAATATGGTAGTCAGTAACTATAACAATTTTGCGTGTGGACTAGCATTTCTCTGCTTTTCCAAAAACCTTGGAATCTCATTGTATGCAAAACTCACAAGTTGTTTGGGTCTTGCCTAGAATTTCAAAATGCATAAATCACACATGATTCTTATCCAAAGCAAATGGTCAGGTATGCATTCATTTTGTTTCTCAAAGTTCAGGATGATCTGTAAAAAGGCAATTATTAAAAATTTACCCTCCGGATAGACCAAAATAGGCTTTTATCTGAGTGACACTCCAGGATATGCTTTCTCCTTGCTTAGCTTCTTTGATTGCTTGCTCTAAGAGAGCACAAGAAGATATGTGTGCACCAGCGGGCTGTCCCACTAGATTAATCCTATTCCAAAGAAAAAGTATACAATTGAGAATGAGAGATATGTTTAAGAAAAGACTGAAAAAACCAAAAAAGCAGCACATTACCTCTTGGGGTCAACTCCATGTTCAGCAATGTTGTTAAAGATAAACGAGATCCCTTGTGAAGCATCTGCTACCATATCACTGATGGTTCCCTAACGAAAATTTCTGCATGGGCATGTCAGCCAATTATGATTGACGGAGGTTGACAAAACGCTGCCCATATATGCAAAATTTTATGCGGCCAAACAAAGTAGACTACTCAAATTCTTTTGAATGTTATATGCAGACATAATGAACTGCGTGATGACAGATTGTGAAACTACAATCTTTACCGTAAGGCAATTTAAAATTGAGTACCATAACCATTAATTAAAACAGCAAAAATATTTTCATGATCTCGAAAATAATGTAATAGAATCTATTTGAAAAAACAAAAGAAAAGCCCAGTAAAATCTTAAAATGGGTCTGAAGAAGAAATTCAACGGACCCACAAGATTGCACAACAATCCATGTCACACAATGAGCTCAGAATATCCCGATCCGGCAGAATATAGCCTGTCTGCAGGGGGCCGGTCTATTATGATTATAACCCATTCTCCAGATCAAAGCTGTTCTAAGGCTCTGATCCTTCCAAGCCTGACTCATCTTAAGCTTCATTTTTGGGCTAATAGTTGAAAAAATAAATGTAGACCTTAGTGGCCCAGTATATAGCCCGACTGAACTTGTTACGATTTTTATTTTTTTTTCCACTTTCTTGTAAGGACTCAGATTGGAGCATTCTAAAATTATATTTTGTTACTAGTGACAATCAACCTACTTTCGACTTTTTATTTAGTGATAATATCTGTTATTTATTGGGTTGATATTCAAACGAGCTCATTTTCTTTTATTTATCACAATAAAAACCAATGAGATTCCTCTAGTAGCCAATCAAACTAGCTTGCTTGGTTGAATTCAAGCAAAAGTTCTTACAACAAGCCAGCTCTCCACTCCATCTGATAAATGATAATTTTTTAAAAAAAAAACACAATTAATCTTTAATTTAACTTAGCATGCTACTTGGTGACAAAGAACAGTCAAAGTTCACGAACTCCTTCGTTGACTTAGCATGCTACTTGTCTCTATCGCGTTTTGATCATAGAAATAATGTATTGTAATTAATGGACGTCGGCGATTAATTCAACACGGTGTTGTGACCGCTAATGAATTCGTCGATGGTTACTTTTTCTGATCCGAAGTCGACACTTTCTTAGTTTGATTTTAATGGCCGCCAAGAGTGGACCAGTGTGCTTTGAAATCGTTCTGCCGGACAAAGGTTCTACTTCCAATCAAGGGCCAAATTTTCTCCATTTGCACAAATTTTTTTTCTTTTTGTTAATTGGTGCCGACTGGAACTCTTAAAAAATTTTTTACTGGTAGCTTCTCCGTCTGTACTCAGTCCGAGAAGATACCAACAAGAATTGCAGAGCATATGCCTGTATATAATACTGAATTGGGCACATTAAATTACATATTCTTCGTAGTAAATATGTACATGTACACTATCTTACATATGCTTCATGGTAAACGATTATTCCTTACAGTTAAAGTTCTGATCGTATTACATGTACCAACAAGAACTGGAGAGCTTATGCCGGTATATAATGCTGAACTGGTGACATTAGATCACTTATTCTCCAACGGTTCACTCCAAGATATATATAGCACTGGCTGACTAGTTGACACTTCCACACGGAAGGCTTCCACTTTCAAGGCCTTGGCCCGTGACAGCCACGAGAATAGGGATTACACGGCTCACGTCCGGGGGCTTGGAGGTTCCCAACAGTGTCGCAGGCCCGGGGTGCAAGGCACAGCGGGGGGGCTTGGAGTTTGCACACAGATTCGCCGGCCAGGGGCGCAATAAAATGAATCTCCACTTGGGTTGCCTTCATAGCCTCCAGTACCTGCGACAGACAACGGTTACAAATGGGATCGTATCAAAATCATGATCAACTAATACTGTTTTTCTGTTTTTTTTTTTTTTTTCTTTTATTCGTCTTTTGTCTATCAAAAGCTCGTTAGGTGTTAGACCGAGAGTTACACATAGAAAGTGTAGTTCTTGTGGCACATAGCGGATTTAAGTTCAAAATACGAATAAAACATAATTGAAGCCTGCAACAATGAAAACTAAATGTTCTGTATATTCATCGACTTCATACAAAAGCTTGTTGAGTAGAATGCTCTGGTTATAATCAAACGATAGGGAAAAAAGCTATAGAAGTAGTGATCTCACTACCATCCTTTTCAGCTAATTCTCGAGCAATGATGAAAGGTGGAGAAAAGAGATTGGTAGCCGAGAGAATGCATATAATTAGCAGAAGAGCCTTCATGTTGGGAGTAAACATGAATTTAAGCTGTCTTGTGTCTCCTCTATACCATCCTATTTATAGTAAAATGATGACAGGGGAGCCAAGCAAGGAAAGTTAGTGTCTAATTTAGTAATTGTCTGATCAAAGCCAAATTTCACTGGTGTAAGGGTAACTTCCAAGTTCCACCGACATATAGAAAGATAAGATAACTCACTTGTGGCCGAAGACTTACGATAGAGATGTGTGCAAATAAGATAACAAACAATAGGGCCGAAGACTTGCGGTTGACTCGGAAGATAACTCACTTTTCCAAGCAAATATATGAAAAGCATGATGCCAACGACGTGTTGACTCGGGAGATAACTCACTTTTCTAAGCAAATATATGAAAAACATGATGCCAAAGACTTGTGGTTGACTCGGGAGATAACTCAGACTATCAGGGCACACAAGTGGCGGCGTCACGGCTTCCGTGGTTCTCCAATTATTATCCCTCCTGGTCATAGCCCTGTTGTTAATTAAGTCACTACCCGCTTTCTAATTAATGAAACCTTGAATCTGTATGCTCCGTGAATTCTGTTTAGAATGAAATCCCGGTAAACAAGATGTTGGAGTAACACATAGTCATCCACTCCAAGATTCAGCCAAAAATGCTGTGAGGAAAAAAAATTTAATAAAAGGAATGACTACATTGCAGGTGAGGATCCTTGTCAGTGGCATTTTCCTGACACGATTTCAACAAAGAGACAGAAATTGCCGGAGAATGAAATTTCATACATAAGATAAGAGTGAATTATCTGTATCAGTAATGTTACGTGATTGTTCTCCCATAACTTCTCGTACAGTATAACAAAGGAAGCACAAGAATAGCCAAGAGATGAATAGAAAGAGACTTCCTAAAAGGAATAACATATGCCCAACAACCACGAAGCACATAGGCTGCAAGAATAAGATACACAATGGAACTTGCCAGAAATAGAAAGGGAAAGAGAAAATGTGTTCAGTTGAAACAATCCTCTGGACTTTAAGAACTAAAATGGGCTGAAACGACTGGTCAGCCTTAATAAAACCTCAAGAACAAGCCGTCTGCTTGGTGGTGCCATGGCATCCTTGGCAAGAGCTGCTGTATCACCATCATGTCTAACAGCTACTACATGTTCGAAAAGGTCATCTTTACCTCCTCTGAGAGGATCCTGCATAGCATGACCTTGATGTTAGCATGGGTCTTATGTGTTGAGAACAAGTGTTGGTGGCAGGTTCAAATAGCTTGACATCAGATAGGAACAAGCAAAGGCAAAACAAGCAATTAGGCTCTGCTAATGGCCCAAAGCCTGGCATGGACAGCTGAGTTTGATCAGATTCAATGTCAGGCCTACCCTTCCAGCTTATGTAAAAGCGCTAGCAACAGCCCGATGTATATTTTTCTCATGAGGAACAAAACTTCCAATGAAAACCATCAGGACGTCAAAGTGAGTACTTACTTGTAGGAATAAGTCTGTATGATTTTTTCCATCAAACAAAATCAGCTCAGCGTGAGCTCCCAACCTCTGAAGAATCTCTAAAATCTCTTTGCTGCAGAAACAAAATAATTCACTTCTAACTGTCCAAATCAGGATGGATGATGGTGCATGTAAGTGTTTAATTATAACTGTTATTTTTTAGAGATATCAAGGGCACAACCGATGAATGGCGTGCATAATATCAAGCATAGCTACCACTCTTAGCATATATGCACGTCTGCATGTACATATCAAAATTCAAAAAGCTAACAACACCTATTTGCTACGTCATCTCACAGTATAATGCATGTCAGAGAGGAAATTCTGACCTGGAAGCAGCTGGTATAGAATTATCGGAAGTTCCATGGTAGGAGGAGTGAAACAGCATCTCTAATGCCTGGCTTCTGTATTCTAACTTCGGGAGAAAATCTGTGTAAAGATTCTTCACCTTCCATAATGCTGTGAAGAGTTATGCAAGGCAAGACATATCGTACAAGAAAATGAATGATAAAACGAATGAGTCTGATGATTGGCAGCCAGAAGAAATTATTTGGTGATACTTTAAAAATAGGGAGCTAAAAGGCCTCGACTATCAAAGTGATCAACTAACTCCAACAAATTGTACCTGATCAAAATTCCAAAGGGAAGTAGATGAAGCATGAAAAACAGTGCATCCATGCATTAGAAGTTCAGCAAAAAATTTCAGAAAAATCAAGATTCTCAGTTTACTGGCTCCACAACGTCAAGCATGTGAATGATCACTAATAGGCAGAAGAAATGCCAGATGCCCCTCATTTCGTTTCTAAACATCATGATTCAGAACAAGGCCCTAAATGGATTATAATGCACCATTGGTGTCCTCCAGCTGGTCTGTTTCCATTTCATTATTTTCTGCAATTGTGTTCAACGGGCAGAAACGTTGTTCCCAAAAAAATAAAAAAGAAAAAAAAAAAAAACAAAGACAGATAGAACAATGACAATGCTACTTGGCAAAATGTAGAGAGTTACTTCTTGCTGTCTCGTTTCCTTTCTTCCCCCTATCCCCTCTTTTGATAACTAAATCTTTTAGGAGTGGTGATGCAAGGAAGGATTGCTATTGACAGCATTGAGAAGATGCTAGTCAGTAACTATAACAATTTTGTGCGTGGACTAGCATTTCTCTGCTTTTCCAAAAACCTTGGATTCTCATTGTATGCAAAACTCACATGTAGTTTGGGTCTTAGCCAGAATTTCAAAATGCATCAATCACACATGATTCTTGTCCAAAGCAAATGGTCAGGTATGCATTCATTTTGTTTATCAAAGTTCAGGATGATGTGTAAAAAGGCAATTATTAAAAATTTACCCTCCAGATAGACCAAAATAGGCTTCTATCTGAGTGACACTCCAGGATATGCTTTCTACTTGCTTAGCTTCTTTGATTGCTTGCTCTAAGAGAGCACAGGAAGAAATATGTGCACCAGCCGACTGTCCCATTAGATAAATCCTAGTCAAAAGAAAAAGTATATCATTGAGAATGAGAGATATGTTTGAGACAAGATTGCAAAAACCAGAAAAAACACCACATTACCTGTTGGGGTCACCTCCATATTCAGCAATGTTGTTAAAGATACATGAGATCCCCTGTGAAGCATCTGCTACCATATCACTGATGGTTCCCCGGGGAAAATTTCTGCACGGGCATGTCAGCCAATTATGATTGACGGAGGTTGACGAGACCTTGCCCATACATGCAAAATTATATGCGGCAAGAACAAAGTAGACTCGTCGATTTCAACGGACCCACAATATTGTTTAACAATCCATGTCATACAACGAGCCCACAGTACCGTGATCCGGCAGAATAAAGCCGGTCTATTACGACTAGAGCCCAGGCTCCAGATCAACGCTGTTCTAAGGCTCGGACCCGTGCAAGCCTGAGTCTTCATAAGCTTCATATTTGGGCTAATTGTTGAAAAAAACAATATACACCCTCGTGGCCCAGTATAAATACTAAAAAGCCATCTGAACTTGGTACACCCTACATTTCACTTTTTTATTTGGTGACGAGATGATGGTTCTATTCATCTGTCGTCTATTCGCATCATATTCAAACGAGTTCACTGACTTTTATTTCTCAGAATAAAACTACCTTCTAATTGGTTCAATTTAAGCCAGTTCTTATAACAAGCTAGCTCCCCACTCTATCTGATAAATGATAATTGAGAAAAAAAAAAAAAAAACAAAAACACAATTAATCTTTAATTTGACTTAGCTTGCTATTTGGTGACCAAGAACAGTCAGAGTTCACGGGACTCCTTCGTTCCGCCGCCCAAAGGTTCCACCTCCACTTAAGGGCCAAATTTTCTCCATTTGCACAAATTTTAATGGCCGCCAAGAGTGGACTATGTAGTTAATTTTTCTGGGTTAATTTTTTAATAAAGTTTTTTTTTTCTTTTTATCTTTTTTGTTAATTGGCCCGGGCTGAAATTTTTATAAAATTTTTTACCGGTATCTTCTACGTCTCCAGGTACTCAGTCGGAGAAGATACCAACAAGATTTGCATAACATATGCTGGTATATAATATTGAACCGGGGACATTAAAGTGCTTATTATTCATAGTAATTTTGTACATATACACTATCTTACATATGCTTCATAGTAAATGATGATTCCTTCTGATCGTGTTACCTCTGCCAACAAGAATTGCAGAGCATATGCCGGTATATAACGCTGGGGACATTAAATTACTTACTCCCCAACGGTTCACTCCACGATATAGATCCACACGGGAGCCTTCCGCTTTCAAGGCCAAGGCCCGCGACAGCCGCGATAATAGGAAGTAAAGCGCTCACGGAGTTTGACTCGGCCTGTGACAGCTACGAACATAGGGACTACAGGTCTTACCGGTACCAGCTCGACGTCCAGGCAGACAGTATCGCTGACCTCGGCCGCAATAAAATGGAATTTGCCCTGGGTTGCCTTCATAGCCTCCACTATCTGCGAGAGACAACGGTAGAAAGTGTAGTTATTGTGGTACACAGCGGATTTAAGTTCAAAATATGAATAAAACAAAATTGAAGCCTGCAATAATGAAAAATAAATGTTCTGTATATTCATCGATTTCATACAAAAGCTTGTTAATCAAACGCTAGGAAAAAAAGAGATAGAAGTAGTGGTCTCGCTACCATCCTTTTTGGCTAATTCTCGAGCAATGATGAAAGGTGGAGAAAAGAGAATGGTAGCCGAGAGGATGCATATAATTAGCAGAAAAGCCTTCATGTTTTGAGTAAATATGAGTTTATGTTGTCTTCGTCCTCCTCTGTACCATCCTATTTATCCTATTTATGTAAAATGATGAGAGAGGCTGAACCTAGGAGCCAAGCAAGGAAAGTTAGTGTCTAATTTAGTAATTGTATGATCAAAGCCATATTTGACTGGTAAAGGGTAAGTCGCAAGTTCCACGGGCGTATAGAAAGATAAGATAAATGGCTCACTTGTGGCCGCAGATGTATGCAATAATAAGATAATAAACGATAAGGCCGAAGACTTGCGGGTTGACTCGGGAGATAACTCAGTTTTCTAAGCAAATATATGTAAAGCATGGTGCCAACGACTTGTTGACTGGGGAGATAACTCACTTTTCCAAGCAAATATATGAAAAGCATGATGGCAAAGACTTTGTAGTTGACTCGGGAGATAACTCAGTTTCTCAAATTATCATCCCTCCTAGCTCCTGATCACCGCCCTGTAGTTAATTAAAATCATTACTCGCTTTCTAATTAAATATGCTCCGTGAATTCCGTTTAGAATGAAATTCCTATAAACAAGTTGTTCGAGTAACACGTAATCATCCACTTCTCGAAAACGCAAGCCTGAAAATGCTGCGAGGAAAAAAGAAATTTGCACTGGCCTCATTAATTGCAGATCTGCTCAGCGTTTAACAAAAGGAATGACTACATTGCAGATGACGATTCTTGTCAGTGGCATTTTCCTCACACGATTTCAACAAAGAGACAGAAATTGCTGCGGAATGGAACTTCTTTCACGAAATAAGAGTGAATTATCGGTATCAGTAATGTTACATGATTTGTTCTCCCATAGCTTCTCGTACGGTACAACAAAGGGAGCACAAGAATAGCCAAGAGATCAATAGAAAGAGAGTTCCTAAAGGAATATCATATGCCCAACAGCCACGAAGCACGTAGGCTGCAAGAATGAGATACACAACGGAACTTGCCAGCAATGAAAAGAGAAAAAATGTGTTCAGTTGAAACAATCCTCCAAATTTTAAGAACTAAAATGGGCTGATACCACTGGCCAGCCTTAATAAGACCTCAGGAACAAGCCGTCTGCTTGGTGGTGCCATGGCATCCTTGGCAAGAGCTGCTGTATCACCATCATGTATAACAGCTACTACATGTTCGAAAAGGTCATCTTTACCTCCTCTGAGAGGATCCTGCATAGCATGACCTTTATGTTAATACAGATCTTATGTGTTGAGAGTAAGTGTTGATGCAAGGTTCAAATAGCTTGACATCAGATAGGAACAAGCAAAGGCAAAACAAAGATACGCAATTAAGCTTTGCTAATGGCCCAAAGCTTGGCATGGTCAGCTGAGTTTGATCAGATTCAATGTCAATCCTACTCTTCCAGCTTATGTAGAAATGCCCGATGTATATTTTTCTCATGAGGAACTAAACTTCCAATGATAACCATCAGGACGTCAAAGTGAGTACTTACTTGTAGGAATAAGTCTGTATGATTTTTTCCATCAAACAAAATCAGCTCAGCGTGAGCTCCCAACCTCTGAAGAGTCTCTAAAAACTCCTTGCTGCAGAAAAAAAATAATTCACTTCTAACTGTGCAAATCAAGATGAATGATGGTGCATCTAAGTGTTTAATTATAACTGTTATTTTTTTGAGATATCAAGGGCACAAATCATGAATGGCGTGCATAATATCAAGCATAGCCATCACTCATAGCATATATGCACGTGTACATATCAAACTTCAAAAAGCTAACACCGCCTATTTGCTACGTCATCTTACAGTATCAGTGCATAATGCATGTCAGCAAGGAAATTCTGACCTGGAAGCAGCTGGTATAGAATTATCGGAAGTTCCATGAAAAAGCATTATAGGAGGTAGGAGTGAAACAGCATCTCTAAAGCCTGGCTCCTGTATTCTAACTTCGGGAGAAAATATGTGTAAAGATTCTTCACCTTCCATAATGCTGTGAAGCAATAGGAGTAGTTATGCAAGGCAAGACATATTGTACAAGAAAATGAATGATACAACGAATGAGTCTGATGATCGGCAGCCAGAAGAAATTATTTGGTGATACCTCAAAAATAGGGAGCGATAAAGGCCTCGACTATCAAAGTGATCAACTAATTGCAACAAATTGTACCTGATCAAAATTCCAAAGGGAAGCAGATGAAGCATGAAAAACAGTGCATCCATACATTAGAAGTTCAGCCAAAAATTTCAGAAAAATCATGATTCTCAGTTTACTGGCTCCATAAAATCAAGCATGTGAATGATTCTTAGTCTTATCTTTCTAACATTTCATAAATCACTTACAGGCAGAAGAAATGCTAGAGGCCCCTCATTTCATTTCTAAACATCATCATTCAGAACAAGGCCCTAAATAGACTATAATGCACCATTGGTGCCCTCCAGCTGATCTGTTTGCATTTCATTATTTTCTGCAATTGTGTTCAACGGGCAGAACTGTTGTTCCCAAAAAAAAGAGAGACCCAAAAAAAAAAAAACAGATAGAATAATGAGAATGCTACTTGGCAAAATGTAGAGAGTTCCTTATTACTGTCTTGTTTCCTTTCTTCCCCTCCCCACCCCTCCCCTCTTTTGATAACTAAATCTTTTAGGAGTGGTGATGCAAGGAAGGATTGCTATTGATAGCATTGAGAAGATGCTAGTCAGTAACTATAACAATTTTGTGTGTGGACTAGCATTTCTCTGCTCTTCCAAAAGCCTTGGATTCTCATTGTATGCAAAACTTTGGGTCTTAGCTAGAATTTCAGAATGCATCAATCACACAAGATTCTTATCCAAAGCAAATGGTCAGGTTTGCATTCATTTTGTTTATCAAAATTCAGGATGATCTGTAAAAAGGCAATTATTAAAAATTTACCCTCCAGATAGACCAAAATAGGCTTTTATCTGAGTGACACTCCAGGATATGCTTTCTCCTTGCTTAGCTTCTTTGATTGCTTGCTCTAAGAGAGCACAAGAAGAAATATGTGCACCAGCTGACTGTCCCATTAGATAAATCCTATTCAAAAGAGAAAGTGTATCATTGAGAATGAGAGAAATGTTTAAGATAAGATTGAAAAATTCGAAAAAAGCACCACATTACCTGTTGGGGTCACCTCCATATTCAGCAATGTTGTTAAAGATAAATGAGATCCCCTGTGAGGCATCTGCTACCATATCACTGATGGTTCCCTGGGGAAAATTTCTGCATGGGCATGTCAGCCAATTATGATTGACAGAGGTTGACAAAATGTTGCCCATATATGCAAAATTATATGCAGCCAAACAAAGTAGACTACTCAATTTCTTTTGTATGTTATATGCAGACATAATGAAAGGTGTGACCAACAGATTGTAAACTGACAGACTTCCAGTAATTCAGGTATTCTTCAGTGCAGATAGACATGTTCTGGACTAGAAAGGTGAGGCCATCAATGCTCTGTGCATCAGGTAAAATGTGTACCCTTCCATTTTCACTTCCACTGATCAAATAGCCAGATAAATGAATTAGATGTTCCAACCGAAACAGCATACCTGTAATCAATACATGCCACTATTATGTCTCTTTCTGCCAGCTGTTTTCCTAAAAGAGAACCCCATGCTTTGTACCTAAATTAAGAGGTGAAGCTACAGAAAGTTAATGTCAAGGACAAAAAACAATGATTCAATGCAGCAAATGAAGGAATCATGAGCTATTATCAACAATGCCTCATATAAGATGTCTGAGGTCAGTAGATGGAAGTAAGCTTATACAAAAGCTATTTGCATTAAAATTGATTTCAACTCAATTCCCTCAACCTATCATGGATGGTCTCAGTTAGGACTATCATACAACCCCTTAACAGAGTTTGGTATTTCAAATAACTCTTGTTCAAGAGTGTTAATCATAGGACAGCGAAGTACTCCCCATTTTTATAGCTAAAAGTGTCAGGTATGGTCTAAGGCATCCTTACTACCATTGGAATAAACGGGAGATTTGACTGGCGAGAAGGGTCAAGAATGCCTTCTAGCATAAGAATTAAAGTCATAATGATTTCATGACCAAATTGCAAAGTAAAACAAATGCAGCTACTTTTAGATCACCAACCCTATAATCCAGGCACCACCAGTTACAAATGCCACAACTGGCTTTGGTCCCTTCATGCTTTCTGGTAAATATAAATCCAACCTGAAAAGCCAACACAGCACCAGCAGCATACAGTTTTTTAGTCTATAATATACAAACAGTAGGAACATCCCATAGGATTCAGACCTGTATCACAGTTTCAAATACCTATTTCTAGGTTGATCTCCATATATAATACTCCGCCGCACCTGCTTTGAGAAGAAATAATAACATGCAACTGCAGAGATTAAAAAGGGAAGTTATTTTCAGCAATTAAAATATTTTCCTATATTATGAAGAAATAACATGTTTAAAGATATTAAGCTGTCAGGCAACCAATAAATAGTAAAGGACATATGGCTCATGAAGCAAACACAAGAGATCTCCATGCACACACATGGGATGAGAATTACTTTGCATTAAACATCAAGAAATTCAAAATAATCAAGCAGTTTTTACACAACACAATGCTGACCTTGAAGGAATCCAGGCAGAAGTAGAGCTGCATAGAAAGCAAGTGCAGCTAATCTTCTGAGCCAACGGTAGCCTATCCTGAATAAAAATAAATGATTACGAGATGACATGATGCCAGAAAGAAGCAAAAAGAAAAAATTATCAATGAATTTCCATATGACATAGCAAAAAGAGCACGAGTACTTTCTCCATCACTTATACTTTAGATGCTAATATTCCAAAACAATAATGATCTTAATAAAATCCAAGCCACAAGCCATTATAAGATAACCAAACTTTTATATGCTCATGCGCCATCATCACAGAATAGCCACGGACACGTATTTTTGGCTAGTCAGGAAAATCTTCAGTAACATTCACACATCCCCATGACCTAAATAATGCACCAGCCAGACCACTGCTGTGCATCTGGTCCTCCTGGTATAAATTAACTTTCAAATAAAGTTATGTCAATCGTTAATGGCAAATAGACATTTAATTTCAGTATTTCATTAAAGGTCCAAGCAATTGAATTATAGGAAAATAACAGGAACGAGAAATTAACAACAACGAGTAATAAATTTCTTCGCATTTCCAATAAAACCATATAAAGAAAAAACAAAAAAAACCGCAATATTAACCGTAAGTTGCAATAACAGCAAGCAACATTCTCAACTCTTAAATAATAACTCCTCGTGTTGGGCGAATACAAACATCTAGAAGAACTAATAATAATATACATCTTAGTCCAAGTGCATGTGTGCGCGCGCGCATAGACAGAAAGAGATACCCGAGATATCGGAGAAGCGTGATGGTGAGCCGAGTGAGCAAGTAAGTCTCGGATGCCGCGTGGCCGATGTCTCGGCCAAGCGACCGCTGCCGCTGGGGCATAGCCGGCTTCCCGGTGACTCGTCTTCGCGGTTGCGGTGAGAGCAGCGGTTTCCCGGCGTCAATCATTCCGGAATCGTTGATGACGTCGGCGGAGGGAATAGGCGGTGGCGAACTGCCGGCGTTGGATAAGATTTCCTTTCGGAGTTTCTGAATAATATAAAGGTATCTACAAATCAAAGAGAAAATGTGGATGCGTGTTTCGCCTTTTGTTTTTCTGCCTTTGGCTCTCTTTGCTCTCTCTTTTTCTTTGTTTTTTGATCCGCGTCGCCCTGATACTTTACTTTTACATTATAACGGTTGTCTTTCCTGGTAATTTTCCTTTTCTTTTTCCATTTAATTGTGCTAACCAGCTAAATAAATGTTTTAACACTTTATTTTTCCCCTGTTGTTTTTCTTTTCCATCTTTTTTTCATCCACAACTAGTATGGGGGATGTTTTCCTCCAAATGTTTTCCTAATTACGGTTTAAAATAAATAATTTCCTAATTTTTATAATCATACACAGTAAAAAGTCAATGATTAACCGCGCAAGCGCTGTTTATCTTGGGTACGGCTCTTTTTATTTTTTAAAATAGAATTTAATTGCATAGTAATATAATAGGAGATATGAGTGCGTACTTTGTTTCTACTAGTTTATCATACAGTCTCTATTTTTTTTTTTTTTTAATAATTTGTCATTAAAATATTAATGCTAAATAATTAGTTAGCAGATTTTTTCGAACTATCCTTCGATTTGAATTGAATTAAAATCTAATCAAAAGATTTTATTCGAATCTTGACAAAGACAAGGATATTATTATTGCGTGACTCCAGTTGCTTGGCATGTGGCAGGAGCAGGATTTCTGAGCCCGCACGAAACGGGTCTTCATGGACCAGAAAAATTGTCAAAAGGTTAGGTTATAGAACTACCCTGTTTTTATTCAATAAAATTAATTGTTCCCCTCTTTTTTTTTTCCTCATTTGATGACACAGGATAATCAAAAAGAAAAAAAAATTATTGATTTGGCAAGACAAATTAATGCAAGTAATATATATATATATATATATATATATATATATATATATATATATATTTTCTAGAAACCAAATCAATCCACCAGGGTCACATATTAATTATTATTTGATTTTACATCATATGTTTGGTTTAGTTAGTTGAGTGTTTCACATGTACCCATGTGATTCATAAATACAGAATCGAAAAGTAATATATATATATATAAAAAGTTACAATCGGAGACAATTTTTCCATCGGTTCCATAAAAGAAAGCCATGTCCGCAGAAGAAGTGGACAGGCAATGGAATCCAAGGGAACCATGTTCTATTTGTCCACCAGTACGTTGTTTCTTTTTTTTTCTTTCTTTCTTTCTTTTTATCCTTGCATTAGCATATACACATATTTTTGTTTTAATAGGTAATGCATCTTTCAGCAGATACTAAGTCGTCCCTCTCTAAGTGATTTTACGAGCAGTCTGAAATTTGCAGCCGAAAAGATTAGGTGGGAGCAAACCTCTTTACCACATAGGCGGATCTCCCAAGTTTCCACTAGTACATTTTTCAAGCAGGCCACCAACAGAAGCAAGCTCTTGGTGGCAGACCAGAAAAAATTAAAAAAAGCCAACTTTGACGTTGATTTCATTCATGCAAGCATGTGAGCCTTTCATTTATTTATAATTGTTCTTCCTTTTAATTAGCAAGACAGATGTACGATATAAGTAATGTTGTTCACATATGATTATGATTGATGATGCATTTATATCTAAGATCCTCCACCTCTAGATATTAAAAATTGATTTTAAAAGCACCATAGTAAATTTAGATTTATTAACATTAAAATCAGACAGGAGGACAATTCAATTAGAACTAAATGAATGAAATAAGTGGAATAAATGAAAAAAAAAGTCTGATTCTGATAAAGGGATGCAATAATTAACATAATATATATATATATATATATATTTTTTTTTTTTTTTTTCAATAAGAAAAATAAAAAAAGATGCATGATACATGCTACCTTCCCCAACGATTGGCAAAGTAAGAAGATGTCCACATTTTGCTGGACTCCACGATAGATCCAATCTTCGAACCTTTTCTCTTATCTTCTAGAGGTTGCGTGTTGCTTTTCAGTCTTCCGTCTCCGCTTATGATGAACGTTATATTTTGCAAACAGTAACATCCAAGAAAAAGTTTTACTACTGAACCGACACCGACAGTATCTGGTTCAACCGGATAAAAGGAGATGCGAATTTGTCTTGGATATCACTGTCCGGTAACAAAAGTGAAATCCAAGACATTAAGCAATGTCTCTGACATTAAAACGAGGGGGTTGTGGGGATGCAGTATTATTGCACGACCACGTATCATACAAACAGAGGAATTTAGCGGAAATCGAAATGAAAATTTTAAAGAGCCATGCATCATAGATGTCATATAATTAATTGGACATTCATGACTCGAAAAAACACATGCATATTTATTATAAAAGAAGTATAATTCACCATAACCACGTAACTTTCGCATGTCTCTGTTGTGTCAAATCATAAGTATGGGTTGCGTGACGTGCCAACTTGTTGCTGAGAATGATTTGGTCTTTTCCGATGTATATAACACAGGTATACGTCAATTATCATTGTCTTAGTTTCATGGTTGGTTTCCCACTTGTTAAATCATATTTTGGCAAAGTACAAATTTTTCCTTTTGATTTAGAGAAAAAAAAAATAATAATAGCCAAGAAAAGACAAACAGAAATTTGGTTGGCCAACACACAACAATGAAAGGATACAGCAACATGAAGACGACCTCTTCCTGATGGAACAAAGGTTTCCAATCTTTGTGCTTGGCCACGAATAGAGCCATAGGAGTGGGTTAGCAAGTACCAGTCAGGTGGGTTTACAGGGACACTAGTGTGATTTACGCATGAACTTCACTGAGACTTTGGCACCCCCACAAAACGGGCTTCATCAGCTTCACTGCTTAGAAGCACACATGAGGCACATTTTGAAGCACAAGAGTTCTGCCACGAGATGAGACTCATCAGTCGGTCACCGTCTAATCCAAGGCAAATAACGGTTTGTTTATCGCGTACGGTGGGAAAATGACATTTGAAAAATGGAAAGCATCCCTTTATCGTATCGACGTAGTAGCCTACAAGATGCTTTATCTAGTAAAAATTAATGGCAAAAAGGAATTCAGTATCATCCTCATTTGTCTCCATATTCAACGCAGCCCCATAAAGAGGAATATGACCTTTTTGAGGACAGTGTACCCAGCTCGGGAAAAATTAAACAAGTCAGGGTTTTATCCTCCAAAATCAACATGGATGCCTGGTATACATCACAGAGGATGATGACAATGATAACAAGCCCCATGAAGATTAACCAAAATCCTCCATTCTCTCCTTTTGATATTTATCTGAACCACCATCTTTGAACAGCAGAAATTGGGGTTCTCAAAAATGGAGAATAATGTTGGACGAGTGGATTGACGGTCCTCCCAATCTTAGCCCACACACTCTGATGGTAACCAGCAGTGACAGGAGCATGATACATGAGCTTCAACAGCTGCCAGTAAGAACCCATAGGATTGCAATAAATGAGTATAAGGATTAACTTAACTAATGGGTGGTCAGCAAGAAACTTTTCACAGTGAGCTTGGTTTTCAAGATAGAATGTAATGCAAGATAGAATGTTATCATTTGATGTCATATCTTAAAATTGCTGTATAATCTTTTGTAATAGATGACTGGATGAGAGATGCATTTACAAACATCTGAACACCTATGCAATATTTATTTTTGATAAACTTGGCACTACTCAAGTACTTTACCTGCCAGTACATGAATGTTTGTATAATGTTGCGTTGCCACCTGCATGTTTATATGAAATTTTAGAAATAGTCCGACTGTGAAGGAAAGAAAAAATTGCACTCAGCAAGTGGAGTAAAGAACTACAAATAAACAAAAGCATTTTAAAAACTCACGAAAACAAAGAGATGATCACGAGGAAGCCAAGTCCAATCTCTGCATGTGAAGAGAGAATGCTGAGGGTAGTTGTATTCGACTCCACCCACACACAGGGGTCCTCAAGGTACTTCCTGCTCAGCCAAACACAAGGTTAATTACTAAATAGGTGCAAAATGCACTACTGCTAACCTAACATATGCAAGTTGAGGGATGCCACCACTCCCAGAGCACCAGCAGGGTTACTGGGATAGGGTAGAGCAGCTACAAGTCCACTGTTTGAGGCTCTACACTCAAGGCTAGAGATTACTAGGCCTTTATAAGTTTCATTTGTTTTATTGAATCCTTTTATTTCTAACTTTCATTCCCTTTGTTTTTCCTTTGCATCCACAGTGCCATCTCTTGTTTTCCTTTTAACTAGTTGTGTGCTAGTTCCATGATTTATCACTAACTTCCTCTTTGGGCAGAGAGAAGGAAAGAGAGAGGATATGGATATCAGTGATGAAGAAATGGATGTCAATCTTGCAAATGCAGACAGATTCAGAATAATTGAGGGTTAATTCTTGGTTACTTTGATAGTCACACATTTGATTCCAGAAAATGACAGAAAATGACAAAATAAGAAAAAAAAGGTTATAATAACATCTTGAGTAGAACCATGAGTTCAAACAAAAATATGATGAGCACACTCCCTGTAACACCTGTTAGCAGCGTTATACTAGCAATATGCATTACAAAGGAATAGGAAATTTTACTTAATAATGCAAAGGTAAGAGCCATGCTAACATTAACAATTAAACAGCTGTGAACCAAGGAACTAATTATGAAGCAAAAATACCTGAACTACAGGTCTATGAAACCCATAGAAACTAAGGATGTAGATCATGATTTAAGAGAAAATACCTATATAAGGTGGAACGAGTGAAATTACGCCTTAAGAACTTGGCAACGTGCTCCAGTGCTCGGCATAAAATGGGAATTAAAGCAACTGCAGAAAGATAGTCATCACAAGTCCATCCTACTTCACCGATCAAACAGAATAACCAATACAGATTCATGATTAAAAAGCATTGTATAAAGGAATGAAGTGTGTCATTAGGAGCCAGACAATGCTCACATTTGAGGCAAAGATGTGATGTGACAAAGGTAAGACAATACATGAAGTAGATAAAGTCTTTGGTTGCAATTATTGACTTAAAGTAAACTTGCACAGCCTGTAGATTCCAAGCTCTGGGTCTCTGCACAACACAAAAAGCTAGTTAATCAATTGCAAATGAGAGCATAAATTGGTAGAATGATTAGGAGCAGAAAACATAAGAACTTTAGTTTACCCCATATAGTGTGTACAAAGAATACAGAGACGAGCATGCGGTGCCCATAAATGACAGCCGATAGGCCCTATTTGAAAGATTTCGAGGAACAAGAGGAATGATTGCAAGCACGGCGACAACAAAAACCTGAATGCATTAGAGCATAGAATCAAATTTAACAAATATTAAACTGGGAGGCATGCAAAATTTAGATATACAATAGCCAGGTTAATAATGGAAAAAGTTCAAATAAGTGAAAAGATAGGGTTCATTAATTAATACAAAGAAATGCATACTGATAAAATGTTAGAAATATTTCTATAAATACATCTCAGTGGTCCCCACGTAAGCATAGAATAGAGAAATTAATCCACCTTACCCAAGCATTGATAGAAAATTGTATAGTTTGTCGATCCCAGCGGATGGAGGTTGGATTTGAACCAGATGGTGCAGATGTTCCAGAAGTTCTATTTGTTGAACCTACAGCAAATACGTCAGTTCAATTCAGTTAAATGCCTGACCAGCAAAAGACTAGACCACCTATCCACAGGTAACACAACTCCAGAAAATTTATTCATTTTGCATTGATTAAATGACTGGACCTCAATAACCAACAAACCTGTGTTACGTTGTCGAGGTTGAGCACTTGAAGTTGTGGGTGATGCTGAGGATGATGCAGATGGTTTGATTGATTGAGATGAACCATTTGATGACATTGCCTCCACCACAAGGTCAGGATCCTGCCAATGAAATGTGCCCAAGTGTTATTAACTGTAAGGCATGGCTTGAAGTCCATGACCACACAATTTCAGCCCACGTGTAAAGTAGCCTAAATCACAGAACTAGATAAAAATGGAATTAAAGCAACACTTTAACAATGAAAAAGCACAATCTGATCAATCTATGCCATAAGGATAGCTCCCTAGCTCCCTAGCACCCATTGTTCAAGTACTCGAAACCAAAGTTCCCATAATACAAAACTTAAACAAGAATCATAAGAAACAGGCACAAGAACTACCGTTGTTTCCAATGAACAACTAAACTCTATATGTGAGTACATATAAATTAAAGATTTTCAAGAAATGAATTCCAAATAAAGTAAAGGGATGAAAACTGACAACAAGATAGATGCACGTATGAAAAGAACAGAAAACTCACTAACAATTCAAAATTCCCAAAACCTATGGAGGAAGTTGCATAACAAAACCCCAAGTCTCGATAAAAGAATTTCTTGCAATTAAAGAAGCCCTAAAGATTAGAAACCCAAATGGGAATTCCCAATTCCAAACCGGAAAACCCCAAGAGCCGAAACCAAATCAAGAAACTTGATACGTATACGCACGCGCACGCAAAGAGAAAGAGAAAGAAGACGCCCAAAGAAAGTCACGAAACCCTGATGGGGATATGTGTTAGAAGTGTTTGAGGGAAATGCGAGAGACAAAGAGTAAGAGAGAGAGAGAGAGAGACAGAGAGAAAGAGAGAGGGAGTTTCTGTACGGACGATGTAGCGCTGGTAGAACTTGCGCTTGAAGTGCTCGACAACGTCGGAGCGGGAGGCCAAGTGGGGAGGGATGAGGATGTTGGACCAGTACTCCGCCCATCGCGCGTCGTTCTCGTAATCGTACGCGGCTGCCGCCGCCCTCTTCATCCTCTGCGCTTCCTCTCTCTCTTCTCCCATCTCTAGCTCTGTCTCTCTCTCTCTCTCTCGCTGATTGATTTTGTGTGCTGATAGTCCGGGTCGAATGGAACCAGGAAAGGAAGATACCCTTTTTGGCTCTACCAAAACGGCTACGTTTCGTCTTTTTTCCTTTTATTTTTAGCGCTAGAGTTGACATTACTTTTCTGTGGGAATTATGAGCGTATTGTGGAAAGCGAAAAATGAAAGAAAGGAAATTGAGCGACCACGCCAGTTGACGAGAAACTCCCTTTATTTTGGTATTATAAAGTTTCCTTATTAGAAAGAATCTCAAAGAATGGATATGTTTACTTGTCAATTCAATGCACATTTAATTTTTTTTTCATATATTTTACCCCTCGAAATTAGAGTTTAGTGTACATTTGACTCAAATTTAAATTTCATCGATTACACAAAAATATGATTAACTCTATTTTTATGTTAAACATGGAGAGATTAAGGCTTGAAAGCTAACCAACTGGAAGAGGTATTCTAGAGCTAATATGGCTGCACCAGTTATTTTTTGATCAACCAATTATATTAAGAAAAGCTTGGCTTCTGTAGGCTCTCAGAATTTGTAAGCATGGAAGCTAATTCCTGTCCCTTGTGACTTACTGTAAGCTGGATACAAGGGGTTTGCTATGGAGTCAAAAGACTTGAAGTGCTAATAACATCAACTTCAGAAATGGTTAGACATAAACAAACAGTGAAGGAAACTTTCAGGATTGGGAAAATTTGGGAAAAAGGAGACTTCCATCAATATAATATGTAGTTACAAAGCAAAACTGAAAGAATGGAGCAACCAAGGCAATATCATGATAGCCCGGAACGGATCCACGGAACCCCCCAAAAAACAAAAAAATTACAAGAAATAGAGAGGCATGGGAGCGTACACGTGGTGGGTATCAAACTGATAACCTCTTCAAATCAGCTGTTATTGAATATCATATCTACAGTATAAAGGTACTACTGCCGCGGTGTTCTTGACTCCTCCAGCTACTCTGGCTATCATTGAAGAAATTGGAACTATGGTCTTCACCACCAAATGCCAGCCTCTGAAACATTCTGATTTGTGCGGAATGCTCTCTTGAATCAATTATCTCACTTTGGCCAGGTTTCATTCCATTGGAAAGATCTGACAACTCATCTAGTGAGTCTAAAGCTCTCACCACCTAGGAAGGAGACAAAAGATGAAGTGAAACATCTATAAATAGATCTTTCAATGAAGAAATGAGACAAGAATAGGATAGGAACTATGATTACCTGACTCATGCGTGGCCTTTTTGCAGCTGAATGACGCACACAAGCTGCAGCAGCCTCAATCATCCTGAACATTTCACTTGCTACGTAGTTCTTCCCGAGTCTCGGATCCACCAATCCCTCCAAGTCTTCACTATCCAGTGCTTCAGTAAGCAAGGGTCTAGCCTGAAGACAAGTTTGGGTAGAATTAAACACTGTGCCTGAATAGCTTGTCAGAGATTCAGCTCCACACCGACTCCTTCCCGCCCATCTCTTACTTTTATTAAGGCAAAAGAAACTGAGCTAGGTTTCTTCAATCAATGTCCCACAAACAGAATTTCAATGCCATGTTTAATTGCTAAACCTCCTCTAGGTATAAACTTAGGACCCAAACAAAAGGTACAATCAACATGTTCAGGATAGAAGCTGCTTTTAAGGTAAATTGAGGTGTGCATTCAGGACTAGACCTGTCCACCCACTTTTTTCTTTGAAAAAGGTCAAGAATGTTTATGTTTTCTTCTTGTTTTGGAGACAAAGCACACAGCAATGGTAACATCTGAAATCAATATGACAAAGGGCCAGCCTTAGTGTGACTGGTGGTCAGTTTGTGTACACTTGACCCTTCCTAAGACCCCACAAAGTGGGAGTCTTCTTGTCCACTGGGATAACCTTTGATATGATAAAGGATTGCTGGTCATAAATATGCTAAATAAATTTGGAGACATTTATGGCTGCTTAGGTAGCATTATAAATTTGAACACTGGAGAATTTAAACCAACTTTGCTTGATCATCTAGCAAATAAGAGGCTAACATTCACATTGCTGCAAAGATTAAACATGAGACGATTGATTCTAAAATGAAATTCCACCATCTCCAACAATACTAAGATAGAAGTAAATCACACAATATGCACAGCACTAGAGGTAACATCTAGAGTTACACAGTGACTTACCCATTCAACCAGGCTTTCGTCTCCTAGTGGCTGAGAGGCATCTACAGGCTTGCGGCCTGTAATTATCTCCAACAGCACAACCCCAAATGAGTAAACGTCAGATTTTTCAGTCAATTTGCCACTTGTTGCATATTCTGGAGCCATATATCTGGAAAGTCAGAGTTCCACTCATTAAAGATGCATAGGCAATAAGATCATCAGCAGGACTGGACAAACAAGAAATCTATTGCCATGCATTCAACCTACAGAGTGAAATTTTTAATATATAATGCCATTTGTTATCAAAAAGTGTGCTTTAAACAAAATCAGACTGGTAAAAGTAAATATAATGACACAATTTTGGATCACTACTAGCTTTCATTACATCCTTCTCCAAAGCACATATACAGTACCCACACAAATATCCCGCAACTTATCAGAGAGAATTCTCACAGGTCACCTACCCAAAGGTACCCATAACACGAGTGGTTACATGTGTATTTGATTCCAGTTCCAGTGCTAACTTTGCAAGCCCAAAATCAGATACCTGTCCATAAGAAAATCACATGTTACAACAAACAAAAATTGGCAGGTAGTAAAGAATGTAAAATCCAGCATATTTTTCAAGTGCATTGCAAAAAGCATATTAACCATTGGCTCAGCTGTAACAATGTGAAGAAGGCTGTTTATTGAACAAAGGCTCAGGAAAAATACTCCAGTAGAATTGGGATGGCATAAAGTGGACAGTCATGAGTAATTCTTCCTAAACTCAAGTGTGGTTCTTAATAAAATCTATTTTCAAAAACCAGCATACCCGAGCCTCATAATTGCTATCAAGTAGGATGTTTGATGACTTGATGTCCCTGTGAATTATGCGAGGATGGCCTGATACATTACAAATAATCAGCAAAACAAGGGAAAAATGTCCTAGTAGAGGTTATAAGTAGAAATGATGTGAGAAGGGAAGATGCAACGCAGAGGAGCAGCAAAAATATGTGTATTTTACAGATGGTACAAGCTGTCTATGTGATAGTATGCGTTAAAATTTTCTTGCTCACAGGTTACAATTAGGAATTTTTGCCAACTTTGATACTTTTAGAATATTTTAAGACGTCATCCACAAGTTCTCAATCTTGTAATAGAAGGTGCCTATAATTTCCATTTAACTAGTACACTGCTTCAAAGCAAAAATATTGCCTGAAGCAAGAGTAAAGGTTGCTGATTCAGGAATTAAATAAAAGAAAGTTAAAAAGGCTGGAAAATAAATTTTTAATTGTGAAGCTATTCCAGGCATATAGAGAGGAAAAAGTTACAGTCTTCGTGTAGATAAGCTATGCCACGAGCTGCCCCAGCTGCTACCTTGACTCGAGTTGCCCAATCCATAACTGGCCTTCCTTCACCTGCAAAGGCTGGTAAGAATGCAGGAAATATAATAAATACAAATATAACCACATTATCAGATGGTTATTCGAATTGCGTGTTTGTGTCTCTGCAACTATGAATGTGTGTGTGTGTGTGTGTGTGTGTGTGTGTGTGAGAGAGAGAGAGAGAGAGAGAGAGAGAGATGTGACTGCAAGTAATACACATGAAGATAAGGAATTTATGAAAATTTACTCAAAATGAAGGATTTCTCCTACTTTAAATTCAGATATGCCTTACCATGAAGATGATAATGAAGAGTATTGTTTGGGACATAGTCATAGACAAGTAATCTTTGATGTTCAGATATGCAATAACCCACAAGTGAGACCAAATGGCGATGGTGTACTCGACTAATAATCTCAACCTCTGCCCTAAACTCACGCTCTCCCTGTGAACCACCAATCTTCAATTGTTTTACAGCTACCTCTTGTCCATCTGCCAGAATGCCTTTATGCACACAGCCAAAACCACCTTCACCTAAAAGATTCTGTGTAGAAAATCCATTTGTGGCTTGGACTAGTTCATTGTAGGTGAACCATGATTTTGAATTGCTTACTCCACCTGGCTCAGGAGGGCAATACATAAAATCACTGCCAGAAGGGCTTCTTCCTCCAAGGGGAGCTGGAGGATGTTGCCTTAGAAAAAATGACTCTGAGGAGAAAAAACAAATTTCAGTACTTTTGGCAAGTTTGCACTAGCATTTAGCAATGCTTGCCAGTTTACTAAAAGTATCCAGGACAAAAAAGTTAAGAATCCAACATCTTTGAGGAATCAAAAGAGTAATCAATGTATATTGATGCCAAGATATGTCAATGCATAAAAAACCCTTCCATTAGACAAAAATCAAGGGAAGACGCAATAAGAAGAGCCAAGGTTAAATAAGAACATTGAGGAGACTATCATTCAACCATTGACATTGGATTAACAGTAGCAAAGGAACAGAGAGTGATACATGAAACCAAGACGAGCAGGTCAGATAGCTTTCATGGTTGGTTTGATTGGCTTCAAAACAAAGCCAAAACCATGCCTAGGCCATAAAAAATTTAGTTGAGTGACTAAATTGCCTCTCAAAAAAGAGGATCAAAACCTTACTGTCATTCAACTTAGTGTACCTAGATAGCCCTTTTCTTCAAGTTCAGCAACAACATGACTGCTCTAAGATCAACAAAATTTTGAAGAAGCCACAAGTAGCAAAGTCCCAATGAATTACAAAAACAGCGGAATTGAATCCATTTACCCGAATTCTGGGAGGAGGCAAATGGTGAGGGCATAGTGTACCCGATATTTGATTTAGCTTGCCTTTTTCTTTGTTTACGTACAAACCATACAGCCATAACAAGAAGACTGAGCAATACAAAACCAACCACAACAGCTATTGCTGCTGCACCTCCAGAGTTTAGACCTGTATTTTTGGATGCTGTATTTGCAGAGACATTGGCACCGTTAGTTTCCCTTGCAGTTGGTTTTTCTGTGGGCTCAGAGGGTAAGGTTTCAGAGGTAGAATTTCCATTTGTTGATGAATTACCTGGAGGAGACAATACACGCGGAAGTGAGGGTGTTGATGGGACTGAAGAAGGCGGTGATGGCCATGTGGATATTGGCGGAGGTGGAGAATTTGGAAAAGATGGAGGACTACCAGGTTGAGAACTTCTTGGTGGAGAAGAAACTTGAGAAGGCGTGGGGGAGCTTTTAGGAGACTTTGCTGCTGGTGGAGGTGGAGAATTGATGGAGTGTGGGCTGGGGACATTAGCAGGAGGAGGTGGAGAAGAAGAAACAGCTTGTGGGAGGAGGTGATGTCCCAGGATTTGCTGGGGAGGCTGGGGCCGGAGGGGGGCTGCTTACAGCTGGCGGAGACAATACAATTGGAGGAGGTGGTGAGTTAACAGCAGCTGGTGACGGAGTAACCACAGGTGCTGGAGGTGGCAATTTTGGAGGGGATGGTGGTGGGGACACTGGAGGTGATGGTGGTGGGGACACTGGAGGTGATGGTGGCGGCGCAGATGGTGGCGGTGTGGTTAATGTTGGTGATGGTGGTGGTGTTGTTAATGTTGGTGATGGTGGCGGTGACAGTGATGGAGCTGGAGGGGAAGCGACAGGGGGTGCTGGCGGGGGTGATTGAGAGGGTGGTGGTGGGGACACTGGAGGTGATGGTGGTGGTGTTGCTAATGTTGGCGATGGGGGTGATGACAGTTGTGGGGCTGGAGGGGAAGCAACAGGGGGCGCTGAAGGATTAGATGGAGGTGAGGAGACTGGAGGAGTTATAGAATTTGATGGTAAAGAAGGGGACGGCGGTGAAGAAGACATTGATAGAGCAGTCAAAGCAGCAGAAAGGGAAGAGCTTGGTGAAGACAGTGATATTGAGGCAATCTCTACATCTAGCCAAATCTACAGCAAACTACACTTCCATATCCAATTTGGCAAATCAGTGCCACAATGCTTAAATGTCTAAAACTCAAATAGCTCATTGCCAAAACATGCAGCAATATATCATCCCAATCCAAGATTCAGACCCAGAAATGAAGTATCCATTGCCAAATTCTTCAAGAAATGGCAACACATACAAACCCAATTGAAAATCAATATCGTTTGATTTCTTGACTGGGAATGCCCAGATCCTCCAAGCACGGACGGACTAACTCCTCAAAAATAACAAGTGAAACCCAGTTCACAGAGTACCTAGCGAGCAAACAATTCAAATAGTTGACAACAATGAGATCAGCCAACAAAATTCTACTCCTGAACAAGATTTTCTTGGACCAAAGTTCTGTGCTTTAACCTCAGATGGACCATTGCAGCATTACCCCAGATTCCCAAGAATAAAGCTCAAGAATGTCTTACCTCTCTCTCCCTCCCTCCCTTAGGTTCAAGATTTTTGCAAACTTCTTTTCGCCGTTTCACAAGTTGGAATCTTGGAATTTTGGTGGGTTTAACAAGAAAAAAGCCTTTTTCTTGCAAGGGAGATTGGAGAAAGAAGAGGCTGTTTGCCCACCAAATGTGCCAAGAAACGTGGGTGCCACTTTGGCACAGGGTTTTGTTTTGTCTTAAACTCTGAACTTCACACGTCCGAAACAGTGCATGGTGGGAGAGAGAGAGAGAGAGAGAGGGATACAATTGGCATTTTCAAGCCATTTTGCGAAGTCAACTCCACCAGCTTTTGGAGTTAGTGGCATCACCGTATCTTAGCTGTTCTTTTTTTTTTTTTCTTTCTTTCTTTTTTTCCCCGCTCTTTATTCCCTGTTGCCTCTTCATTAATGGAATTTTCCCTTTTGTCTCCTTAGTTGTTCATTTTTTGCTCTTTTTTTATTATTTATTTTACATTTGGAAACTCTCAGGCCGAGGGGAAAAAAGAAGTAAAAACTGATGAAAAAAGGGTTTTAGCAAACATAATATATTGTTTTAAGTTCTATTTTTCTGGGCCAATTATATTTTCAGTGGGATTGCATTGAACTACATTCACCTTTTATCTGATAAAAGGAAATCGTTTTATTTTCTTTTGTAGGAATTAACCTTCCCCATATAATTAAATCATACATGTTCGACCTACTAATATGCAAAATACAACTTGTAGAAGTCAAGGCGTACGCTAATTATTTTTTTTTGTAAAGAATAATCCGTCAAGAAATGCACTGCATGGTATGTGAAGGATTTTTCTTCATATTATAATATTTCTCTTTTTACAAATTTGCCACGCCTGTTCCCCACTCTCAGAGAATAATCAACTCCCTAGTTGTCAGAGAGCGTGTTGACTGGGAAAAAAATTATATTAAATCAAGAAATAAGAATCCTCACAAAATGTTGCGTGTGATTGCTTTATCGTAATTTGTTTTGTCATTTGGCATTTGGTATCTGGTATTTTTGCTTGTGGGATTCCTCAGCACAAAGAGTTACTGGTTTCTTTTATGTCTCAAAAATTAATATTTGACAAATAAATAAAAGGGTTGTTGAGCTAATGATGGAAATTGCGTTAGTTCTCTTGCTTGGGGTTTCAAGCCCAGATAAGTGCTTTTGTCCCTAACCCAATCAAGAGTCTCGGGTTTGAATTTTGTTTGTCTAATCTATAATTATTTTATGCATAATACATAAGATTGTACGCATTGAGGAAATGTTTGAGATGAATTTTTTTTTTTTTTTTTTTTTTTTTTTTGGGTGCATAAATGCTTCAATTATGAAGTTTTGGAATCATGACATCTCCCTTGTTAAGCCGAAGGTTCATCATCTGGTAAGAATGTAACAAAAAGCGTTAGAAGGAAATTAATTTCCTCAACCTATGAATGGAAGAGGAACAAATTTAACTTGATGCAGAGACGAGGAAGCTTGGAGACCGAATAACTGAGAGAATAGCATTATAGAAAAAAAAAAATTACAAAAACACGAAAAAAATAGACTTTTAAGTTAGCTTCCCCCGGAGGAACGCAGGGATTTTTATTTTGATGATGCATCATGGTACTGGTTATCTCAATCTCGACCAGCATTACTCCAATCACACCCAGCACCCGCAGCGCATCCTCCTCTACCTCAGCAGCCACCTCCTCCTCATCTTCCTCACAACTCTTTGCAGTTGACGGATGCCACTAAGTCCTCCTTTTCCGTTGACCCTTTTCATAACAGTAGCATAGAGTCATTAATGGAAAGTGAGATCTCGTTCTGTTGTGAATCGACAGAGTCATGGGGGATGGAAGTTTTGGCAGAACTTGACACATAAATCACATATTCCTGGGAAATTAAGAATGTGTTTGTTTCTTGTTTGATGAATACAGACAACCGGGTGACCACGAGAATATAGAAAACATAAAAAGAACAAAAGACTACAATTGAAGCACACAGTACAAGAAAATTGATCAACTTACCTGAAAAAAGGAAAAATGTTTGTGCTTGAATGAATATAAGTTTTACGTTTGCTTATTCATTCCGTGATTCTCAATCTTCAACATCTCCAGCAAGAATTGGTTCCATGTGTCAATTGGTCCAGGCAAGCACCAATGCACACAATCATTATATAGTGTCACATTTTCTTGAGGCCAATGCCCATATAGACTGGGGTGACCATCTGGCCTCAGCCACATAACGTTTGTAGTGTCAAGTAACCTAAACCTCTTGCCCTGCTTCCTCCCTTCCCTCTCTGCAGCCCTGAACTCCTCCATTTGTGTTAAGTAAAGCTCTAACTCAGTACCCTTTAAACTCGTCTCATCGCTCCTGAACGGCTTTGTCCTCAGACAATTCCCACCTTTATTCCACTCCCCATTTTCAAAATGTGATGGTGCAAATGTCCTAAGAAACGTTATCCCCTTGAAATTTTTTAGACTGTTAATGAGTCTAAATGCCGTCCGAAATGCCTTGCGGTACCCATAGGACATGGGCAAGTCAGTGACATCGTCTAGAATGCAATAGCGGCAGCCAACGAGTTTGTGATCTTCGTAATATATGGACGGACGGTAGAACCAGTGGCCGGCACCGATGATCACGTAGTCGAACTCCTCGATCTCGGAGGCCCATTCATCGTCGAATTCATCCAGGTAGAGGTTGAATAGGCCTGTGTGGGTTGGTCCATCAGCGTCTTGTAGTGTCAACTTTACCAGCTGTGGAGACCAGAATTGGACAAGGTTGAAATCGTATGTTGTGTATCTGAAACGCTTGAATTCCTCCTTTGATGAATAGGATACATCAATGGGATATTCCACCTGGAAAGAACCAAAAAAAAAAAAAAAAAAAGAGGATAAATTATGCACTCTCTTTGTATTTACTTTTGTGTTGATTTAATGCAAATTTTATCAATTCCTTTTCAATTAATTAGCTATGTTAGTGGCATTGGCTGGTTTCGATAAGCATTGTGACATTTGCATTAAAAAAAAGTGAAATGATCTAAGCTGGCATTTTATAACTTTCTGTGATATTCTTTGGATTCTTCTAAGATAGATAGAGACCCATTAACTTCTTCATTAAATTTTTCAACAAAGATTCACGTGTCAAGGATCCATCCCTTTGCAAATTGTCTGAAAGAAGCCATTGAAGGCCGTGGAACCGTCAATTTACTTGGGGTGTCGTATTGGAAACATTGTTTCATACCAAAATATTAGAGAAAACAAAGAGCTCAGTTATGGAATAATATGAAACAAGAAAATGTTCTCATACAAGCTGTCGGTTTGAATTATTGATTGCGCCATTAGTCATAAGTCGCTTTCCCAACTCAAATTGTCAAAAGTACATCTTTGTTGGCAAGTTAGCACAAAGTTCTGACACAAATTATATCATTACCATTTAGTTAAGTTCCGCCTATTTGTACATTATGTTTCACGTCTTATATACTTCATGTTCAAATATTTTGAACTCAGAGTTCGCAACCATTAATCGGCCAAAATTTACAAACGGATCTTGGGAGATTTTTATTTTTTTATGCACTTAACACATTGTTCAGGTGTTTAGCTTAGCCTAATTAGCATGTTCTTAAATGCAAAAAATTGAAGCATGAAGAAACCCTAATTTTATTATGGGTTGGTCCTATTAGATGATAGTAAAGTTATCTGAATAAGCACAAGTACAAATTCATGTTTAAGAAGATTCCATCACCTGCCATCGATATGCCGGATCGCCCAGCCCAGGTGATATTACACGTTCGTGCCCAACCATAGTTTAACAAATCAAGAAAAGGTGCAGTGATTTAGGTCAACTAATAGCCGTGGTGCAAACCTAAAGTGGTCTATGAAATCAAACTAAAAGATACATGTGAGAAACACTAAAGGGTTCATGCGACACCAAACAATTTTTTAATTTTATCAAATGTATTAGGAAATGTTATAATTAATAGATATAATTTACCTAATACATTTAAAAACTAAAGGGATCAAATTTTGTATGTAAAGGTTACTCAGATACGAATGTTGTACCAATTGACATAATTAATTAGCTTTGAGTGGAGACGTGAAAGCTATATATATATGCAATTGTTTACTTTTGCCCCCTCTCACGCAAGAAGGAATTTGGTCAATATTTAGAAGATTGCTCACTGTACTCAAAGTAAATTTAAAACTCGAAATTGATCTCCGAAATATATGGTTTTAAATTCAACCAAGAAACTGTGGACGCCTCCTCAGAGCCTTACAGTGAAATACAATGAGATCCATAGCAGACACCATACAAATTTACATATGAAGACGGAGAGATTATATTTTTACGTTGGTGGAAAGAGTACCCATTTGTCATTAGCCCATTGCAATTACGTTCAACGATTTCTTTTGTTGCATAATTGCATCTTACTTTACTTTATACATGTCCATGTATGCGTGTATGTATGTAAAACTTGCAAATTTACAGGATGATGCAAATATATGGTGTAGGGAAACTTACCTTGGAGAGGAGGCATATTAACGACTGCATTTGGTTTCGACCCACTGAGTCTCCAACGAACGCCATGGACTTGCCTCTAACAATTTCTAGGAACTGAACCGGGTCAAAAATCGGCAACTCGCATCCATGTGGCTTCCATCTCCACTTCATAAACTCGGTGTCGGGTCTTCCATATCTCATGCAATTTTGATGGTCATGTATCGCCCAACATGTTGTGTTTGTGTAATACGGCGCATCAGGATCTGGCACCCATTCTCCAGAGAATAGATCACATCCCTCAGTTATTGGTACCTTCGTTGAGTCATGTCTCGCATTTGAAGTTCTAGGTGATGATTTCAAAAAATTTTTCAACAAATATAAGGGGTAATCCAGTAAAGGATAACATAGAGAAATGAATATGACTGAGGTTACTAGAAGGAATATTAGTGATGCCTTTCGTAGTTTTGAGGATTTCCAGTAGGGAAGCTCCATTGCAAGAAGCTTGATCAACTGGGGTAGCGAGGGGAGAGACAGAGAGACAGAGAGACAAAGAAAGAGAGAGGCAGGGGGAGAGAAAAAATGGAGGGACTAAGAACAACAACTTGCTTACGTATATATTGTTGTTATATGGGGCAGGCTTTGAAGGACTAATTGGTTAGTTGCATTTGTTGATATAAATTTAAAAATTTATTATGATAGAAATTTAATTTTAATTTTAATTTAATATATATATAATATTAATAAAATTATAATATTTTTATAATTTTTCATTCATCATATCAAAATTATTATACCTTGTCAACATTTTTTTTTTTTGTTTCCAATAAGCATTAAATGGGCGATAATGATGTTGCAACCCCCAACCTTCTTCGAAAGACTTTCTCTTAGAGTCTTGAATACGACTGACGCACACACTTTAGCGGGTGACAATAAATCAAGAGCTCCAATAAGAAGGAAAAGGAAAAAAAAAAAAAAAAAAAAAATAAATCATTGCAGCTTATAGTTTACAACAGAATGCTTCTGCAATTCTGAATAACCAATTTGGGCTTTTCCCTTTTTATTATTTCGCTTGAGCAACATATTATAATTATAACTTAAATTGATTTGCCCTTTTACCTTCTATCATGATTTTGGCCAGCTGGGACTAACGTTGATCCTCATCTATTACTTGCCCCAATTCTATCCTTGTCTATACGGTGTCATAAGGGGTGGAATATGATTCCCCTTCGATATATATACATACTTTTTTTTTTGACCTTTTGTCCTTTGTGCTTGCAAGGATTGATATTCTCAATTTGAACGTGCAAAAGGTAAGCTGGGCAGGTCAACCGAAAACTCAATACACTTTTTCGGGATGAAGTTAAAACTCAAATTGATGGTCATGAACTCATACTAATCTTATACAACAATGTCTTCCATGTGCACTCTTTGTTTTTCACTGGTTGGTATTACATTCCAATCGATCTTTGCACTTTAAGGTAAACCGAGAAAAAGAATTAGCTGGCTCTTCATTGTCATACACGCATTCGCCAGATTAATAAGTTAGCTATTTAATGGTCTGTTCTAGCTTCCAGTTAGACCGTCATTTTCTCGAGAAAATTAAGTAAATGCGATTGAATATACTTTTCATTGTACGCATTAATATTTCTTACATATAAAGATTGTTTATTGGAGACCAAATAAAGAATTAGAGTTAACCAGTAGACAAAAGTGACAAGTTAAGCCAAAATGTCACACAAAAAAGAGAGGAAGTTGCACAGCAACGTATAAATAGTAAAGACTTACATCCCAGTGTTTTAAAGTCGGTAAGAAATGATGTTAAAGGCTTAGAGGAAAAAAGTGTTTGCTTGCGCCTACTTTCCAAAGAAAAATTACATGACCCCCACAAAAAAAAAAAAAAAAAAAAAAAGAAAAACTTGCTTTTGCTCTCCGTGGGTCCAAGCCTACGCATTCTGTGTCCGCAAAGATCAACGTTATTTAAAACAAGATCAAGCGTAGAAAGTATATTTGTGACTCAGTCAGAACAAGTCAAGTCACATAACAACGCATCACATGGTGGGTTCCAGAGAAAGTCAAGACACAAGACAATGCATCACATGTTAGGTTGTTTAATGCACCTCGAAACAAATTGTAACACTGAGATAGTTGTCTGGCACTGGACCGAATTAAATTACAGTCATACAAGTTACTAAACCACTTACGCAGTCTAATCTAAAAAGAATCTTTGAAAGTTGCATTTCCATTTGCCTTTATGTTTTTCTTTCTCACGAATCATAGTCACGATAATAGCCAACTAGCTCGGGCTGGTCACCAAGGTGGGGTTAAAGCCTAGCTTTTGGGGTTGCCAAGGATGTAACCCCTTCGGTGCCTCAGACTTTACCCCTGTCTGAAGTCTATTCAAGTTTGACTAACAAGCCTGCCTGTTTCTCTCCCATCATTAGCGGGCTAATTATCTCATAAAAATGATTTACATAATTCTAAAAGTCCAAAGAACTCGATTCATGGTGTGTGCGAGAATTTTCTTGCACAGATATAAAATTAGAAGAAACATTATTGAATTAATGACCAAAACACATTTTCTCGAATTTACGAAATTTATTAATCCATAGAAAAAAAAAATAACAATGGTGATTTAATTAAGCACAACAGGTTCTATCACATTACACGTGAAAGGTCCATGTCACTGCGCAACGCACATTTTGCTTCGGCCCCTCGACATATTAACAGTTCTCCCCAAACTCCAAAATAATAATAATAATAATAATAATAATTAGGGCGAGATAGAACCATAATAATTTATTATATTCAGTGAATGTCACAGTCACGGCTGGCAGCACGATATGAACTTGCCATCCTTTGGTTAGGCCCCGGCTGCGTGCTTACAAGCAATTGGGCATGGGTTGGATGCAATTGGAATCTTCTTGCATGCATCGTCTGTGAGCCCAGCCCAAATGAACATAATAAATAACTATAAATTACTTTTTTTTCTATGATATAATTAGAATATATGTTTTTTATATTTATATTAATTTTATATTTTGTCAATTTCATTATACTGATAGTACTCTATATTATTTATTTTAATATTTAATATCAAATCAAAATCGAAATTTTTTCAGAATTCATTGAAGAAGTTTTATTTTCTGAAAAAACCAGCTTAATTTTTGCATATAGATCCGGTGATTCAAATAATTCAAATCTGGGTCCGTTTACTATGTCACGTAATTGGGGCCTTTTATTTCAAATATTAGCGGATATGTACGATAAATTTAGGGAAACTAAGGCGGCAGTCAAGTGAAAAGCAGGACGCCGTTAGATTTTATGTAATGGGACAGAGTCGGAATCAGTGCCAAACCCTAACGTGTTTCTATAAATTGTCTCAATCCCTTATTCGCATTGCCGTCAGCCTTCTTTCTCTACAGTCAGCCGCCTCATACTCCTTTTAGTGTTTTCTTTTTGCTTTAAGGAGGCAGCGATGTAGATTCTATTTATCCTTGTGGTACATGTCGCGCTCTTTTTTTTTTTTTTTTATTTAATTATTTTTGGTGTTTTCTTTTGATTTGAAATCGTTCTTGTATACTTTTTCGGACGGCCTTAGGCAATGTAATGTAAGTGTGCATGCCATGGATCCGTTTTGCAGGCACATATTATGGAGTTGCAGATTGCTTTTTCTTTAGATCTCAAGTCGGATGTTGATGGTGTATTGAGTGATTATTTTTTTATTTATTTTGTTTATTTAGATGGATCTAACCAACCAAGATTGAAAGAGTTGTAGGTGGAAGTGCTGTAATGTTGATGATGCCTTAACTTTGCTCAAACGGATGTTGAGTTTCAGTGTCATGTACTTGGAATATTTGGTATCCAATGGCACTTGATCCATCTGTTTGAACATAGTTAGGGCATCATCAAGATTACTCCACTTTTCTCTCACAATTTTTTTAATCTGGGTTGGTGAAAATAATTTTGAGGAAAAAAAAAAAAATGAAAATGACGGAAAGAAGAATTAGTTCTTTTGATGGAATCAGCATCTTCAGCATTCAGAATCTGTCCTAAGATCTGCTCTTTCTTGCCTTAAAGGGAGCTCCTCTGCTGTTTTTTATTTTTGTTCTTCAAGTGTTGTAATAAGGGAATTTCCGTTCCCTTGATTGACTCTGAATTCCCTGGATTTGAACGTTCTTGTGGTTTAATTGTTATCTCTTTCAGATATTCCCCTTATAAAAATTGCGGCCAATTCTCTGTGCATTGCAAGAAATGTGACAATGTATGATTCTTGCTGGACCTTTTTTAGAATAAAATGATTGTCTTTGCATTATTGGTTTAAGATTCATTTTTCCAAAAAGCAATCTACTGAAGGGGGTATTGGGCCTACAAAGATTATATGGTGTAACACTACAAGATGCAAAAATAATTTTTTTTTAAGTATAATTAATAGTGAAATTTGGATAAATGCACGGATTAAACTTGTATAGTAATAATCCAGCAGCATGGCCGACCCATCCCGCGGTCTTGTTTCGTTTCTTGTTTTAGTTTTCATCTCTTGTATGGTTATGCGGCGCCGTATTTATCAGGTCGGGATTCTTGCTTCGGAATTTCACTGGTTTGTTTTTGAGCCCAATAAATATAACGGGCCACAGCGACTTTCGAACCATTTTTCCTTTTAAGTCTCTTCCAGCAGAGCAAATGGGCAAAACCCAATTTTACCAGGGAATAGTTTTGACTTTGAAAAAAAAGCTCGGCAGAGGGATATGGTCTGTTTGCGATCTTCTTGTTAATTTTATCATATTTTTTTTTTTGGCTAACACAAGCTTAAATCAATCATATATATAATGCTCTCATTGGGGGACGCCTGGCATAGGTCAGAATCACCCACCCCAAATGGTTCCCATCTACACAGCTCACGTAGTTACAGGGTATCTATGCTCCGAGTTCCCATACAAGAATCCGAATTACAAGGAAAATCAGCATAGCATCTCATTTAACGGGGACTTGTTTTTTTTAACTTATTTTAAATAAAAATTTGAGTGCAACCAGCGAAGTCTGATGGAAATGCACCGACCAAATAAGATCCTACTAACCATCAAAAGGACAAAAAAAGAAACCAAAAAAAAAAAGAAAATCCAATACGTCGGTCAACACGACGTCGTCCCTGTGTACTATACGCATCACTCTATTCAGCTTTCCATCTCAAGCTTTAAGCATGGAGGTCGCTCCTTTGTTTAAGTTTGATAATGTCAAGTCCGTGTATTTTGATATCATGATTTCAGCCTGGATTCCACAAATTTCCTCTTCACAAATTTGGCTGGGTTTTGTGATTCGTGAGGGATTGAGTTTCTGAAACCACATGAACTTATTCCACCGCCACCACCTGATCGGACTCTCTAAGCATCCAGCACTCAAACACTCTACCGTTTGTCACCATCTCAATCAAAGCCTTGCTTCAATTGCTGTCCCTCTCGACACCCACTTTCTCAATAACCCACATTCATCCTCCTCGGCGAAAGCCATATCCATTAGATTATCAACCTGCGCCAATTTGCAACAACTCGATCAAATTTACGCTTGCATAATCCGCACCCGCATGCTTGAGTTTTGTCTCGCCCCATTCTACTGGAACAACGTTCTGAGATTGTACACTAGACTAGGTGATCCCGTCAAAGCTTTGCGTGTCTATGCATTTATGCCTCGAGCAGGGGTCCTGCCTGATTCATACACAATTCCAATTGTATTAAAAGCTGCCTGCCAGCTTTTCGCTATTGATATTGGTGTTCAGCTTCATTCTGTTGCCATCAGGATCGGCCTGGAGGCTGACAAGTATTGTGAGAGTGGGTTCATTAGCTTGTATGTGAAATTGGGAGAGATTGAGAATGCTTACAAGGTGTTTGAGAAAAGTCCTGAAAGAAAGTTGAGTTCTTGGAACGCCATCATAGCAGGCCTTCGTCTGGGCGGGCGTGCTAAGGAAGCGATTAAGATGTTTATTCAGATGAGACAATGGGGGTTTGAACCTGACGATGTGACCATTCTTTGTGTGACATCGGCTTGTGGGAGCATAGGAGATTTGAACTTGGCACTTCAATTGCATAAATATGTTTTTCACGCTAGGACTTTGAGGAAACCCGACATTTTGATGCTTAATTCACTCATTGACATGTATGGCAAATGTGGTAGGATGGACTTAGCTCTCAGGGTATTTTTGGAGATGACCCAAAAGAATGTGTCGTCTTGGACTTCCATGATTGTGGGTTATGCTATGCATGGGCAGGCCAACGAAGCTATTGAATGCTTTCATTGCATGATAAAAACGGGTGTGAGGCCTAATCATGTGACTTTTGTTGGTGTGCTGAGTGCATGCGTGCATGGTGGTAAGGTCCAAGAGGGGAGATATTACTTCGACATGATGAAGAGTGTTTATGGGATTGTGCCACAACTGAAACATTATGGATGCATTGTGGACCTACTTGCCCGTGTGGGGTTGCTAGAGGAGGCCAGGGAGCTTGTGGAGGGGATGCCAATGAAGGCAAATGTGATTATATGGGGCTCTTTGATGGGTGCTTGTGAAAAATATGGGAATGTGAAGATGGGTGAGTGGGTGGCTAGGAACATGCTAGAATTGGAGCCTTGGAATGATGGGGTTTATGTGGTTTTATCAAATATTTATGCAAGTAAAGGTTTGTGGCAAGAGGTTGAAATGATGAGAAAGCATTGGAAGCAACAGAACAGGGCTAAAATTCATGCTTACAGTTTGGCAACTAGTTCAAAGGGAAGTCCATGAGTTTATGTGCTTTTACGTAGATGAAACAATGACTTTGGCTTTAAGAGTCATTTGAGGATTAATAAGATGAATTTATGGAAGAAGGATGATGGGATAATGGTGAGTTCATTCTTTAATTTAGCTGTCCATGTTTTATTTGTAAAATATTTCAGAAAGGCTCAGACAGTTGATCTTCTCTTTTTGTCTTTTGGCTTCTGATTAAGTGGTTCAGTTTGTTAGCCTTATAGCACTCACTGAAAGCTCGGTATGGTTTTGTCTGCAATAGGTTTTATTCAAATGCCATACTCTTCTTGATTGGCTATTGTGCACTGTTCATTATTCCAGATACTGTGCCAAGTTTGTTGTGGGCTACTGATGATCTTTATAATAGGCATCTTTTGAAGTGCAAACTGTAATGTAATGGTAAAGTTACTCTATTACAACTTTGAAATTATAGATTTCAGTCACACAAGCATTATTTTTGTGAAAACTCACCGGTGTGAACTCTCTTGGACGACTTTTACGGTAAGATATTTTTTCGCTCTACAAAAGCAAATGGGTGCGTTTACTTGTTTGATATCTTGTATTTAAATGTATTTTGTGTGTAACCATAGCAACTTCTTCTCATTCCTCTTGGCCGTTTTAGAGAAGCTGCATGTGTGCTATCTCTCTTCACCTTATGGAAATGGGCATTTGTTTACTTGATCTTTTTTCTTTCTTTTTTCCAAAGTATACGTAATGATTTTTTTTGCTTTGATGCTAAGTCCTTGATCTCTCCTATGCAAAAGTTGAGCATTGATCTGGCTTCCTCTACTTTATGCAGTTATCAGGTTGAAGAAATGTACGGCCAATTGGCTCTAGCTCGCAATCTTGTCACGCTTGGTGCTGATGATTCTCCAAGATCAACTGTAAACTCTAATGTTCACGTGATCAACGAAGAAAATTTGTTGACGAGGGGAAGTTAAGAAAGGTTGAAACTTTTATAGTTGTCCTCTTGTATTTTTCGGTTACTTTATTCCAATTGTGTCTGGAACAAGTGACATGCCAACTGTTCGGGAGTTCTTTTTGTTTTTTATTTTGTTTTGTTTATTTATTTATTTATTTATTTGTGATTCAGCAGTTTCAGGGTGTTGGCCAAAAATGACCATGGAGTCTTTAGCCGCACCTGATGCATGTAATTTTACTAATTTGTAATCAAAATCTAGTAAGGAAAACGAATAAGTCAAATTGTTATAAACTCTGCAAATGGAATTTGCTTGTACCATCAATTCAAAACATAGTGATTCGGAAAGTAGATAAAAAGAGGTGCTTTTTCATTTTTTACCCTCCACTGAAATATCTAAATGGTTGGTACCCAAATTTCAATTCTGGTTTGTGAGTATTTTGCATGCAGAAACATAACAGAATGGAAAATTTTTCTGATGTACCACAAAGAAAAAGAAATAATGGAAGATGGTTTCTTTGATACTTGCACAAAGCCATGCAAACAAAAGCAGGAAAAGCACCGGCAGCCATATAAACTGGGAGTGTGAAGTACTTCCACCCGCGTTGATGGTGGAAAACAATAACCCTCCATTCGCTTTGATTACGTTCTTCCTAAAAACTCAAGAAATCCAATCCTTTTTTATTTTTATCAAAGAAATCCGACTCTTTCCCGACTCAAGAGCCTTAAAATTTTATAGCCTCCCCACCGGCCCATCAAGCCAGAAACAAGTAGTAACACGAAGACCATCACGTCACGCTCGGTGTACCCCCCGTACCCATTTGCTAGATTCTGGTAGGTGGACACGCATTTGTGTCCTGATTATGATTTCAGATATAAACATGGTTTCTTCTCAACTGGGTTTTGGTGAATTTTTCCTAAATTACGTGGTTAATTTAAGATGGTGTATTTCGTAAATGATAAAAAAGAAAAAAATAGTGATGCTTGGGCGGTTGACACAAAAGCCAACATACATACATGGTTGACATCATCATCATCATCATTGATGACTGTGCTATACTTAATTAAGGAAACGCCATACTTAATTACAAAATAAATATTTTTCCATCAAATCTTCTTATCTGTTTAAAACCAAACTGAAACATACTTCATGAATATGATATGAAATCTAGTAGATTAAACACGTTATTTTTGCAAGATGCATCACCGCTCTGTTAAAAGATAAAATAAACTGTATGCATAGTGTTATTATATTCCAGAGCGAATGCGTGTTTCTTTTTTTATATCTTTTTCTTCTTGAAAGAAAATACTCTCTGTACCAAACAAAACTTATGAACAAATAAACCCCATATTATTGTCGTTAATACATCATGCATCGTGCTCTTGCAAAGAATCAAATTGCTATCACAAACAAAACTTAAAAGTATAGTCATACATAAGATAGTACTTCGGAAAGTATTTTTTTGTTTTTTTTTCAAGTCGAAGCAACATTTAAATTTGACATAAATAGCATACTTTTGAATTAGTTAGAAGACAGGATATGATACACTTAAGCAAAATCCTAATGCTAAAACTGAGCATTGTAGGGTCTGTGAATCCTTCCAAAACGTTAGAAGACAAGGCCCCATGAGACGGCACTTGAGAGTGAAACTTAAGAAAACTACTATCTTGAAGAATTGAGTTCCACCTTTTACAAACTGAACGGAAGCGAAATATCATGAAAGGAGGAACCCCAGCTAAAATTTCATTCAGCAGATCCTCAGGCAACATAGCCCATGTGTTATCCTCCGTTTGAACGTCAGGGCGAACAGGTTTACCAAGTGTAGCTGCAGTTTCCTCATCCAAGCCACGGGGTTTTGTTTTGATTACTTTTTGCCTAGAAGGACTGGCATTCCTTGATCCTACCCGGGGCAAGGGACTTGTGTTCCTCGACCCACCAATCCTAATGGGCGACACCTGCCTAGGATAACTACTATCGTCCCGGTAAACCCCGTTTCTCAACAATGGCGGAATAGATACAGTTGACCCAAATTCAGATGGTTGCCCAATACCATCCATGGTAATCAAGTCCCAAAATTACTAACTGATCAAAATTGACCAAATCTGAAAGCCCTAGCCAACCCATCAACAATTCTAAATGCGAACTCCATTAATGAACCTAAAGTCCTGACATCTCTACGAAAAGATCAACACATTGAACAACTGATGATTCAGCCATGAGAATAAAAAACCCATTAATTCAACCACCAGAAACTGAAGCAATAATTAGTACAGCACTCATTAGATTCAGATCACGAACCCCAAATGATGGAAGATTACAAGAAAGCTGAAATGATGGAAGATTCCATGCACATATGGTCAGAAAGTAATTGTTTTTTTTTTTTTTTTTTTTAAGGAAAATGCCAGAAACAAATATCTTTGCCGCAAAGAACAAATGAGGTTTTCCTTAAATATGTGCCTTGGTCCCAATGCATTAGCACATTCATCCCTGTTTTCCTGCAAAGCCTGTGTATTCCCACAGGCCTTGTGAAATCCTGTCGCATATTACTCTGCCAACAAAAACACAACTGGTAACTTGCAGGAAGAAATACAACGGTAAAAGCTTATTATGACATTACTTATTAGTGGGAAGTGGCGAAATTCATGAATTATTATTATTTTTTTATTGCACGTTTCAGTTTATTAAAAAGGAACAAAGCTTACAGATTCTTATTTTCCAGCATCGGATGGAACGCAGAATGATTGGCATGCCTAATCTATATTTGTATATTCGCACATAGCCGCTGTCTCTCTCTTTTTCTTTAGTAACAATACATTAATTTGTTACAAAAATGGAAGTCCTAGAAACAATAACCCCATCTGACTTAAATTGATTTTGTGTGTGTGTGCGTGTGTATGAGCAGACAAGCATGCGTTTTTAGCACCTTCTCCCCCTGAAAAACTAATCCTAGATTCCCAATCGGAAGGAATCATTCCTGGTAAGAGAAGTTAGGATGTGTGTATAAACTATAAAGAAAATGTTATTCAAAAAAATGGCTGTTTCTTTAGAAAACGTGAAAAGCAGGATCAAGCAGTCCTGGAATTGAAATGAAATATGAGCAAAGCGGACTTTACTTCTCTGTGATCTACGAGACAGTTCCCTGATGTTTTCCGTGTGTTAGGATCTCTTCTGTCGACAAATGTTGTCCGAAAGCCATATTTAAACATCCTATTTCATGTTTTAAATAAAATTTTAGCATTTTTTTAAACTCCACGATTTTATCATAATCTCACAATCGATTGACACGACTCTCTCTTAAAAATCAGAACAAGAAATACAGAACGTAAATATACGGCACGGCACGTGTCGTAACACATCACCGTCACACACAATTCGGCCAAAAGGGAGGTAAAAAAAACAAGAGAGAAAGAAAAATAAATTAAATGAAATACAAAATTTAGAATCCTGTTATCCGGCACGGCACGTGTCCTATTCTGTTTCCATTTCCTCGCCGGACTGTCCTCCACTTTTCCCTCTTCTCCGTCTTAGTAGTTTTCTTTCAGTTTCTCTCTATCCAAACACTCTCTTGAACAACCGCCTTCGATTCCCATTGCCTCTGGAAATCCGGTTCGTTTTTTATCACTGGAGTCTAACTGAATCGGGTTTCCTAGAAATTTCGATGTGTTATGATTCAAGTTTAATTTTTTTCAGGGTTTATTTTATGATTTGAGCTAGAAATTTCTGCGGCTTGAATCTACCAGTAGAATTGGATTCTGGGTAATTTTTATTTTTCTCTGGAGTTCTTTCTTTTGATGGTGGTGATTGTGATGGGGGCGGCGACGTCGTCTGTGGCGGCAAATTTCGAGTTTTTTTCTGCCGAGTCTGCCGTCGTACGAGGTTGTAATGGACCAGGTGAGTAGGAAGCTGAGGATGCTCTCTTCCGGGATTCAGCTGGGTTTGGGGTTGAAGGAAAACGTCGATGTTTTGAAGCTGAATACCAAGAGAGGGAATCAGGCGGTGGTCGTGTACTTTAAGAACATTGCGGCCTCGCTGACTTGACTTTACCCTCATGGTAACGCTGCCGATCTGGGTCAGATGTATGACTTGTTTAGCGAACTTAGTTTACATCTGATAGTTAACTTGATGGGGTAAGTCACTTCACACTATTATTAACTTTTTAGCAAATTTTCCTTTCTTTTGCGGAGTTTATTGTTTGTTTGAGCTTCGAAGTGATTGGTGTTTTTGTGTATGCAGGTACGACTATAGTGGGTATGGACAGTCAGTTGGGAAGGTATATGTCTTTATTTAGCTGCAGAGAAAATATGGCCTGAAATATTTTTCTCTTTTTCTTTTTGTTGGATTTGGATTGTTTGACAGTAGATTTGGAAATGAGGGGAAAGTTGAGGAATGGAACTTTGAAATTGTAAACTTTCTGTTCCATTTTCTTTATGATGTTTTGTGCTCAAGATATGAGGTTATATTTTAGAAGTCAAATGGTTTGAATAGATTCAGGTAGCGTTTAAGGAAAAAACGAGGGTTGTGGGTTTCTTTTTGAGGTGATGTGGGAAGGGGACTCGCTCATTTGCATTGCTATCTTATGAAAATAATAGTCACCATGAAGCTAAGCATCCAGCTTCTTTATCTTTATGAAATAGCTTAGTAAACTAATCAAGTATCAGTTTTATATGTAAATTTTATGGCTATTTCAAGTATATGGAATGTCAAGGTTTTGTTTTTTTTTTTTTTTTTTTTTTGGCCTGGCAGTATCTAGAGAATAACTGAAATGTTAATTGTTGATTATTATCCTGTGTTGGACAGCCAAGTGAGCAGAGTACTTATGCTGATATAGAAGCTGCCTATAGGTGCCTTGAACAAAACTATGGGGCAAAGGAGGAAGATATCATCTTATATGGACAATCAGTTGAGAGTGGACCCACTTTAAACTTGGCAATCAGATTGCCAAAATTAAGCGCTGTGATTCCGTGTGATGTACCCAGTGAAGTGAACATATTGGTTCAATATATATAAGGTTAAACACTCAAGACACTTGGTTTTCAGGTCCAATCTGTGTAATTGAATTATAATCTTATGGCATTTTGCTTATTTATTTTGCAGAATATTGACAAGATACCATCTGTCAATTGTCCTGTACTTGTGATTGATGTGAGTATTCCTTTTCTTGTTTTGGTTTTATGTTGATGGCAGAGTACTTATACGTGCTTCTGAGTCTGGCGTCTAGGGTTCTTGTTTCTGCCTTTTTTTTGGCACCACCATAGATATTTGTTGGTACAGCTGTTGTCTTTTGGTCTTCCACTTTAAACCATCCTTTTGTGTACTTGAATCAATTCTCCGAAAGTTTAGATGGTGACATGTTAAAAGAATGCTATTATATTCAGTTACTTGAGAATCCCCATGCCAAGCTGTTGGTTAAAAATTCAAAATGCTGTATTTTGATGCTTCTGCTTGTTGCGTATCTCCATCTTATTGTTGGTCGAATAACATGTCTGAGGGTGTGTGTGGCTCTTCAATCCTGCTGCAAAAGAATATGCCACTGAGAGTGATTAGTTGTGATTTTGGCAGAGTTGAATTTGTGTGGTTCATGTCCAGTCTGTTGGTTGATAATTTTTGTGTCCTCTCAGCGGGTCAAGAATTCTTAGCAAAATAGAGGAAGAAGCCATATCATGTGGAGTGCCTAAACCTATCTAGATTTTTACAATCTTGTCAAATTTTTGTAGTTTTTAAATCAATGATAATTTGTGTTGATAGTCACTTTACCTATTAAAGGAGAGATCTGTCTGGGGCATTGTTCTTAAAAAAGGGTGGTCCATCTTTGTTTGCAAAATCTTGTCTAAAGCATATTCTACATGCTCATTCAAATTTTGCTTAGTACTTCCCTGATTCTGGGTGCCCATTTACATTTTGGTCAGTAGTTCCCTAGTTCTATGTGTCCATTTAAATTTTGTCAATAATTCCCTGGTCCTAATGTGCCTGTGATTATGAAGCTGTGTCAGTCACAGTGAGACAAGGCTGGGAACCATTCCCTGCTTTCAAATTCTCTTCTCTTTTGAAAGGGAAAAAGGAAATTTCATAATTCTTGTTTCTTTTTCTTGATGTCAACTTTTTCCTTCCTCCCTTTTGCTCTCTTCCTACCTATGATACTGTTGTCATACTTTCTGAGTTGCCACTGCAATGAAATATTGCGAAATGGGGGTTGTGATTGGACAGTCTAGGTTTGAGATTTTTGTGTTTAAGTGGTAGTCACTTCGGTATAAGACATTCGTGTTTGTTATAAAATGAGCCACTTTAATAAGCAGTGGGCATTTTGTGGTCTTCTTGTCATGTTTTTTCATTTAAGTCTAATTGTCATATAATGCCAAATGCTCACATATTGTTTAGCTGTGTGCTGTTGTAAATAATTCTGTCTTCATCAAATGGAGCTGAAATTTCTATCACATAAAAGCATTTTTACTTACCAGTCTTCTCAGGTTTTGCTCATTTGGTGGGTTGTGTTTCTCTGGGTTTTCCTCTTGCTTGCAGGGAACTGCTGATGATGTTGTGGATTGTTCCCATGGCAAGCAGCTTTGGGAGCTTTGCAAAGAGAAGCATGAACCTTTATAAGTTAAAGGAGGGAATCACTGTGGCTTGGAACTTTACCCACAATATATAAAGCACCTGAAAAAGTTCACTTCAGTTTATAAGTTAAAGGAGGGAATCACTGTGGCTTGGAACTTTACCCACAATATATAAAGCACCTGAAAAAGTTCACTTCAGCAATTGAGAAATAATCACATATGAAAAAAGGATTCAGACCAGTTAGAGATCAATCTGAGAATCCCTGTAAGATACAGACTATAGAGAGGCTAACCAGAGTGAGAAAAGAGATGACTGTAGACAAAGCACAGACCATAGAGACAAATCAAGATCTAGCGTAAATAGGAAAGAGAAGCCAAGAAAATGTGAGGATCTCCCAGATAAAGAGAGCAACAGTACAGAGCACCCCGAGAAGGCAAGGAACAGCATTGACCGGTTAACTGGTTTAAAGAGGTCTTTTTGTCATTAATTTTTCCTTAATGCGCACAATTTACTTTTCTTCTTTGTGTGCAACAGAATGTGGTGGAGCTCTCATACTTATGTTCTAACTGCTGAATGGATTTTGGTGGCGGCTTTGGTGATTTGATAAGGTCTGTTGGATTGTGCAATATCTGTTGTTTTCGGCCAACAGCAACAGCCCGCTGAGGAAGAAGAAAAGTCCGTGCCCATAGCAACAGTCCACTGTGGAAGACAGAAGGTCTATCTTCATATTTGAAGCAGTGTTCTGCTCCAGCATGGAAAAAATAGGAAGCTAATTTAACCAGCCACAGTATTTGTCCACCACTTCATTGTCTCCGAAGTCAAATGTTCTTTTCTCCCATGCATCACTCTCTGTGTACACAACCCCTGAAATGCATCAACATTTTCAAGTGATTCGTTAAACTTATTCGCATGCCACCCTTCTCTTTCAATGCGATCAGAATATTACACATTAACTCATGGAAACTGTAAGAAGGAGAAGGCAACTGTAACCTGTGGAGAGAAACCTTCAGGACGTGGGGTTGGAGACCATAGAATGCTTTATTTGCATTTTCTTTAGTTTGATCCATTGTCCTACTAGGCTTCTTCTCTCTATGTCCCTTCTGGTTCACATGGAGGGCCGAAGCTCAGAAAGAGACACACTACAACAAAAGCGTCGGCTAAGCACTAAGCGGACAAGGCCTTCAAAAATCATCGGTAAGAGAAATACTAATGTGACAAGCCAAGAACATACTCAACTTGTATAAGGAAATATTGTTGAGAGAGTGGAAATTTCAGTGAAACAATGTGTTACCACTTTACATTTTTCTAGTTTGGAAGCTCTTGGGTTATTTATGGTTATGGGTTCGAGAAAGACTAATGTGACAATGTGATACGATTTGGTTATATGTAATATTGAAACTATATGATTTTTACTTTTGAAAATCAGAAAAATTACAAATTACTAATGTAATTTTTGTAACCTAGCTTGAACTTTTTCATATATTATTTGTAATTTTTAGAAATGTATATTGTGAATCACTCCCTAAATTTCGAATGACAAATGTAATTTACTACAAGTATGGACCCCAATAAAAAAAAAAAAAATTGGGAAAAAAAGCCGAAAAGTTTAATTTGGTTTACGATTTATCCATACAAGCCGGTGGGTCCATCAAAGTCTTCGTAATTTCCAGCGCTAGTCATTGAAGGACAATAAAATTGCGGAAATGCCCTTCCCTATACTGGATGGCTGAAAGAGCCCATGACAAAGAAGGTTTTGGGAGGGTTTAAGGCGGCTGCTGCTGCTGCTAACCCTGTTCTCTTATTCTCAACTCCCCTTTTTGATTCGATGTAATTCCATTTTTTTTCTTCGTGAATTTATTTACATTTATCCCTCAGTCTCTTGATTTCCGCTTAATTTGGTTCACTTCAAGTATTTTGCACTGATTTGATGTTCGTTGCGGAGCCACCCGTACTGTCTGCAAGAAAGTTCGATCACCTCATTAGACCCTCAATTCCTTGTCTAAACACGCAAAGAGCATCCCCAATTATGTGGAGAAACGTAGCCAATCTAGCCATTTCGAAGAGATATTCAAAGTCTCTCAATTTTCTCTCTTTTTCCCGGTCTTGCGGCTTTCTTGGCTTCTCTCAAGAACCCATTTTTCCCGAGAAATTCAAGCTTTATCCATTAAAGGTCGCAAATTCCCAACTGGGGTTTTGCCGAGCTGGTGGAATCTTGACTCATGAGGATCATTTGAGCAAGGCAGGGTTTGGGTTATTGAGAAACGATGATAATAATAGCAGTAATAATGTTTTGCTGTCTAATGGGTATTTGTGTTGTGGGCTTTTCCCAAGAGGGTACGCCAGTGTAGCTGAGGCAGTTCCCTCATCAACAGATGTCGAAGACGAGGTGTCTTTTGTTGATGAAGTGCAGGAATTGGTTCAGGAAATGAGGAGAGAAGATGAAAGGGTGAGTGAACACAAGATGGCTGTGAAGCCAAGAGTTGCACGTGGGATGGGGTCTGATAAGTTTAATGCTTTGAGGAGAAGGCAGGTTAAGATTGAGACTGAAGCATGGGAACAAGCAGCAAATGAGTACAAGGAGCTTTTGATGGACATGTGTGAGAAGAAGCTGGCTCCAAATTTGCCTTACATGAAAGCCTTGTTTCTTGGTTGGTTTGAGCCTTTTAGAGACGCTATCCTGAAAGAGCAGGAGTTGATTAGACTGGGTAAAATTAGGCCAGGTTATGCTCCATATTTCAATCAGTTGCCAGCTGAGATGATGGCAGTTATTGCTATGCATAAACTGACGGCAATGATGATGACATGTGGAGAACATGGACGTGCAAGGGTCGTGGCAGCTGCTTGCCTTATTGGTGATGCAATTGAGCAAGAGGTGGGTGATATTCAAACTGTCTTCTTTGTTTTCTCTGCTGGTTGTTGTGATTTGAATTGTACATGGACATCTTCTAATTTATTTATTTTTTCTTTTGGGATGGAAGCGAGTGGGTATTAATTTTTGAATTTTCATTTTTCCCGGTACTCTATACTCTTTCATTTGTGATTCCATTTGGGCCCAAGATTAGGGCAGGGTGGAACAATGTAATCTAGCGTCATTTGATGCATCAAGTTTCCATGCTTTTCTACCTTTTCATTTGACCTTTTATGCCATGCCCCTCATGGGGGTGAATTTTGATTCCTATTTTTTTTAGATTCAAAACTATTCATCTTTCAAAGGATCTAAATGGATTCATCACAGGAGTGATTTTCTTATTAGTCTTTCTTACAATGCATATCCTATATTAGTCTTAGAAAGTTTGGGTTGCAATGGATTCATACTCTTTTGTTGTCTTCTTTTAGTAACAATGCCTCTGTCTTTTCAGTTACAAACATTCATATTAATGCCTTGTTTTATAGCTGGTAGAATTTTTTCTGATTTAGGCTTTAATGGCATATTACATCCAAATGTTTGTTCCTCCACTCGCTATTACTAAGTTCCTTCCATTTGTTTTCTTCAAGCTGAAGAAATAGGAACACCTGGGCATGCTACTCTTAGTCCATATTGCAGTCTTAGCAACTGCAGACTTATTTCTTCTGTAAATTATGATAACTGATTTGTTTGTTTTGGGCAGGTTAGGATACACAATTTCTTGGAGAAAACAAAAAAGAAAAATGATAATGGTAAGAAGAATAAGGAAGGCGAGTATGATGCTGCTACGAAGGAGAAAGAGAAGCTAAGGAAAAAGGTTACTGAATTGATAAAAAGGCAAAAGCTGGCGGCAGCGAGGCATATTGTGAAGGGACAGGATGATTCAAGGCCCTGGAGTCAGGATGCTAAGGCTAAGGTTTGCTTTCCTTTAATCATTAGTGAGAGTTAATTTACTCCTTATTTACAGAGTCGATACTAGTAATGATCTCTGTCCTTGCACTTTGCAGGTTGGGAGCTGTCTGATTGGATTGCTTTTGGAGACAGCTTATATACAGCCTGCTGCTAATCAGTTATATGATGGTCCACCTGATATTCGACCTGCATTTATACACACATTTAGGACTGTGGCCAAAGAAAAGTGAGCACTTATTTTTGTTGCTTGATGGTTTTTCCTGTTTTCCCTTGTAATCTCTTCAATTTGACACTGATTGGCCTTTGTTTGAACAGGAAGTCAAGCAGAAGATACGGTGTCATTGAATGTGATCCACTGGTCCTCAAAGGCCTTGAGAGAACTGTGAGTAATCCTGTTATACACCTATTCTTTTAGAGAAAACCCAACTCTATCATTGCTGCTAGGCTTTTCATGGCATTGGAGATGTGCTTTTTCTATGAGGGATTTTTTAAATGTAAATCATTCACATTACTGGATTTGCATGCTGGTGGTTAATAGTAAATTTATAATTTACAAGCAGATAAATTGAATTTTACAACATTAGAGCCGATACAAGTAGGATCTGTACATTTTTTATTGTCCCCCTTCTTGAAGCTCTCTCACTCGCCCCCTTCTCCCACCTCCCTCTTCCTTTCTTTTGTGAGGAACCATAAACGTTTTTTCCCCCTTTCTATGCAGGCAAGGCACATGGTTATTCCATATATGCCAATGTTGGTACCACCAGTCAAATGGACAGGGTAATGCAAATTTTGCTTTTATTTGGCAGCCTTACTGCTTTTTTTACTATTTTATTATCAACTACTTTATGGGGTATAAACTCTAAAGACCAAATAATTCACATTAGGAAATGTTGTTTCAGTTTCTATTGCATGATATATGGAATTGGCAACCTTTTCTTTTCTCTTCTTTTTCCCTCCTCTTAATCAAGTTGAGTACATTGGATGCCATTTTTAGTCTGCCAAAAAATTCTTGATTTATGAGCTTATAAACTGTCATTTTTCATAGGAATGCTAAAGCGTACATTCATAATTACATTTTTTCTCTCAAGACTCCACTTAAATAGGATCATAATCTGGGAATGGCCTTTTTGTAATAGAAACTTTAAGGAAAGGCTCATTAATGGTACTGATAATTTGAAGTGATGTAATTTCAAACCCTGGTGATGTTTTGATGAAAAGGTCTTGGACTTGCAAGCACAATTCATTTTTTTTTTTTTTTTTTTTTATGTGAGATTGGTAAAATATATAGGTTCTCTAGGTAGGTAGAATGGTTATTGATGGCTTCCTCTTTTTCACCTTAATAACTTTAAGAAGTGCATGATGGAAAGTATGAATAGGTTTGCAATTCATAGGGACTTTGGGATAAATGAGCCAGTATAGTGACAAAACATATTAAACATCAAATAATGTATCTGTGAGAATTTAAACCTGGAGCTGATCTTAGATGGTAATGTGAACTCTCTCAATTTAGTTGGCATGGAAAAAAGATCCATTTGTTTTTATGTGCTTATATATAAGGGTTCAGGGATCTCTTGTTCCAACATATTACAAATTGCAGGGGACATGAATAATGTAGTTAATGACTTATTTGAGGCTTTTGCATGAATCTGCAAGATAATAAATTTTAAATATTTCTGACAGATTATTCTTCATTAACTGACCAATGTTTTTTGGCCCACTGCAGTTATGACAAAGGGGCTCATTTGTTCTTGCCATCCTATGTTATGCGAACCCATGGTGTTAGACAACAACGTGAAGCAGTGAAGAGGACTCCTAAACAGCAACTACAGCCAGTTTTTGAGGTGTTTAAATCTTATATAAATTGCATACTTAATTTTGTTTTTTTAACATAATAACATGAGAGCCTCAAACCCCACAGTGTTTATTAGCCAATAATGGAATGCCTTCCCGAACCCCACAGCGTGTGCACTTTGGCACCTTTTTTGTATAATAACATGGGAGAAGAATACATCAGCTTTATTAGCCGCTACTACTTTGTAATTTGACCAGCTTACCTTATGTTTTTGCTAGGATTTTATAATAATAATTTGGAAATACATGCCAGGCTCTGGATACTCTTGGAAACACTAAATGGAGGGTAAACAAGAGGGTACTTAGTGTTGTAGAGAGGATATGGAATAGTGGAGGCCGCCTTGCTCATTTGATAGACCGCAATGATGTGAGTAGCTAATACAAGCTCTACATGTTAATGCTTCCGCAAGTAATCCATGATTATTCAAGGGATAATGTATTTCATTTTCTGTTCTTATGAGGTAGTTATGATTAATTCTCTTCATTAAAGACCTTTTTCCTTCTAACCTCTTCCTTGCAGGTTCCTATACCAGAGGAGCCAGATACTGAAGATGAAGCTCTTTTGAGAAAATGGAAGTGGAAAGTCCGATCTGCAACAAAAGAGAACAGAGAGAGATACTCTCAACGTTGTGATATAGAACTCAAGCTTGCTGTAAGATCCATTACACCTCATTTGAGATTAAATTTTCAATTCCCTGAAGGGTTTTATGCTAATGAAATTTATTTGGTTCAGGTAGCACGTAAAATGAAGGACGAGGATTGTTTTTACTTTCCACACAATGTTGACTTCAGAGGGCGTGCATATCCTATTCACCCATACTTAAATCACCTTGGTTCAGATCTATGTCGGGGTATCCTGGAATTTGCTGAGGGACGCCCTCTGGGAAAGTCAGGCTTACAGTGGCTGAAGATCCACCTTGCAAACCTATTTGGTGGCGGTGTGGACAAGTTATCATATGAAGGTCGGATAGCTTTTACTGAGAATCACTTGGATGATATATTTGATTCTGCAGACAAGCCACTCGAGGGATCTCGTTGGTGGTTGCATGCAGAAGATCCATTTCAGTTCTTAGCAGTTTGCATTAATCTCAGCGAAGCTTTGAGAAGCCCTTCTCCAGAAACATACATTTCCCATGTTACTGTTCACCAAGTATCTCCTTCACCCTGTTTTTCTGATTGTGCTCCTATGAATTCTTTGTAATCTTTTTTCTGAAAAAATATATCTGGGCACCACACTAGGTTGGATTGTGGAGTTAGGTTAGGCAGATAGGGTAAGAAGATTGGGGAGTAGATTGACTGGTTATTTTGTGTTGCATTCACAGTTCTAAGTTTTTTTTTTTTTTGGTTCATCAGAAAATTTAGCTCTAAAGTTAATTGTAAACAGGAAAAAATGACAATTCTATCTTCTCTAATATGGATTTTGTTTTCTGTGCTTTGTGGGAAAAAAAAAAAAAAAAAAAAACTATGTTACATGTTTTATTGGATGATAGAGTTGTTTGTTGTGAATGGGCAAGGGCCCTTCAGGGTACTGTCCTCTCAGTCATGATGTGTTAATGCAGAAATATTAAGAACTGTATGGATGGAGGAGGAGGTGGATGTTCTTTCTCTGCAGTTTGATTGTTGAGGGTTAATAAATGCTCTGAATTTCTGTACACGTATGGGTGGAAAGATATGCTACATTATAAAATTCAGATAAATGCTGTAAGGTGGCCTGGTTTTGCTCATTCTAGATAAATATGAATTTTATGCATCTGCTTTATGGGGGCTGAATGCCCTCTTTTGTTATCGCATCCCTTGTATAAAATTCATACTCTCTATATCCAAATGAAGGAGAATCAAAGAGAAAAAGAAAAGGGGAAAAGGCAACAAGAGGGATGCCTTTATTTTTTCACTTCTCTTCAATGTTTATTCGTTTTATTTGTTCTACAAGCTAGAACTATATCTTTTCATAAGCTCCTTCCCATTTATTGACAAACCACATCTCTCTCTCTCTCTCTCTCTTTAGTTCATCAATTTGATCTGTCATGGATTTACTTATTTCTAATTGTGGCTTTACATAGGATGGTTCCTGCAATGGCCTGCAACACTATGCTGCACTTGGCAGAGATAAGGTAGTGGCATTATGTAGTATAAATGAAAATTAGCAATTTTATGTTCTTTAGTGATGTTCTTGAATGAATGAATCCTCTATTTTATTTCTCTGTTTTTTTTTTTTTTTTTGTAACCTATTACACATATTTAATACCATCTTTTTTACACATATAAGCTGGCTTCTCAAACTTTGTTGCACCATTTTCATTTAAACACCCATCCCCACCAAAAGAGCCTGCTCTTATCTGCAAATTCACCTTATAATTTACTTGTAATTTTTTCCCTGTTTGTTTGGTAGTTGGGAGCAGCTGCTGTTAACCTTGTAGCTGGGGAGAAGCCTGCTGATGTCTACTCAGGAATAGCCACTAGGTAAGTTGTACTTAAGCAAATTGATAGAGATTTGGGCACAATATTGTTAGTTGAATCAATGAGGCTGGTAAATTTGTGGTCCATATTAAACATAATCCAAAAATTGGATCTAATTATCTAAAGCCAATTGCTGAAATGTGAGAAATCAATCAACTCATGAGAAATTTATTTAACTCCAGTTTTCTGTGTTTGCTTTTCTGCCTTTTGCATTCTATGTATGTATGTATGTATGTCTGATACAGATATATGCACATATATCAATAATGTTTCACTGCTTATTGTTGAGAAAGGGAAGGGGTCTTAAAAGCAATGCTGCAATAAAGTGCATTTTATTGTGCAGGGTACTTGAGATTATGCAGAGAGATGCACAGAAAGATCCTGCAATTTTCCCTGATGCACTCCGTGCAAAGGCATTAATTAATCAGGTTCTATAGAATGTTTTATTCTTGCTTATCAGTCTTTTCTTTCTGAGGCAAATTTAACCAACCCGCACTAGGCCAAAACCTATGTGTTTTCCTCCTTGTAGAGTATCATCTTGCCTGATGGATTTTCTTATTTTGCTTTCCTGATTTTAACTGACAGCTGACCTGGATCTTGGTATTGTCTAGGTGGATAGGAAATTGGTGAAGCAGACAGTGATGACATCTGTGTATGGTGTCACTTACATTGGTGCAAGAGACCAAATTAAGAGGCGGCTGAAAGAACGTGGTTTGATTGCAGATGAGTCAGATATCTTTGGTGCTTCTTGCTATGCTGCAAAGGTAGGACCAGAAGATTGACACAGCTAAACCTCACTTGCATGGAACATGCATGCTTGTCAGTGACTGACTATTGCATTGTATTTCCTGAGCAGGTTACCTTAACTGCCTTAGGAGAGATGTTTGGAGCTGCACGAAGCATCATGCACTGGCTTGGTGACTGTGCCAAGGTGTCTCCCTCTGAATTTGTTATTTCCTTCTATATTTCCTTTTTATATTTAGTTGCTTCATAAGTAGTTCGACATTCATGTTTGTTATTTGTTGTTTGATAGCTGTGTGACTAATAACCAGATTACTTGATCATGGGCAGATTATTGCCTCTGAAAATGAGCCCGTGAGGTGGACAACTCCACTTGGCCTTCCTGTTGTGCAACCTTACCATAAATTAGGGAGGCATCTGGTAAGTTCTGCAAAATTTGCAGGATCATAAATGATGATTGGTGTTGTTATTACACTGCCCCAATTAAGAGGCCAATGTAAGTTACTTAGCATCCCATTATACAATTGCCTGCAGATCAAAACTTCTCTACAGGTTTTAGCGCTACAACGCGAAACTGATAAGGTATCTCTACCTAGCTTTGTTACTGGTTTCTGGTTAGTTGGCTTGTAAGTTCTGTTTTCCATTGCCAGTCTAGGTGTTAACCATGCATAGCACCTCATATGTGAAATATATTGGCAACATGTTGTGAGGAATTGGAATAAGTTTCCTGAGGATCATAATTTATTAACCCTGCATGTCTTTGCATCTCCTCTAGGTTGTTCTTCAATGTTCTCTTGCAGCTTCCTTGGAATATAAACTTTAGTTGGTTCCTTAACTTCTTTATACACTTTTAGTAGTTCCATGGGTGGGATGGGGTAGCATTGTGGTGGTGCTGCACTTGGCACAAGAGTAGTTCCAAAATAAATGCCCACCAACAGGGTCTAAGGTGGCTGTCCCTGGGGATGTAAAGATGTAGGTGACTGAAGTTTTGCATGTAGCTCTGGTGCTTGATAATTAACAAGCTGGCTTGCATGAAACATGTATGTTTCAATATGCCCCCACGTGTGCCTGCTTCTCCCAGCTATAACTAGTTTGGAGACTAACGAAAGGCATGCTAGGAGTTCATTACAAACTTGAATGCATCTAGCTCAGCTTGGGGCCCCATCAATGTTTTTCAAATATTATATCATTGGAGCTGCATCTACATTTAAATGGAATAAAGAACCTGACATAGCATTATGGAGAAACAAAAGGCTAATCTTATATTTGGAATCTCTAAGGCATTAGCTTCTGCCTGTGACTAAAATATTGAAGGGAATCAATTAAGGATGGAATTCTGGGTTTCAAATGTCAAATTTGTCATCCTTCTGTTACTGACGCAGGTCATGGTCAAGAGGCAGAAGACAGCTTTCCCACCAAATTTTGTCCACTCCCTTGATGGTTCCCATATGATGATGACTGCAGTTGCCTGCAAAAGGGCAGGCTTAAATTTTGCAGGTTCTTTTGTAGTGGCATTGCCTTCACTTGCTTCTTGATCAATCATTTTCTTTCCTCATTGCCATTTGCTGGCTTATGACAACAGGAGTCCATGATTCATATTGGACGCATGCATGTGATGTGGATCAAATGAACACTATACTTAGAGAAAAGTTTGTTGAGCTGTATGAGACACCAATATTGGAAAATGTAAGTGTAGTTTTAGTTCCATTGACTTGCAAGTAAACCTTAATCAAAAAGTTTGCTGGGTCAGTTGGGTTTAATTAAATAATAACATTTTTTGTTTAATTGATTTTGGTTGTTTCGTTTGGCGGGAAAAGGGAAGAGATGGTATTAAGATGGCAGATCTTTGCCAATCTTCGGCTCACTTTTTTTTTTAATTATACGATGTGATTTGGTATTTTATGATGTCCTTTTAAACTCTAGCTTTCTGTGGAGTAGTTAGTGAAATGTTTCATGATATCTAAGTTCTGATTCCTGCATCATTTTAACTCTTGGCAGTCATCATTTATACAATTTTTTTTTTTTTTCTGCATGCAGTTGTTGGAGAGCTTTCAGCAGTCTTTTCCTAACTCATCTTTTCCCTCGTTACCTGAACGGGGAGAGTTTGATTTGACGGATGTACTGGAGTCACCCTACTTCTTCAACTGATCAGCTGCTATAGGTTCCTTTAAGTAACCCAAGGGTGGCCGTATTCATCTGTAGGAGTCATCACTTCATGCTCTCTGTTTCTACATATGATCATGACTGGCAAAGCTTCTTTGTCCCTGAATGTTGGACCAGACACATTGGTGCCAGCCATTTTGCCTGTATGTGTTGCTACAGATGATTTGGAGCATCAAGAGATCTACATTGACCTTTGAGTATGCTAACCCGTTTAGCTCGTCTGTCTATCGACTATGAGCTTTGAACATCATGGGGGCAAATTTGAAGTTCAGTTCAGAGAGGATTCTCCATGGGAGCTTCTCCAGAAGCTCAAAACACCATCAAAATATGGGAGAAGGAACCAGGAAGATTATGCACCACTTGAAACTGCTTGATGACAGCATATATTCAAGATTCATGAGAAAGAGCTTTGTGACTTGAGTAGGAGTTCATCAAAGACATGCCTGCATACGCAATGCTCAACTAGAAACGTCGAGAGCTGTGGATTCAATGCAAGCTATTCCAATGACTGCAGCATTCCAGCTTGCTGCATTACATTACATACTGTAATTACAATACCATTGATACTTGCAGTGATCCTTGTCTTGAGGCTCGCTATGTATACTTCTGATTAAATGTAAAGTTCACTAATGAATAGGTTTTAATTGTGTAATAAACTGTGTTATTGGCTCTAAAAGGACTGCTGGTCCTAAAAACCAATAAAAACCAAAAACTTGGGAGTTCATAGGAAATTAAATTGACAAACAAGGGAGGGCCAAATTAAAAAAAAATAATAATAAGGGGGGGAATAAGGCAATGAGAAGCCTGGACCTAACCATCTTGGGCCCCTTGCCAAATGGGAAACAGTTCTAAATTCTATTTCTTCTATGTAAATACCTGTTTATGATGCAACAGCTAGTAAGTAACAATTTTGTTGTTATATTTTTAGAATTTACTCTTTTTAGAAGGTAAAATTTTTTTAAATAAATTGTGAGTATTACTTTTATTTTTTTTTTTATTTTAAAAAGAATTATTTGCCTAATAACCAGCCCTAGAAAAAGGAGGAAAACAATGGCTGGTAAATGGACTGAGATTATTTGTAAATGAGAAAAAAATTAGTTACTATCACCAAAAAGATGGTCAAATTACGAATTTTTAATGCTGTAAAAAGAATAAATGTCTGTCTGTTTTTAATAATTTATTAATAATTAAGTATGTTATATAAAATATTAATTAATCATATTAGAAGTTATAATTTTATACCATAGTAATAATATTTTATGATAGAGAAAAGAGAGTTAATGATGCTGCAAATGCGAAAAAATAACTAAAAAAGGGAATTAATTATGTAATAGTTTTATTTTCCAATATGAAAGTCCACCCCGAGGCTTTGTGTTTTATTACACATATAAAAAGGAAACGGGGACACAATTATTAAACGATGTCTCGTTCTCATTAACGTTAAACAAAATTCTGTGTGTGGATCGACTGCGTGGTTTCAGTATCACTGCTAGAATCTCATAAATTCCATCTCTCGCTCTTTCCCTCTCTCTCTCTCTCTTTGTGGGCACTTCAAGAGCCATGGCTTCACGCTCCTGCCGTCATCACCCAAGCCCTTGATTTTCTTTTTCTAGGTTATGCTGTTTCTGTCATTCATTCATTCGTTTTTTTTTTTTTTTTTTTTCTCAATTTAACTTCTTTTTGATCCGAATTGCGCTCTTTTCTTCGATTTCTTTCCATTTTCAAGTGATTTCTGGAAGTGGGTTTCTTGCTTTCTTGATTTTTTTTTTTGTTGACTGTTAGGCGGTGGGTTTTATCGCAATTCAAGAATGAAAGCAGGAAGCGCTGCCAAGCTTATTGTTGATGCGCTTCTACAGCGGTTTCTCCCTCTTGCCAGACGCCGCATCGAAACTGCTCAAGCACAGGTCATCATTACTTCCATTCTCGTTTTTTTAATGTTTCTTTTTTCCCTCGCTTTGCTTTTCTTTATTTTGTGTTTCTTGATTTTCTTTCTTTTTCTTTTTTTTTTTTTTTTTTTGTTTTTAATGATTTTGTGTTTCTTGATTTTTAAACCAATTGTCTTGTTAGTTGCTTCTGGTTCCTCTTGTCTTGTTCTTTCTTTCTTTGTTTTTCTTTCTACCTATCTTTCTTTTCTTTGGAAGAGATGGGTGCATAATAATGTGCAATAATTATATTTTGTTTTTTGGGTGTATTTGGTGTGGTTTGTGCTTGCATATTGAATAGAAACTTCTTGAACAACTTAATAGGGTAAGTGTCGAGGAAGATGAATCTTGGAATGGTAACTGGTTGCAGTTTTTGTTTACTTTGAACTTCTCGACTCAATGCCCAAAATCTGATGGTTATTTAAGTTGAAATAATGCAGAATCACTTATTAATTGGATAGGAATATTTCATGGTTTAGCTATGATCCAAAGTGGAATGTTGAGGGAGCGGTAGAGTTAAATTAAAATATAGCTAGAACGGATCTTGACTCTTGTCTTTGATTGGTTTTTTAAAAATTTCATCAAAGATTTAAAAGCTGCATGGGGAGATTATAAGAGTTACCGAGCCTTTATGTAATGTGTGCTTGCATATTTGTCAACAGGTCAATAGGGATAATTGCTGGGATTCTTTTATGGCTAAAGACACTAAATTGTTTCTTAATTGGCATTATTTAGCTATAATTTATTATAAATATAGCTTTTATAAGGTGTGTTTTGGAATTATGAAAAATAGAGCCATTATTAACTGTTGAAAGCTGATATTGCTAATATTGACTGATGTGCATGTTATGTGTTCCAAGTTCTTATCTCTCTTGCATGAATTTGCAGGATGGGCAATACCTTCGACCTTCAGACCCTGCATATGAGCAGGTTCTGGATTCCTTAGCTATGGTCGCACGACATACTCCTGGACCCCTTTTAGAAGTTCTTCTTAAATGGAGAGAGAGGTATTCATGGGTTTAATTAGCTATTTAGCACTAGTCAGTCTCTCTAAGATCTGATCAGTTTTAGATCATAAGGGTAGATCCATAATTCTATATACCTACACAGATAGTTTCTAAGATTGTCTTGTTTTAGTTTAGATATCTAATTTCATTAAAAGTATACATCCGTTTTTAGCACTGTAGCTCTCCCTTTACTGAAAGAGAGATCAGCTGGCCCAAGTTCACTGGGTTATTCAAACAAGTTTTGTTTTCTGTGGTTTTCACATGTGCAGAAAGAAAGGGAGTAGGACCAAGCTTGGTTTTCTATCTTCATTCTCCTTTACTTCATAAAACGGCACATGACATACCCCTAACCAGTGATATTATGAAGCATCATGGTTTGCTTGAATGGGCTTTTGTTCTTTAATCATTTCTTACCCTTGGTTACATATCATTGCAGTGAATCTCCAAAAGGTGCAAATGATGCATCTACTTTCCAAAGAAAGGTAATACCACTGGTGTCAATATGTATGGGTTAACAAATCAAAGTTCTGTATTGTGCAAGAGTATAGTTCACTCTGTTCTCATTACATGGTTTTGTAAATATACCAGAGAAAATTATGTTATGAGTGCTTATAATTATTCCTGATCTTTTTTTCCTTGGGGAACTTTACCTCATGTTGATGCATTTGGATGGCTTGTTGGGTTGATATTTGTTGCAGAAGTCCCTTAGTGCTAAATATACAGGAGTTTTTAACTGGCTTGGATCTTGATTTATAAGGTGTCAATATTGTCATAAACTTGACATTAGCAAAATATTTGAACCTCAGAGGAAATTAAATGAATTGTTTATGATCTTCACCTGCCCCCAACACAACCAAAAAGAAACATTCATGATGTGTTACCAGATTTGAAAATGTAGTTTATTATATAGGGAAATTTGCTTAGTTTTTGACAAGAAGTTTAAGAATTCATTGTTATCTTTGTCCTTGGAGAATGGCTCTAATACTTTTTTGTACTGGGAGGTGACTGTCTTTGTTGAGAAATGATGAATTACACTTGAGCAATGAAATAGGGCTTTTGATTCACAGTTTAATGCCTTTTTCCCCCCCTTTTTTTGGGTCAGCTTGCTGTGGAGTGCATTTTTTGCTCTGCATGTATCCGATTTGTGGAGTGCTGTCCACAGGAAGGAATCACTGGTTTGTTTATAATGTTATTATGTTTCATTTCTGTTGGTATTTTTATTTATGCATTCAAGTAAAATGAGATGTCTTCATTGCAGAGAAGCTGTGGTCAGGGCTTGAAAATTTTGTTTTTGATTGGCTGATTAATGCTGACAGGTATGGTTGCCACTGATGGATCAGGAACTTCTAAAACAACTCTGATTACTTGTTTGCTTTTCTTGAAACATGCAGATGTTTGATGACAACCATGTCCATAGAAAATTTCAATTAGTACCTCTCATAAGTGTGCTCCCAACCATGGCAGTTTTAGCCTTGAGTACTTTTTGAGCCCTTTTTTATGAGATGGTTCAACAGCATCAGCAGCAGTTCTTACAGAAAACTCAGAGCTGTATTCCCAACATTTAGATATGAATCTGCTGTTGATTAAATTGTTCAATAGGTTTGTAGCTGCTGATGCTGTTGACTGTTAAGCTGCCTGTTTTGCCTTAGACTGCTTTAGTCTAGCCTGAGGCACGTTTGACTTAGATTGAAGCATGTAGTGAAGATGTCATGAACTAAATCATGTCTTAAGGTGATGAGCTAAATCAGTCATTTAGCTAATATTATATAAAACCTCAAGTTATTCTCATGTTCATTGTCTCTAGGCACCTGCTGAATATTGTTATTGCAGGGTTGTTAGCCAGGTGGAGTATCCATCGTTGGTTGATCTTCGAAGTCTGCTTCTGGATTTAGTTGCTCAACTCTTAGGTGCCTTGTCCCGTATCAGGTAACCAGTTTAAAATTTTTGATTTTTGAAGTTGATAGCATGTTTCTTTGGAATCAGAATTGCTACATTATGCATCCATTAGCTTACTGGTTAATAATTGGAGTACTTTCTATGATTGTGATTGTTGCAGCAGGCATTATTGCTTCTTGGCCTTCATGTGCTGAGTAAAACCTTAATCATTTTGTATGGTTCTTGCTCTTTTCCTTTATAGATTTAGTTCTGTAACTGAGCGCTTCTTCATGGAGCTAAACACACGTCGGATTGACACTAGTGTTGCTCGAAGTGAAACACTTAGCATAATCAATGGGATGCGCTACCTGAAGCTTGGTGTAAGCACATAGTTAAGCTTTTTCCTGGAATTTAACAGCATTAAAGAAAGAGTTGACTAACAAAGTAATTGCAGGTTAAGACGGAAGGAGGACTGAATGCATCAGCTTCTTTTGTGGCAAAAGCAAACCCTCTTAACCGGGCTCCACATAGACGCAAAAGTGAGCTATACCATGCTCTATGTAATATGCTTTCAAACATCTTAGCTCCACTTGCAGATGGTGGAAAAAGCCAGTGGCCTCCTTCAGGTGTAGAGAATGCACTTGCACTGTGGTACGAAGCAGTAGGGCGGATACGAGGGCAACTTATGCATTGGATGGACAAACAAAGCAAACACATAGCTGTAAGTGGATCCCTATTTCTTTTTCCCTGGACTTCCAGGTGTTTGGTTGCTTATGGTAAGGGAATTCTTGCATAAAATCGTTCTATCTTTTTGAATTCGGTTTTCATATGGATTTTAAGATGCTTCTATCTCCAGTACTTACTGTGACAAAGTATCAAAAGTATGACCAGGGTATTATACATTGGAAACAACAATTTTATTAGTCAGAACTGATTAACTCATATGTGTGTCTTGGGTGAATATGCAGCTATTAATCTAACATTTGGAGTAATGCTGAAATGCTTCTTGATGTCTTGAGCTAACCCTTCATTTACTTAAAGGCCTAACCTTGAAACTTCAGTAGCTTTTTAGCCTCAAACCAAAGATTTCTGACCTTACATTTTATGGGGAAGTCTAATGAGTGAGTTCCACTCTTAAACCATTAAGCATTGGCCTCAAAGTTTTAGCTCTCTGGCAATTCCTTTATACATGGCACTGTTCAAGTTGGCCAGTTCATCTCCTATTCTTTCTTTACTGTTTCTGCAAAATATTCATTGTGGTGTTTGCACTCAGAACTTTGCTTTCACATTCTTTTGTCACCTTGGTTTGGGTTTCAATCCTAGCTTAGCTTCTTATACGTGTAATGCTTGATCTTTTCGCCACAAGCCTTGCATCTGTGCATGCTTGTGCCTTTGGTTATCCTCACATACATTATTCCATGTTCTAGGTTGGCTACCCTCTGGTGACTCTTCTTCTCTGCCTTGGTGACCCTCAAGTGTTCCACAACAATTTAAGCCCTCACATGGAGCAGCTCTACAAACTTTTAAGAGTGAGTTAAAGTTAGTTGGATATCAGTCTAGGAAGAATCCCACAGCTCCCCTTCCTCCCCTCCTCCCCCCCCCCCCCCCCAAAAAAAAAAATAACTCACAGGAGTTGTTCTGATGTTCTGATGTCTTATGTTTGGTTTGTAGAGGATTTTTCTTTTAAGTATCATGTAACAGCATCTGCTTGATTACACAGGACAAGACCCACCGTTTCATCGCCTTGGACTGTCTTCATCGGGTTTTGAGGTTTTACTTGAATGTGCACGCAGCTAGCCAGCCCCCAAACCGTATATGGGACTACTTAGACAGCATTACTTCTCAACTCCTAACAGTTCTGAGGAAAGGAATGCTAACCCAGGATGTACAACATGATAAACTTGTAGAGTTTTGTGTGACCATCGCCGAACATAACCTTGATTTTGCTATGAACCATATGATACTAGAATTACTGAAGCAAGATAGTCCAAGTGAAGCAAAGGTTATTGGTCTCCGTGCTCTGCTTGCCATTGTTATGTCACCTTCAAGTGAGCATGTTGGCTTGGAGATATTCAAACGTAAGTGATTATTGGCCATTTTTTACCTTCTGTTTTGTTACTAGAATATCCAAGTGTGTCATTTTTTACGTCTGTTTATTAACAGGATGTGATATTGGCCACCACATACCAAAAGTTAAGGCTGCCATTGAATCAATTTTGAGGTCCTGTCATAGGACCTACAGTCAAGCTCTTTTGACTTCTTCAAAGACCACAATAGGTAACTTCGTCAACAAGTATGTTTAGAATCTGCAACTTTAAAATGCATGTTCCCCACAGGGATATAAGTTCTCTCAGGAATATAATGGATTGGTTGGTTGCATGGTATCCTACTTTAACAATATTAGAATATAAAGAAATTGGAAAACTGCATATAAGTGGAGCCTTACATTGATATGAGCCTGTGTGTGATTTCAACTTTGTAAGTGTAAGTAAACTTGGTTGGTACAGCTTGTTTAGCTCATTTGCAAGGATCCAAGAAGGTTTGCATTTAAAGTCTAGTTGAGCAGAATTGAATCTACTTACTTTGATTTTTGAATAAACAGTGGGTGTAAATAGTTCCTTTTTCCTTCCCTTTTTATTTCAATAAATAGAGAGAGGATGGTCTAATGATAATATGGTTACTTAGTTGGCCAGTGCACTTTCCTCCTAGTGGGTGCTTTTGTAGGATTATATTTTACCATTTTTGTGGTATTGTTTTATTACTATTACATATTGTCAGATCACTTGCTTTAAGACTTGTTGCTTTTGTGCAGTCTTGGTTATTTCCTAGCTATATATGTGTGAGTGTGTGTGTGTGTGTGTATAATTTGTTTACATAATCTCTCCTCTTTTTTGGTTGCAATGGTATATGAAAAAATTATTTGCTTCCTCAGATTCTGTGACCAAGGAAAAGTCTCAAGGATATTTGTTTCGGTCAGTCCTGAAGTGTATACCATACTTGATAGAAGAAGTTAGCCGAGGTGATAAGATTACTGAATTTATTCCTCAACATGGTATAAGTATTGATCCAGGTGTCCGTGAGGAAGCAGTGCAAGTATTAAATCGAATAGTTAGGTACCTTCCCCATCGTCGATTTGCAGTAATGAAAGGAATGGCCAAATTTATCCTTCGGCTTCCTGATGAATTCCCTCTTCTGATCCAAACATCATTGGTGCGGCTGTTGGAACTCATGCGGTTTTGGAGAGCTTGTTTGATTGACAATAGGTTGGAGTTGGGTGCCGATGATAAAAAGCATGGGGGACAGGGAAGTGAGGGATTTAGGAAGTCATCTTTTCATCAATCAGATTTGATTGAGTTTCGTGCATCAGAAATTGATGCAGTTGGTCTTATTTTCCTTAGTTCTGTAGATAGCCAGATAAGGCATACAGCATTGGAGTTACTGCGCTGTGTTCGTGCTTTAAGGAATGATATACGAGACCTTACATTGCGTGAGAGGCAGGACTATAATTTAAGAAATGAAGCGGAGCCAATATTTGTAATTGATGTCTTAGAAGAACATGGGGTAAGATTAGAAATAATTAACTCTACATGAATACTGTTTTCTGCTTTCATTTTCTCATGAATTTAATCTGTTTCATCATGTCCTGAACTTTTGAAAATATTACAGGATGAAATTGTTCAGAGCCGGTACTGGGATTCTGGGCGTCCATTTGATTTGAGAAGAGAATCTGATGCTATTCCTCCTGATATTACACTTCAGTCTATAATATTTGAGAGTCCTGACAAGAGCAGGTGGGCTCGCTGTCTTAGTGAACTTGTCAAATACACTGCTGAGTTGTGCCCAAGCTCCATACAGGAGGCAAGGTAAGTATATTTCTCAGTACAGTTTCATATTCCTGTTACCTGTTATCACCTGTTGCTGTCCTTGTCACTCACTATTTACATGATGATGTGTGTTCTTTTCCACAAAATTTATTCTAAGGAAAAATATGCTAACTTTGCATCATAGTTGCAATATGGATTGTTGAATTCTTGGCACTCTTAGGTTGCCATAACAAAAAAATCTGGTGCAGTTTGTGATATCTGTGCTCTTTTCTACAGGCATGTTATTGTGTGCAGGATTTGGTGAGAATCTAAATCATATTAAGGATTTATTGGCAATTTGACCAAAAGCCGTAACTTCCAATCTAGTCATGTTGCTTTTAAATCTCTTGCTTCTGTCATTTGCATCTTTCATAATGTTCTACCAAGTTTTATGAGCAACATTAGCAAAGAAAAAAAATGATGCAAAGATATTTTATTACTCAAATGTTAATCGGCAGGGTACAGGTTGTGCAACGTCTTACTCATATTACACCTGTTGAGTTAGGAGGGAAGGCTCATCAGATACAAGATGTGGAAAGCAAGCTGGATCAATGGCTTATGTATGCATTGTTTGCATGTTCATGTCCACCAGATAACAAAGAATCTGGTGGCTTGGCAGCTCCCAAAGACCTTTACCATCTTATTTTCCCTTCACTAAAATCTGGAGCTGAGGCCAACGTAGTATGTACTGAATCAATTATTCTTGTTTTGATATATTATTCTTCTTTTGTACTTTGAATTGAGATTAAGCTTGAAGTGTGATATTATTCACCTTCCTTCTGATTTTTGGTTTTGTATTTAATTTAAAACTATTCAGATGAAATTGAATCTAAATTTGGAAGCCCATTGATTTGATATTTGTTTCTGATATGATTTCTCTATCTTTTTTAGCATGCAGCTACCATGGCTCTTGGCCACTCCCATCTAGAAGCATGTGAAATGATGTTTAGTGAGCTTTCTTCTTATATTGACGAGGTTTCAATGGAAACTGAGGGAAAAACTAAGTGGAAGGTATAGTTCTATCATTTTTTGCTGGGAAATATCTTTACTTTTATACCACTCAAGTGTGTTGTTTCATTGAGTTTGAGGCAATGGCAAGTCAACCTTTTTATGTCCACACTTGAAAGTTAAATTTCAGGAGCGGATTGATTTGAGATACTTTATGAAAAAATAAATGTGCAATAATGGACACAGTTTAAGCAGTGTTGGGTCTTGGGGTGAAGCATTGTTGATGAATTCTATCGTAACCTTTTCCACCAAGCATAATAAACACAAAAACTTTTGTGCCTGAGGTCCACATTACAGTTTGAGGACGACTGTATATTACCCATTGGCTGCTATGCATAACAAATATATAATATAATTAGAGTTTTGGGAGCAAGGTGTGCTGAGTGCATCAGGTATTATAACTAAGACTGGAGGATGTCATTCATTGGCAATGTTTGAAGCTGCTGTTGGCAAGTGGCATCGAGCGGCATGTTGTCCCTCCTTTGGTGCCCATCTGTGAAAATTGATTGTTATCCCTTTAATTGGTCGCCAGAACATGTTCTATTCAGTATTCTCCACATGTGGCCCTTAATGAGTGTTGATCCTGAAAATAGAACATTTATGATGCTATTCCTTCAATACATGGTTCATGGTCTAGTTTCTAATCAGCTTTTCAGCATGTGAGCAATATTTTATGAGGGTACTATGTGTAAGATATTGCATTGAATGATCAATTATTATAATAGTATTACTCCTTTTCCTGTGAGCAATTGAGCTCAGGTGGTCAAACATCAGCAGTGTCACCATGGGCTGATTTGAATCCAGTCTTCAAGCTAATCTGCCTTATCTTGACCAATACCTAAGTCTGAATCTATGTGTGCAGAATCAAAAATCACGTCGTGAGGAACTCCGGATCCACATAGCCAATATATACCAGGCTGTTGCTGAGAATATCTGGCCTGGGATGCTAGCCCGTAAACCAGTTTTCCGGCTTCATTATCTCAGGTTCATTGATGAGACAACAAAGCAGATCTATTCAGCACCACCTGAGAGCTTTCAAGAAATGCAACCTCTCCGTTATGCACTTGCTTCTGTTTTAATATCTCTGGCTCCTGAATTCGTAGATTCAAGATCAGAGAAGTTTGATCTTAGGACTAGAAAGCGACTATTTGATGTTCTTCTCTCTTGGAGTGATGATACTGGCAGTGCATGGGGGCAAGATGGAGTTAGTGATTACCGGCGTGAGGTTGAACGTTACAAGGCTTCGCAGCACAGCCGGTCAAAAGATTCTATAGACAAGATTTCATTTGATAAAGAACTTAGTGAACAGGTAGAGGCAATCCAATGGGCATCCATGAATGCTATGGCTTCACTTTTGTATGGACCTTGCTTTGATGACAATGCAAGAAGAATGAGTGGTCGGGTAATATCTTGGATCAACAGTTTGTTCAATGATGCTGCTCCTAGGGCTCCATTTGGTTACTCTCCATCAACCCCATCTTATTCTAAGTACACAGGAGAAGGAGGTCGTGGAGTGGCTGGACGTGATAGACATAGGAGTGGTCATCATCGTGTTTCTTTAGCAAAGTTGGCTTTGAAAAATCTTCTTCTTACAAATTTGGACCTTTTTCCAGCTTGCATTGATCAGGTAATAATTTGTCTAGAAATATGTGGTTGAAGGGCCAAGAAGTAATGAATGATTCTTAAACTTATCATTTCAGTGACAGAACACATGAAGTTGAGCTTCATAATTCATATTAATGATCAAATTATTAAGGTCAACAGGATCTTAAAATGTTGAGTGTTTGTTAGCTATTTCTTTATTTGATCTACTTTTATATGACAGTGTTTGGGTCTGATCATTGTCTTCCTGACTAGCTTTTGTTGCAGCATTGAATCACTCATTCTTTTCTGTGTTCTGCTAATGTGATGGAAATTAGTAGAGCTATCCTTAATCAATGTTTCAATCCGCATGGGGCTGTAACTTGAAAAATTTTTGCAGTGCTACCACTCTGATGCTGCTATAGCTGATGGTTACTTTAGTGTGCTGGCAGAGGTGTACATGCGCCAAGAGATACCAAAATGTGAAATACAGAGGCTATTGAGCCTGATCCTGTACAAAGTTGTGGACCCAAATAGACAAATTCGGGATGATGCCCTTCAAATGCTAGAGACACTTTCTGTTCGTGAATGGGCTGATGATGGCATTGAGGTTTCAGGAAGCTATCAAGCTGCTGTTGTTGGTAACCTTCCTGATTCTTACCAACAATTCCAGTACAAGCTCTCATGCAAACTTGCCAGAGATCACCCTGAATTAAGCCAGCTTCTCTGTGAGGAGATCATGCAAAGGCAACTTGATGCTGTTGATATAATTGCACAGCATCAGGTTTTAACATGCATGGCTCCATGGATTGAGAACCTAAATTTTTGGAAACTGAAGGACTCAGGCTGGAGTGAAAGGTTATTAAAGAGTCTTTATTACGTGACCTGGCGACATGGGGATCAATTTCCTGATGAAATTGAAAAGCTATGGAGCACAATTGCTAGCAAGTCCAGGAACATTAGTCCAGTTCTAGATTTCTTGATCACAAAAGGGATTGAAGATTTTGATTCAAATGCATCTACTGAAAGTGGTGCATTTGCCACATATTTTTCAGTTGCAAAGCGAGTAAGCTTATATTTGGCACGGATTTGTCCACAGCGTACAATTGATCACCTTGTTTACCAGTTGGCCCAGCGGATGCTGGAAGATAGCATTGAACCTGTTGGGCCAAGTGCAAGTAAGGGTGATGCAAATGGAAGTTTCATATTGGAATTCTCACAGGGACCTGCAGCTGCCCAAATTACATCAGTTGTTGATACACAGCCACATATGTCACCTCTACTTGTCCGTGGATCCCTTGATGGTCCGCTCAGAAATACTAGTGGAAATCTCACATGGCGGACAGCAGGTGTGACAGGACGAAGTGTGTCAGGCCCACTAAGCCCAATGCCTCCTGAGTTGAGTGTTGTGCCAGTAACTGCTGGACGGTCAGGCCAACAACTAACAGCATTAGTGAATATGTCTGGTCCCTTGATGGGTGTTAGAAGTTCAACGGGGAGTCTGCGAAGCCGACATGTTTCTCGAGACAGTGGAGATTATCTCATAGATACCCCAAACTCTGGTGAAGATGGGCTGCATCCTGTAGTTGGAATGCATGGTGTTAATGCCAAGGAACTTCAGTCAGCCTTGCAAGGGCATCAACAACACTCACTCACACATGCTGATATAGCATTGATCCTACTGGCAGAAATTGCATATGAGAATGATGAGGATTTTCGAGAACACTTGCCTCTGCTGTTTCATGTCACATTTGTTTCAATGGACAGCTCAGAAGATATTGTGCTAGAGCACTGCCAGCATCTGCTTGTTAATCTGTTATACTCACTTGCAGGCCGACACTTGGAACTGTATGAGGTGGAAAACAGTGATGGAGAGAATAAGCAGCAGGTTGTCAGTTTGATCAAGTATGTCCAGTCAAAGCGAGGAAGTATGATGTGGGAGAATGAGGACCCCACTGTTGTGAAAACTGAGCTTCCTAGTGCAGCACTTCTTTCTGCACTTGTTCAGAGCATGGTTGATGCTATCTTCTTCCAAGGAGATCTTCGTGAAACCTGGGGTGCTGAGGCACTCAAATGGGCTATGGAATGCACATCAAGACATCTTGCATGTCGCTCACACCAGATCTACCGTGCATTGCGGCCTAGTGTCACAAGTGACACATGTGTGTCACTCCTCAGATGCCTGCACAGATGCCTGGGAAATCCAGTTCCCCCAGTCTTGGGATTCATCATGGAAATTTTGTTGACATTACAAGTGATGGTGGAAAACATGGAGCCAGAAAAGGTGATCCTGTACCCTCAGTTGTTTTGGGGTTGTGTAGCTATGATGCACACGGATTTTGTTCATGTCTACTGCCAAGTGCTGGAGCTCTTCTTACGAGTGATTGACCGCTTATCATTCTGGGACAGAACAACAGAGAATGTGCTTCTTTCAAGCATGCCTCGTGATGAGCTTGATAACAATGTTGACATGTTGGATTTTCAACGAACTGAGTCATTGGCATCCTCCAGTGGTACTTTGCCAGCATTTGAAGGGGTACAGCCTCTTGTGCTTAAAGGGCTTATGTCAACTGTTAGTCATGGTGTCTCTATTGAGGTCCTTTCACGAATTACAGTCCACTCATGTGACTCTATATTTGGGGATGCAGACACCAGGCTTCTGATGCACATAATAGGTTTGCTTCCCTGGCTCTGTTTTCAGCTTGGCATGGACACAATGGTGGGGCCGGCTTCGCCATTCCAACAGCAGTGGCAAAAGGCTAGCTCTGTTGCATAATATGGCCATATGGTGTCGATCTAAATCCTTGGATGAATTAGCCACTGTCTTTATGGCTTATGCCCGAGGAGAAATCAGAAGTGTCGATCAACTCCTTGCTTGTGTCTCACCATTATTATGCAATGAGTGGTTTCCAAAGCATTCGGCTCTTGCTTTTGGGCACCTGTTACGGTTGCTGGAGAAAGGGCCAGTTGAATATCAGCGTGTGATACTGCTCATGCTTAAGGCACTGCTCCAGCACACTCCCATGGATGCTTCACAGAGTCCACATATGTATGCAATTGTGTCCCAGCTGGTGGAGAGTACCCTGTGTTGGGAAGCACTGAGTGTGTTGGAAGCTCTCCTGCAGAGCTGCAGTTCGTTAACAGGTTCTCACTCACATGATCCAGGGTCACATGAGAATGGAGCTGATGAGAAGGTGCTTGCTCCTCAAGCATCATTCAAGGCTCGAAGTGGACCCTTACAATACGCTTGGGTTTTAGGGCTAGGGGCAGGTTCCATCTCAGCTGCACAAGGGGGAACCGATTCTGGGATTCTGCCTAGAGAGGTGGCTTTGCAGAACACACGTGTGATCCTTGGTCGAGTACTTGACAATTGTGCGCTAGGAAGAAGAAGGGACTATAGAAGGCTGGTGCCATTTGTGACCAGTATTGGAAACCCATGATAATCATATGATTAGTAATTAAGGTTATAATGATTGTATACTAAATGCTGCACGAAATACTGGGGACTAGTTTTGTAAATAGACATCATAAATTTGTAGATGTATCTAATGATGAACTTTTGTCTAAATTTATTATGGAAAGCCCGCCCTGTAACAGCTGTTATGTTAATCAATTATTCTTGGTTCATGTGTTTAATATTACTTAGAGTCAGAAAAATGAGAACTTTTACAGCATAAGAAAGTATTATTCAAGCTTGTGCCCAACCTGCCATTTGTTGTAGATGCAACACAGAGCAATCGTGAAGTCTTGCATGAATTATTGTTCATCAGATTCATCATTAAAGAGGGCCATAACCGAAATTTGATTCATTATTACTGTAATATCTTCATTTGCCGGAAAGATGATTAAATATACACAGCAAATATGTTCTGTGTCTCTGTTTCAACAGTTTTCCTGTAGTCCACACAATCACACACAAAGCAGTACACATTGTAGGAGATCCATGGTGATGTGGACCTCCATGATTCTTAAGCACACCAACTTTATACATTGCACCGATCGGAGTGTCCATCTTATTCAACTTTTCACAGGTTCCCAGGACTCAGATCCTCGAGTCTGACCAAAACAGTCATGCCAACAAGGCGCTGTCTTTGAGAGTGATCACTACTTACTGGTCCATTTCACTTACAATAATACGAGAGATCATTCACCAGGCAATTCTTTTTGAACAACACATAGGCATCACTATTTCACTTACAGCAATACGACAGATCATTCCCGAGGTGATGGGTTCTTTTTGAACAACGCATAGGCATCACTATATATGGCCACCGCATTTGAGAACACAGCAAGGACAATCATGAAAATGCATAAAATCCTGTCCCCTTTCGTTGCTATATTGTGACGGTCCCTGAAACACCGAGGCCAAAAAAATTAACAGAGCTCATTTAAGTAGGTGAGCTCAAGAATTTGCACAGAATTGTCAAAGATAATACAGCATATAGGACAGTCTTTTCCAGTCCCATGGTTATCACGAATCTCCATATACTACAGTATGCTAATTTTAGGTAGTGTAAGCCGAGAACTATCCTTCTTTCACATCTTGGAAGACCTCAGGTTGTGGTCATTGTCAGTCTTTCCTTGATGTAATTATCTACAGAAAGCATAAACATATTCCTACAAACTACAACATTCAAATTGCATATGAATGGTTGCTAATTTAGAGTATGAAGTCACCTGAGAGTAATGGAAGCTGGAAAAATGAACCCCAGGCAAACTGCAGCAGTTGCTCCAGTGAATTGGAAAACATCCCATATGCTTGGAATGAAATTTGCACTCAAAAAGATCAGACTAATGAGTGCAACTGTGATCGATGCAAACCTCACATTTGCCTGGTTCAAAGGCCGCGACGAAGGGAAAAGAAGGCCATCCAAGTTGAGTCGCAATGGATAAAAGACAATTGGAAATACAAGCATGAGATGTGCAGCATAACTAACACGAACAGCATCACTTAGCAGGGAACTGTAAGGGATGCCAAGGTCGGTATCAAAGTTGGCAAGCACATCATCGAGAGTTGCATCACCAAATAGAAGGAATCCAAAGATGCTTGTCATTATATACACAGTTGAGCACAAAGTAAGTGCTGTCCTCACAACAGATTTTATTTGAGTGGAGTCCTCAAGTTCATTATCTATGCTGTGAACTGCAAGTATCGTTGTCAAAAGATCAGCAATTGTCCATTAATTTCCAATTTAAAATGTGACATACACACTGGCTCATTTTAAAGTTGGGTCATAAAATCCCAAAGCTCCAAGTAGAAGGTGGTCAAAATGTGGAATTTTGCATATATTGACAAAGCTATTTCAAACAGATGTATGCATATATACTGAAAGTTCAAATAACCTAAATATGTACAAACGGATCTACCTCACCAGACTAAACAGTTTGGAAAATTGTTGTACAGATTTTGTAGGCAAACCAAAACAAATAGGTAAAATCTTGGCTTCAAGATGCAGAACCAGATTTGCTGCCTATTACTGAGCAAATACCAGTGTTTTATTTTATTACCATCATTATTATCACTACTGCTATTCTTATTTCTATTTTCTTCTCTTAGACATACTTCAAGCAAATAAATTCGATTACTTGCTAAATGTACAGCAACACAAAATCCTACTTCATTTACCACTTTTTATTTTACAGGAAGAACTGAAACAGGTTTAGTAGACCCATCATAATCAAGTGAGGGCTATTGCATACCATTGAAATGGCAGATGTAAGCAGTGACAAGAACTGGCACCACTGTAAAGAGTCTCCAAAATGATGTCAAATCTGTAACATCTGGTAGCAATCTTGGCATCATGATACTTCCATTTATCAACTTGATAATTGTGATTCCCGCGGTAATAACAAGAAATACAACTGCTAGGGCAACTGACAAGGCAGATGTGTATCTCAAAGAATCTGCATATATAAAACAGAACAATCAATCTCAATGTTAGAGAATCAAATGTGAAAAAGGCTACTGCAAGCAACAAGTAATTGTAATGTGAGTGGCATGTTGCCAACAAGGATATCATTTTCAGAGTCCATAAGCAAAGAGAAGGGCTTAAAAATGCAAAACATCTCTCCTTAACTTTGCTATGTGCATGTTGAAGAATTCATATTAACCATAGCACAGTAATGTCAAAGGTAAGGGTTAAATGTTCAGGACTATCTAAGGAAATGGACTCCTGAAGTAAAGCCAAAAAGTCATGTTATCATCTGATTGATAATTTATACTCCTCCTGATGTTATTACAAGTGCAAATTCGTAGAGGAGGCCAATAGGTGACAACTGGAAACTGCCAGAAACAGCAAACATATGATAATAATTATTGATCCTGAATTGTTGAGATGATCTACTTGATTAATTTGCTCACTAAAACGTAAGAGAACGAGAAAGAAGGTATCATATAGATTTTATCCAATTGAAGCATGGTACTAACCAATTCGCTTGAGGGAAGCCAGAGGAGAAAAAATAGCGAGTGTTGTGACAATAAGAACAAAGGTACGCCCACTCCACCAGTGTTCTCCAAACCAACCTTCAAGCACACCCGCATGGTGAACTCCATTTGAAGATGTTCCAGACAGCACATCTCCTTCAAACATTCAAACACAAAATCCAATCCATGATATTATGTATTCTGTTTGCTGAAGCAGGTATTAGAGTCATGAAGAAGTTAAAGATAGATTGGCAAGAACAAGCAGTTAGATATCTACAACCCAAATATAGCAAACAATCTAACACCCCGCGTATGAAGTAGAAGGAAGTCATACCAATGATAATCATGTATACAATAAGTACACCAATGATGTTGATGAAAACAGCAAGTTGCAACAGAATCCTGCCATACTTTCCAAAGGCATCCCCCATAAGTCCACCATAAGAAGTAATCTTGCCTGCCCTGCTAAACCTCATTAACATCTCGATCGAAGCCTCTGTCAAGAAGGCCATGAAGATTATCAAGGCAACTCCAAGAACAAGGCCTAACACCTTCATGGTAGCAGGCAATGCCATAATCCCAGCGCCCACAATTGTTGTCGACAAATTGAACACTGCCCCACTAAAGGAAGCTCCATTAAACTCATCAAAGCCAACATCCTCTTGCCTACTTGGCAGCAAAGGAGATTTCTCATCTACATGCTTGGTCCTCTTCGACTTCCTCTCCTTTTTTGAAGTAATATCTCCAATTGTCATCTTTCTTATACGCTACAAATTCCTCCAGAAATTGATTAGGAACCCACAGAAAACAGCAAGGTAGCTAATCCCCCTGGTGTTAGCTAAATGAATACCTGGGATGCACAGAAACTTGAAATCAGCTTCAAAATCTTAAAGACTATTCCAGTTCGAAGAAAATGAAAAAAAAGAAAAACAAAGAAATGCTGCCAAACCAGTAATTTATCAAAGATCTCAGTCCTGGCGGCCAAGAAAGGAGAAAGATCACTTGCAAATGCCGCCAAAAAGATTGTTAAATGAACCAATCAACAACCCAGTTCACAAAGTCCTAAAACAAACTATATATTCAACATAGACAATTGATATCTCATGTTTAGGAGCAAAAGCTGTAATCTTTGATGAAAAACAGAGAGCAAAGTTCGACTCAAAACATTCAATATCTCTGATATGTAATTCAGATGAACACAACAGCTAAACCAATCAATTCACTGCGACAAAATCACAATTATCGAAGACCAAGAAGGTGAAAATCAATAATGAACTTCAAAAGTTCAATACTTTACAGGAAACCAAAGCAAGGAATCAAGAATATGAAATAAAGACTGCGAGAGATTAAAGCCCTCCCAGAGTTTTTAAAGAACCAAGAAAGAGAGGGGCACACGGAAAAATTGGAATTCAATTACGTACTACTCATTGATATGACCAAAAGAAAACAGACTTTCCCACCATTTTTTTTTTTTTACACGAAAAAAATATCAAATTTAAGTTTTAAAATTAACTATTTCACTGTAGATATGCGACATCTTGCTATTATATGATAGGCGACGAAATGCCATGAAAATATGATCCTTTGTAAACAGTTTCCTAATTAAGAATTTAAATTTTTATTTTTAAAAATAATTAATTTTAATTAAAAAAAGAATATAAGCTTTTAAGAATTTTTAGAAAGGTCTTCGTACCTTTGTCGCTACTCACCAGACAAAATGATTTCTTCGACCGACGCCTTTAACATCTACATTAATGGGCCCTAATTTTGAACAAAAAGAGATTATTGATTCCAACATGTTAATGACTGAATTCATTCACGTTCCGCAGACGTAATAAAGGACGTTGATTTGCATTAAAAAAAAATTTTTTTACAATATTTATTGATTAAATATTTATAATTGTTTAGCATCTGTTAATAATAATTTATATTTAAAAAAAAAAAAAAAAAAACCTTTCTTTTGTGTGACGCATCAGGGTGCTAAGCGAAACGGGTATTTCCAAAAGTAGGTGTTTCGCGTATTTGCTAAGATTGTGCAAAAATAAAAAAAAAAATCCAGCGCGTGAGACCTTGCATTTATGAGTTACCAAAGCAAAGATGATAACGAGGGTGCGACAAAATTTTGGTGAGCATTGATTTCGCTGATACCGAACCACGTTTTGCACACGTGTAGTTACGACCCATCTTTTTTTTATGCCCATGAAATTTCTATTTTTTTATCAGATGAAAAATAATAAAAAAAAGGCAAATATATATTAGGAAATGGAAAAAATACAAAAAAAAAAAAAAAAACAATTAAGTACGAAGAAGTATAAGAGAAGGTAGAAAGAACTACCATTGAAAGCAATTCATTTGCCTTTTTGAGAGGATGTGAATTATGTTATATAAATTTTATTGATCATCAAATTTAAAATTTAAAATTATATTTAAAATTTGAATTAAAAGGGTTATTAGTAATTGAATCTGACTTCTTTATTTAATCTGAAAAGAGAAAAAAAAGGAGGATGGGAATGTTTTTTTATTTTTTTACTTGACTTTTAATCTGATGACCCACTTTGGAAGAAAGCGGATGCAACCTTGAATTTTATTTCACAAAAGCAATAATTTAATAGGACGAACCGATTGCCGCCCCAGGACCCCACATTGGTCCACCGTTCACACTCACCCCTCTTTCCCTTTTGCCTTTTCAGACTGTTCCACTGCTGCAGGCTATACGCTATGGCCACGCCCCACAGAGCGTGAACGCATAAACGGGGCCTTTGTGGACCTCTAGGCCTCTGTATCATTTTTGGTTGTATTTCGCCTTTTGGGTTTGAAAGAGAAAAATAAACATTCATCTCGTTGGTGGGGATACTTCTCGTAATCATTTTGCAGTTTACTCTTGCATTTGCTAGAATTTATTAATATAATAATATGTTCTTTTTTTAATTGATTTTAACTCATATCTTCAATTTTCTCTAAAGTACTTAAAAATATGACCTATTAATTATGATGACATATTTTTATATTTTATATCATATTTAATTAAATATTCATTAATTTCATAAATATAATTATGAATTTTGTTAATGATAATGTAATAAGTTTCACTAGAAAAAGAAGTAATAATTGATTATAATTTTGGTGGCGATCCTAATGTACCCCACCCCCACAATTAGTAATTTGGTCGGACTTGTCATAATTAGGCATTAATTATATCACGTTGCACATTAAGAAATATTAGAGTCACTGGTCATTTTGCGTCTTACGATTACTCTATCTTACACATGTGGTTCAGTAATGTTGGTCACTGATGCAATGGCAATCTAGGGCAGACAATTAATTTGCTGGGGCTTCTATTTGGGGTTTGGAATCATCATCCCCCATTTGTTTATTTGGAAGCCAAAGCGAAAACCAATTGTTAAACTCATACTTAATCTGACTTATGCCTCGTGGGGGTTGAATCTTCATCGAAAATTCAGGTGGAGTTGTTTTTTCGCTGGGGGGTGTCGCATGTGGACTTAGGCATGGTGATGGAGGAGGGAGGTGGGTCCACTAGCCCAATAGCTAATGGGATATCATAACCGTGTAGATAATAGTCACCTAGGCCACAGAGAGATAGTAAGCGGCAACATCATTAAGCACATGCTTTGAGCGACACATGTATAGGCCCCTAGTAAGAGGTTATGATGGGCTGGCAGGCATCGCATATTGACGCTTTTTGTTAGCCTTTTGCTTTTTAGCCACGGGGGTTAGTGGGGATTGCAAATGGGTTAACAATCTGGGGTTTCTAAGCTGTGGCTGGGAGGTAGATTACCGACTTGTTTTAATAGCACCGATAAAAGGGGTTCACTCCACTCATCCTCACGCAAACTTAGTGGAGCTTTGCAGGAACTTGGTTGCTCGCAATTGGTACATTCATCTATCTTGTGTGTATAAGGGAAAGGAATCAAAGTGCTGATTGGTTAATTCACTTGAGACTCTAACTCAACCCGAGATTGCACGAACTGTTTCGACTCCTACATATACTTCAAATGATTCTCCAACGAAATTTGACCGATGTACAATGGTCTTATCCTCGACCTCCTGCCTCCGCCTATGTCTTTCAAAGGGCCATTAGCTGCCATCTTGAATGCGAGGACAAGTATACGAGTGAGAGTGAGAGGAGCTTTCTTTTTCTCTGTTGTTCATTTTGTGGGGGGGTCTACCCTACATGAAAAAGCAAAGATAATAGACTTACTATCATGCAAAAAGTTGACAAAGTATTTTCGTTGTTATCCAAAATGAACTGGAAATTCGAATTGGAATAATTTCAAGTCAATTCAAATAAAATATAACGTGGTTCTAATAAGAACAAACGTCCCTAGAATTCAACTGAAGACGCAGTCCAGTCCTAAAATCCAGCTGGGGCGGGCTTAAAGGAAAAAGGAAAAAAAAAAAAAAAAAAAGAGTCGACCTCGCTCATTTGGTGAGTGCATTCGGCATATGAAAGGCGGAAGCCCCAAGCAATAATAGCATAAAGGCTCAAAAGAAAATTCGACACAAGTTGAGCTCAAATGGACCAGCAGCATGGAGACTACGAGACAACGTATCTCATCAAAATTCATGGCACCCCATTGAACTCAATGAGAAGAATTGCACTGAAAACCAAGGTGAGCAATACGAGGGAGCACAAAAAAATGTAAATGGACTATAGCTCTCGAGCCACCCCTGATGAAAAATCCACCATCACGATTTTCGAGGAAGAAGCGATGAGGGAATGAGATGGCCGCAAAGCCGACGGAACCTTGACAATCCATGAGACTGCTAAGATATCCGGGACGATGGTCAATGGCACCATCAGAAATGAGTTGGTGCTTTTTCTCTTCGGGGGATTGATTCTTGATTTGTCACAAAAACTTTGCTCTCTATTTTTGGGATCATTTACCGTGATATTCGGAGATTTTTAGCCCGATTCGCCTCTTCAAGGTCAGTGTTCGCAGCTGAATTGAAACAATTGTCTCCATACTCTAAAGTAGATAAAAGTAAAGAAAAAATAAGAGAATGATCAAATGAAAAACAAGAGGCGTCATAATTAGTTTCAATAGTATAATGCTCGTTTCTATCATTAAACCTTGCTATATATATATATAAATATATATATATATATATAAAACAAATACTTTTAAAAAATATTTTTTTTCCATTTAAGGCCAAAGATTAAAAAATAAAAAATTAATAAAATCATTAAATCTACAAATACAAAATTAAAAAATTTTAATAAAAATATTTGAATTAAAAATATAATAGTATAAGATTAATAAAATAATAATAAAAATAATAATAATAATAAAAGTTCTATCCTGTCCGAGTGTAAAAGTTATCAAAAAAAATCCAAAAAAAAGGGGGGGGGGGGGAGCATGATGACCCATAATTTGTAACCTTGTCGATTTGGAGTGCACAGCAGAAAGTGGACCAAACGGGTGTAATTGGACTCAACAGGGAGCTCACAACTCTCTTTTTGAGCGTTGGCTCCTTTCAATAGGTCGTTAATTTAATATTTTAAGCTCTAAAAGATAGACAACGTTTCCTACTCGAGGCAATTTTCTCCTTTGCATTTAATTTAATTGAAAATCAACAAAATTACAATTGGGCGCACACATCTTGCAAATCGTGCATGGAATATTGATCCTCTCGAATGGACAACCTAGTACATGCATATAGTTGAAACCCAATTCATTCTTTACATCGTACATGCATAATATTACTTATATGTTTGCGTGTCATTGGCAAAAAGAAGAAAAGACAATTGATGAAGATTGACATGTATCTACAAGCCCTGTCAGGAGATTTTTTTTTTTTTTTTTTTTTTTACTTTTATTGTAAATAAATCCCATAGAAACTCATAAAATGACAAATGATATAGTCACCATGTGCAACAACATGTGTGAGATAATGTTTTAGTCTTACTACTTTAGTTGTTATATTACATTGTCCATTATCAACCAAGCAATCTAAACTAGTCTCTCAACGACAATGGCAGGTCGATTTAGTGGACAAGCACTTGCTGCTGCATCGGTAACTTGTATATGACCAAAATAGTTGGTTCCTACAAACCATTTCCCCGATTAGAAAACCCCTCGCCATTTGTGAGAATGGCAGAGACTCATCACCATGACGGGAAGAAGCCATGCTTGAAGGAGACCGCTGCATTGACAACCCATGAGGCAGCCAAGACAATAGTATTTGTGATGATGGTCAATTGTAATGACAACTTCTCCTTGAAGATTGATTGTGGAGTTGTTGCCAAAACTTTGCTCTTACATTTCCGGACATCTACCGTAATTTGTAGAGATTCTTGGATAGATTCATGACCCAATTCCGCGTCAGTCTTCTCAGCTGAATCAAAAGAATTGTTGCCATGCCGAAACAGCCATCAAACAGAACAGTTGAAAAAGAAAAAAAGAACGATCAATAATAGGATGTAAAAAAGATCACATTTTGTTCTAATTAATACTCTTTTTTTTTTTCGTATATCACAATGATAATTCTTTCACATTCAATATCACTATGACTGCATATCTAGTCCTTCGCAATATCTCTCAAAGATATGCCCATTAAATTTGATGACACAGGAGAGAATATTCTACCTTGTGCAACTGCCAAAGCTGGAAGAAAACCAGAGGAAAAAGAAAAAAAAAAAAAAAAACAAAAAATTGGAACCTTGTCCATTAATTGGAGTGGATGGGAAAAATTGGAGACAAACGGGAGTAATTGGAGCACAACAGGCAGCTGACATTTCTCTTACCCTTACCCCCTTTGTATAAGGTTGGTCTCAACTTGATTTGGAGGAGACTTGAATTTTTCAATAAACGCAGACAATCCATGCTTTCATTGATTCATACACTTGGCGTTTTGTTTTTCAGTCGGTTGCCGAAGATCCCACGTACTACAACCACACGCTCATATAAAGTTTCACCGGATATATAGCATTAGCCGTGTCTTGATCGGAATTTTTTTTATTAATTAAGGCATATAATTGAAACCCCAGAAGTTTCTGCATTAATTGAACCGGATAATATTATATATGAGAACGTACCACAGGCGAAAATGAAATTTAAAAGTGTTTTTTGACACATTAAGCTGTGTGAGAAGACGGATAATTATTCATCTTTTTAAGGGAGCAACCTTTTTTGGTAGCCATGAACCAAATCTATCACAGCCAATGGAACTCTGGCATTGGGGTGTGAGATCTCGAAAAGATGAGAGTCTAATTTACGAGCCAATGAACTTTTTTGGTAGACGAAACAAAAAAGAATTCGGTGGAATAGCTATTTGTTTGAGAAACTTTACAAGTGGGCTCCTAATATTTATTAAAAAAAAAAAAATGGAAAGAAAGAGAGAGGGTCAACGTGCATGGAGCCACTCAGAGAGCCCCAATCGGAGACGGGAAGGCTAGGTTTCACTCCAGATGGATGGGGCGGAGATGCACCCTGGATTCGGGCCTCAGCTATGGGCTACCTTGTAAAGAGAATCACATTGAAGTAATACTTCTAAAAGTGTGCCACTTTAAAGCCATTAACATTGTTATTACTTTGCAACCCAACCCAACCCATCCTAACAAATTAGTAGGAAAACGGGCCGTAACCAGTCTAGTTTTTTGCGGCCAAAAAGGGCCCATGGACTTTTAGGGCTGCTTTTTTTTTTTTTTCCTTTTCCTATAAGATTTCTTTGTATTGAAAAGTAGTCAACTCTTTGACCAAAAAATAAAAAAATTAGTCAACTAATGAGGCGCGGCTTTGCCGCGTCCAACCTGGGGGGGCCCCAGCTCACCCCCTCCTCCATAGTGGCATGACAATCTCTACTACAGACCAGACCAAAAAAAAAAAAAAAAAAAACAGCAATTAGCTCTTGTATTAAATTACAGGCTTTTCCATTGCCAAGTAGCTAAAATTGATGTCAATCAGTCATGCATAATCTTTTATTAATCGACTTAATCACAATCTTATTCCAGAATAATAGATAAATAAAAAGAATTATATCTATTGCAAAGCGATTTTTACATCCAAATTATCATTAGAACATCAATACGCGGCAGTGAATGTATCTGGTGTTACATCATTAGTCAAAGAAACCATAGCCAACAATAGGAATGCAGACAAATTAACTAGTCCCTTTCACTAGTGGAGGGGTGAGGCTCATTCTTTCTTTTGGTGTCCACAGAATGCAATCAAAAGATTTAGATTTAAGAATTTTCCCTCTAGAAGAAGAAACTGTTCATGGTTGTTCTTGACTTTGGTGTAGCAATTCAACCTCTCTTCTCCCTGATTCAGGTGATATTTCAATATCATAATGGAGGATGGGGACTTGGAGAATTATTATTTGAAGTTGATGTTGAAAATTCATGGAATGTTACGGTGGTGCGGGCGCATCCCCGCTGTCTTTTTAGTATCATGGATTTGGCTCACGCTTGTATTTTATTGTTATTTTTAGTCACAACTTGTCTTTACCGGCCACTCTTCCACTTTGAGTTGTCCAAACCATTTGCATCCCATCCTTCACATTTGCCTGCTTTCACCCCTTTTGTTAGTCTCATCTATTTTGCACATAAATGGGGGAGGCTGAGATCGCAGAAAATTTTACTTTCTGGTATTACCGTAGGCCAAGAGAACTGAAAATTTCATATAACAGATATCAAAGATGCATGAACTAAAAAAAAAAAAAAGCAGAATAAGGTACATGTATAGGACCAGTACAACTAAGACATGGACATGCTGTAAGTGGGTGAAGAATGTCTCAGATGAAAGGTGCATATCACAGTATGCCACCAGATCTTCGACTATCTAAGGCCATATTCATGATTATTGGAAAATTCAATTTCGTCCCAAAGAATGATGAAACCAATATAATATCAGGTGACACCGAGTGGCTGAAATAAAAGTGGGACAAAGTAGAACCAATCATGTGTGTCTTCATTGACATCATGTAGCGAAGTTGAGTTTTCACAAGATACCAATATCCCAATGGTTTCTTGACACTCAACATTCCCAATTCTGATGTGAAGTGATAAAAGTTCACAGTACCAAATAAACAAGAAGATCTTCAACAGTGTTACATAATACATTTTCGATCATCATGTATCGGACTGGGACTAGCACAAGCAAAAAGTTGGGCCAAACGTTTCAATTTTCTTACATGTTTTAAGGAAATAAAATTGTCTTGACCAACGATTTAAACTTTTTGGCATGATTCGTGTATAATATAAAAGAATAGTAAACATAAGTACGTGGAGACTCCGTGGAGGGACAGAGGATTCATAATTATGATGATGAGATATGCCGAATAACACATTAACGAGCGTGCGAGCGTTGGTGTGCATGACAAAAATTTTAAAGTTGAATAGGACATGTCCTTTCTCCACATTAAGACATCAGCAAGGAAAAGGATGCGGCGACAATTTGATGACGAAATTCTCTATTGATTCATCTTTAAATTAGGACCAAAAAAAATAGAAATCAATACCAATTTTAAAATAGCACCAATACCTTTCTTATCCACATTGTTAGTGGATGAAAGACCCCCAAGTTACAAGTACGTAAGCAGCATTGAGCCCTTGTCTATGTCAGTCTTACTAAAAAAATGCTTCCACTAACATTTTTAAAACTTACTATACGATAGATCTTATAATCAAAAAATATGGTTGGGTTTGTATATAATGGAAAATAGGGCATCCAAAAAGGAGAAAATGGTGAAGAAGGTTTTAGATGATGATTGATGGGCTTATCCACAATCAGCCAATCTCTAGAAGTATTAGAAAAAACAACTGCGCAGGAACCTCAGAACATGGTTGTTAAATTTTTGACTCAACCTTTAAGCTTTTGGCCTCAAATGTCACAAGTGTACCAATTAAACAACCACCAATAAAACATTTGTACCTAATCTCGGTTGTTAATCAACACACACACACACACACACACATAAACTTGAAAAAAACCTCTCCTACTTGTTGGAATTTGTGAAAAGGTAATTGAAAAACAAATGCAACTCACGAACAATTACACAAGATAATACAAATATTTTTATATGAAAAACTCTTTCAAATCAAAGGAAGAAAAAAAATTATAGAACACTAAGTTCGTCGATCAATTCTCATATAATCAATAAGTGAGTAGTATACAACATTAATTTACATCACAAGAGTAGGTAATGAGTTAACATTAAATAAATTACTCAGTTTTGTAATTGATAACTCAATATACAAACTTCAAAACAGTAGTGCAACAGTCCAAAATAAATTTCTAGATGGCCTCTAATTGCTTGCAAATTTTCTATTCAATTGGACCACAGATGATTATCATCGTGATTGATCAAAATTATCATAAAGAAGATGACTGTTACCAAGGAACAGAAGTTTCAATTCTATTGATAAAACTCATACTTGCAGAAACCTAAACATGATCCAACCATTTACAATGAAAGTACATGTGTTTATTACCTAAGTGAACTAAATGTGATCTCCACCCGTTTAAAATCAATAACAACACATCTTTTATCAATTGTCTAAATTCCAACCTGACCGCCTTCAAATAGTGAGCTCATATATTACTATCATAATCTGAAAAATTTTCCAAATATTAACTTTTCTCTTCTCTCTCAATTGTCAGCAGCCTCTCACTTTTCCAACTAGGTTTTCCAGCAACATAAGTAAGTTATTTAACCCTCAGTATATGTTTTAGACTATGAACTAAAATATCCCCTTAATGAGTTATACTAAAACACAATGACCCTTAGACTTCCTCCGCATACGAAGGACCCCAGACCCAAGATATATTATGTTCTCTTTCTTTCATTTGCACAAAATACCTAAATTTGCTGACAATCTAAAGATACATTAAGACATTTTAGGATAGTACTCATAGAAACTCAATACGCTGCAGACCTCAGGGGGACAAGAAGGAACAATCATTTTGGACCAAATAGAGCCCAAGATGATGTCACTTGAACCAAAACTGAGAGAGAGAGAGACTCTGAGCCTCCATTTAATAAAATAAAAAAAAATGGAGAGATACTTCGAGCTTCCATTTAATACCCAAAAAAAAAAAAAAACTGTGAGAGAGAAAGAGAGAGCAGTCTTAAGATGACAATGTTCTGAATTCTATGATAGAGTAAGCTTTAAAGAAGGACAGTCAAAACTTTGTGGTCCAAATTTTGATGGTATCACCACCCAACAGAATTTTGCCTAGGTTGCCTTTGTGGGGTGCACAACATGTGCGAGTGGTAACACCCATATTTGCCTAGAACACCCCCCTCCCCCACCCCCAATGGGTATTCCTATAAATTGCCCCTAAAAAGAAGCATATAATCAAATAGCCACTAGAGAGGGCAAGTGAGGAAGCTCTAGTCTCCATAGAAAGCAAAAAGGAAAGAGAGAAAAATAAAGGCCAAATTTTTTTTGAATTTTATTACGGACACATGGAAAATAAATAAATACAATTTAAATATAATCTCACTTTATTTTAAAATAATTATTAATTATTTAAAAATGAAAAAAATTTAACATATAGTTATAAGTGAATATTTGAAAACCTTGCCCACGGTGGTGTTTATTTATCATGTTTCTATAATATTTTTGAATTTGTTTTTCCTTGGGGGGAGAGAACAGAATTGAAAAGCTAGGCAATAGGGACGTGGGGAGGTGGATTAGGCACCCATGCGCGCTTGTTAGTACGGGCCCACCGGTGACATCTATCGTGCGCCTGCGTTTTAATCGTGACTTCCGCTCACCCTACCCTTTCACCGTCTCATGTGAGTATTATTATTTGCATTTTGTGTTTGGCAACTTTAGTTTCCATTGGGTAACTTTGGTTCCATAAAAGCTAAAGGCAAAAGGAGGGGAGTTAAATCAAGTACCCTTCCGTGCATGACCTAAATCCTCAATCTAGCGGAGTGTCTCCAGGCTGACAAGCTTCTCTTCCCAAATTGCCCTTTCAGTTGCTTTCGACTTAGTGATGTTGGGGGCTCAAACACATGGGTATTTGGGGATTAGAGAAGAGATATGGAGCATAATGAGATTCTCAAATTGGTGAGGAATCCTTGAGGTTAATTATTATTTTAAGTTGGGGAAGATTTGGGATCTTGTTTATCCTTAAAAAAAAAAAAAAAAACAACCAATCGAAGAAAGAAAAAAAAAAAAAAAAAAAAAAAGTGAAAGAAAAGAAACTTGCTAATGGTGATCCCCGTGACCAATAGTTTATTATTACGTTTGAGGTCCAATGGAACGACACACTTACACAATAACATAATCAGTTATCAAATATACACATTTACTATGTTATTCTCACGCCATGGCCGGAACTCCTACACGGCATTGGCACCCTGGTAACTCCTTGGGCTCACAGGAGCAAACGTACGATACCCATTTTTCTCTTATTGAAAAATAAATAAATAAATAAATAAAACATGTCTTGTCCATTTAGTGGCACGTCTTTTTTTTTTTTTTTTTTTTTTCTCTTCTTTTAAAGAAATTGGAGTGGAGAGAGGCATTTTCCTTATCAATAATGTATAAAACTTGAACACTATATCTCACTTTCTAATTTTTAGTTTAATAATTACTAAATTATATCTAATTGTTAACGTATTTATTTGTTGTTACACCACTTATGCTGTTTATTAAAGGCGACCTTATTGAGTTTTAAGGCCTTATAGTCCAAATAATAATAATAATAATAATAAATGTTAATTAAGTTGCATTCAGTGTTTAAGTTGTGGAAAGGGTGCACCACTTAAAGTGCTAACTTGGTTGCATCCACTCAAGTTTGGGATTTTTTGAATGTTGTATATTTTTAATAAACAAAAAAAATTACGTTGAAAACGTAATATTGTATAATAAACTCTGTTATATTATAAAATTAGTTGTGTATTATTTATTTTTTGATACTTAAAAATATAGATTGAAAATACAATATTATATTATAAACTCATTAATATCGTAACAATGTGAACAGCATAGTTACCTCCTAATAAATAAAGATTTATGTAAAAACTGTAGTGTAATAATAATAGAAAATTGTTAATAAATAACGTTTAATTTTAATTTATAAGTGAAATAATTAATAAGTTTATAATATATTTTTTTTCATACCGTCCCAAAAAAAAAAAAAAAAAAAAAAAAAGGGTGCATTACAATTGTATGTCACTCAAAATGAGCAAATTTCTCGAGGGGCGATGTCAATTTCTTATTTACTGCAGGGAATTTGGGATAGAAGAGTCAAACTAAGCTCGGCGTGTCCACGGTATGAGCTAAATTGACCAGCTAAAACGATTTTACGGTGTAGACTACGAGTACAACGGACAAAAGGACGTACTGATGTAGGCTCTATCTCCGTCATCTTTATGCCTTGAATTCCCCCTACGTAAATACAACTTGAGAAAGGATAAAATAAAAGAGAAAAATGCACCAAGGCCAGAACCCTCAGAAGACAAGAAAAAACACAGAAGTCTGCATCTGTCTAATGATGTTATTTGACTATTTGATCCACTCAAAAAGACCAAAACCTCAAGTGAGAAGGATGTGTGAGAGAGAGAGAGAGAGTTGCCTGGGGCAAGATTTTGGTTCTATATGTTTTGAAGACTGCTTTTCTATTTAGTGGAGGGCTTGCCTTTCAAAGTTTGTAAATTGCCACCTTTCCATTCCCACTACCAGACTAGCAAAATGGTATTGCCATAATCCAAGCTAATCTTTTCCCATGTTTCTAAGCAGAGCTAGCCTGCAATTTTTGACTTGGCTTTCCTAAGCTGCTTGCAATGTGACTATAGATACACTGAAATCTCCATACAGTGAAGTTGGTTGGCCAGTAATGTTAACAAAGTGAATGACAGTGACCCACTACTCAGACCGATGCTTTGTTCCTTTTCTGGTGCAACTTGCTGTTTTTTTTTTGAGAAAAGTTACGGATGTTCTTGTGAATTTTCAGTGCAAACCTTGAGATTCCAAAGGATAAGAGAAGGCAAATGTCAGATACCTTTCTTTCTGTGTCTTGTAGTATCGTAAAAACCTTTCGAGGGGAAGACCAGCAGCAAAAATTTCTAATTCTATACTGTACAAATTTATGACTTCAGCTAACGCACTAAGTTCTATTTTACTTCTCATTCTATTAAGGTCGTCCTCAATCTTTTCCCACTATTAAAGCTCTCAGCTTTTAACTCTCTTTTTCCCCTGGGAAGGTCAGCATTTGTGCCGAGATAGTAAATAATAATAGATTATAGTTAATGGAGACGTGACAATCCAAACAGTTCGCCTCATATAATTTGTATGTATAGCATTTTGGACCACAGGTAACTACCCACTAAAAACTTGCCAATCCTATCTCAATAGTGCTCTCATATCTAGTCCATTTCGTTCAAGTCCATTTCAAAGACAATTAATTGTGGCCATCTTCAAGTAATTGAATTTTCCATGAAACATTTTGGGGGCATGCTTAGGTTAAGACAAGAATAAGATTCAGTACCTTCCAGGATTAGACCTACAGACTCACTCCTTACAGCAATTCTCTAATTTCTGCATCTCCTTTTTTTTTTTTTGGTGTTGATCCATTTTGGGAACCCTGGATCTGCATTTCTAGATCAAATTATCCAACAATAATAATGACATGACATACTTGAATTGTACCTAGGTGGTTCCAGATGATACATGATAGTCCGTGCTTATAGAAAACTAATTTCATGGGGGTTACCATCAATGTATTGTTCTTTATTTCTGTCCAAGTGATTGTTGAGTCATCAGCTCCTTGCGTAATGTTGTTGATGAAATTGCAGAAAAATGGGCTTCCTTTTCTCCCTTCAAATTTCATAAATAATGAATTCCTATGGATTAAGAGAATTTCAAGTCAAAACTTCATGAATAAACCTTTGCTTCCAATGGCACAACCCCACTTTAATGATTGAATTTCTTCTTCTATCCTATTCATCTCTCCTGCTTTCTACTGCTCAAACATTTACCTATTAAATTAATTACCCCCTAGTGTAAGTCCTTCTTTCCCAAAGATGTAACCATAGTTTGATCTCAACTTGATTATTCAAAGGTCATTGCAGACATGCTTTTATGGATATAAGCATAACATGATCACAGAAGGCAAGTAATGCATAATCTTTAACTTGCTTTTTTTTTTTCTGGTCTGGCCATATGCATATATATGCATAAAATGCTCCATCGAGGACAATGACATGATCCTTATAATATACTAGTGGTCTATGCTTTAACAAGCTTTCCTATTGTCACTCCAAATTGCCAACAGTGGGGTCATCTCAACCTTTTTCCACACCATAAAAAGGCCTGCAATCCTCAGGCATCCGAACTCCTTCAATAAAGTACCAGATTAAACTGACACACCTTCTCCTGCAAATCACCATTCAATTTAAAGCCATGCAGCCCGGTGAGTTTGCAGGGATTCATTATCTAGTTCCTACAAGCCCATCCTTATATTCAGCTCACATTAGCATGAGTACTCCAAATAACACACCCACCTTTCAATACAACAGGTTCACTAATCCATTGTATAATTCCCAGCTCCCTCCCCAAGTTCAAGAGTTCAGCCGACAATCATCATGCCTAAGCAGCAATTCGACTTCCGATGAAGCCGACGAGCAACAAGTAAATCTTATCAATGAAAGAAAACAGAGAAGGATGATATCTAACAGAGAATCTGCAAGGAGATCGCGCATGCGCAAGCAGAAGCACCTAGATGAGCTCTGGTCACAGGTGGTTTGGCTCAGAAATGAGAATCACCAACTCCTGGAGAAGCTGAACCATGTGTCTGAATCCCATGACCAGGTTCTTCAGGAGAATGCTCAACTCAAAGAGGACGCCGCTGAACTACGAGAAATGCTCACAGAAATGCAACTCAATAGCACTTTCCCTGACTTGAAAGATCTGGATGACCTCCCCTGTAACACAGCTTGCCTCAAAGCTGATTCCTCTGACAAGTCCCTCTCAAGTTCTAGTGATTTCCTTGGCTAAGATCAACCAACACTTCTTGTTTTTTTTTTCTTAATCTTTTTCTACTTTAGCTCTTGTGTTTGTGTGGAAGTCAGCAGGGACTAGTCTCAGTTTTAGCAGAGTACGAGGCTGAACAAATAACATGTTTGAGATTGCCATTTGAATCGCTGCTTAGTCTCACGTATCTGTAAAAGAACTCCACGTTGATCCCTTGTTAAAAACAATCCCCTGAAGCCTTGAAAATAACTATGAAAACAATCATCTAAGATTAAAGCTGAAAAAAGATGCACAACAAGATTTATTTAAGCATCTTGCAGAAGCAAAACCTATTATGTATGGAAGGAAAACTTCCATGAGCAGTAACAGAACAAACTTCCATTGGATTCATGCTTGACACCCAGAATGAACATGAAAAAGAAGGCCGCGTGGGAGACTGTTCGATGTGATACAAAGCAGTGGCTGGCGGGCAAAAGTTCGTTTACGAAACAAATTGTCATAACAACAACATTGTTTGTTATTCTTACTCTTTTTATTATTTTTTTTTAATATAATACAGTAAATTTATACAATATGAATTTATTTGATTATTTTTCTATTTTAATTCGAGTGTACTTAAAGCTTTTTTTTTTTCTTACATTTAAAATTAGAAATCTCCCGATTATTTTTTTTTTATAAATGAAAATATCATGTTCTTTTGCATGCTTTTTCATAGCTTCCTTGCTAAATCTTATGATTTGGAAGTGTTTTTTTTTTTTTTTTTTTTGAGCCATATGGTTTGGCTATTCTCAGGACCGCATAGTTCTTTTCATTTTTTTTTTTAACAAAAAATATATAACCTTTAAATACAGGGATAAATTTAAGTAAATCCTTAATCCTTTCTTCTCTACATTCTATTAAAGATTAAAAATAGGCTCAAAGACTATCAACCAAATTCTCCATCAGGGTCCTTGCGAATTGGATATGGTTAGGACCATTTTTACAGTGATTTTATCATGCAGAGAAATGGAAGATTTCATAAATCCAGTAAGATTGTATCCATTAAATATTATGTGGGCTTCATTTTAAAAGTTCTACGAGGGATGGACCGTCACGCAGATTAGCCTTGGAAATAGTTGACTCGACTCGATCCAGAAGGACCCAACCACAAGATTACAATTCTCTGTTTTTTTTTTTTTTTTAATTTTTTAATTTGCTGCGTTTGAAAATTATAATTCAAGAAAATTGGAAGGTGGCGCGGATAAATCGGCGAGATTAATTCTTAGTAATTTGTCCATATTCAACATCATCAATTCTTTTGAAAAATTTGGAAATACCCCTAAAAACAACGTATTGATAATCCAAATTAATTAAATAAAGAAAATGAAAAATATATATATAAATGAAAAATACCGACGCGGAAATAGAACCGTTTACCAGATCTTTACTTGTCTTTCTCTGATTTCACTTCTGTGCTTCTACTTTACCCAAAACAGACTTCCGCATAAAAACCCGGAGATTGCCATTATTCAGATCTCCGGCAATGGCGGTGGCCGTCCGGGGTGGCCGAGGAGCCGGCGGCGGCGGAGGGCTGAACGCCGGCCTCTTCCGTGGATTGTTCTCGTACAGGATCTTCGTCTCCGCCATGTTCACTCTTCTATTCGTCGCCACGCTCTCCGTGATCCTCACCAACCATCCCTCCGCCTCTCAGACTGACCCAGTAAGTAATCTTATATGCTTCTATCTTTCCATCTTTCTACCTATTATGGTTTCTAGTTGATGGGCATATATCCCATCAGATTGCTTTGTGCTGTTGTTTCTAAAGTTTTGATCTTTAAAGGCTTTTGGCTGGATTGGTCTAAAATGGATGGCAGTTTATTTGTTTTTTCTTGCTTTTTGGGGTGCTAGGTGAATTGGATTGCTATTTGATGGTAATATGGCATCAGTTTTTGTTGGCTCGTGTTTTCCACCGACAGTCACTCCATACTAACGTAGGTTATTGTCTTTTGCATTAAATATGGTCAGTTTAGCTATAGAACCAGTAGCTGTTTTAGAATCGTCAGTTCACTATTAGTTAGTTATTTTGAGTTGGTCTTCCATTTGGGCTGTTGTATGTGTTTTCCAATCAGCTAAGATTAATGGGTTTGATTAGTTTGACAGGAAGTACACCTTGCTTTTTGTTGGTTATGTCAATCAGTTTAATATTTGAAGGTTATATGACATTGGTTTCTCTTTTTCTTCTTTATTAATATACTTCCTGTTCTGTTGACAGTCACTTCCTACCAGTGGGAACGCATATGTTCAGCGGACATTTTTGGCACTGAAATCAGATCCATTGAAAACTCGATTGGATTTGATATACAAGCAAGCCAATGATCACATGATGCTGGTCAATGCCTATGCGGCTTATGCAAGGAAGCTTAAACTTGACATCTCTAAGCAGTTGAGATTGTTTGATGATCTAGCACAGAATTTCTGGGATTTATCAACAAAGCCAAATTATAAATCCGCATTGTTTGAAGTGGAGGGTCCTTTGGATGAGGATGTACTGAGGCAGTTTGAGAAGGAGGTGAAGGAAAGAGTGAAAAATGCCCGTTTGATGATAGCAGAAGCAAAGGAGAGTTATGATAACCAGATTAAGATCCAAAAGCTGAAAGATACTATATTTGCAGTGCATGAATTGTTGGCCAAGGCCAAGAAGAATGGAGCTTTTGCAAGCTTGATAGCTGCAAAGTCGGTACCAAAGAGTTTGCACTGCTTGGCAATGAGACTTGTGGAAGAGAGGATATCGCATCCAGAGAAATATACAGAAGAGGAACCAGGGCCAGAATTTGAAGATCCAAGTCTGTATCATTATGCGATTTTTTCGGATAATGTGATTGCAGTGTCAGTGGTGATTAGATCTGTGGTAAAGAATGCAGAGGAACCATGGAAACATGTTTTTCATGTGGTCACCGATAGAATGAATGTGGCAGCCATGAAGGTATGGTTTAGGATGAGGCCTGTTGAAGGAGGTGCTCATGTGGAGGTTAAGGCAGTGGAGGATTATGGCTTCTTAAATTCATCTTATGTGCCAGTTCTGAGGCAACTTGAAAACACCAACATGCAAAGATTTTACTTTGAGGATTCTGCAGAAAATGCCACCAAGGATGCTAGTAGCATGAAGTTTAGGAACCCCAAATACATGTCTATGTTGAATCATCTTCGGTTTTATCTACCAGAGATGTACCCCAAGTTGCGTAAGATATTATTTTTGGATGATGATATAGTGGTTCAAAAAGACTTGACGGGATTGTGGAAGATTGATTTAGATGGAAAGGTAAATGGTGCTGTTGAGACCTGCTTTGGGACGTTTCATCGTTATGCACAATACTTAAATTTTTCACACCCATTAATTAAGGAGAGTTTCAACCCCAAGTCTTGTGCATGGGCTTTTGGGATGAATATATTTGATCTTGATGCTTGGAGGCGTGAGAAATGTACTGAGCAATATCATTACTGGCAGAATCTGGTAAGTGAATTTCTACTTCCTTTTGAACTCCTTAGTGTTATGATATTATTGTATGCTCTTTGTATGTTTTGCTTCATAAAGAGTTTCAAACTTTTTAATAGCCAATGCAAATAATATGAGATGGGAAGTCTATGGTAATGTTTTTTTTTTAATTAAATGCTAACTAGTTGATCATATTCTTTGGTTGAGATTGAGAACAAAATAATTTAAATTTATCAATTTTCACTATCAGAATGTGGATCGCACTTTATGGAAATTGGGGACTCTTCCTCCTGGCTTGATCACCTTCTACTCGACAACAAAGTCATTGGACAGATCTTGGCACGTGCTTGGCCTTGGTTACAATCCAAGTATTAGCATGGATGAGATCAACAATGCTGCAGTCATTCATTACAATGGGAACATGAAACCTTGGCTTGATATTGCCATGAACCAGTATAAGAATCTCTGGACTAAATATGTGGACAATGATATGGAGTTTGTCCAGGTGTGCAATTTTGGGTTTTAGGTGTATCCCTTCCCTGCTTGATTATGGTCAGCTACACAAGGATGAGCTGCAAGTGTCCATATTGGGTTGCACACATTCTTGCAAATTTTTGGATCCCTCGTTGGTAGCAACTCTTTAAGTCCATTGGACTTTACCTAGTTGGTAACGTACGCCCAAAATGATTCTTTTGCTTAAAATTGTGTGTAGAATTGAATGCAATTACTCTTAAATTTTCCCATGTCATGAGAGTTTTCTGATCAATTATTGTACTTGTATATGTACTGTCTTGGAGATTGCTGTGATTGGAAGCCATTGATGTAAAATATTATTTGCACATGGGTTCTTGGTCTTTTTCCACCTCTTTTGGTAATGGTCGTGCTACATGTGCAAAACGAGAAGGAAAAAGAAAAAAGAAAAAACAAAAATGAGGATGGAATGCTCAAGGCGAAATGGTTGACCAACTTGAAGAAATTATCTCTGTATTGAAATAAAGGTACAAGGAGGGTTAGGAATTGATGCATCACCCTCACCTACCCAAACTCTAGCTAAAGCCCACAACAAGACTTCTGAATTTCTTTATAATCCAAATTGCGCCACCATTGAAATACTTCAATTATTTATAATCCTCTTCATTAAAATTTTTAAAAAAAAAAAAGGAAAGAAAAGATTTATTTATTGTCCTAGAAATGAATTTCAAAATTCAAATTCAAAGCCAATTTTCATGACTGGATTTGGGAAGGTTCTTAAGAATGATGTCGTTGACTTTGCAACTTTGTGCGTGCAAGTTGCTGTTTTGTTTTTCTCTTTAGTTCAAATGGGATTAGAAAATTCATTTGTGATATTTGAATGGAAATCAAAAGTAAGAAATTTACAATTAAGCAATCGAGTTTTTAACAAGAATCGAACTTTTAATAATTTTCATCCCGTAACTCACCATGACATCATCCAAAATTGAAATGACACTATTGCTGACGTTTTAAACCGAATAAAGAAATGAGAAAAAACAACTACAACGGCACAATTAGAAATTTTCATAATTACGCAAAAAAAAAAAAAAAAAAACCTCTCATATTTTCAATCATATTCGTTTGGTGTATACCAGATCCAATTTGCCGATTTTTTTTTCACCAAAAATTTCTTGATTTCTCACCAACCCACCAATAAGTAGCCAGTTTTGACCCGTATAATATAAAAAAATCCAGTTAATCGACAAAAGACATATATAGAGACCAAGAAATCTCCGTGTCCTAACGGGTTCTTAACGAGCGTTTGGGTGTCCATACATCTTACCTTAAAGCCGTATTGTTCGCTGTTCCCACTCAACCACCCATTTCTCTCGTCTCTTCAGAACCCAGATCTTTAATTTCCGTGGGTACGTCCTACTTCGATCAATCAAAGACAGTTGTTTGTTGTCACATTTCTTAGAGGAAAGGTGTGTACTTTTTTTACTGTTTCTGATTTCCTACAGTTCCCTGGATAGAATAGTTGGTGAGTCTTGGTCACTGATATTATTTCTTGAATCTAGGATAGAAAATATTGTTTCTTGGTTTGGCTTTAGAATCGTTGATCTGGGTTTTGGTTTTATTGTTTCTTGTTATTTGGTTAGTTTGTTAACTTCATCTGTCTGGGTCTGGTTCTAATATGATGGAACTTTTATGGGTTCTTTTTCGTGTATAATTTATCCTTTGGGCCTGATGAATTTTAGAATCATTTTTCCCGGATTCAGTTTCTTGTTCAATCAATTTGGTTATTTTGACTCTCTCTCTTATTTCTTTCAGACTTGTCTGATGATTTGTTCGTCATTGATGTGTGTACTAAATACTCATTTGATTTTCAGTTGAGGTTCCTCCTATCATCGTGTAACAATTTGCTAAAATTAGTTTCTTGGCAGACAAAATATCCACTTATCCTTTTTGTTGGATGTACTTGAAGTAACAGATCGTAAGTAAAGGGGATTTGGCTATTGCTCTTGCTAAAATAATGACCGAAGTTTTCGATTCAAAAGTCCCCCCTTTCCCGTTTTTATGTTAGTGTGAATATGTGCTACTCTTGTGGTATTCAACTCAAAATTGATTAGGTTAAGATTTAGTGGTCAGGGAACTTTCCCTGCAAGATTAAGGTTATTCACATTTGACTTGGACTTGCACAACTGCCTACTATAGAAATGATATCTGAAGAGATGATCTTTTTTTTAGAAAAATATACTTGTTGCTGTGTTGCCTTCTTTACATTTCTCTTTCATGATGGTGTAATGCGCCCCATAATGGGAGATGTGGATGGGGAGTGAGTTTTGATCATCCATAGCTGAATGCATGGTTATAAAATCTATGAGAAGCTGGATTTTTATATAGGATGATCTGTCGTGAAACATTGGTTTTTAAAAAGTTTTTCAGCACAATGTACCATGACTCATGGTAAGCTTAATGTGGTAGATTGTCTTTGGCAATTCCTTTGATTTCTCATGTATAAGGATCTCCACCATGAGGCATTTCTCCATTGTCTGGTGAAAATAGTTGTTTGCTTTATTTGATATCTAAGCAAATATATATTATTCTATATGCTTGAATCATTTTTGTCTCTCTTTCTTGGATTGATCTCATTGCATATTTTATGGACAGGAAAATTATGGCTCTAACCAGAATAGGTCTTGCTGGTTTGGCTGTCATGGGCCAAAATTTGGCCCTTAACATTGCAGAGAAAGGCTTCCCCATTTCTGTGTATAACCGAACGACCTCTAAAGTTGATGAGACGGTTGAGAGGGCTAAGAAGGAGGGTGATCTTCCTGTGTATGGCTTCCATGATCCTGATTCTTTTGTTCAGTCAATCCAAAAGCCTCGTGTCATAATCATGCTTGTTAAGGCTGGTGCACCTGTTGATGAAACAATAAAGACTCTCTCTGCTTACATGGAGAAAGGTGACTGTATTATTGATGGTGGGAATGAATGGTATAAGAACACTGAGAGGAGGCAAAAGGCTGTTGCTGAACTGGGCTTGCTTTATCTTGGAATGGGAGTTTCAGGTGGTGAAGAGGGTGCACGCAATGGACCCTCTTTGATGCCTGGAGGTTCCTTTGATGCATACAAGTACATTGAGGACATTCTTCTTAAAGTTGCAGCTCAAGTTCCTGACAGTGGCCCTTGTGTCACTTACATTGGGAAAGGTGGATCTGGTAACTTTGTTAAGATGGTCCATAATGGAATTGAATATGGTGACATGCAGCTGATTGCTGAGGCCTATGATGTGTTGAAATCAGTTGGAAAGTTGTCAAATGAGGAATTGCAAAGTGTTTTCTCAGAATGGAACAAGGGTGAACTTCTGAGTTTCTTGATAGAAATCACTGCAGATATATTTGGAGTCAAAGATGATAAGGAGATGGATATTTGGTTGACAAGGTTTTGGACAAAACTGGTATGAAGGGTACTGGTAAATGGACTGTACAGCAAGCTGCTGATCTGTCAGTTGCAGCCCCCACAATTGCAACTTCATTGGATGCAAGGTTTCTCAGTGGTTTAAAGGAAGAACGAGTTGAGGCTGCTAAAGTCTTCAAATCAGGTGGCTTTGGAGATGTATTGACCGACCAAGTGGTGGATAAGAAGAAATTGATTGATGATGTGAGGCAGGCACTTTATGCTGCCAAGATTTGTAGTTATGCACAGGGTATGAATTTGATCCGAGCAAAGAGCATTGAGCAGGGATGGGACTTGAAGTTGGGAGAACTTGCTAGAATTTGGAAGGGGGGTTGCATTATCCGAGCTGTGTTTCTGGACAGAATTAAGAAGGCCTATGATAGGAACCCTGAACTTGCCAACCTTCTTATGGATCCTGAATTTGCAAAGGAAATAATTGAGCGTCAGTCTGCTTGGCGACGGGTTGTATGTCTTGCCATCAACTCAGGTATCAGCACTCCTGGTATGTCTGCTAGTCTTGCATATTTCGACACTTACGAAGGGAAAGGGTGCCAGCTAATTTAGTCCAAGCTCAACGTGATTATTTTGGTGCTCATACATATGAACGGGTTGACAGGGAAGGATCTTTCCATACTGAATGGTTCAAGATTGCAAAACAGTTTACGAACTAAGGCATTCCCTTGGTGGCGTCTAGCTAAGGAAAATTCTTAATGAGCACAATAAATTTCTGGGCTAGACTCTATGGCAGATAGGATTTTAAAGTTACTACTTGTTGAGAGTTTGTATCAATCAGGTTCATCAGATACAATCCAATTTCAAGAAATTGTTTTAGAAAGATTTTTTGGTTGTGTTTTATTGGCTTTACTGCCTGTGTTTTGTGTCTTTATTTAACGTACTCAATTTCTGGCTTATTTTCTATCCTAAGGCGACAATTCAGGCACCCACTGGGGTTGTTATTGAGAAATATGATATGGAAAAGAAAATTTTCAATTGGTGGTGTTATATGTATTTTATTCATCATTTTTTCCCCCCAATTTCCTCTTGTTGCATGCCCTATTGTTTCATATTATACTTTTCTAAACTTGAATATCTCTTAAACCATTTTAAATGGACAAACATTCAGCTTATGCTAACTTTTGAAGAGGAAGGAAGTTGGATGTAAAACTAGGGTGTATTTTGAGAAATGTTTTGCTTTACTCTGCGAGAGAGGATCATTTTCTCTAATATAGTACTGTACCCATTACTTGAATTGAATATTCACTCTGCCATGGGCACTTGATAACTGCTTTCTGGTCTTGAAATTGCATGCCAATCATATGATCACTACCAATGTTTTAATGTCACCAGCCAAATTTTCCATCTATTAGCTTCAATCTTCTGTAACAAGTTATCTTCTCTCTTCAAAACACAATGAGGGAATATTATCCTCAGTGTAGCTGTAAAACAGTTGCAGAAATGAGTGGTAGTTTTGGTGGTTCTCTATACTTTGGGAATGTAATGATGCCCCAAAAATGTGATGATTAAAACCCGTTTGTACTTTATTTAAGCAGATAAATGAGATGCTATGGAGTTGAAAGTTAAATTCCAATTTGTGAGCTTACTTAATGCAAGCATAATTTCTCCTCAGGTAGTTTTCCAGAGATGGAAAAAACAATGATGTCTAGTTTTACTCATTAATTCTAGAAGAATGCTTCAATGTAGAGGAATATTTCATGCTTGAGAACAGAGAATGTAGGGGTGTTGTGACAGCATCTACCATGCAAAACCAGTAGTACAGTTGCCATAAGCTTAATGCAATATAAACTTTACCCCCACTGCAGACACAGCAGATAACTGAGATGAGAGTAGAGCTTTAGATTCAATGGCATGAGACATTAATGAGCATTTTTACCCTTTTTTTTTTTTCAGTTCTTACTAATCTTTCTTGGAGCATACGTGTCAATGTTCCTTTTTGGTTCAAGTCCTTTTCATTTAGTTTCTGTTGAGATATTCGCAGTTTGTGTCCAACGGACTTGCATACTACTGATTGATAGCACAGTGTCATTCATAAGCCTGTGCAGGAGGATGAGGATATATATCATTCTTTGTAATTCTATATATATTGCTCTATTAATCTCATTCTGGCTGCAATTGCCGGGAGTTCATTGCATAGTGCATTGTTTACGGTGTATAATGCCCGCAACTTTGCAGGCTTCATTGGTACACTGGCATGAACAATGGGATAATAAGATGTCTTCAATGGTTGTTTGAGCAAATATCTAAGGAGAGTAAGAAAAAATTACATCTTGGCGTTCCGTGTGTTCGATGACTTTAATGAAGCTTGCAGTGCTCAGCTAGCCTACTTTCTGCTTGTTCTGTGGGCAGCAAATGTTCTGTCCTTTGTAGCAGCATTTCCAACCCTGTCGTTACTCTCCTCTTTCTTATTTTTCTTTGTGGATGGAGAATACCTGTTGGAGTTATGCCCCTTGCCACGGCTGAAACTTGCTGTTCTGTTGCTATTTTCATCCTTTCTGCGTTTATAGTCTTGATGATGAGCAGAGGAAGCATCAGAAGCCATTGAGTCTTTACTGTCTTCATCATGATCAGCTTTTCCGTCGAAGCCTATGGAGCATGGGAGAGTCAAAGCATGTTGTCCACCCCCCCCCCCTTCACTGCTGCTGCACCCTTCTGTGCCTAAAATGTGCTGGGATGGTTCCACGATACTCTGGAAGAATGATTTTCTGTCATCTGTGTACCTGGTAAGGTTACACAAGCGAAGGGAGACTTTTGTCCCCAAGTAACAATTTCACTGTTGCATTAAACCCCTCCTTTTGAGCTCCTACGTTTTCCACACACATGCATCTAAATTCAATGTGTAAGAATTTGGGGGTACGATACAAACTGATTCGACAATCAAAATACAGCCTTTGCTAATGTGAGAAAATATCAAATTCAAAGAATCTGAAAAAAGAATGAGAATCTATTTGGGTCTCAAATAAAGATAACCCCCAATGAGTTCACATAGGAGAATATATCTCTTTCTCTAAACCCTCCATTCTGTCCTGTAATCCAGCATAACCCACTTCTCTACACTACTGGAAGAAATTAAGACCCATAATTTGAAGTTATCTTTTTCTTTTTATTTTTAGTGTATTTTAAACAGAAGGAATTAAGATGACGTAACGGTCAAATGCTGTGAGCGTACCACAAAGCGGCGTCGTTTTGAAGCATAATTATATAATCCCCATGCGAAGCGAGCTGCAATTTTTGCATTATTTTAATCAAAATTTAAAGCGGCTATATATACAGGGTTAAAGGCGCCCGTGGCTCTATCTCTGCTCAAATCAGTTAACTCTTGAGTTCCCTCCAATTTTCCAAATCTCGGTTCTTTCTCAGCCTTTGTCACCGGCTCAATCGCCAGAGTTTCTCTCTTCAAGTATCTTGTTACTGCAATCGCCAGTCCGGAGATTCCAAAACCAAAAAAGAAAAAGAAAAAATCGATTCTTTTTCAAGATCACCAAGATTTGGGCGGCTTAAACCGATCCGGGCGATTGTCGAGTCCCGCTGCAATTTCTTCAATGGCAACCTTTTTGATTTTGCTCAAGGCGTTTGGGTTATTGTTTCTATTTGATCGTCTCTTATTTATGGCTCATTTATCTCTTTTTCATTTTTTTTTTTCCTTTTTTTTTTTTGGGCGTCTTTGGGAGGCGGAAACATCTCCAAGACTCTTACCCTAATCGTAAGCCTAGTGGAGGAAACAACAAGGAGGGCACTGGATCTTTAAGAAGATTCGCAGGGAGGCGAGATTGTCGGCAGGCGTTTCACCGGCGGAACGGAGTGACCAAGTCGTTGCACAGCAGTTTGGATTTCGGAATTCAGGTTTCTGATCGGTACTTTTTCTGTTAATTTATAATTTCTATTTTCCATTATCATTGATCTGTTCTTTTTAATTTCAGTTTCAAGTAAAAGAATTTTAAAAAAAATGATGGAGATTGATCTGTTGTTTCATCAAACGTATTTTTTTTTATTTTATTTTGATGGAGACTAACTTTTTTTTTTTTTCTTAATGGTGTTTTAAATAGACCGAACGGTCAAATGCTTTCAACCAATCAGAAAAGACACGTCTTTTTTTTTCACGGCTACAATACTGTCACGTTACGGATTGTATTTTTCTATTATTTTAAATCAAAATTTATAACGTCTATATATGTAAATTACAACCCTTCCTCCAGTCAAATCAGAAACCTTAAGTTCCCTCCAATTTCGCTCCTCTATCAGGCATTTTGCCTTTGTCATCAATCAAGTCTTCCGATTCTCTTTCAAGATTTCAAAAGAAGCCAAAGAAGCCCCGAATATGGAAGAATCGTAAAATCTGGGTAGCCTTAGAAACGCCAAAGATCGCCAAGATTTGGTTCGCTTACCATCGTGGTGATTTTTGAGTCCTGCTGCTTGTTCTGTTGCATTTTCAATGGCAAACCTTTTATTTTTGTTCAAGACGTTTGCATCCTTGTTTTCTTTTTGATCATGTTTTATTTATGGTTGGTTCTTGATTATTATTATTATTATTTTGCCCATCTTGGGATAGTTCTTTATTGATTTTTTTTCGTATCTTTGGGAGGTGGAAACGACATCTCCGAGAATCAAACCCTAGCAGAGGAAACGATAAGTAAGACACCGGGTCTTGAAGATCCAGAGAGAGCTGTGATTGTCAGCAGGCGTTTTACCTGCAAAAGATGGTGTATAAGTCAGTGGGCCTTGATGACACGGAGTAGTAGCTTGGATTTTGGAAATTCTAGTTTATTGATTTAGCCTTGATATTCAGTCTGTTTGAAAGGTTTAGAATATGATGGTGCAATGATTGATCCTTAGTTTGTCAATTTTATAATTTCTATTTTTCATTATGATTGTTGTTTGCATTTTTATTTTATTTCAGTTTCAAGAGAAAAGAGATGGAGGATGATTTGGTCCTGATTATAATTGGTTTCCCTCTTGTGATTGCTGACTTACCTATAGGTCCTTCATATAAAGAAAAAGGACAAGCCATAGACGCTGGCAGAAGACCCCATTGAAGTCGATACTGGCTTGTGCACAACTTGTGGCATGTCTACAAGGTAAATTTCCATGTTCTTTACCTCAGAAGCTAATAAAATATGAAAAATGGAACAAACATCTGCAAGAGCGGAGGAATTGACTACTTAATTTGAAATAGATGGATACTGAGTTTGAACTGGCATCTTGCCTACAAGGTTTTTATGGTTCTTTAATGATTTTTGTTTCCTTCTTTGGATGGTTCTTCATTGAATTCTTTGCCATCTTTGGATGGCAGAAATGACATGTCTACCCATCACCTAATATTTGCAGCAGAAACAACAAAGATGCAATGGTTCTTAAGATTCATATTTGGTGGCAATTGTTGGTGGACATTTCACATGTGGAACAAATAATTAGGCTAAAACACTGGCCTTAAGGATGCAGAATGGCAGGCTTGAATTTTGGAATTCTGGTTTCTGGATTTAACCTTGCTATCTTATCTGTTTGAGAAGATATAGTGTACAATGGTGCAGCGATTGGTCATCCCATTAATTTTAGAATTTCTGTTATCCCCTGTGTTGCTTGTATATTATTGTTGATCTTTCCTTTTTTCTATTTCAGTTTCGAGTAAAGAGATGGAGGCTGAGCTTTCTAATGTTGACAGCCAAAATAGAAAATTGATAATGCTAAGGGAACAAGTCAAAGACAATTGAAGCATGCATTATTCTAGCAGCCAATCATGCACAACATTTTTGTCATTGATGGGTCAAATGGAGAGTCAATGGAAGAAAAGAAGGTAAAGAGAGAGTCTGGATTGTGATGCCTTTCCCTTCTTTTTTTTTTGTTTTTTTTTTTTGGTTCTTGCTGACTTACTTTAAGACATCCGTTTTTGGTTGGTTCATGTCTGCATTTTAATTATGGATGTCTGCCTGATTTTGAGCAATATGTTTGATAAAGTTGTAGTATGGAAGTTTTGATTTATAATTTTTTTAATGAGGGCACTTTTCTGTTTGTTATCTCTTTGAAAGGAGGCCTGCCTTTTACAGAGTCACTGGTGCAATTGTGCAAACTGTACACACAACACACAGGATGCTTATACCTTGTTAAAATTATAGAAGGCAAGTATTACTTTGCTTGCATATTGTGCACGTGATGCCTTCTCTTCTTGTCTATGTTTGAACTTTAACCCTCTTTATATCCTTTTTCTTTTTTCCGGGGCATTTTACTTGTGAATAATTCTACCTCCAGCCTCCTAACAGACCATGGGATTTACCAAAATTATTGGTGGAGCTGATAAGGAGATAACATTGCGATAGCTGAAACTCCAAAAGCAGTTGGCCCACCTAAAGACAGTGAGAAGCCAATTATTTGTGAAAGCTCTTGAAGTTATTACTTGCATAGCTTCAACTGCTTCCGGGTGCTATAACATAAAATGTTGGGCCCAGGAAAGTGGCTACTTTATAATTTGTATATCCTTGATCTGCGTTATAGGTTCAATTTAGATACTTGTTTCTTATAAGAAAATTTGTTTGGGTCTGTCTGATTTTGAGCAATATGTTTGATGAAGTTGTATTATGGAAGTTTTGATTTATAATTTTTTAATGAGGGCACATCCTGCTTGTTATCTCTTTGAAAGGAAGCCTAACTTTTACGGAGTCACTGGCACAAACTCTACAAGCAACACATAGGGTGCCTATATCATGTTGACATTATGGAAGGTAAGTATTACTTTGCTCTTACATCATGCGTGTGAAGCCTTCTCTTCTTTTCTATGTCCTAATATTAGTCCTCTGTTTTGTTTTTGGGCATTTGAGATGCAAAGAACTCTCTCTCCAGCCTCCTAACCAAAATTGGTGGTGGAGCTGATACTTCAAAAGAAGTTCACCCACCCAAAGACAATGAGGTAAGCCAATTATTTGTGAAAGCTCATGAAGTTATTACTTGCATAGCTTCAACTGCTTCTGGGCACTTTAACATAAAATGGTGTGCCCAGGAAAGTGGCTACTTGATAATTATGCATATCCTTGATCTGCTTTATATGTTCAATTTAGATACTTGTTTCTTATAAGAAATTGATATCATGATATGCCTTGGAGACAACAAGAAATATTCTAGAATGTGCATTGGCTACCTTAGATTTGTGGATTGCTGCCTCTCATTTTGATAAAAGGTAAATTCCTGGCTCCATCTTGTTTTTGCCATCTCCACTATTTTGGTCTCTGGTGCTATCACAGTCTCTTGTCTAGATTCCTTGCATCGAAACAGTTTTGCTGGGCACTAAGGTACAACTGAAGTGCATAGGTACCTTTTTGATTGCTTGTTTTGTTTGGTGTCTGCAAGTGTACCCTGCATCTGCTCCTTCCTGAGTAATGTTTCTGTGTACAAATTTGACCTTTTTTATAATAATCGCTTTGAATCTGCTAAGATAATATTGATGGAGTTGGCATCTGAAATAGGTATAAAGGATGGGAAATCTGCTGCCAATGGTTTGCTTGAAGGCCAAATAGAGCTTTGCACTGGTGTGTACCTTCCTTTTGTTTCTTTTGGATTAATGTGTTATATAATTTTATAATTCCCATTTTCCGTTATAGTTGATCTTTCCTTTTTCAATTTCAGTTTCAAGAGAAAAGACATGGAGGCCTATGTGGTCCTGGTCATAATGGTTTTCCTATAAATGGCAAAAGGCTCCATTGAGAATGCTACTGGCTCATGCACAATTAAGGAAGATGTAAAATTTGATGTTCCCATACATACTTTTATTTCTCAACCAAATTGGTTTTTTTTTTTTTTTTTTTTTTTTTTTTTTTTTGTCTGGCTTGCAGCTTATTCTGGCTGAAAAATTAAGGGAGTTGTCAAGGCAGCTACTGAACATTTGGCGATTGGATGATGTGAAGAGGGGACTTCCTTGCCAGGTAACTGGAGAAGTTTGACTTGTTGATTCATTGAATGGATTCATTAAAACCTCATTTTTAATTAAGTTTTGCTGTCGGAATGATTGTTGTTTGAAGCCTGAATCATAACTCATTGATGGGACTGCCTTGATTTTGCCATCTGGTGCTAGCTTTCGTGGTGATATCAAATTCCTTCTTGTTGCTTATCGCCAGCAAGCCTAAGCTACTCCATTTCATAAGCAAGCTATCTCTCAGTAGCGCATAAACCAGTGGAACGGTAGCTCAGTTGGCTTGTCAGCTGATATTGGCACAGTTCCTGAAACAGGGAAAACAATAAGAAAATTTTTTGCTTCTTCTGTGTCTGAGAATCATATGGGATTTTGACATCTATGCTGTGAACATCTAGCTTCTGGGAAGCAGAGCACTTGTTCTAAGTGACAGACATATTTGATATAATGTCTGAAAATTCAAGGACCATATCACATGAGTTGCAAATTTTCCTTTCTGCAGAACTGTGCAGCACATTGTTCCATTTCACTTGGAGAATCCAGAGGTCTTGAGAATTGAGTAACCCTTCTTGTTCCCAGGTTTCTTATTGAATGATTGCTCATAAAAATTTTTGTCTTTTCAATTGCAGAACATAATGTTCTAGACCTTCTTCATCAACTGCATTTCTGAGCTATGCTTGTAAACATATTCAGCCTTAGTTATCAGGATGAAATCACCTAGGAGTTGACTTGAGGTTATTTAAAGGTGAGGAGAGGAAATTGTCCTCGAAGTAGTAAAAAAGGTGTAATGATGGTGTATTTCTTTTTACACTTTCCTTATTCATGCACATGCTTCTTTAGCAACATTAGTAGGTGTCCTCAATGTATTCTGTTTCTGCATTTTGCCCTTAATTTAATACTGTCATATTTTTTTGGTATTTTGCATGGCTTTATATTGTTGACAACTAATAAATGGGACATCCAAGCTAATCAAACTTTTAATATGCCTTAGCAAAGCCTAGGAGTTGTTGCTCAAAATGGGTTGGTATAGCTTTTTCTGTGTTTAACTACATCACTGTAATGGCATCTCATGACATATCTCGAATTATGTCTTCTTTTGTGCCTTGCAATGTGGGTTGAGAAGCATGATGTAGCAGAGGCATTTTAGCTCCTAGAGGTTGCATGCAACAAATTAGCAATGGATCAGTTAAACAGTGATTCCATAAGTTTCTGTCCCTATTATTGATTGTTTTCCTTTCCTTTGCAGATCAGCAGCATCTGTCCATCATTTTTCAGTAGGAACTATTGACATGGAGATCATTACACTCAGAGTTTTGGGAAGGGAAAGGAAGAGAAGAGGGAATATTGGTGCGGCCATAATGATTGGAACTTCTGGGACCCTAATGTGCTTGATGGGGGCACATGAGTAGGAAGTACATGCTAAATTTCTATCTTATTTTAGCAAAACAGAACGTAAATGTGCTTAGTTATTGTCCTGTAGGTACTGGATAAGCTCAAGAAACAGTGCTCTATCACTGAAGTTAAACTTCATGGCGTAAACATGTAACTCATATATCATGCCCCCTTGATCCTCCCTCTCAGTTTGTGTAACATTGATGCTCACATACATCTCTCTCACTCTTTATCTTTCTTTTTGGACCCATTTTATTGAGCTGAGGGTCTGGGTTAGCATGTATTTTTCTATTTTTCTTATTGTTGAGTTACTTAAAGGCATCTGTTTTTGGTTGTCAACATGTCTGCATTTTCAAATACAACTTCTACATTACATGATTCTGCTTTATTCTTAGCAATGTGTTTAATAAAACTATATCATAGAAGCATAATTTATAATTTTCTGATGAGGGTGTTTTTCTGTTTTTTATATATTTGAAAGGAAAGACAACTAGGGAGAAAACTTGCATCTGACAGCTACTAGAGAGAAAACTTGCATCTGACAGAGTCATTGTTGAAACTCTGCAAGCAATGCATGGGGCTGGGTGTTTGACCCCCCTGATTTTATGGAAAGCAAGTATTACTTTACTTTCATATTGTGCATGTGAAAACTTCTCTGTTGTTCTCCATGTTCAAACATTATTTCTCTTTTTTCTTGGGGGGGAGGGTGTTTGAGTTGAGAATTAATCTCTCTCTCTCTCTCTCTCTGGGTTTCACACACACACACACAGTTCTCCTAAGAGACGATGGGGCTTAGGCTTACAAAGAGATGGCACTGCAATAGCTGGAACTTTAAAAGTAGTTGATCCACCTCAAGAGAACAAGGTAAAGCCAATTACTTGTTCATAAAGGTCCTTGAAGTTATTATTTCCATAGCTTCAACTTTTCTTGGAGCTTTAAAAAAAAAATTATGGGCCCAGGTGAGCATTTGTATCTTTGATGTTGCTTAGGTTCATCTTGGATGCTTGTTTCTTTTTGGGAATTTTGCTAATATTGCGAAATGCCTTGGGAGCAATGAGATAGAGGATCCATTACATTTTAATTTTTTCCCCATTTTTTAGGTATAATTGTTTCAATCTCAAAAAAGTTTGATTGCTTTAGGCTAATTTCTTGTTTCATAAGAAGGCTCAAACAGTGACTGGGACATCAGTTTTTCTTTTGTAAGTTATGCTTCTTCTAGTTTGATTGCCTCTTATAAGAATTAATAAGACCTGCTTGCTCCTTCTGGCTTCCTTGCACTTCGTTTGCACAAATGTAGGATATGCCCACGAAAATGTTTATATTTGGTTTGCTTGGAATTGGTACCTTGCAAAAAAATTGTGCGTAGTCTTTTGAAAACACTATTGTGTAATTTCAATCTGCCAACTTGTTTTTATTATTTGGGAAATTTTAATTTATGATTTGATGTCTCTTCCTTAGGATCTGTGAATGAATTGTCTGATGATGACAAGTCCTGGAAGTCCTTATGGCACAAGCCCCCAAGAAATTGTAAGTTTCTAAATTTTCCAGATTCACGTTCCTTTTCTACGATTTTTTTGTTGGTAAGTTTTCTGATGCATTTCTTGTTTGTTGCTTTGTCCTTTCAGCACTGAATTTCAGATGGTTGTGAAATGTTCTATGAACTAGATTGGTGTCTGGTGAGACAGGAAAGGATTGGCGGCTTGTCTACAACAAGAAGGTAAATCTATATAAAAAGTGGAACAGACATGTTGGATATGCACGTGGAAACATTTATATTCGATTTGCTCAGAATAGGTACCTTGCCAAAAAAACTCTGCGTAGTCTTTTGAAAATACCATTGTGTGATTTCTGTGAATTATCATTTTTTTTTTTGGGGGGGAAGTTTTAAGTTATGATTTGATGTCTCAGCCATATCAACTTCTTCTCATTCCTCTTGGCCGTTTTACTGAAGCTGCATGTGTGCTATTGCTATTCACCTTACGGAAATGGGCATTTGTTTACTTGATTTTTTCTTTCCAAAGTATACATAATGATTTTTTTGGCTTTGATGCCAAGTCCTAGATCTCTCCTATGTGAAAGTTGAGCATTGATCCGGCTTCCTTTACTTTATGCAGTTATCAGGTTGAAGAAATGTACAGCCAAGTGGCTCCAAGTCGTAATCTTGTCACGCTTGGTGCTTCTGATTCACCAAGATCAACTGTAAACTCTAATGTTCATGTGATCAACTCCCTCGAAGAAAATTTGTTGATGAGGGGAAGTTAAGAAAGGTTAAAACTTTCATAGTTGTCCTCTTGCATTTTTCGGTTACTCTATTCCAAATTTGTCTGGAACAAGTAACAGGCCAACCGTTTGGGAGTTCTTTTTTGTTTTTTTTTGGTAATTCGGGTGTTGGCCAAAAATGATCATGGAACCCTTAGCCGTACACCATGCATGTAATTGTACTAATTTGTAATCAAAATCTAGTAAGGAAAACGAGTAAGTCAAATTGTTATAAACTTAATTTAAAAAAAAAAAAATCTGAATTTGCCCCTAAATGATCAAATATAATTGTACCATCAATTCAAAACATTGTGATTCGGAAAGTGGACCAAAAAAAAAAGTGCTTTTGCATTTTCTATCCTCCATTGAAATATCTAAATAATTGTTACCTAAATTTCAATTTTGGTCTGAGTATTTGGCATGCAAAACATAACAGAATGGAAGAATTTTTTAATGTACCACTAAGAGAAAAAATAATGGAAGATGGTTTCTTTGATACTCGACAAAGCCATGCAAGCAAAAGCAGGAAAAAAGCACCGGCAGCCATATAAACTGGGAATATGAAGTACTCTCGCCAGTCATCACTCGCATTAACGGTGGAAAACATTAACCTTCAAAATTCAATAAATCCGATTCTTTTTTTGGATCGGAGAAAACCGATTCATTCCCGAATCAAATGTCTTAAAATTTTAAAGCCTCCCCACCGACCCATCAAGCCAGAAACAAGTAGTAACACGAAGACCATCATATCAAGCTCGGTGTACTCACTGTACTCATTTGCTAGATTTTGGTAGGTGGACATGCATTTATGCTCCGATTGTGATTACAGATATAAACGGAGTTTCTTCTCAACTGGGTTTTGGTTAATTTTCCATAAATTAAGTAGTTAATTTAAGATAGTGAGAAGAAAATAGTGACGCATGAGCGGTTTTGATCGATAGTTTTTTCTTACTGTGGTTAGGTAAATTGATTGTGTCAGTTTAGATTTACTCGATTTAGTACCCAGAACTTATTTGGCGTTCATTGCAGTTGCTCAGTTTGTAGGTGCCAAATTGCAACAAGAATTCTAGAATTAAGGACTCGTTGGCTTTGAAATTTAGAAAATTCTGTCAGTTAAAAGGCTTCTTGAAATTGGATCGTTGCCCATTTGGTGGCTTTGTAATTCCGAGTTGAAACTTGCTCTGCATTGTACAAGCCTTTAGCCCTCGTGCTTACAACAAATCCTGTAGGGTTTAAACAGTGCATCCAATAAGTTGGTAGCGAAATTTGCTGAACAACCGCCAAAATATTCCAATTTTCATCAATATTCAACAAAGAGTGAGCAAAGGCATCTCTACCATTAAGTAGTATAAGACTTGAAAAAGACGAGTACAAAACTACACAAAAGCCATTACACAAAAGGATGAACAATAGTACTTCGGCATGATTTGCAAAACAAGAAAATAAATAATTAATAATATTAATAAGGAAAATTCGAAATATCTCAAGGTGTTAATCTCACACAGCCAACATACATACACACATACAGACGATCATTGTAGGGATCACTTGGTAGATTGAAATTGTTGACATCATCATGGGTGACTGTGCTACCTCTCACTCTCAGATATATTGAAGAACTCCAGTGGGTGGGTCGATATACATACGACTGTTTTGCAAGATGACGATGAAATTTCGTAAGGAAAGCTGCAATCTCTTTTCAACATACCTATAATTTGAAAAAACAAAAATTAGAAATCTGTCAATTTGTAAGAGAAAAACAGGCTCTTTTTTAATAGAAACAAAAATGGATGGAGATGGAGATAAAAAGAAGAGAGCAGTAGGAGGAGGAACCTTCTGAATCTAGAATGGAAAGATTTCTTCTCTGATCAAATCAAAGTTTATAGCAGCTACATTCCTCAGATGATTACTTGGCCAGGGATCTGGGGCATCCACTCCGGCAACGGCAACGCCAAATTAGGGCAACTAAAGATAATGAATTTCTGCAGGGCAATTGGCTGCAGAAGAAGCCTCTTTGGGAGATGCACCAACTTTGGAATATTAGAAATCCAAAGAGAGGTGAGGCTTCTAAGGCCCTGTCCTTGCCATGGAATAGCATCGTCGTTGTCGCCGTTGCTGTCATCATCATAATTGGACAGATCTAGATTTTCGCAATATGCAATCGTGAGACTCTCGAGGGATGTGAGAAGTAGCATTTTCGCATGAGTTAGAGAAGTTAACGCCGGGCAGCTCGCAATTATTAACTTCTGTAGAGAAGTGAGGGTTTGAAGCAACTCCACTGGCAGAAATTCTTCTGGCAGATGCTCAATATTAGAAATCTCCATATGTTTCAAAGACGAAGAGAGATTAGATGAAAGAGAAGAAGAGGACGGTTCATGTGCTGGAGATATCGTCCCCTTGACCATTTGCTCCAATAACTCGAAGTGGCCTCTGTACATTTTCAGTTCTTTCAAGGATGCGGAGACCGGTGGCATCGAAGTCAGGTTTGGGCATTGCACAATCTTCAGCACAGCAAGACACTGAAATTGGGGAAGCAAAGAGGACGATGACGATGACGATGACGACGGCGGTGATGATGATGGCCACCATCCCTTCAGATTGGGACAGAAGACAAGTCGCAGTGTCTCAAGGGAAGGGAAGAAGGAGACCATGCTATTGTTGTTGCTGCTGCTGGTAGCTGATCCTCCTCCTCCTCCTCCTCTCGCACTACAACTGCGTATGTCTATGTCTATGTATTCCAGATCTGTTAATCCCACTATTACAATTTCTTTTAGCGAAGGGAATTGATCCAATGCCGGAAGACTTTGGCATTTTTTACAATGCCACAACTCAAGGAACACTAGATTCGTGAGGGAAGAAATCCAGTTGGCAAAATTTATTCCTCCGTAATTCCCTACACATAAGCTTTTCAAATTTGGGTGTGGCCGCAGAGCTTCCAGTGACATTTCATCTTCATTTATATCATGGAAATCTTTAAATGGCAACCATTTTAAGATCAGCAGTTGGAGACGTGGCTTCTCTCTCAAATTGGCACCGGCGGCTGCACAAGTTTCAGCTACACTAGTGGCAGTGGGAGTAGTAGTACCCTTCTGATGATGCGGCAAATTCTCAATCCGTAGCTGTCCTCCCAACTTGTTCAAGTCATGCAATTCATCCAGTCCCCCACTCTCACTTTCCTCTTTTTCACTTTTTGGCAGCACGAATGTCGATAATCTCTCCAGCGAAGTCAACTGTCCAATTCCACGTGGCATGTGAGTCAAAGCATCGCAGTAACGGATGTCAAGGCGCTTGAGACTAACCAGCTTTTTGATATCCTTGGGTAATTGTGTTAGCCCACTACATCCTGTTAGGTTGAGCACTTGCAAGTTTTGTAGTTTGGTAATTGAACGGGGCAGCATCTTGATCTCTCTGCTGTTCCAAGACAAATCAAGATACCTTAACTGCTTCATCTTACGGATGGAATTTGGCACTGTCTTAATAACCGAGTCATGTAGATCCAGTTGCCGTAAACGCCTCAAATTACGAAAAATTGCATCGCATTGCTCTTCGCTTGTTTTTACCGGATAATATCCTGGTGACAAAAATGTCCGCAGACTCTTTGCTTTAAGCACGGATGGTGGAACTTCCCTATTGTTATTGTGCCTGTATCGGTGATATGAGAAGTGTCGAGTTTTCTCGTCAACTTCTCCCACATTTGAAATCGACACATAGGCACTTCCAGCTACTGAGCAAGCCAGATCGTGCATTAAGTCATGCATTTTGCACGTCACTATGTTCCCATAGTAATCTTTTTCCACGTCTTGGAAGAAATGCATCCATAAGAGATCCATGAAATACTCCCGACCAATATCTTCAAGACACTTACTTGAGTCAATACACCCTTGTGCCATCCAAACAGCTATCAATTTTTCCACATCGATTTCATAGTCTTTTGGAAATAAACTACAATAAGCAAAGCATTGTTTTAAATGTGAAGGAAGAATGTTATAACTCAACCTGAGAGATGGTATGATGCTGAATTCTCTTTGATTCATCTCCGTCAATTCCTTACTTTTGATTGATTCCCATTCAGGTAGGCTTTCTTTAGAAGACAATAGACGCCCAATTGCTGTTATTGCAAGCGGAACTCCCCTAAGCTTTTTCACAATCTCCCTTCCAATTTTTTCGTGCCCTGGCGTTCGTGTCGCGAATGCCATTTTATCAAACAAAAGCCAAGAGTCGTCCTCGGATAAGCCCTTTAATGCATATCGTGTTTGCGGCGCACGGCATGCAGCTTCTGCAATTCTTTGACAACGTGTGGTTATCAGGATTCTGCTTCCTCTTGCACCATTATTTAAAAGATCTCTTAGAACATACCAACCATCATGGTCGAGGGCATCGTCCCAAATATCATCTAATACAAGTAAATATTTTTTTCCGTTAATTTTTTTGTGAAGAGAATCTTTTAATGGATCCAACGATTCCATTTCAGGCCATTTCTTGTCGATAGATTCCACTATCTTCTTAATCGTTAATGTCACGCTGAAATTATTAGAGACACAGATCCACACCTTTAACTCAAACTGCGATTTCACATCCTCATATATGCGCTGAGCCAAATACGTCTTTCCCAATCCTCCAATTCCAATTATCGAGATTGCAGTCACATTATTTTCATAGCTCTCTGACAAAAGAAGTTGTCTAATCTTCTTCTCATCATCTTCTCTGCCCACAACTTCTTTAGGGGGAGAGGATTGTGTTTCCTCTTTTTTCTTACCCAGAACAGACGTTGTCGTATGAACAGAACATTGCTGAAAGTTAAAGTGTTTTCCAGCATCCATAACAACATCTAGTCTCTTTCTAATTACCTTAATTTTGTGACCCATGTGAAGGCCATAAGCAAGCCGGTTTGAACTTGAAAAAAAAAGGCGTACCTCCTTTGCCACGCTGTTCCCCGTCATGACTCGTCGCTGCAGAACCTCTGTGGAAAAATCATCCAGCAAGTCGTCTGCGTCGTACAAGACTTCTTTCAACTTATCGAGCCAGCCTTTCACGCTGCGATGACCTCGCGCTTCTGCATCGAGAAGAATGTTCTTGACAGCGACAACTTGGATGTCCAGCAATCCAATCTCACCTTTGACGCCCCACCACAGGCCAATCTCTTGAAGAGCAGATGAGCCCAATTTTTTAAGAATTTCCACTGCTACATTGAACAGTAATCCTTCTGCCATGTTCCTGTTGGGCGCAAGTTGAAAAGCAAGGAACTTTAGTTGTGTTTGAAGTGACAGTAGGCGATCTCAGAGGCTTAGGTGCAGTGAGATGTATCCTGAGAAGTTTGGGGACCAGGGAGGCTTATGTTTTAACGACGAAGATACATACACATAGCATGTTCTTTAATATCGCATCCAAATCCACTAAGCACCGTCCAGATGCACATAAACATACCAACATGCCTACATGACATACATACATATATGTGTGCCACCATGGCCATAGTTTTGCATGGACCAGGCGTTGGGAGGTTGACACGTGGGCAGAGGGGGAAAATTCGTGCTTCATCGAATGGGAAGCTTCAAGGAACATGCATGTGGCCCACCCCCACCCGGTAAGCGGATTAGAGCAGGAGACCATCCGGAATGATGTAGCACAAATTAAATATTATTTACTAATCTTACATGAGTGAGCTCCGTTCACTCAACCCCGTTCATCCTAGTAAAATTTACGTCCAAATCCCTTTTAAGTCCCTTACTTAGCAAGCTTTTCATTTAACTCTGTTCATCCTTTCACAACGAGCCCTAATTTTGGAAAGCAAGGAAATGGGTCTCTGCAATCGTGATGAAATGGCAGCCACCCATTCCCCTTATTAACACGCAAAGCTTGAAATTGATGGATTAGGATTAGGAAGGCACTCCGCATCCGTAAACGTAGAAAGGGGTGACCAATAGCGAATTGAGTGGAAACAAGCAGAGTCAAATCTATAACCCATTGGCTTGATTTGGTTGATATAATCAAAGCATCGTTTAATATATATTTCACTCTTATAAAATAAATTGGTTAAAATTAAAATCTAAAACTAAAACTCCTGTCCGTGTAATAAATTTTAAATAGATTTGAAACATATAGGCAGCGGGTTCTCTATCTCACCTTAATAAAGAGCTATGAAGTAATTAAAGCACATTATAATCCTGTACATATGGAATATTATCTATAAAATATATAACTGTTCCAATTAATCGGTACATATATTGAATTTTTTTTAAGTGAAAATAATCATAAAGGAGTTACGAGGAAAGGACGAGAAACTTAAAAATATAAAAATATGAAGTAGGTGCAGGGATGATTGGGGATTCGAGGAAGCTCGCCCCAACCTGCACCAATTTTTTCCACGCTTATTTATCCAACATGCTTGTTGGTTTCCCGTGATTTGATCAGAAGTTTTGAAGCTGCATGCTCTGATTTTTCCACCCTTTCACACCTACGTTTCCAAAGACGCGTAGGAACTGTCCTATTCATAGTTTCAAAGCAAGAGAAAGACCACTCGACGGCCTAAGGACCACCTTGCATCACATTCCCTAAGAGAATGAAGATATGCGAATAAAATTTTATATATCAAAACTTAATCGCTGCATATAAAATGATATATTAATTTTTATATTTATAATATTAATCTTTATTATACTTTTATTAGATAATAAAATTAGTTTATTAAAAAAAATTACGACTCATTATCCACAAAACACATTATATTTATTATTCAAAAATAATTTTAGATTTTATTAATAATTTTATTTAAATTTATATTCAAATAATATTATTAGAGTGAGATTAAATAATTTATTTAAATTTATATATTTTTTACTTAAAAAAATTTAAACTCCAACGAAAATCCCCCGTTAAAAAAAAAAGAATAGTTGCATAAAGTGTACAGAAAAAAACATATAAATAGGTGTGAAAGTCAAACACGTGGGGTGTCAAGTGGAAATCATCAACCAAGTCCGTCCAAACCGTCACCTCTGTCGGACTTGGTTGTCGGGTTCTTCCATCTTTACCCCTACATAACCATGAGAAACGGCATGTTTAGTGATTTAAATAGAAACCAATAAGTTGTGTGAACATAATTTATCCAAAAATAATGAAAATGGGGTAAACTAGGAATTTTGAGTGCCCCATCAAAGCATCTTATCATTAATTGTGTTGAGTTATTATTATTTTTTAGTCTTTACCCATAGGTTTAACGGGTCATTTATCAATAATTAATAAAATTTTATATTTTATTAAAATAATTAAATTTACTTATTATATATATAAAAATAAAAATAAATAATTTAAATAATAATAATAATAATTAATTTAATAATATTAATAAAATATTAAAAATATTATATATATATATAATATAAAATTATTTTATTAAAAAATAAAAATAATAATAATAAATTTAAATTTATATGACACTTATTTATTTTTATTTTGACTGGAACTGCAGTTAAAAAAAAAAAATTAAGGGAGTTATCAAGGCAGCCACCGAACATTCGGCAGTTGGAAGTGAAGAGGGGACCTCCTTGCCAGGTAACTGGAGAAGTTTGACTTGTTGATTCATTGAATGGATTCATTAAAACTTCGTTTTTCAATTATGATTTGCTGTCGGAGTGATTGTTGTTCAATGCCCGAATCATAACTAATTGATGGAAATGCCTTGATTTTGCCATCTGGTAGTAGCTTTCATGGTGATATCAATATACTTCCTGTTGTTTATCACCAGCAAGCCTCGGCTACTCCATTTCATATGCAAGCTATCTCTTAGTGGCACATACACCAGTGGAAGGGTAGCTCAGTTGGCTTGTCAGCTTATGTTGGCACAGTTCCTGAAACAGGGGAACAGTAAAAAATTTTTTTTGCTCCTTCTGTGTCTGATAATCATATGGGATTTTGATATTTATGCTGTGATCATCTAGCTTCTGGGAAGTGGAGCACTTATTCTAAGTGATAGACATATTTGATATATCAATATGAAATTCGAGGACCATGTCACATGAGTTGCAAATTTTCCTTTCCTCAGAATTGTGCAGCACATTGTTCCATTTCACTTGGAGAATCCGGAGGTCTTGAGAATTGAGTAACCCTTCCTGTTCCAAGGTTTGTTGTTCATTGATTGCTCGTAAAAATTTTCAACTTTTCAAGTGCAGAACATAATGTTCGAGACCTTCTTCATTAACTGCATTTCTGAGCTATGCTCGTAAACATATTCAGCCTCAGTTATCAAGATGAAATTGCCCAAGAGTTGACTCGAGGTTATTTAAAGGGGAGGAGAGGAAATTGTCCTCGAAGTAGCCAAAAAGGGGTAACGATGGTGTATTTCTTTTTATACTTTTCTTATCCATGCACATGCTTTTTTAGCAAAATTAGTAGGTGTCCTCAATGTATTCTGTTTCTGCATTTTCACTAGTGTTTTATTGTCTCTAAAAGCATTAGAAAATCATCTACATGATCTTTTGTTTCATGCAGTTATGTGGTCTTTTACTCCAACGTTGATATGTTTTCCCTTAATTATCACTGTCATATTTTTCCTGTATGTTGCATGGCAGTATATTGTTAACAGCTAATAAATTCAACATCCAAGCTAATAGAACTTTTACTATGCCTTAGCAAAGCCTAGGATTTGTTTCTCAAAATGGGTTGGTATAGCTTTTTCTGTGTTTGACTACATCACTGTAAATGGCATCTCATGACATATCTCTAATTATTTCTTCTTTTGTGCCTCGCAATGCAGGTTGAGAAGCATGATGTAGCAAGGCATTTCAGCTCCTAGAGGTTGCATGCAACAAATCAGCAATGGATCAGTTAAACAGTGGTTCCCTAAGTTTCTGCCCCTTTTATTGATTGTTTTCCTTTCCTTTGCGGATCAGCAGCATCTGTCCATTCTTTTTCGCTAGGAACTATTGACATGGAGGTCAGTTTTGGGAAGTGAAAGGATGAGAAGGGAGAATATTGGCGCGGCCACTCCCAGTATAATGATGGGAACTTCTGGGACCCTGATGGGCTTGATGGGGGCACATGAGTCGGAAGTACATGCTAAATTTCTCTCTCATTTTAGCAGAACAGGACGTGAATGTGCTAAGTTATTGTCCTGTAGATGCTGGATAAGCTCAAGAAACAACGCTCTAGCACTGAAGTTAAAACTTCATGACGTAAGCATGTAACTCATACATCATTCACCCATGACCCTCCCCATCAGTTTGTGTAACGTTGATGCTCATGTACGTCTCTCTCACTCTTTTATCTTTCTTCTTGGACCCGTTTTATCGAGCTGATGGTCTGGGTTACTCGGCATTTTTCTATTTTTCTCGTTGTTGAATTACTTTGAAGGCATCTGTCATTGGTTGCCAACATGTCTGAATTTTCAAATATGAGTTACATATTTGACTTTTCTTGGTGCTTTGCGTATAATTATGGACCTGGGTGAGTTTATGTATCTTCAAGCTGGCTTGTTTCTTGTATGGAATTTTGTTTCTATTGTTTTGACATCAAAAAAAGTTCGATGGTTTTAATCTAGTTGCTTACTTCACAAAAAGGCTCAAACCTGACTGAGAGGTTAGTTTTTCATTTTTAAGGTCTGCTTCTCATAGTTTGATTACCTGTTATAAGAATCATAGAGACGTGCTCTTGTTCCTTCCTGCTTCCCTGCACTGCGTTTGCACGCGTTGGATATGCACGCGGAAATTTTTATATTCAATTTGCTCAGAATAGGTTCCCTGCAAAATATTTGTGCATAGTATTGTGAAAATACTACTGTGTGATTTCAATCGGCGAATTATCGTTGTTGTTTGAGGAAATTATATTATGATTTGATGTCTCTTCTTTAGAGATCTGTGAATGAATCAACCGATGACGAGCCTTGGGGTCCTTATGGCGTTTTGTTGGCAGAGATTGCACGAGCGACCAAGAAGTGTAAATTCTAATCTCTTTTTCCAGATTCTTATTCTTTATTTACAATCATTTTGTTGGTAAGCTTTCTTATGCATTTCTGGTCTGGTACTTTGTCCATTCAGCACTGGATGTCAGATAAATACCTACGAACTGGATTTGTGAAACAGACAAGATCTGGCCACTTTCTACGAGGTAAATTACCAAGTTCTTTAGCTCGGAAGCTAATAAAATGTGAAGTCGGCTTTTGCTCTTGTTTCATGAACAACTGAGGAAGCCTCTCAAAGTTTCAACAGGTGTGTCGTCTGGTAACATGGATGGCTTGTTTTGTTTGGTGCCTGCACATGCGCCCGCATCTGCTCCTTTGTGAGTAAGCAAATTTGACCTGTTTTATCATACTCATTTAAAGACGCTAAAACAATATTGATGGAGCTGGCCTCTTAAATGGGTAATTCTTTTAAATTTATGTGTTTTTGGGCAAATTTCACCTTGTCTGCATATCAATGTTCTAACATTGCTTCTGCATTTTTTTTCCCTCCTTTTATGGTGTTTGAGTTGTTCCTCCCTGCTCCATCAATGATGTTTAGGGGGTGGGGAAGAGCGTTTGACAGTTTCACTGACAAGGACTTGAACTTGAAGTTCCATAGTCCCCTCTATGGGCTTTGTTCTTGCTGCCATTGAGCTTAAGTAAGTTTCATTCCCATTTTTTTTCTTTTTTAAATGAAAAAGACTTGGGTATGTTTCATTTCAACTAAAAATGAAGAGGACAGGTTTAGATGATCTCTTCCTTAATTGAATCCATGAAGACTTCAAAACAATGACAAAAAGTTGGAACTCATAATTAAGGAATACTTTATACACAAATCTACGAGACGCTTTTGGCCTCAGGGATAGGGAAAGGCAACATGGCTTTAGAGTTGCAAAATTTAGGGCTAAAATTCGGTCTCTAAACTTGGCTCTTGGTTTCTTTCAAACAAGGACCAATCCTCCTTCCCCATGCACAGCCAGACTTCAATTCCCGAACCGTCTCATAATTCTTCAATAACAAATTGGTGACTGTCACCCATGTTGGCTTTCCCCATCCAAAATCATTTTCATACAATGGAAATCCACACAAACTGCTCAAGTTGTACACGTCTACACCAACTCTGTCATGCAGGTTCTTTGATTCTGTCACAAATGCCAAGTATTTCATTTTGCGTACCGCCTTTCCTTGTACGCTCACAAGTTTGTTCTAATCCCTCTCTTGAAGAAGCCACCAAATCTTGCAACTCTGCATCTCTTTCATCTGTTTTGGCATGAAACTTGATGGAAAGATTTCCTAAATAGTTATGAGGCGCAGGCGTTTGCAATCTTTTCTGCAAGTTCACAGCCTGGACTAGAGCGGATTGTCTTGGAGACCCTGATTTTAGTTTAGACGCTGTAATTAGGCATCTCCAGAGGAAAGCTGCCACAGCTTCAACTTGGGATGGATTGTTGTGTACTTGCTGCTTGCTGCTTGCAGCTTTTGCCTTAAGCAAAGCAACTTTCGAGGCATCAGACACGTACCATCTTACCTTATCGTATACGACCATTTCAGCATCATTGGTGGTGAAGCTGGTGGTAGGATTGTTGAGTCCTCTACCAATGGAGTTATAGCATCGAAAACGAAAACTATCCTGATAGAATTTGGGTCAGCGAGAGACCTGGCGGCCCAGTTCATGACGAACGCCCAAGGAGGCTCCGTCGGAAATCTTGTGTGAAATGCCCAACCAGCTCATGCAAAGAAGTTCTCGTCTTTTGTCAAACAATTGCAGGGTCAATTCTTCATTTTTCAGACCGCAGCTCGTAACCAACCTAACTCAGATGGATAATGAATTAAAGAGAAATTATGATGATATAATAAGTATTATTGCGACATGGTTGTAGTATAATTATTATTCTCGAGTCATCCGGTGAAAATGAATTTAAACTACTTCTAACCAAATATTCAACTCTATTTGACTTCCTAAATCTTAATCTACACAATAGTATAATTCCAAATTCATAATAATGCCTTGACCACTAGTTTAGCACAATTTGGTAGGCTATTATATGATTAATACCCATGATTTGGCATGCCTTTAATGGGGATATTGCTACTTCATAAAGTAGATATCCTTGAATTGAATTATATAAATAAATTTCAAAAATTGACATCAATGTCAAGATGGCCGAGTTGGTCTAAGGCGCCAGTTTCAGGTACTGGTCCGAAAGGGCATGGGTTCGAATCCCATTCTTGACAGCCACAAATTTTGACTCTCTGCATTTTTTTTTTGGGCCCACTATGATATACGTCTCACATCCATCTGTTGTTATATCTGAGATTTAACCAACTGATGATGTATTGTGTCAAAACCAACTCATACCCATTAATGTTTGGACATGGGCTGATCTTCCATGTATTAAAAGAAAATAGCTTTCGATACGTAGCTTTACTTCTTTGGGTATTTGTCCCAATTATCCCATGTTCTCTAGTCATAAAATGTTACCGACGTTTCAATAATTGTTTATCCGCAATAACGTCCTGTTGCTTCCTACATTCCACAATCTTTAATGCATATGTGTCTTTGGAATATTCCGAGCATATAATCCGCGCCAGGCAAGTATTATTGGACGAGAAAGTGATTGCGTTAGCCATTAGTGTCGCAATGAATGTTTTCTCCATTATGCACAGTCCCGAAAAGAAACTTTTTCCAAGTCAACATTCAACTGGACAATCATCAACCCATTTGCATCTCCAAGCCGCCGCGTCCACTAATCTTAATTGTGCCAGGTCAAAAAAGCACAACTCCATATGCATAGATGAACATTGAAACCGAAAGGCCCTGGCTTCGCATGCTTGGAGAGGCTAGATGGGTGCATTGTTGGCTAATGGGAACTTTCCTGCTGAATGACTAGAAAATAGAAAAGCACTTTAATTTGAGACTTTGTGGCTGATTATCGGGGCCATATGACAATATATTTCACCACGAAGGGTCGAAGGAGTATAATTCTGGGAATGTTCGGGTTGGTATTGCATCTCACACACTTGGTTCTCCATAGCATGATCGAATCCCATGTAATGATGCTATTTCAGGAGTATTTTGTGCTTTTATTTTGAATGAACATTTTTTCACACCTTAACATGAAGTGATGAATTCTTGACACGATTAGGTCCTTTATTTACTTCCTTTTTTTTTTTTGGTCTACAAGCTTCTCGTGTATATGTTCATGTAACCTCTTATCGTTAATTTGCAAATGTGTAGAATGTCATTATCTCGATTCTCTTTTATTTACTTTCTTTCAACAGAGTAAAAATACTTTGGTTTTGTGTGGTATTAGATCCGTGTTGTCGCTTTGTCTCTAACGTGTCAATTCTCTATAAATGATAATGAACATGAAAAAAGCATCTATGGTCCACTTTGTGTCTCACGAAATGAAAAAAACGTTTCACAAACTTTAATCAAATCTTTTTTTAAGCAAAGTGGTTGTGAAAAACTCTCTGGATTTCCAACTTTGGCTGGTTGACGTGAGAAAAACTAGGAACTGAAAATGAAACTGCTGGCTAATTTATTGATAAATTGCACAACACTTTTCCATGGAATTCAACACCGTTTGCGTAGTTAAACTTTCGTGTCTTCCCATTAATTCAGTTATATCTTTTGTGAATGTGGTTTGTGTTGAAAGAGCACTAGGTTTATTTTTATTTGAATGAGTGTAGATAGGCAATCTCTTCAATAGCATCTAATAACTTTTAATTATTTTAATTTAACCATCTAACTACTCATTTCACTACATATTTATATATAACTCAATAATTTCATGCTTTCTAAGATTTCCCTGATAGTCTCCATCGAAAAAAAGCAAGCAATCGCACTCATAATTGTTTCCGTTGTCACGCTAGTCAATAACTGTGGGCTATCTTCTCTGTTACTTATCCAAAGTGGGGAAGCATGAAAAAGGTGGAAAGAAATTAACATTAAAAGTTATGTTGATTTGAAATTTCGAGGTAATTTCCTCATATATCTCTTCTCCTCAAAACAGAAACTAAAAAAAAAAATCCAAAAATTCAATAAATGAATTAGTGACTTTTAACTTCTAAAAAAGAATCAAATACTTCATATTCGTTAGTGTCAATTTTTTTTTATAGGAAAATTATCTGATTTAGAGTTTGGTGCATGTCTTCCTTTTCATTGGTTTAAGCTTAAATTTCGAGATAGTGTCTTTCTCTAAATGAATGACATTTATAAGTAAATACACATACAAAATCTTAAGACTTTATTGGGTTACTCAAACTTGATTTTACAGAAATAATTTTTTTAAGAAAACAAAAAAGGGTTTATTGGAAAGGAAAGCAGATAGATAACCAGTCGCATCATGCCATTCCCAGAGAGAGACACACAGAGAGAGCATTCATGGGGATGCCCAGGTGGGTTGTTAATCAATTGATTCAGTTAACTTTCAACAACGGAGTTGATGACGTGCTGATCATATGGGAGAAAATTGTCTTAAAATTCCAAAATAAATAAATAAATAAATAACACGGCCCATAGAATGCACAAGACTACTTGGTTCGAGTTAGTGGAAAACCCTAATTTGACATTCCAGATATACATTCTTTAAGCTCTTGAGTAAAGGAGACAGGAGGTGAAAATAATTATTTTGTCCCCTTTTAACCACGACTTTTTATAATTCTTACTTATTCAACAATATAATCATTTAATCATACAAAAATTCTTCATTAATCAACAAGAGTTATGACAGCAGAAGCAACGGTGACTGTATCTCCATAGATGTTTAACAGCGTCGATGAACACCCTTTGGAGCTGTCGCGTCACTCAACCTTAGCCCAAAAAGAGAAAAAGGGGGGAAAACAAGACAACACAATCTGTCAACTATTGTTGGCTGATGCTAGAAGCCTTGAATATAATGTAAGACTGCGCAAGAAAAAATGTGAACCAGATTGATCCATGTTGACTGGCGTCCCAAGCAAAATTAGGTGAAAAAGGAGAATTGTAGGAGACAACTGTACATGGCTTTAGATAGCGATCACGTTCGCTTTGTCGCAGAAGCAGGCAATTGTCATGGGAATGCCATTAATGGTTACGCAACATGGATTTTACAATAAATAATATTTACAATATTTATTTATTTTATAAATTTATTTATTTTTTAGTATAATTTATTTATAATTTTATATTAAAAAAATTTAGTTTATTATTTTTTTATTTTAAATAAATTTTATTTATTATATAATATAAAATTATATGTAAATTATATTTTTAAAAAATAAAATTATATATATATATATATATTTGAAAATACACTTTTGTTTTCTCAAATTTGAAGTGGGTTTTCGAGGGTTTTGTCATCTCTAGTATCAATAAATGGCTCGAAAGCGACTAAACTTTCCTTCTTAAGAAACAAGAACACTAAAAATTTTTGGTATTATCATAAATTGAAAAGAGAGAGAAGTTGGAGATTGAAAGTTGGCAAATGGGCAAGATTTTCAAACGTGAACTTTTCTCTGAACTTCAAAATCGTGGGTTAATAAATTGAAGTGTAAAATCTTCACAATTTTAAATTCACAATTATAAAGCTTTCATTTTGATGTGTGGCTGGCTGATTACGACAAAGGGTAGGCCCTGCAGATCGTAGTCCAACAATTGTTGTTCATTCTAGTGCCTATTTCTCTGTAGCAGCGACCCAGGTTGTCCACTCTATATGGTGTGTTTGTATTTCTTCTTAACCTTTGCAGCCGCACATGGTAGACCTCAATTGATTGGTTTCCTCGCTGTCTCTCCCCTCCAGTGCATTTCTTGTCAAATCTCTTCATCTTGTCAACAAATCCCGATTTCGACATCATTTGTTCTTCTGTTTGTTACATGCAGCCTACAAGGCTGCTACAGCCTATATCAGGAACTGTTTTAAATAGCGCTTTTATCCATGGCTCATGCTGCAGAACTAGAAATTTTTACAAATGGATTACAGGTGTCGCTGCATGAACTTTTCTGAAAATTGATATCAAAAAATCATTCAACAAAAAAATCTTATTTTATGGGTTGAATAATTGTTTAATATAGTATTCGTATCTCACTTTTAATTTCAAAAATCTAGAGGGTAGATTTGTACTCAAATTCAACTTACGTGTGAGGAGAGTAGATGTAATCTATTTTCGAGCCTCACTCAAAAGAACAAAAAGTCTAGAAAAGGAACAAAGGACGAAAGCAAAATGATATGCAGTAGAGAATTTAAAAGCCAACAAGTTATGGATTGATATTCAACACCTTGGTATCGGGTGGCCACAGCAACGGTGGGTTGAAATCCCCTCACCGTCTGCTATTTGCTTGCAATCTGTATTGATTAGGCTGTGTGGTTGAGTAATGAAAAGATTTGTTCTATTTAATCTATCCTTCGGTTTAGTCATGAACAAAATATACGTATTTTACTATATATATGAATTCAGTAGATTCTATAGAGATAAATTCTTCATATATATATATATATATATATATATATATATATATATATATATATATATATATAGATAAAGGCTTCAATTGTATAACACTGCTCATCATTTTACATATTCCCGCAAAATTCCTGACCAAAAGCAAAACTGATACTGATCACTGCTAAAACAGAAAAAGAGAGAAGGGTTTGGGGGATACGAAATAAGAAAGTATGCAAAAGTTGTTTACTCCACAGGCCTCGCCAAGTAAGATGGAATTTGATCACCGGCCATGATGACAACAATCTTGGGTTCCATTTCCATGGGCATCTCAACATGTTCACCAGACTCTTCATTGCTCCGCGATCGCGATGATTTTCTGTGGGAACAAGCTAGAATTATCAAGGCCACGCCAATTAATATTACCATGAGAGCTAGCCCGCCAAAGACGTAAGGAATTGGAGAGTTCCACCGCAGGAATCTGGCATGAGCAGCCGCCCCACCATCCATAGAGTTGCTTGCTGGCCTCATCTCTGATATATATATATATATAATCTCTTTTTCTCTGAACCTTGTGACTTGAGAATATTGACAAGATTGTAAATGAGGCTTGCGGGTGTTTGATTTTATATAGAAATTGCGAAAGTTAGAGGTGGTGAATTCACTACAGAGCTTTGGAGTAGGCAAAAATCTGTAGCTTTCTACTGTTGTTACCCACCAATATGTGTAGCGTTGATGTTTGCTGACTCATGGATAGCTGTAAATTTCTCGTGGTTTTTAAAATGTGGAAATCGAGCAGTGGGTGCCCTGACAAAAAGACCAACTTTCCGGGTAGTCTCCTGTGGACGATCCTTGGGCTGTTTGCGTATCCAAGCCGCCACGTCCACTTACATTAACCAATTTTTTCAAGGAAAGAGTAATGACAAGAAAAACTTGTGGCTGTAACAATTCATTAATTCAACAAAAGAAAATCGTCATAATGTTTAAGCACCCGTCTGAAAGCCCGAAAGTAGAATAGCTGGCTCATTTATGAGACGTGCGCTACACGATTGATTAGGTATCCTCCGGCGGCATAAATTCCTCATCTCACCTGAAATTGGCAGCCTAGAGTGTAGCAACAAGGGACTTTGTTAAGGAACACGGGATTCGGGAATATTATAGACGCCGTGCAGATTGGACGGCGGATTTTTGTCAATATAATCAGTGGTTTAGATTATCTTTTCATTTATATCGTACATAAATTACATCTCGTTTATCATATAAATTTATTTTATTATTTTTATTTATAATAAATTTCAATAAATTAAATTTTAAAAAAATCAAAATAGAATTCTCTTAATATTTATTTCTCCTTGATATTTTTTATTATTTAAAAATCTTAAAATTTTACATTTTGAAGTTTTTTCTATTTATATATTATTTCCCTTTCTGGGATTTTGTTTATTGGTTTGTTATCTCAATCCTTGCTTCCAACATCATCCCAATCAATTAGAAGTACAAATCTTGAAAAGTTCCTTACCATATTTCGGCACAACGTGGACTGCGGAGAATCGAAGGGGTTAGACATCCTTTTATGAAGGTCTTCCATTTATAAGGAGAAGGAACAGCAGTTTCTCGATTCTCGTTATATTAAATCTAATTGCGCATATAAATTGCCAAATTAGCATACCTGCAACATTGAATTATAATTTAAGAGTCCTTTTGTCATCCGCGTCAATGATGCTAATTGGGTTTTAAAAGGTGACGAAGGCTATCCACTTTTTCCACTTTTACAAAGCAAAGACATAGTGGGTCTTCAATGGAAAGAGAGAATGAGGGGAACATAGGGGCCCCGGCACTCTATATTATTCATCAGTAACTCCCAAGATTAATAGTAAACCCTATAGCTTTCTTGATGGAGTGGAAATTTCATACCCATGTACTTGTATATTAAAAGAAAAAAAAAATGCCGTTCCTCTTTTTATTGAGTTTGGAAATTGTAACGTGGTGTGTGTATTTACATAGTAAAGAATTTTTTAAAAAAAAAATTTTCTTTTTTCTTTTTTTTTTTTTTTTTTTTCAGGTGAAACAATTTTTATGTTACCTCCATTGACATAATCTTTATTTAAATTGCAACTTGGCCAAAAATATCTAATGATGTCCGGGGCGGGTGGGGATTTGGAAGACGACTGCGAGAAGTCCAGAAACCACTCCACTATCTGAACATTTGTGCTATATATGAAAAGGCACAATTTTTTCTTTTTTTCTTGTTTTTTTTTTTTTACTTTTATTAATTTACTATATTGCAAACTTGCAAACTGTTTTTTGAAACTTAAATGGATGTTGTTAAAGATGTGTGCTTCCGCACGATTTACTCTGGATTTCAATTCTTGGAACACAAAAAAATAAAATTAAATTTTATATTCACTTGAAAACTTGAGAAGAGGTTATGCTATTTTCGTGTCTGGATACACCAACTCAGGTGGGCCTCAAATGAAAATATGCGTACATCCAGGCAAACTTTAGGTGGAAATAGCTCTATCCAGAAACTGCTCGTTTTGTTTCTTTTTTTCGGTTCTTGTTCAACTGGAGCGACAAAGCCTATGATAACGGTTTCAAATTTAGCAATTTACGCAAAAAAAAAAAACTAAGTGGCAACACTCGAAAGACACATATGATGTAGGAAAATTGGATAGACGAATGCTCTGAAATAAACAAAACTGAAAAGCAGAGAATCTATTTGACTGCCCGATTTCATGTGTCTTGTAACTCTTGCCACCTCCTTTGGGTAGTGAATATCTTGAATTGATTTTTTGCTGTCATTATGTCGACAAATAAACTTTCCCCCATGTATTTCTACATCTTATCCAAAATCGTCTACAAGAAATTTATGTTGTTAAAGAGTAAAAAAGGAACAAGAAAACGAAAAAAAAAGCAGTTGAGTGAACATTTTGGTCATGTGCCGGATGATTGCGTTGGAGAATAGAGAAATTAAATGGTGTGTAACAGTGTTAATGTATTATTTGTGGTATGTGTCTCCCACTAACAAGTTCGAACTGGAGAAATCCCTTACCCTTTTGACTAAACTAGCTGATTGTCACATGCGAAATCAAATACAACGATTGAAAGAAAGATAGTCATCCAAATCTCTCCTCCAAAACATTCCAATTCCCATCTCAGGAGGACATGAATCCTGTCTTCGCTGTTCTTGTCGCGACGCCAATGTCATTCAGTCTGTCCACAGAGGCTGAGGGGATCGGATTTTCACGTGAAAAGGCATCGTGTTTCAGCCAGATTGACGTGTTTGGTGAATCTAAATGGAACAAATGTTTTCATTGCGCCAATTTGGTGGAACCCCGTGCCGATCACTTGATGAAAGAATATGAAGACACCCCCAAGGGCCCTCGACTCTTGAATCTTAATTTTTGGCGAATCAATTTTCCAAGTAGAAATCCCTGATCCTAATATGAAGACCACAACATATGATGATTTTTAGTACGCAATCCAGCGTGAACATAGTATATGGTTTTGGTGGATTGCCTATGATATATTTCATTTGACCGTAACGCCAAAGGGAAAAAGAAAAAAATAAAATAAGATTTTTCTTCTTTTTTATATGGAAACAAAAAATTTCTTAAATGGCAGGTTCCTTTTTGACCATGGATGTATTCAAAGTCTTACATTGAAATTCTTCCACGATTTTTTACTTGCTCGTCTGACCATTCTTTCCAATCAATCATAACAATTTCAAGGTCTTCCAATATACATTTTCGAATGGCCACGTGTATTTTATCCGTATATCAAGTTAAAATAAAGTTTCATATGCCCCTTGTCAAAGATGGTGAAGAAATTGCAGTACTTAAAGGTACCAACGGGCTGACTATTTCTGATCAGTGGGAGAAGGAAGTATGACTAAGTTACGTCACATTCCTGTCTCTTTTCTTTTCTTTTTTTCAGTTCCCACTTCATCAATTTGTCTAGATCCAATCATTTTTAAGGTCATGCAGTCATGGCAATGGAGAATATATAACAGTCTATTTCCATGAGGTCAGCCAGCACCATTTATATACATTACAGTTCTTAGGATAATTTCAAACAAATCGACATGATCAGAGTATCAGAACTAGCAAGCCGGAAAGTCAAAAAAGGATATTTCATATCTTTACGCACTACGCGTTACACCGGCAGCACCATCAACAACAACAAACTAAAAGCACTGCGCCCAAGCTGTGCCGGAGAAGGGAAGCAAAACAATTTCCAAATGTTAAAAAGACTCTATCAAAATTCCAAGCACATCATAAGCTTCAACTGTGGCAAAGAATGAGTTAGCAAAACAAGCAACTGTTGCATCAGCATCACAACACCCAAACAGTCAACCCAAAGTCTGCCCTCCCAGGACTACACCAGCATTAAGTGGCACTCACAAAGACCTTCAAGAGAGAGGACTGCTTTGGATATATCTAAGGTTGAAGGTCCCGAGTTAATTCTCTATTGGAACAATTGATCAGAAAACTTCTAATTCATAAGGATCCGGGTTAAACTATTGTATTCCTCTTGTTTCAGTACACTTAAACCAAAGTTTTGCTGGGGCATCATCGTTTCAGTTTGTATCATTGCTATCATCTGATATGGCTGGTTGTGACCCCAAAAGGAAGATACTGGAATCGTCAAATTTTTCATCAGTGCCTGCTCCACTGGTTTTTAACCCTTTGATAGCCTTGGCTTTTCTTTTCTTCCCATTTTTCTCTGTTGCAGTAGACGCACTTTTCTCAGTTGGAGTATGTTAATTTGCACGGCCTTGGATTATACAACTGGTTATTATTACCTTTATCTATTTCTTTAATCCCCCATATTTAACTCTAATGAGATTTAGCTACAAATTTTAAGCACGAATTCTCTTGAATTTTCTAACCAATGATGTGTCTTGTAATGAGTTTACTTTCCAAAACCAAAACATTTTAAAGGAAAGATTAAAGGAACGTATACTCCATTGAGCAACTATATAGTATTCAGGAGAAAAGAAAGATTAAAGGAACGTATAAGAGGTAAATGGAAAGCTAAAATTATAAGTATTTGGAAACGAAAATAGGGTAATAAAAAAAATGGAAAAAGAAGTTCGTATCTAGGAAACAGAAGACCTCAAGCAACTGCAAAGTCTATCAACTTCCTTTAATTTATGTATTCATCAACTTATACGTTCCCAAGATTCTCAATGACCACATAAGCCTAAACTTACAAATATTGAAAAGCAAAGAATACCATACAAGGGACAAAAAAAATGGAAAAAGAGAACCAAAGGAGAAAGCAGGAAGATTTGGAGGCTCAAGAGTGCTAACATTTTCCAGATGGTGGGCCTTTACTTTGGCTAGTACTGCAAGACTCCGGCTTGGCCAAGTGCGTGGGATTAGTATCGCCGGCCATGATAACCAAAATCTGTGGCTCAGCATCCACATGCATCTCAACTTCCTTGTTGGAACTCCCTTCAGCCTCAGAAGTTGATTTTATGTAGGAACAAGCCAGGATTCCCAATGCAATTGTGATGAGTCCCAACATGAGTGCTAAACATACAAAAAGGTAAGGAATGGGAGAGTTCCAACCCTGGAATCCGGCGTTAACTACAGTAACATCAGTAGAATTGCTGCCAGGCCTCATTTTTGACAACTCTCCTTGTCCTTGTCTCTTTATTGCTGATATAATCCGATCGCTTTTCAGCTGGCAGCCAGGGCAATGTGGTAGTGAAAGATGACGAGGTTGGCAATCTTTTTGTTTAATTTATAGGAGTGAGTGGGAATTTCAACAGTGCTTGGATTGGATTAGAACAAAGGAAAGGGGAGTGGTATTGAGCAATTACATTGATGCCATTTTGTTGGTTTTGCAAAAAGAGGATATGATCAATGATTCTTTCTTCCACTCTAATTATGCTATGGAGGGCAGACATTGATTGCTTTCGAAGTTTATTGGTTGAGTGGGTGCCCGAAATTCCTGTATTTGTCAACTAAAAATATGCTTTAAAAATAATTTCTTAACCCTAGAAAAAGTGAAAGAAGTTTTTCAAATATTCTTTTACCTTCAATCAGCTTAATATTTACAATACAAAAAATCTGCCTAACAAATTTAAAGAGTAATAAAAAAATATATAAAAAAATTAATCATATTTTAATTCATACCACAATCAAATAAAATTAAATATATAAAACTTATTATAATATTTTTTTTATTACTTTTATATTATTTTTTATGTATTGCTACATAGCAATAGTGCATTTTAAAATATTTAACAAAAGTTATATTACTTAAGAGACGAATTTGAATTTGAGAGCAATAGTAGGATTAGTTTATTATAATTTGGATGTTATAGATTCATTTTAGTAAATTATAGGATTAATTGTAGCCAAAATACTGCAAAAATGGTTATTATCGCGAGTGTACATTACAGCCACATTCACCGTAATTGACTACAGACAATTCCCAAGCAACGCAGCTACATTCTTATCACAACTCGTGATCTGAAAACGTTGACAAATGTTGCGGGTAGCGTGTAAAATTTTTGTTGCACAACTGATGTTTGAAGGATGAAGCAACCGACAAGGAGAAAAGGCAAAAGGCGATCGAAATTGTTCTCACGGTGGCATTTGCTTATCCAATTAAGGGGCCCCAGTAAACGTGTCCTTTAGGCACACGGATATGTTCCTCAGTTTCCCCACTTTTACACATGACCTCGTGATTCAGATTGTCGAATCATAGGCAAACGCCTTTCCTTCCCAATTATCGTATAGTTCATAACATGTAGATTCATGAATGATCTGAGAATGATTTACAGACCGTACCTTTTCCATCTCAATTTATGGAGTGTTCACTGGACAATTGTACCTTCTTTAGTTTCATGAATTCATGTCATGAAATGCTTTCCCCCATTAATCAATTTTCGCCCAAAATAGAACTTCACTCTCTACTTTGTGGCCACAGAAGCTATACCCTTTTTTAATGTATTGAAATTGAAGCTATATTCTTGGTTTCCAGGAATAGATGGGTGTGTTTCCATTGTAGACACAAACTTCCAAGTGAACATCATAATTATGTTTTAAATAATGCCAGGATCGAGTTCACGAAACAAACAAAATAATAATAATAAGAAGAAAGAAAAAAGAAAGAGAGGGTAAGCCAAGTAAAGCCACCATTGAAGCTTACACACTGACTAATCACAAATTAAAAAGGGGGCGTATGCCACAAGAAATGCAAAGCTAGCTAGCAAGCAATTGGCTTAGATTTGATATAAAATGTTAAGACAACGACATCTACCTAAATGTCCTCTCATGTTTAATGCAAACAGAACCAGACTGATTTCCAGAACATTTCACATGGTGCCAAAAGTTGCACGGGTCAAGATAAATAATCAAGCACTAGGCATAAGGCCAGGAATAACAAATTGGTCCAATTATAACTGCATCTAGCATACTCTATAATATAACTTAATTTGTGGAAGAAATTAACAGCCTTTGCACATAATTTATAATATATATATACATATAAAATGCAGGTAAGTCTATCAAGAATTGGTGTATATAGTATTTCTAAAGAGTAAACTTCCTTTGGCTCTATTCCTTAGAATATGGACATCATGATCATGATTAAGAACAATACATCACTTGTTTAAAATTTATCCTTAGTTTATTAAATTATATTGTTATTATGCATTCATTTTTTTTTATAAAATAAAAGAAAAAATAATTATATTATTTGATTATAAAAATAAATTATTAACTTAAAAATATTATAATAATTAATATAAAATTAATGTATAAATAAATTTTTAATTTTATGTATTTCAATAAATTTAATTTTAATTTTTAAAAATTAATAATTTAGTAATTTAAAAATTATCTTTTGCAACAAATTTTACTAAATATTAACCTATACTAACAAAAATCATTCAATTATATGAAGTGTCAAGTTAATGTGAAAAATTGTTAACGTAAAAAAAAATAAATGTTAATATTGATGATATAAAATGATATAAAAATTAATTAAAAAAATTTTTAAAAATACAATCAAATAAAAAATTTAAAAATTTACTCTCCTCCCATTCTCTCTTCTTTCTTTTTCTCATCTTGCCTTTAAGAAATCAACTTAATCTGAATTTCAGAGTTTCAAACATCACATTTTGCAAGTCCAAACAAGCATGGAAGTTAAAACCAATCCACAAGGCCATCGAAGTGGGTCAACTGCAACATCGTCTCTACCCTCGGCATTGGGTCTACCGTTAGTCTGTGGCAGCGATTGAGAGTCTTGATGTTATCGATATTGTTGAAAATGAGATGGAGAAGGGAGTTTGTGGGGGTGGTTAAAGTGGTCGATTAAGATAGGGAGACCACCAGAATAAATTGATATGTTCGAAGACAAAAAAAAGAAGGAAAAAATGTTTTTATTTTTTTTTTAATTTTATTTTAGAAATTTTAATTATTTTTTTAATAATATTAAATGTTATTAATATTATTATTTATTTTTATTCATATTAATAATTTTTATATATCAACTTTCATATCATATAATTTGATAATTTTTATTGATATAAATTTATAATTAAATAAATTTATTAAAAAATTTTAAATTTTTAAATTATTATTTTTAATAATCAAATTAAATTTATTAAAATATATAAAATTATATATTTATTTATATATTAATCTACTTAATATATATAAAATTACCGCATCATCCGTTAAATTTGACAGGGAAGCTTGGCTAGAATGCCATGGTTGATCAGCTTGGCAAACACTAGATATTTTGTGTAATTAAACAATTTTAGGAAACCCACGAAAGCATATATAATATATTTTAATCTCAAAACTCCCAAGTTCTTCGATGCTTATGATTATCAATCTCCCCACTATGTCTGTTATGGAATTGACGCATTGTTCTTATCACGATGGGAGCACAGGGGACCCAAAGTTCTCAACAATTTTTGTCATATGCTGTCACGTTAAAAATTCATGAGCAAGGGCACACATTGCCACGACGAGACCACCATTTTTGGCAAGAGATAAGTTGACATTATTCACACAATTTGATTCATAATTGAGAAAACGGACGGTTACATATACCCAAAATTTAATATAAGATATTTTATATTATATAAATTTACTATAATATTATATAATATAAAAATTAATTATTTTTATTTCAATTTAACACTTGTGTCTGCTTAAATTTCTCGAAACTGTAATTGCCATTTTATTGATTAACGTCAGTCAACAATTGATTTTGTTTTAAACATCAATTCAGTAAGATAAATTTGATAAAAGTACCATGTACAATTAATTTCAATCTGAAACCATCTCGACTAATTGAGATGGTCAAAAGGCTACGATTCTTAAGAGAAGTTAAGAGTTTGACTCTCATTTTCCTTCAGTTCTCACAGAATATGGGTTGCTCATACAAATATGAGTTAAAACGCAAAATATTCCTTGGGAGATCTTTAGACTCGTACTTTTTCTTTTTTAATATTCTACCAAAAAAAAAAAGAAAAAAAAATTATAGCAATGGAAAGATCATTCATGATGTGGGCATTGCAAATCCTACTCGAACACTGTGTCTCGTGTTTAAATATTTTTAAGTGTATTCTATATTTGAAGTAAGCGTTAAGATTATAAGAGTTATACTAACAATTTCAAACATATCTGAAAAGAAATCTTCGTCATAAAAAAATAGCCAACCTGAGCTATGCTACGCCATTTTCAGGAAGCTGCAAAAACTAAATGATTAAAGCCCTAATCTCCCATTCCTTTCGTGCGTCCAGAGGTTATGTAAACGCATATCACCAGGGAATATAGATACGAAAATTTAAGTAGTGTCCATGGCTGCCATGGAAAATTGCTGGCTAAAATGGTATATATCTATGGGAACTAGGTGGGAAATGCATATTGTTGTTGGCCAAGTAGGAGGAGGATAATTAATTATATTATTCCTGTTATGAGAAAGGATCAATTGTATATGGGTGTTCGCCATAAGCTAAAGTGTTGTTGGTAATGGCCTAATTGGACTTAGAACCAATGCCCATTGTATTATATAAATACAAAGAATTCGGAAGATGCAGGCTTCCATATCCCAGTAGGAAAGGTACGTAGCATTATATTCTCTTTTTGATTGGATCAAATCTTGGAAGAGCTAGATTGTTGACTTCGTTAATTGAATAGACAACGTATCCCGATTTGGTTTATTTGTTGTTCATGAATCACGAACGTAGGCTTGGAAAGTTGCTTTGCATTGTCGTTCTACCGTCGATCTGGAAGAAGATCTCGCTTGATGCCTAAAGGAGTTTTGTGCTAAAGTGAAAATTTCCATTTCTTACAATTTGGTTACGATTCTTTAAAGGGCGTGCTAAAATGAGGCTCGTCTTAATCAAATAAATAAATAAATGACTAAAAAAAAATTAAAGACAAGAGGGAAAATAATTTTTAAAAGTTTAATTTTTTTAATTTATTAAATTATGAAATATATAATAAAAATAATTATTTTTATTTTTATAAATTTCATATTTTTTAATATTAGTTATTAAAATTTTAAAATAAAATTTTAAAATATTAATTATTAAAATATTTTATTAAAAAAATAATTGTTTAAAATTTCTGCCTATCTATGGATCCCATCTAATAATTAAACGGGTCTTTACGAAGAAAATGGGCCCGACAAGGCGCATTCGATTCTCGTTTTTCAATTTTGCTTTGTGGATTGCTGGGCTGGGCCACGTCTACTTGTGCAAAAATTGGGGCAAGTCTCTAAAATCTTGGAGGACTGGAGCGACGCAAATGGCAGTCTGATTTAGTGATTTCCCTTTTTTCTGTTCTCTTTTTCTGGGGGAAGCCTTCCAGCTTTAAAAGTCCTTGAAAACAAAAATCAAAAAGGGTTTCTCGCAATTTACTCTCTGGCAAGTGAAACCCATGTTACATTCTTGTGAGAGACAATATAGATACGTTTCTGCCATGTTTTCTTTTGCCATGGTTGGGCAATTCTACGGGGTTGTTATTATCAGGTTCTATTGTAAAATGTTTGATGACAAATACATAGCATTCATGTTGGTTGGTGATGCTAAAGATTTCAGATTTTCATGTAGATCAGCCTCCACTTTGATCATTCAGCTCTTCTTTGCCTTCAACCTATGGATGGCAGTATAATTGGAATCTTCAGCCAGAAAATTGATTGTACATTACCAGATGATGGTGCAGAAATTGTTCTGTCATCAAAAGCTTGCTAGGCCCTGAATTTATTACAACAAACAAGAAGATATTGCTATACTGTACAATAGATGCAAGAATGATATCCCATGATATCCTCCATCAGGATTTCTCCTTTATCTTCCAAAGAAAGGTACAACACCACACTTGAATCCCTTTTTCTTGGACATATTGTTGATGGAAATAGTTTCATTCCTGTTCCAATCCAGCAAAGCAACCTTGAAGGTGAAGTAAAGAGGACAGCAAAGTTACTGATCAAGAAGGCTGCAGCAACTTCCTTTTGTTTTGGTTTGATTGTAATGTTTAGTTGGGTTATAATTAAATGGAAAGGACATGTATAATGTTTCTTTTGTAAAATCTGGAACATCAATCCCATTGCTAGGGGGATTAGGTGAAATTTGTCTTATTTAAGTTGCTTGAACAAATTAACTTAGGAGTATGGGAGACATTTTGTTACTATCATTTTCTCCTGTACTAAATCAGTGTTAATCCCTTTAAAGGGTAGCTTAAATGAAATGAAAAGTAGTTTTTCTGAATGCCAAAAAGTTTTACAGCAAGTAGCTCTTCCCTTCTCCTAGTTAAAATCACCTCTCTGCTATCGCATATCATGGTGACCTATTCAATTCTAGCTACTTATCTGATAAAAGTCAATCATTCGATATCAGACAATTTGAGGAAATTGATATTCTTGAACTCTAGTTTGAATGCCAAAATCATAAATATAAAGGCCCTTGCAAGGTAGTAGCAACATGAGTTAGAAGATTAACAATACTATTAAACAGATATATACAGCATAGATCAATACTATAGAAATATTGTATTAACACTAAAGATCCAGTAATAACCAGTACAAACACTATTTTCACTTTCTCCCTGCTGTTAGCACTGGATTTAGAATGATGGGACAATGCCATATTCAGTGTCTGCCATCAGTGATGCGGTGAAAAGCTGATCCACTGCAAGTTCCACATCTGTTCTCTTTGCAAACCGGCCTTTGATCCGGGGTCTGGTCTCTGCATAGGCCTTTCTTGAGGCATACCTGATAGTCTTCTCAAACTTCCTTGTTTTCTTTTTCTCCCTGTACCTCAGTACCCTGGCCTCCCTGTCCATGGGACTAAGTTGGGATGGCATCTGGACATGTGGGCCAGCCAAAAGGTCCATTGTTTCTTTTGGAGGTCTTGAGTGAGAGATTGAGATCTCACTCATTGTTGCTTCAGGCACCACGCCAACATCCACGGATGTAACGGAGACCTAATTACAAGGAACCAAATGTCATAATACTTCATGAAGGAATTGGGGGCTGAGATTTTCACAGAACAATTTGCTACATTGGGTGCAACGATGTCCAACAAAATAGTCATCAATGAAGCAGGAAACAGATACTTCAGAATACCAACTAGGCAACTACCTTTGCAAACTTCGCAATAGCACAAAGAGTTTTCAAGTTTCTTTTATTTATTTCATCTACACAGCCAAATCTTACAAAAACATATTCATATTTATACAATCGGCCTTTTGGTTCCTTGAGAATGTTATCAAGAAGATAAACTGCAACCTACCTGAGTACAGGAATAACAATTTTTATATTCCTTATGGCACTAAGAAGAATCTCAAACTATTTTGAATTTCATAGTACTTTATGAAATAAACCCCAAATTCAATTCGAATATTAGAAGGGAATATGGGGAAAAAGAAAAAGTGAGCACTCATGCCTAGAGAGTTGCCCTTTTTAGCAGAAAGGTAAAGAGGAAAGGAACGTTTTTTAATAAGTGCAGAACGAACTAATCTATTTCTAGACTACAGAGACAAACCGTCCACGACAGCAGAAGATCGAAACAACAGATTTTGCTAGGTCACTGAACTGATTCTCCACGCAGAAGGAGATACAATTTCAGAGCAACAGACAACAGAACATCAACAGGAAAAATGATGCTTCAAGTGGATTAAAAAAGAGTCAAATGGTACAATTCCTACACAAGGCAAAGTTCAAGAGCAGGAATTGAAGTAAGATTTTGGATGCCTATAAAGTTACTGATTTCGAAGAATGAATGTAGTTTAAATCTTATCATTTGAAACCAGTTTTAAAGCCAGTGTAAACATCATTTCAGGCAGGACTTAACGAAAGGATGAGGAACTGTAAAATGCCTTCATTGTCTAGTCTTTACCTAATATTATTTGCAACAAAGAGAAAACCTTACACTGTGACTGATAGAACTGTTGTAGCTGTAAGCAGCTTTCGAGGACTCGTAATCCAATCCCAGCTGAAAATTGTGATATTGATGCTTATGCTGCAGCTGCTGATCCTTTGCTTCTCCACACTGAACTGGCACAACACTGTCACCACCACCATAACTCTTCTGGAGAACGCCGTAATGCTGCTGATTATAATGATCAGAAGAATATTGACTCCGATTAGCACATGAATTGCACTCCACAAGATCTAAATACTCATCATCAACTTCTCCATCAATCAAGAACCCATTATTGCTTTGGTTGTTGCTGTTCTTCACAGGATTTGGCAATAACCAAGAAGCTGCCTCATCCTCGTCCTCCTCACCAACCGTCTCAGTCATGAACCCGTCTTCCATCTCGTCAGCTGCGGGCCACACTTGAGGGCCGTATACGCAACCCGAAATGGGGAGAATTGGGACACGCTGGTGGCGGCGAGCGAGGGGATTGGCAGAATGGATATCTGCATCACAGGCAGTGCAGAGGGACGCCGCATCTGCCTTGCATAAGAAGGCAGCAGGGGCTTGCTCACAGGCTTCACATACCCACACGCGCTCGTGGCGCGAGGCCACCCTGTTGGCAGCGTGCACGCAGGCATCACAGTCTGCACAAAGATAGGCGGAGTCTGCCCTGCAGTAGACTGTGCAAGCCGCTGCACGACATGTGTCACACATCCGCGCCCAGTTGTTAACACTTCGTCCATCGCCATCACTACTATCCTCCTGCTTCAACATTGCTTCTCTTTCTCTACCTCTTTCTCCTCCTCTCTGCCTGAATATTAATAGATTTTGAGCTACCGAGTGTGACCAGGATAGGCAGGGGCTGCCAGTAATTGTCCGCAAGACACCAGTGATGGCTAGCCCACTTGATCGACACGTGTCAGAAACCCAGTGGTGGAAAATAGTAGAGGCATTATCTTGTTGTTGGCTGAGTTTGAGTTGGGGCCCAGTTGGGTTTTTGTGGGATCCACAATTTTGCAGCTATGGCATTTTTTAATCACTAAAAATGTCAAGGTACTGCATCGAGTATGATAAAAGCTGCACTCGCTTCTTGGTGCTGTGCTGCCTATTGGCAACGTTGAGCTCCGGGTGGGTCTGAAAGATTACGGAGTACACGTGTCGTTCAGGCAGTGCTGGGGTGCATGGTATGTGACCTTTGGCTCATCACCGTTTCTAGTTAATAATATTGTTAAGTGAACGAGTAAAGTCTGATGTTAAAAAATTGAAAAGAGTTAGAATAATTTTTTTAAATATAGGTCAAATTGACCGTGAATTTAGTATTCTTTATATTCATTTATTTTTTATAATTTTGTTATTACCTTTAAGAACTATGACTTCTAACAATTTTTTAACATAAAAAAAAAAAAAGTTTGATTTATGAAGCGTTTTATCCGACGAAATCATTTTCCGACTGTGATGGGTTATCGCAGCAGGAAAGTCCTCGCCAGTAGTTGAACTAACTCAAGCCATACCCTAAACGATTTGTGGTCCAAAAAACACGCCTTAGCAAGACCGGTTCCTTAGAGCAGATGCTCCATGAATTTTGTGCCAAGTGAGAAGATAGATGTTTGAATTTTTTTTCTTTTTCATTCTCATTTTATATATATATATATATATATATATATATATATATATATATATATATATACATATAAGTTATATGACTCTTTTTTCATGTTAAAAAAGAGAAGAAAATAAAAAAAAAAAAAAGAAAAAAACATCTCAGCATTGTGTATCACTTTGGTCCCTTGCCTTGTCAAAGCGGTGGCCAATGAGGAGGCAAAAGAACAGAAGGCCTTTTACCTTTAGAGCAAAAGCCGACTCATGTGGGAAATTCCACAAACCAGTAAGGCACTGCCACTTAACAGGCCGCAGGATGACGATGCGCCTCAACCACAAGTTCTGTAAAACTACACATATGCTCTGATCCCCTCGCGGTCCGCTTCCATGGCTTCCGGGTGGGTCCATTGAAAGGGTGTGTTCTTATCGCTTGCGCTGCAAAATACATGTGAATGTGATGTACCATTGTCTTTTGCCCCCAGCCATTTATTACCTTTGAATTGAGCTTCGATTTGCACCTGTCAAGTGGTCCTGTCCAAGTCAAGCTTTTGGATCACAATAATCGGGGCAAAGCAAAGCAGTGATATGGCCCAAATACATACACGTACGTTTCCATTGCTTTTCTTTCTTTTCCTATTCCCAAGTCACCGTCAACAGCGAATATTGCAAACCAAGCTAGAAGGGATGATTAGTGCAATCAGCATTTGAAGAGGTGTTCATGATGTTTTTTGTTAAGAGTTCACGGTTAATTATTGGAATTCACCGCTGTAACTCCCTCGTTCTACCGAGCAGGAAAAGAGAACCGACCGACCATCAGGCAAACGGTAACTGAAACATTCGGACCAAAATTCTGCTACCTGTGCAATCCCATTGTCCCTCAGAAAGCCCGTATGTGTTTATTGGCCAATTTTTTCAGGCAATTTGTCAAAAAGGCTGCAAGGGTTGGGGACAAGCATTGTCACTTTGTCAGAACTGATTGTGATCTAAAAGCTATTCTAATTGCAAAATTATTTTTTTTTTTCTTAGAAATTGGTTAATTACGTTTGATCCTTCTCCGTAATATACCCTGTGGATTTCATGAATTGGGATAATATTCTTAATTTGCATCCAGGACCAGCTAAACCGAATGCGTGGCAACCGCGTAACGAACAGAAGTTGGCACCCACTTGGATCTTCTAACGTTAATGCAATATTGTTAAAACTAACAAGTCAAATCAATTAAATTATGAAAGCGATCAAATTTTTTATTTAGTTTGATCTTAAAATTAGGATAAAAAATTGAATCGATTAAAACTAACTTAAAAATTGAGAAAATTGGTCCGATGAGACCAATTACACAAATTTAAGCTTAGATATTAAAAATTATAATTTATCCTCAAATTTTCATTGAAAGATAATCGAGTTTTCAATATAACTCAAATTTTTAATTTAATTATAAAATTTATCTAAACTTCTAATTTAGTCATTAAAATTAAAAAAAAAATTAATATACAATCAATTTTTTTCATAATTTTTTATTAAAAATGTTTGAATTTAACATAAAAAATTATTTTTAATAAAAATATATCATTTGTAAATATTATTATTATTATTATTATTATTATTATTATTATTATTATTATTATTATTATTATTATTATTATTATCAATTGTATTAATTTAAAATTTAATTAAATTTTAAATTAGTTAAATTTTGTACTACTAATTTTTTTTTATTCCATAACGGGTCCGATTTTCCTAACACTGCATTAATGCATTCGATCCGATGTACCTTTAGTTCTAAGGTGGGGTAATGGATATGAATGGGTGTCGTTCCTGTTCATGGGCTGAATTGGGCCAGTCAATTTTGAATACTCTCAGCACAAATTTGTATCATTTCTTTTGCCCATGTTATGCCTCCAATGGGCCCGTTCAGTCTAGCCCGAGTATCCAAAGTCCAGCCATGTTCAACCCTAAGCTATTAGTTACTCTTTATTTGTGTGGGATGGCATTGAGGACAGAATCCAGGCCCATACCAATGGCAGGGCAGAACTTGGGCTGAACTGAAAATGTCCGGCCCACATTTGGTCAGGCCTAGTCCGAAAGGGAATTCACCCCTAGGCAACAATCAAGCGAGAGGTCCATGTCTGCTTAACTGCTTGTTGGTCCTGCTTGTTCCATATTGTCAGTTTCCTCATCTAAGCTACCCGCTGTGTGCATTACAAGAGGAAACTGAAGGTTACTGAGGACCTGATCTTTGCATTGAGGGTTTAGTGACTGTCTCTAAAATGGTTTTCTCCATGGCTGTGTTTTCTCTGGTAATGTATATTAAACCTGTCACTGTGCCCGTCCAACTTCCATTTTAACCAACAGAACACCATGAAGACTAAAGGCATCTTTTCTTTGGCACAGAAACTGAACTGGGTTTGATACGATTCATTTTCTTGTTTTTGCAGGAGATAAGAGTTGAGAACTGTGAGATACAGATGTGAGAAAATCTTGTGATTCATTGTTGTGATGAAATGGACCTATCTTGCATGCTGTTGCTTGTAATCATCAATACTCAGTAAGTTCATTAAAGCTGCTCACAACTCACTTACAGTAATGCCAGGGGCTTGTCTCACAATAAAAAAGAAAAACCTCAAAATCAAAGAGTGTACAGGACAACCCTTGAGACCAATGTAGTTCCTAGTGCAAACTTAATTTCTCCTAGAACTTTCACTCAATAGGGACGCAAGGTAGAATAAAAATTCATTCTATAAAATGTCAGTTTCTTGAAAAATACTCTGTACAATTGAAGAAAACGTCAAAAGACTTTTCTGGGTTTGATATATTGCTGTTGTACAACCAAAAGGAACTTCAATCGCTTGCTGTAATGATATAGTTTCACCTGTAATCTGGCCTTCTAATACTCCAAATATCAAAACTAAAAGAGTCAAGTATACTGAACCCAGAAAGATTTCACCTTGGGCCAGAGAGCTCCATTGCTTGGGCTAGTAATGAAGAGTCATCCGTGAGATCAGAATACCGATCTGATGAGGAAAATTCATAGGTTTTAGACTTTACTGCTTCCACTTTCTGCGAAGCTTCCCATCTTTCTGCTAGCCCGTCGCCTTCTAGCATTCGTACTACTTCAGACATTTTGGGCCTATGGCTCGGAAGGTATTGGATGCACAAGAGAGCTACCTTCACTATTTCTTCAAGCTCAATTATATCATACTTGCCCTTTAGATCTTTGTCTACCAGCATTTCAAGCCTCTTCTCCTGATGAATTTTCTTTACCTGCAATCACGGTTAATATCAAATGACTGAACTAGACTAAAACAATGACTTGTCAGGAATTTTTAATCAGGAATTGTCTTCAGGAAATAGGCTCACCCAGTTCAGCATGGCTCCTTTCTGATTAGCAGTCTTCCCGAATTCAAGTGCCCTTTGGCCTGTAATTAGCTCAAGAAGGAGAATCCCAAATCCAAAAACATCGGTTTTCTCAGATGACTGGCCTGTGGAAAGATATTCTGGTGCTATGTGACCAACTGTGCCCCTCACAGCTGTGGTTACATGTGAATCTTGATGATCCAAGAGCTTGGCCAGCCCAAAATCCCCCACCACCGCTTCACAAAAGTCATCAAGCAAGACGTTTGCTGCCTTAACATCCCTATGAATTATCTTTGGATCACATTGCTCGTGGAGATATAAGAGTCCCCTTCCTGCGCCCAAGGCAATTCTCTTCCTCGTAGCCCAATCCAACACCGGTTTCCCTGCCATAGATAAAGAAGGGCTGCTTTAGCTGATCGAAGTTTTGCACTTTACCATAACAGATTTTACCATCTTTGAGATTGAAAGTTTACTGGTTACCTTTGAGACGGGAAGCAACACTGCCATTGGACATGTAAGGGTACACTAGAAGCCTTTCTGTTGGTGAAATACAAAAGCCATGCAGTCTGAGGAGGTTGCGGTGTACTGCAAGGCTGATCATTTCTACTTCTGTTTGGAATTGAATCTCTCCACCATTGACATTTCCATCTTTGTGTCTCTTGACAGCTACAACAGTCCCATCCGGGAGTATCCCTTTGTAAACATTGCCAAAGCCTCCTTTTCCGAGTAAGTTCTTATTGCTGAAGTTTTGGGTAGCAATCTGAAGCTCTCTAAATTGAAACCTCCTTAAATTTCCGAGAGAAACTTCCTCGTGATGCCCATCTGATGTTTCAAAACACATTGATTTGAAACATACAGTTAGCGTCTAACGACTGAATGTTAGTTAGTCCAGGTTTTGTTAGATGTTGCGCACCTTTGACATCAAGAAATGTAGGCTCACTATGCCTTTGCCTCCACCATATAAATAGTCCAATGACAAGGATGATCAGTGAAACAGAACCAACACTAGAGCCAAAGGCAAGTGCTATTTTGTGACTTTTTGGTTTGTTGGAGGGCAGAGCAGCTTAAGATGAAAAAAGATTAAGGTCAGGAACAAACCTAATTGAAAAATGCAAAATGGCAGATTATGAGTAATAGCTTCGCCAGACTTGGAGTACCAGTTCCAGTTTCCTTACTCTGTGTGTCATTCAAGTTCATGGACATTGGCATAAGTGTTGTTCCAAAACATTCCGGTTCAGAGCCCGTTGGGCAGATTAGAGGGTTTCCAACAATACTGCAACAACGAAGAAATGAAACAAAAGGTTAAAAGTTAGTCCAATGCACTGTTTGGAGGAGAAATTAAAAACAAAAAGAAAGGAGGGAGAGAGATCTACTTGAATGTTTTAGCTGGAAGTTTTGGTACAGGGCCACTCAGATTGTTGTATGACAAGTCACTGCATCCACGCACCAAAAAGAAACCTCTTCACCGACAAATTTTATCAAGACTTAAAGTCATAAACATGCCAGAATAGGGTCAAGAGACTTACAGAAACACAAGTTGAGTCATGTTGGCCAATGACAATGGGAATGCTCCAGAGAAACTGTTATTATTTAGCCTCCTAAATCAAGTTAAAGCAATAAATTCAGAGAGCAGGGGAGATAAGCATGTGATGCAAATTCTTGAGCTTCATTTTTTGATTGCTGAAGTATTATTATACTTACAAGTACTGGAGACTCTTCAGCTGGCCTAGAGAGGAAGGAATTTCCCCAGTGAAAATGTTACTAGAAAGATCGAGCGTGTGAAGCTTTGAAAGCTTCCCTAATTCCGCCGGAATTGGCCCTGAAATGTTGTTATTCTGTAAAAGCCTACAAAAGTAAATTGAACAACCATGAATGTTACAGGCCAAACAAGGAGAAAAAAATTTAATGTAGAACTTCCTGTTTGAAGTAACTTACACAATTTGAATATTTGTCAAGTTGCCAATGCTTGGAGAAAGAGTACCGGATAAAGCCTGGCTAGGAGTACCTCTGCAAATAAGACCAGGTCAGCAACTTTAAAACATTCAATTTTTATTGGTAGAATGGTATTGGTTTTTCTCGTGAAAATTGAATCCTATTCAAGTAGGGATTGCAGAAGACTTACAGGCCAATGACAAGGCTCTCAGGAGAACAAGTGACCATAGTCCAGCTACATGGATCAACAGCATCTCTGTCCCAATTTTCAAGAACCCCACGCGGATCATGGAGGGACTCTTTTATTGCCATTAAAGCTTGCACTAAACAAAGATCTCAATTTCAGAGACTTCCATTTCCATACTCATGTGAAGCTGAAGAAAACAATTTTCTTGAAGGATGGGAGAAAAGAAAATTTTCAGTTACCTTCAAAGTTGACTCCTTTGGGAGACAAAAATCCATGTGCAGTGATCCAAAACCACGAGAAAGTCACCAAATAAGTAGCAACTTCTCTTCTTCTCATAGCCATTGAAGGTAAAGCCCAAGAATCAGATAAACAAAATTATAAATTTTGGTGGAGGAAAAGCTTTTGCCTGCTGGTGCAACCAACTTTTCAAATTGAATCAGTTTTGTTCAAGGTAATCCTTTCGTGATACCCCAACTGCTGCTTTCCATGCCAGCAATTCCACTCATCAAAATCTTGTGTATGACCCAAGAAAAGCATCAGTTTTTTCTGGGTTGTATAAAGGGAACCAGCATGCCTGTCATTGAGTTGTTTTTAAAAAAAAAAAATGATTATATATAGTATAGGAGTATTATATATCCATTATCTTGAGAGAACCAAATTAAGCAACTGTAATGTAAGGCATTATTCTTCTCCCCAAGACATGGGCAGACTAGGAAATTCTCAATACTAATCATGCAGAGCGGCCTTTAAAATATGATGTGGATGTGAATTTTATAATCTTACTAGAACAATATATATGTCAGTGAGTCTTAAACCATCTTGTTGGCCAGAAATGAGTTTTGCATTATATGAATGTACTTGGTACAAAAGTATAATGAACAGTGAAAAAAAAGCAGAAAAAGAAATTGTCACGTCTATCTGTACATCATTGGGTCAGGAATGGTTAGTAGTGCATCAAATCAAGTGGGTGCAGAGACAAAGAATGACAGATTGTGCTGTAAATCAAATTGCTTTAACAGAGAAATTGGGGAATCAAACATTCTCTGAGCTTGGCCATACAGCCAAGACCCCAAATCCAAGATTTGTTGTCAATTTATTATTTTTTTTCCCCAATTGTTTATCGTCATTTTGTGAGAATGTGAGAATCTCGAAGCCGAAAGTAAGTTGCTCGAGATTGACAATGGTGGATTTGGTCACCTACCATCCATTAGGACCATGACCCCATGAGTACCTTTGTTGGCACTTCCAGTTTCATATTGTTGTTTTTGTAACCATATAACCAATTTTATTTGTATTAATAGTTACTTCACTTTAATTAATTTGTGAAAGTACTTAGCAGCCACTCTTAATGCTGTTAATATCTTGAGGCTTGCTTTAAAGATTCCATAATGCTATCCACTTTCAGCTTAACTATAACACATGCACTTCCTTTTTCTCCACCAGCAGACAGTCATTCCACACCACACCCAACCTATTGAAAAAGGAAAAAGAGAGAAACTTTTAAAAGCAAAAGCTGCAACCTATGTCCCCTTTCTAAGAAAAGTACAATAATTTGCAAGCAAACAAGTTGTTCAGCAGAATTTTAAAAATTTTTTGGACAATAGATTCAAGTGCATTAGATATTTCATATTTGTATGATTTTTTTATTATTATTATGATTAACGATCAGATTTGCCAATAAAAACAGAAATGCCCCATTGAAAAATTGCTGATGGAAGTATAATAGTAATTACCACCTTGATCCACAAGGGTAAAGCACCTGTGATGTGCTCAGCTTTCTGGTGTCTATGGTGCATGAACTAGATGGGGGCTTGTTGGACCACTTTGGACAGTGATGGTGTCATCTATAATCAAGATCTGCACACTTTGTGTAATGACGGGCATTTTAACCACTTTAAAAATTTTTGATCGTTGCCAAGTTGAGCATCAGGCTTGCATCTTAGCAACACCTAGGCAACGGGATAAGAATGCACATAGTATCCCTACGAGAACCCAAAATAAAAAAAATAAAAAAAAAGAAAAAAAACAAAAAGAACGTGTCACATTAATACTAGAAAATGACAAGAATGTCCATCGATTAAGGATCAAAAAAACAGGTAACAGCTATGAATTATTGTCCCTCCTTCACATCACCTCAACGAAAAATGTGCAATTCATATATTGAAAGCTTACTCCTTTTTTCAAACAGGTTGAAAAAGAAGAAGAAAAAAAAAAAAAACCCATTCCTTGGAGCCGTGTAAACCTTGGATTCTCCGTTTAGTTTTCCAAGATACTAGTCTAATCCTTGATCTGTCTGTATTACATGTCTTACATGTCTGTATTACATGATCCGACCTGGACTTTGCACGGTCAAGTGAAAACGTGACGTGTGGCTAAGCGCACACCGAAACAAGACATGGCCAACAACAACTGGATCTCCTTGAACGACTTTGGGTAGCACTGTCACCCAATTGAGGATCCAAAAAATGCAAAAGGGTACGTTCCAAATTCATGCAGTGAGCACAATCCCGCGACAACGGATTTGAAGTGATTGAGCAAAGGAAAATCTAGCAAGTAACAAAAGAGAATGCAAATTATTGTAGTGCATAAAAGCTGGTGGGTCATCCCTTTCTAGAAGGGCTTAAGGGTTACTGACAATCTTTGTTCAACTTAAATCCATCTTACGGTTCTTAAAAGCGGAACTAATTATTTATTTAACCATCAATTGGGACGGTGGGATTTCATTTGCCACCCCCCCCCCCAACAAAAAGACAGATGTGACCATTTGACCTGGGAAGAGAGAATACAATTTATAGGGTTTGAAAACAACGGTACGTTCCATTTGGGGGTTTGTCTCTTTGAAATGCTCTACACCCATGCTATATCTTTGAACCCACTTTTCTTTTTTTTCTTTCTTTTTTTTTCTAACATTTAACAGGTTAATTATTAATTACAATTATATTGAAAAAAAAAATCAAATTGAAATGACGAATCCTGTTCCCTAGAAGGAAATACAAAAGTGAAGAGGAGAAGAGAGAGGGAGCTAAAGCATATTGTTGCACGGAGCATGACCGCACATCCTTCAATTTCAATCGACAGAGGACATGCGAAGATTAACAGAAACGGGATCCACGGGGAGGGAGGGGAGGGAGGGACAGAGAGAAGGTGAGGGGAGACATCAAATGCAAGATTTATGGTTAGGTGAGTTCAAACCTTGGAGTCAAACAATTTAGGTGGACCCATCAATTTAATGAACAATCCGCTGAGGATAAGGACCAAATTGGCTAAATGATTGGAATAAAAAAAAAAAAAATCAAAAGAATCACTCGAGCCTATAATTTAATAATATTTAAATATATTTTTTATAATTTAAATTCGAATTTTTTATTTTTAAATATTAAAAATATAATAAAAAATTTTGAAATAATTAATATAGTTGAACATTGAATTTTTATTATACAAAAAGTTTGATGAGACATAAAAAAAAATAAGTAAAAGTTTAATTTTAATTTATAAATATAATAATTAATATAATCATGATGTATTATTTTTAATAAATAAATAAATTTTTTATTATTTTAAATTAAATTTTTTTGGTACTATCACTTACCTTGAAAAAATTAATACAAATGGTTTGAAGTTTACTGGTGAAATTCTAAATTAATTAGAAATAAAATTTAAAAAATTATTTAAATTTAATAATAATATTCACAAAGGTAGTGGGTATTTTTACAGGGGGGTTGAATGGGTAAGCACACGGACCCACGTGATATTTGCTTTGGACAACGGCAATGCATCAAATAATAAGACAATTCAGGCCACTCAAGCCCAAGTTCGGACACTCTCAGGCCCCACCTTGTCCCCATGTCTCACAACTCTCGTTGTTTTCTCCTTCACTAGTCGTACTTTGGATGCCCACGAGCCATTAACTCCCACTTAATCTCTCCTTTTATTTTCCTTTTCAGGAGCTTCCAAGAATCAGCAAATTGGTCACTATTCATGAAAAGGTAAATAAATACAAAACCCCACCAAGAAGTGTTGCGAGAATCTCGTGCTGCCCCACCACCATGGGATGGGATCCACTGGCCGATAACAAGTGTTGCGAGAATCTGAATAATTCCTGCACATTCTGAATTGATGCGATAGTAGTGGTGATGTGTTTACTTTTCGTGAAGTTACTAGTAACGTTTGTGATGATTCGAGGGAATGCTTCCAAGAAGAGACAGTAGGGCATGATTCTGTACAATCTCAAACTATTGGTCTGGCCTTTCTTTTTAAAAGATGTAATGAATTATTACCTTTCATGAAAAGAAGATCAGTAGTGTCAATTAACTATAGTATGTTCCCCATATAAGCAGAATCAAGAGAAAGAAAAAAAAAAAAAAGAAAATGGAAAAGATTGGTGTTGGGATCTTAGGTTCACGCATGACCTTGTGATTCCCCCCCCCCCTCCCAACCCCACCCCACCTGTTTTTTTTTTTTTTTTTTTTCCAATTCAGCCGTGTGGATGCATTGAGAGGTAATAAATGCTTGGAAAAAGGTGGGGCAGAATTTCACTTTATGCTTCCCTATTTGCTCACGAAATTGTTGGGGTCCCAGGGCCTTGCTTTTCTTCTTTTTCATTGCCATGCTTCCTTCTTTTTACCATGTTGTCTGGAACAGAATAATGACACTTCTTTGCTCTCTCTCTCTCACTCGCTCTTTAGAATTGGGTCTCCTGGCCCCAACTCTTTTATTTGAACTAAAAACCTCTAACGTGCAACCCCAAGTTTTTGATTATTTAATAACCCATTTTCTATCAAAACCTGGACATACTATAGTTTACATGGAACTATGCACTGCTCACCCACTTGTCTTCATGCTAGTTAAAATTTCAACAAAATTAACCTCTCAATATCCACCTTTAGATTTGCTGTAACACATGCATTCATGCATCAACAAGAATCTAAACTTTCCTGCAAGATTCACCATCAGTACAAGATCTCAAGGCCATACTGTCAGAAAATTTTATAGGAGTAAACTGCAATCTGTATGTGAACGTCAAAACTTAAACAAAACAGTGACACCAAAACACAAGTTACAGCTATTCTCTTGATCTTTTCAAGGTGGATATACACAAAATCTATTAAACATGCTGCAATGGCACGGTTTCTGGTCCCCTGCATTCGTGATCAACTGATTTCACTGAGGCATTCGCAAGTGATAGCTACTAATCATCAAAAGACGATGGCATACTTTGTCATATTTGCCGAAAGAAGATCACTTGTCTTTTGTCTACACTACACTCTCCAGGCCAGAAAAATGCATCGCATGAAATTCAAGATATTGGGAAAACAAAGCGCCAAGAAGAAACTTCCACAGCTTCTTTCTTTCCCCTTGTAAACGTCAATTTCAGTGTGTTAAATTTTAACAAGACAATGAAGTGTGCAAACAATTTGTATGCTTACTCACAATCATCACGTTTTGTCATTGGCAGGTCACATTCGAGCCGATTGCTGCCGAATTGCAGTGTTACAATGAGTGAATGTTAGACTTTTGAGAACCTTCTGAGGAAATGGAAAAAGGGCATTTGCCACATTGGATTTTATTGCCGACTTGAATAAGCAAATTGAATAATTCTAGATTCTGCAGAATACACAATGCCAAGGACCATTCTAGCAGAAAAGAGTAATCTTATGGCAATAAATGGTACCACGTTCAAAGGGTTTAAGATTTCCAAAGTTTTTTATTATGCTATTAGTTTTAGGTGTAAAGAAAGTTGATGGTCTGCAGAAGGCCAACGGTTAAGGTTGATAAATGAAGCTTGTACGCAAGAAGAATCCCCCAAGAGTCCAAAACTCAGTTGATAGTTTGCTTTAAACTTCATGTCTCTCTCACGTAGAAGGTTAAAAAGAAAGACAAATGTCTCTCTTTTTATTGAAGGGCTTTCTGCTCAAAGCTTGCAGTGTTTTGATCACTCATGAAGCACACCTTATTCTCATGTGTGAGGCATGCATGCAGATTTGTGTTACCTAATCATTGATCTGTTATCAGGCAGAAGAGTTGGAAACGATGGTTTCCCACACAAATATTGTTAAGTAAAATTATTTGGAAAACCACAACCAAAAACGGATCATTGAATCCATTTCTTGGCCTAATTAACATCTCAAATCTAGTAAGATTGCTGGATCAGTAAATTGCATAACAATGCCAATTTTTTTTGTTTCTTCCTTTGGCATCTTCAAACAGGTGAAAATTGAGCATATTCGAAAGCATGAATGTCGCTTTAAAGGTGGAAGCGAAATTCTTTGACTTGGCTTAATATAATAATAATAATAATAAAAAAAAAAACCTTAGAACAGAGCGTGCTGTGTCGTGTCTGAGCCAGGAGTTAGAAGTTATCAGCCCAGTCCAAGCTCAGGTTGTGGGTTGTGCTTGATACAACCAGGTATTATTTATGTGCAGACCGTGTTTAGACTGGTGCAACCCGTTTTACATGCCTACCCAGCAGTCACTAATCTCCCTAATTTCTGGTCACATTTACAAACACTGTGGGAGCAAATGTAAAGGCCTAAAGCATAAATGTAGTTCTACTCAAGCGGAATCTAGAAGTACTGACAGGTGAATCCTGCCCTCGACCATGTGGGTAGGGCAATGTTACAGTAGGTTTGTACACCTAAGCCCAAGAACACATCATAATTATTTTTGTCCCGGAAATTCTCTACTAGGGGAGGAAGGATAAAAGGCGTCCATGACCATGTGCCTCTGATCTCGTTCAACTTTAAAATTCAATTCCTGCACCTCTCAAGGAATCAGTCTATAAGCTGTGCGCTGAAAAATGCTCACCTCACCCTGGCATTAATAATGCAGTATTTGCTGTTTTTGGTACGAAGAGCGAATCAAGACAAATTTTTTGGACTGCGATTGTGGTGGGCCGAAGCCAATTCGCTCAACACTCAGCTCCATCTTACCCCTATGCAAAAACGATAGCAATACGAAGGCAATTATTCCAACTCGTTTCAATTGGATCCCGGAAAACTAAGCTACAGTGCAATGGCCAGTGACTAGTGAGATCCTGGAAAGAATGACAGGGTCTGTATTTGCAACAGAATCTTTGGGTTTACCATTTGAGGAGAAATGGGAAAATGGAACAGTTTGAAACAACAATGAGTGCTGCAAAAACCGATAACTGGGAACCGAGACAACTAACACACCTGGCAATAGCTGTATGTTTTTAGTGCTGCTAATTAGTTCAATTTTCACATATGTGGATAGCCAACAGGATAGCATTAGAATCCAAGTACGATTCAAAAGAACCATGTCGACCATGATTGACCATATTCAATTGACTTGAATGAATACTCTTAAGCTTGCTAAGACAGACCTGTTCTGACTCTAGGGTTTTCAGTGTTATGTTTGGGTCCAGCCCATGTCTACCTCAAATTATTTATATTTCCAAGGCGACTCACTAAATCTCAAGTCTCAACCCATTCAGTGTTCTTTGTTTTTCTAAACACGACAAGGGTACAAAAAGCAGCTGTTAAAGTCTTTCAATGGGTAACTTATGTAAAAACTATTTCAACTCCAAATCTTTTTTGAAAGACAAAGTTATAAATTTGTTACAGAAAGCAACTACAACTTCAAGCGAACAAATGATATTGAGATGCCTTCTGTTGCGATGCATAAACTAAGAAATTTAGTCACTTCTACGCCACAGGAGAGTATGGAACATCAGTATGTGGTAGTTGGCTAACAAGAAACTTGAATTGCTTGAATTTTATTTTTCACTAAATAAAGTTGAACATACACAAAATAGTAAAAGATTAAGGTGTCAAAAATTTCACACCAAAATTTTTTTAGCAAATACCATACCACATCAAAATCAGAAAGAACAATAAATGATACATTCTAACAAAGTCTAGACAGCCACAGCAGCAGCAGAAGTATCCTTACTGAACTTAATCGAATAAAAAAGATTCAAAACATCAGCATTGTTACGAATGAAAGCTGGGCATTTAGACAGCAAATCCTGAGCCATTCGATACCTTCTGGCCTTGAAAACAGCATCGAAGACACAGAGAACCACAGATATAGATGGAAACTTCTTGGAGCTCATAGCTTTCAGAAAAGCAATAGCATCATCACTTGTCCCATACTTTGACACATACTCAATAAATGGATCCACAAAGGGAGGAAAGCCATCATTTTTCATCAAATCCAGAAGACTCAAGGCATCCTTGAAGCCATCTTGAACCAACAACTTCCTTGTCAATGTCTTGTATGTACTATAAAAAGGCTTCAACTGATTTTCACCAACGTAATCATGCAGAAGCTTGCATGCATCCACTGCTCTATTGCAGCAGTGTGCTCTTACCAACAGTTCAAGGGCGTAACCAGCTTTGGAAACACCTTCCTTCGCAACCATGGTTTGGAAACAATCCGATGCTTTTTCTAGTTCTCCAGATGCACAATGCCCTTCAATTAAAGATGCCCAAGCCTTGTAATCTAAATTATTCCCAGTTGCTTCCATATGTTCCACAAATTCACCTGGTTCATCCTTCATGCCAGCACTACTTAGTCTAAATGCAATCTTGCTCTGCATATTACTGCTAACAACTAACCCACCTTCCTTCATTTCCTTCAAAACCTTATTGCACTCTCCAAATCTACCAACACTTGTCAAAGATTTGAGAACAGCATCAAGCATAGAATCTGTCAATGCGTTCTCATTCCCAATAAAGATACTTAGAACCCTAGAGAAAAGAACCATATCTAAGTCCTTAGCGGCCACTATTTTCTTTAACAAAATGGTGCAACAATGAACTGAAGGCTTATTTGCCCCACGCATTGCAAATTCATACAAGCCAACAGCCTCCTTTAGCATTTTCCTCTTTAAAAATCGTTCCAGTATCTTCCCATATACTTTTGCATCCATTTCAAACCCCTTAATCCTCATTTCATCAACAATCTTCCAAAATCTGTCCTGACAATCTTCCCTCCCCAAGACCAGAGTTATGGCATTATAACTCTTTTCATCATGCTTCACAAGTCCACTCTCCTCAACCCACCTGAAAAATATTAATGCTTTCATAGGCTCCATAGCCAAATTCTCCAGAACAACCCTCACCAAATATGTTGAAAACGCAACATTTAAACCCCTAATCTGCTCTTCAACAGGATCTCCCCAAACTTGGTTCCTAATAATCCTGCTCACCCTCAATCCAATCTTCCCTATAGAATTATCAGTAGAACCTGATGCAAGAAACCCTTTAAGCCTCTCCATATCACCAGTTAACCCTTCTTTCTGAAATTTCTCCATCACTTTATCGCGCGTACCTTTCGATACACCATAACCCTTCAGCTTCATCGTTTCAATCGAATCCCAAAACTCCTCAACAAACCCATTAATACCCAGAATCTCCAGCATCAAATTATGCATCTTTGAAGTCAACAACACACTATCCCTGCTCCCAACCCATTGAAAAAACAACCGTGCTGCATCCGGGCGAGACTCCAGGGACTTCAACACTTTCAAGACAAGGTCTTTGGTCATTAAAACATTATGCGAATCCACTTCCTTGTCAATAGCATGTGTTTCAGAAGACTTAGTAAACATCTCTGTTAACAGTAAATGATCAGGGTCGTCATTCTTGGGCTCAACCAACGGCTCGGTTGAGATACCACAGGCAATTCGGCTGTTGGGATTTATGGGGTTTTCGATATTTGCCAAATGGGTGTGCAAAAGTGTGTGAGATGAAGAGAGACGGCGAAGAAAGACGGAGGAAGAGTGTACCTGGAAATGATAGAAGGACTGAGTTGTGATTTGAGAAGATGAGCAAGGATAACTCCGGAAAAGGAGAAATCGCCACAAGTGTCTCATTTTTCTCCTTTGAGGTTGATGTCAGTGAGAGAACAAGAAGAGGAGATACGCAGGTGCGAATGATTATCTCTATTTGGATCTTTGTTTTGTTAGGGTTTTAGGGGAACAACGTTCAATTCACCACTGCCTGCGGCTGATGCCAACACGGTCAAAACGACGATGGAATGGTCATCATGCTTTCCTCTGTATTGAAAAGTGGCATTTGGGCCAAGTCGGGTTTGGATTCGTTTCATTTTAGCCCAGTTCTTCTCTGACTCATGCCGTCAAGTTCAAAATATTGAACTTAAATCTGCTGACAGGGTAAAACGTCACTGTCGATTTTTCACTCAATTTTTTTTACCTTTTTCACATTAATATTAGGTGTACAGGGAGTTTGGTGTTGCAATAAAGGTTTCATTGTAGAAGAAACTTTCTTGATTGGGTTGGCCTTTTGACTTTACATCCAACAACTTACTTTTTTGGAATTTTGAAATTGTTTTTAACATGAAAATACAATTTATTTTTCTTTCACCAAAAATGTTGCTTGCACAAAATTAAATACTACAACTTTTTTTTTTTTTTTAACATGCAATGGATTTCCAATTAATCAAAGTCAATCCGGCATCGACGAAGAGAAGACCAACCAAGTTTGGCCCATACCCAACCCTGCTTAACTATAGATACAGCTAAAGATAGGGTCTTTAGGCTAAAACGCCTTGGCCCCAGTATAGTTTAAGATAGCCCCAGTGTTTTGGGCTAAACCACCGTTCTCGTTACGATTGAAGAGAAAAGAGTTCGATGATCTGGCCTGTAAAATGTCTTGAAAGGCCGATCTTTTGACATCACCACCCCCGGCTGCCCCCTCTCTAAAGCAGAGGAAAAATGCCCCCTCCCTAAAAAGGTGGCGTTTTCTAATTCCCTTGTAAATGTTCATGTTAGCCCCTTTCCAATTCTTGTGATATTTCAAACCCGAAAGTTGTAAACTTGAAGGTTTATTGTGTGTGTGAATGCAGTACTTTGTTACTAAGCGCATGAAATAAGCATTAAAAACCTTCCTGCTTTTAATTGGAACAAGTTAGAAAATTTGTTGGCAAATGTTACATCCATTCAGAGACTAATTATTTAGGTCCCTTTGAAACTATGATGGGAGAATTTATAGATTTGATTCCAATCGAATGGGGCTACCATGCGTGATCCACTAAGAAAACAGGCACATATTTGTTTGCATATGGGTAGAACAACTACTGGAATTGCATTAAAATGCTTTCAAGTATCAGAATTCTCTAACAGCAACTCAGTGCCTGCAAAGTTCATAGAAATTAATGAAAGGAAAAACCACAGACAAAAAGGGTCATCCTAAAGGTGTCCGAACAAAACAAACCAAGCTTTGAAAAACAATAACATCCTAAGGAAAACCAGGGAGGAAAATTATGCATTTAGTCTTCAAAGTTGTATGGACAAGAAGGGTCTGTCCAGCTTCATTTGGTCATGCCAGTTCTGTCCCTCGCAGCCTCAACGGCTCCCTGTGCCCTGGCCATCATCTGCTGACCAGTCTGTTCTCAAACCATAACGAAATGCGATTTTAAGCTTCTAATTTCAAAACCCATGTCACACTTTGCATATTGATTTGCTCGTAAGCTAACTGCTAGTTCAACATGATGCGTCAACACGTGTAGGAGGGAAAAACGGGACAAAATTGAAGATTTGGAAATTACCTCTTGCATTGATTCCTTTGCAGATTGAGCAGCATTGCCTGCCCTGTCCATCGTATTGCTGGCTCTCTCCTGAAAAGAAATGAAAGTAACAACTGGTTAACTAACATTACCTAACGAATTGAATACAGCCAAAGAAATAATTAAGCCAACCTGAGCTTGGCCTTTGGCTTCACCAGCCTGGTAGCTCATCCTGTTGCCAGTGTTGTCTGACATCTTGGCTGTTCTCTGAAGTTTTCAGGATAACACAACACAATTTTTCTTTTTTTTTTTTAAATTAACAGACACTTGTAATGAAAAGCACGTGTATCCGCCTCTATTTAAAGTGAATAAAACCAGTCCACTGTTCGGCACGCCTCCTACTACGTGGAATTCTGCTTTTTGAACGTGTCTCCCTGTAGTTTTCTTAAACTACACGAGGCGGTAAATCAATGTGGAGTTGAGGTTTTGGGGCCCTTGGACCAGGGGAATCATCTGAGAAAAATTCTCTAGCCAAAATCCGACGGTGGCTGCTGTTTTGAAGCCTTCAAAAATGGTGCTTAATTAACTCGTTCCACGGCAATATGGTTTTTGAGTAACCATGAAAGGATCATCTTCTCTGGTATAATTCAAAACCCCACAAATCTTTTGTTGAGCCAACAAAAATAAACCATTGTTTTAAACAATGGGCGTGTGAAGATAATCGTCAGGCATGACACGTTTCGAGAACTTGTGATCAAACTTCTTTAGAGCATGGAAATGTGAAGAAGATGTGATCTCTAATTTCATCATAGCATTGCATAAGATTAAAAAATTGAATCACTTGACTAACCCCATGACGGTTATCTATTTAGTATAGCGAGCCAGATTATGAATCCTTGTATAGGGATACCAATCAACCATAGGCTTTGCGGTCCTTGTGGAATTCCAAGCAGTTTTCATGGAGTATTTGCCTGAAGGGTCTGGCAGCCAGATCACATCTAATCATCTTCATCTTGGCTTAGGAAGAACTATGTCACGCATAGTGCTGCTACAATATTAACCAAGCAATCCGATTCTGCGTGAGGCGATAACTGATTATTTTGTCTGATGGCAGCGGGGACTTCTGCTTTTGTCCAAACCGATCAAGCTTTTGATATGTTAAAGCTTCCAATTACCGAATGTTCTTGTCTCGCTCACACATGGTGATGTTTTTCCACCAAGTTTCTCACGTGTATAATAATAAGATTTTGTTTCTAATTATAATCATAAATCTAATTATTATAAAATGTATAATTAATATAAATTTATATTTATTTTTCAAAAAAAAAATTAGTATAAGTGTAATATTTAAATGTAAAATTTATAATACAGTAATTTGGGGTAACAATATTTTGTACGAAAATGTTGAATTCAGAGGGGTGAAAAAGGAAATAGCGAAGAACTTGGGGTTGGGGAGAAAAAAAAAAAAGAAAAAAAAAGACATTATTCTAAGTTGTTAACTACGGCCTTCGGGGTACAAGTTTTAATTCGAAAAAAGAACGTCAAATTTATAATAAAAAGAAAATTATTCATTCATAGTCTACTGAATGCTTTAACAAGGAAAAAAAAAAAAAAAACCCATCCGGTATGATAGGCAAAACGAACCGGATCACCCGGTTTAGTATGCAGAGCCATATATCAAATTAGAGTTGCAGCCCCGCCTGCCCTATTAGCTTCACCGACGTGCTGTTCTCTTCTCTTTGTTCTTGCTGCTGTTAGGGAAAAGATAGTAACTTAAGAGAGAGATGGGAAGATTGAAAGGAATTTTGAAAAATAGCAACGGTAAAGATAAAAAAGCAAGTAAAAAGAGAAAGAAGGATACCAATACAGAGCTCTTCAAAAGAGGTATCTTTATGATTTTTTTTCTTTTTCTTTTTCTTTTTCTTTTTCTTTTGTGGTCTTTTAATAACTCTTAATTTTCCGATATGTTGTTTTTTTTTTTATTTTTATTCTGATTGTTTAACGTTTGTACTGATTACATAGTTGAATTACATTGAAAATGGTTTCTGGGTCTTGATTAATACTGATGTTGAGAAAATCTAGAATTTTGGATTTGGTGATTTTGTGTTCTAGAGTCAAAACCGGTGATGGGTTTTGCTTTGTTTTGCTTGCATTGTCTCAAAATTCAATTTTTTGATAGATGTAGAATTGTTGATTGAATAATTGATTCACTTGGAAACTCAGCTTGCATCTGGAGTTTTGTCAAGTAATAGTTCTCCATCTTTTTCTCCTTTCAGATTCAATATTAAAGTATGAGGAAGAAAGGATTGAAATTGATAATTCTGAAGGCAAGAAGAAGAGGAAAGGAGGGAAGAGAAAAGATGTTGAAAATGTTGATGCTGGAGAAGCTGATCAGATGAGGGAGGTTGAAGATGGTATTAGTCATCACAGATTGTAAGGTGCTCTTGGATTTGCAATCATCTTGTCTAATTTTTTGCTTTTGTTGCTTGATTGTTTCAGCAAACAGATCAAAAGAACTACTAACAAGAAAGAAAAGGGATAATCTAAGGAAGAAGAAAAGAAAAGGTGAAGCGAAAAATATTGCTGTGGTTGGACAATATGATCAGCATGAAACTGAGGATGAGGATGGCTTTGTCAAACCAAATGGTATGCTCATGTTTGCAGCTTCTGGCATAGTTAACAAACACCAACTTCTTTTGGCATAATGCTATTTGATATATTGCTATTTTGTTGATGATGCCTATTGTACAAGCTCTCTTTATTGGATCTGCTGTGTTGCCTTTCTTTTTTATGAATGTCATGTCCAGAAAAGAAGAGTGAGCTTTGGTGTGACATAGGTTTGAGTAACAAAAATAGTCTCTTTGTGAAGATAAGAATAGGGCTGCGTACACTTGGCACTTCCTCTAACTCCTTGATGTTGAAGTCTTGTGCACTAGGGCACCTAGAAAGATGAAATTGATGTATTTTTTTATTTTCCTGAACCTATCTGTTTGACTGCCCAACTTTACATTGTGACATAATTTTAGGCATTTATTGAACTTCTGAATTCTTAATCCCATCGTCGCCAACAGTTTCTTTCCTCTTGCTTGTTTGTTTTTGTTGGACTGTTGCTTGTAATGGTTATTTTCCATAATCAAGTCATGCAACAAGATGCATAAGTTCTGAAACTAGTTCATTCAGATATTTCCTTCATTGTATGTATGAGACAGTCCTTGTGCATCCAGAAGTAACTGTCATGCTGTTCTTTCATAATATTCAGCTTCATTAAGTCATTTTTCCTTCTAATTAGATGATGGAGCAGCAGACTGGACACCCATTATAGCTGAAAGGGATATGGATGATTCCATAAGGCAAAGTAAAACTGTCACTGATACAAAAACTCGTAAATATCTGCTCACCTTGTTTGGTTCATACCAGATTCATCAGAAATTATGGCACCCTGGGTTCATACTATATTTTTCCTTAATGTTCTTTTCTTGTTTGTAGGGAAATCAAAGAAATCTAAGAAAAAGAGGAAGGAACATGACATGGAAAAGGAAGACAGTACTGTACCAGAAAAGAGAGAAGAGGCCATTCAGGGTGAAGTTTATTCTATTTCTTCTGGAGATGAGGACGGCTCAAAGGGAATGAAAAGTATGAAAGTGCCTACAATTAGTGATTTTGATGATTCAGTTCTTTCTAATAGTGAGCATAGACATGCAATAAATAGTTTTGAGTTATGTGGTGAATTGTGTCATATTATTTTATATGTACTTTTTCCTAGTTTTATTTGAAAATTACTTTCGCAGAGACTCAATAGTTAGCCATAGCCCACTTATCTGACTCAACAGTCAGAAACAGGATTTGTGCATCGACTTTGGTTTCAGTTTCCTGTAGTCTCCAGCAAGTGACTAGAGAGATGCCAGAGCTCTTTTCTCTTGGCCTAAAGCTTGGTCAGCAGAGGCATATGTTGGTAGTCCATCTCTTACAAAAGGCCAGGAGGATTATTATTGGCACTTAGTTATTATTTTTGGTGGTTGCCTGGAGCTTGCAATAATATTTTATTCATTCTTTGAAGAGACCGATTTGCCTAATTTACTCCTGTTTGGTGATTCATCAACACATTTCTCTCTGATTTTAATGTAAACAAATGCCTTATTGCTGAGTTTAAATTTATTAATTGCACTGCAGAATGGCTTCTGCAATATCATCAAAGTAGGCCAGGTCTGAAGGTGTTGCAACAAAGAATAGATGAGTTTATGATTGACCATGAGAAAAAAATTGAACAGGTAATTTCTCTCTCAAATTCCTGCAACGGAGCCATAGTTGGCATCCGTGTGGATCTTACTTTTGCCTTCTCCAATCTTGGTTACCTTCCTTGGGAATAATTTCCTGCTGTCTCATATACATCTTTATTATTGTTGAAAATTGCTAGACATATCTGCATTTGTTTTTCCCCTCCATTGGTATTTTGCTCCCTTAAAATGAAGATAGCATGCTCATCTGTTTTGGCAGATTATGTAATGTATATCTATCTGCATTGCAATTTTCTATGCTCTATATTCTTTATTCTTCTTATCCTTTATTTTGCTGGCTAGCAAAATGCCGTGTTCCAGCTAATCATTTATTTTGTCATGGCATGTACAGGAAAGGAAAGAAAGAGAAGCCCGCATTGCAGAAGAGGGATGGACAGTTGTCAAACAACACAAGGGAAGGAAAAAAAGTGCAGATGCTGAAAGCGGAATTACAGTGGGCTCTGTTGCCCAGGCTGTTGTCAAAGATCAAGTGAATAAAAAGAAGCGAAAAGAAGTTGGGCTAAATTTTTACCGATTTCAAATGAAAGATGCTCAGAGGAATGGTATGATAAATTTATCTTTCAATTCATTAGCATAATGTCACTGTTGGCTCAAATACTAAGCCATGGATTTGAAAACATAATATGTTGAATATTCTTCTTGTATGAACATGCATGCCTTGTACATACTCAAAAATTGGGATTTCACTCTCATCTTGTATCCTCATCTAAGCAACCACAACTACGGGCACATATACTAGTTTGTTGTGCTATTAGTTTTGAGTCAAGGAATGAGGACACCATCAATCTGTTGATTAATTATGTGGCCAGAATACGTCTGTTCTTCAACAACAGATGCAAGACAAAGTACTGATACTTCACATTTTCTTGCAGAGATTTTGACACTCCAAAGCAAATTCGAGCAGGATAAAAAGCGGATTCAGCAACTCAGAGCAGCTAGGAAATTTCGACCGTATTGAGTGCTGCAGAAGCCATATGAACCCGTGTCATTTTGAATGTGCATTGGGAGGACTAGACGCATATCCATTGGCGTTCCCCATTTTTCAGTTCCCATACTAGGATATAGTGGACAAATCAAAAGGTGTACTCACTGGTTCTTGTCATTTATGCACAAGGATGCACACATTTCAGATAGTTAGGGAAGTGGCCGGATTATTGGTACGGCTCAATGATATATGCAGCGTTCTTCTGAACCCTGCTTCCTCTTGCGACGCTTTAAATTAATGACTTCCGGGGAATGGTGTTCCACTGTTGGACGTCAAGCCCGAAGGTTATTGTTATGTAAATAACGCAACCACACCAACCCATCGAGTTCTGGACTGAAAGCAGTCACATTTGCTTTGTGCCAACTATATGCACGACATGTAGGAAAATTTTTGAAAGAGCACACACCCCTTCCATTTCACTTGTTAGTTTTAGTTACGACACGACTGAAATGAAATCATCGAGGAGGCAGAATATTTATGCTTTAGATCAGAATCCAAGCAGCATATATCTAAAGAGCAAATGCTGATCACAGGGTCAAAAAACAAAAAAAAACAAAAAATACAACTGTAATGCACGAACGCCTTTCGAGCCACGAATTACACGGTGGGGACAACCATCTGAACTTGATTCTCAACGTGTGGTGTTTGGCGTTATCTTTCCAAGTCTGTAGATGGCGACTGATGGGCATACAAGACCAGGTGTATTAAATCTGTACCCAGCAAAATTGACGGTGTAACGCCAAGGTTTTAAAAATAGGATCAAATTCATTAAATTGATAAATTAATTATAAATTTTTTAATTAATTTAAAAATTTTTAAAAATATTATTTTATATTTTAATATTTAAAAAAATAAAAAATATATTATTTTTTATATATTTAATATTAAATATTAATTTATTTTAATTAAAATAATTAAACTTATTAGCTGGCTCAACGATCAACTTAAAACCTCCGTAGCCCCACCAGTTTTGGACGTCGTCTCTCGCTTATATAAACCAGGTGTGCTAGCTGCAACCAGTCCAAACCTTGGCCACCCGGAAGGCTAAAGCCAAGCCTAGAACAAGTGAAACTAGCCGGAAATAAGGAAAACAGGCAAATAAATAAATAACACAAGACTCCAAGCAAGTTTAATCATCGCTAATTCCGCATCTTAATCATGCTCTTCCATTAAATCAAGCCATATGCTTGTTGCCATGCCGAAGTCATATTTAAGTATTCAAAGAAAACTCATTCAAATGGGATTTATTTAAATAATAAAATACTGGTTTAAAACTACAAGGTCTAGGAACCAGGCGGTTCCAACATGCAAAACATAGATAACAGTACATAATTTTATTTTTTATTCATAAGAGTAGTTGAAACTAGGACAGACACCAAGAAACCAATATGGAAAATAACTATTTCTCTTCAACTTCCTCGTCCTTCTCATCCTCGCTCCAGCAACATTTCAGGACTGACCTTGGCGATGCATGGCCTCCAGTCCTTACAAAGGTGTGGTAGATGATTGATCCACCCTTGCCAAGCACTTCGTAGCTCCTTCCATTGCAGCAGTATCCTTTGACATCAAGAGGGAATTTACCTCCAAGTTTATCCCCCGAAATGTTGGAATGCAATGCCACAGAGAAATCAGTTGGTTCAAAGCAAACCAAAACTCTTTCAAGCAGCTGAATCAAGCTAACTTCTTCAAAATTGTAACCCACAGCTTCAAAGCTCGCATAGCTAAAACCCTCTTCTGGGGTGACATGAATTGTAGAAACTGCATTCCCTTCAATGGCATTCATGGAGTAACCACAAGGGTCAAAATCAAAATCACATATTTTAGAGTGCGGAAGGATATTCCTTATGCCAGAATCCTTGGACATGATACAAGCTGAAGCAGCATGTGTTTTGTAGAACACAGATGCTGGGCCCCTGTCCAAACCAGTCATGCACATTTCCAGAGTGTAAATATTGCCTCCATGGCTCCTCATATTAGTAGTAGAAGCAGAATAAACATGCCACTTCTGACCCTCATTGGGACTACCCATCATATATGCAAAACTCTTAAAACCAAGTTTGTGGAAATGTCCATCAAGGACAGCTACTTCTTCAGAGAAGCTACGGTGTGGGAATGTTTGGGCCCCAGGAAATATGAAACTCCCACGGGTGTACCTCACAGAGCATGCAGCAAGTGAAAGTGTTTCGGCTAATTTAAGGATTGCTGGGATTGACAGAAGCAGTTTAGTAGTCCCACAAGTTTTGATGACAATTTTGTAAGGAAACACAAAGAGGCTAGATTCTGAAAGGACATAAGAATCAACATGATCGTTGGAAAGTGAATCAACAATGGTGCATTCGGCTGGTTTGAGAATCTCGTCCAATTGATCTCTGGACAAGGTACGTAAACCCATTCCTTGGGGATCAGTGAACAATCCAGGTTCAGAGAAACATAACTCTAGCCTCTTTTCATAGCCTTCAAATCCAATTGCTGAGACTGGCAAGGCCATGTTAGGTCACAAATGGTAAATGACAGTTGCAAAGAAGAGTAGGAGAGAACGAGCAAAGCAGAAGAGAAGTAAACACTGGAGAGAATAACAGTATCAAAGAGCTTGAAGGGGGTTATCTCGATGCTTGGAAAATCTCAGGATGGCTTTCGCACGCACTGCAAATAAAAACATGAAAGGAAATTAGTTATTCAACCATATTATACAATGCAGAAGAGGAAAAACTGCATAAAGTCAAACTCACGTTGGAGTATGCAGCAGATCGAAACTTCTTGATTCCACCGTGGGGTCGAACGTCTTCAATGCTGTAACCAAGAGGAGCTTCGTAGAATAAGGATTTACTACTGCTAGACTTCTTCTTACCACCTTTGGAATCCATTAAATCATCCAATCTTCCCTGCCAACAGCCCAAAAGAGAGGTCAGAACATTAAAGGAAAATCTTGACAAGAGCTATTAAACAACCCATTTTCATATTACAACTGGGGTTATCAGCGCACGAATATTAGCAGAACAACAAAATTCTTAATAACTATGCCTAACATTCAAAGCAAGCAAACCTTAATAAAACAGAAAACAATCAGCAAGCCTTGAACACAACCAGTTGAAAGAAGTTATTACTTCCTCAAATCCTCTTACAGGGCATACGTCTTGATCCTTCAATTGCTTATATGAGGAAACCATACAGATCCACGACAAGGATAACAAGCACACAATTACAAGTCATTTAAAAACATAAGAACAATAAAACAGAAAAATTGACCGTTAAGGCTAACAATGATATCAACGACCAAACTTTCAATCAATTGCAGGACGAGTACAACACATATATCTATAATAAAGCCTACCAGGATAAAATTTTAAGCCAAAAAAGAACCAAAAAAAAATAAAATTATGAAACAATAAATATGAATTTCATGTACCGAAAATAATCATCAAGAACGACTTAAAGCCTCAAGCTTTCGTCAAATTAAAAACAAAAGCGCATCTAGATTCATGTTAAAATGAAAACATTGAAGAGACACGTACCAATATAAACAAAGCTCCAATCTTGAAGCCTAAACCAGAAGGTCAAAGGAAAAGCTCTCTCTCTTTTTGATTTCCGGAGCCCCCCAATCCAATCAAATTGAAATAAATAACCTAGAAAACCAACGCACACATAACGAATAATCAAACACAAAACAAATCACGGAAGCCAAATCGTCAACACCCACAAACACATTCGCATCTATATATATAGATAGATAGATTTCAATATTACCGATCCAAAAAGGAAATGCAGCGAAGCAAATTGGCAATTCCCAAATGTACAAACACGCAAATCTTTAGGAGCCTTGAGATTGATTGCGGTGAGAGGAGGCCAACAACAATGTTAATATGAAATTTTCACAGAACATGACGGGCCGGGGGGCCTTGTATATATATATAATTAGAAACACGAGAGAGAGAGAAAAGGACGGAAGGCGCGTGGCAGGCTGCGCGTGGGGCGTGGATTTTAGGAGGATTGAGGCGGTTACAGAAATGCCAGCTGTCACGTAGTTTCGGGAGATTGCGTAATGAATCTTTGTTGCCAGCCAAATACACGCTCCTCTAGACAAGACGGCTACTTTGGACATTTCCAAAATGGTTGTTTCGGTCCAATTTGAGTTCCTGCATTTTGGGGTCACGCTTTAATTGCCTATATCATAATGCCTCCAACTTTAGCATATTTATTCGCAATTATATATTTCTTTTTCTTTTTCTTTTTCTTTTTTTGTTGATAATTTTTATCTACACACTAGTTCTCGGAGTTGTGTTCTTGCAGGCTAGCAGACAGCATCTTTTTAAATCTCTTGTGGGAATCAATTGACCATTTTTCCACATTTACATGCATAATTCTAAGCATCGGATTCGTAATTACCACAGCCCAAAATTGGTCAGAATCGGATGCGTTTGACAAGGAACCGTAACAATTTCACGTGCAGTTGTGTCTGTATACTTTGGCTTCCGCAAACTTGTGGCGAGAAGAACTACCCGACAACCTTTTTGCGTCGACAGACAAATCGGAGAACAGTAGAGATTTTCTTTCGGATCACGAAACATTCGAATTTGGGCTGTTTTGATTGAAGAGTTTACCAACTTCAAGTATATCTGATCCCTATTTATTCCCATTTTAAGTAATTTAAATTTTAAATTTTATATATATGTTAAGTATAGAGTCTTAGATCTTTTGTTTGAAACGTTAGGGTTTTGATTTAATTGGTTTCGAGTCACTCTGGTTTGGGCTATTCAGACTTTGGTTTTGAGTGATTTGAGTTATCTTTCATTGGTTTTTTCAATCAATGGAGTGAAGCCTTTATTTGTATAACCCATTCGATTCCTTACATTCGGGTCCGGATGTTACCATTCTGTCTGTTTCCGAGGCTGTGTGCTCTGCTGAACCCTCACAAAACCTTCACACGCTTGCAACTCCGAACTCGTGTCGTTGTGAATTGGTCTTTGTTTATCTGAAATCCAACCTAAATCAACCGCTTTAGCCATAAAGACATGAACTTGAGTCTTTTTAAAAGGAAAAAAAAATTTCTTGCATCATTTAACACCTTCCCTACCACAAAAAGCCTAAGTAGCACAAGAATCCAATCAAATACCAACAACCACCAATTATTCAATCTCTTCCAATTGAGTGTACACCACTGCATGCTATTTATTTAATTGCATCATTGAAGCCAAGATCCTGGATGATAGGAATGCCATATCACAGATATGATTCTCCTGAGCTGGTTGCCAAAGAGAAACTTCTGTTGACCCAAGAAAGCATGGAACAATACTGAAACTAACAACCCACTTCCACATAATCTTTCCTATAAAAAATTCACAATCTAGTCATCACCATTATCGGTATCCTCTGTAGTGCACTCAAAAAAAACAATTAAAGAATCACCATTTTAAGGAGTAATCAAATTCTTCATTCCCTCAAAGAAGAGGAAACCCTTGGGTGCATTTGTTTAGAAACCTGATATTTAGTCCATCCACGTGTATGAATAACATAAGGATTCTTAAAAAGGATCGATACATGCACTACAATGTGTTTAGGTGTCCCAGATAAGCAAGCTTCAGATCTTGGTGTATGTGGTTCTAATAAATTGTTTGTGTTTTCCAGGTACCACTTACACAGATATCATTATATGCTACTAAGCATTTCCAGGTTTTGCTCCATTTTGAGCAATTATGGTTAGACTGGGGTTTAAAAAAAAGAAAAGAAAAGAAAAGAAAAGAATTCACAACCTCGTTCTGGTATTAACAACTACACTGCATCTGTTTAATCCAAAGACGAGAAGGTAGGGGAAAGCATTTAAAGTTTGAACATGGTAAAACAAGAAAGAGTTAGGGCGCATGGATTGGTGACCACAACACAAATGACCCATTCGTCGGTGAGGTTTGTGGAGAGGGGGCCTTGAATGAGCAAGCCATCAGTAATAATGTATCTGGAACCATGGCATGCTCAGGAAAGTTACACAAAGCATGCATTGCCTTTTCAAATGGCAATTTCACCTGACAACAGACTGGATGAAACTTATAAGCAGAAAACATACTTGTTATCCAAATCCAGAGTCATAGGTGACAATCTGAGATGCTGTACCAATTCATCATGGCAACACTTCAATAGAGCCAAACCAACTTTAAAAACAATTTTGACCCCCTGGAAAACAAGATGTTATACACACATATTAAACCAGTCCAAAGAATGATGCTTTTAAATAATTTCAGTATCATGTCACTAGATACTTACCTCATACAGAAACACATCCCAAATTCATAGAGCTAAATGAAATGGGAAAGAATATGTGAAAACAGTGATAAACCTCTGACTTGCATACATGCTGGGATTTATTGTTTCCTGGGTAAATGCTCTCTCAGCTTTGGTATATACTCCTTCCCCAACTGATCAAACTGGAATAGGTATTGTTGTACAAGAGGCAGCCCCACCTGTACCACAATGATAAACACATATCAGAGTACTCAATTCTCTCCCAAAGACTGGAACAAGTAAATGAAGCTTTATTCCATTGAGTTTCATCTCAAATGATGAAGAGACTAACTAAGGGTAGGATTAGAGATGGGTCTTATACTCAAATTACACTAGTAAAGGAAATAAAAGTAACATAACCACATTTATCTCTCCCTCCAGGAAAAAAGTCATATAGCAGTATTACTGGTGCCCAAGCAAAGTAAGAAAAAAGGGCATCCCAGTGCACAAGACTCCCACCTTTGTGGAGTCTGGGGAAGGGTCAGATACACACAACTTTAATCTTGTTTTCACAGAGAGAAAAGGTTACAAAAGGTTATTCTACAACTGAAATTTCACATTTTTCTCAGCAAAATTAATTACAAAGTGCCCAATGCCTCATTATCAAGTTATGTGTAAGTGAAAGAGGAAAAAGAAAACAAAACACAAAGCATGATCCACAATTCAGAAACATTTTGCATTTCATTTTATTGATTGTCACTTCTTACAGCTAGTATTCCGAGCTGAGGAGCTGACTACAGTCTTGCAATTTGATGGGAAGAAACATTTTTAACAAAATAGTTACCTGATACAGTCCTTCCATTGGGGAATGAACAGCACCTTTTAATAATGCAACCATCAACCAGAATGCATCTTCCTCACACATACAAAGAAGCAATAGACCAGCTAGAAAACCCATTCCCTGCATTTTTTATGTCTAGATGTCTCACCCATTCAGCAACTCAAGCAAATTGAAATTAAGAGTGGTGAGAGTCAGACCTGAACATATCCAACATCTCTATCATAGACAGAAATTTTCACAGCCAATAACAAGGTGAATCAAATTCAAGAGATCAAACAAATACAGCGAGGAGATTATAGACACTCAAAACATTAATAAATCATTAAAGAGTACTGCAACACAATGTTATTAGAAACATGATTCAAGGGACATTTCCTGAAGATTACATGTAAACTAACACAAAGTTTCCACTAATGACAAATCGGCCGAAAAGTTCCAAATCTTTGTTAGACTAAATTAGGGAAGCCTCAACACAGAAATCAATCACTAAACAACGAGTGGAAAATGAAAACCCAGATATCTTTTGACATAAATATCACATGGGTCAACCCATAAATCGGAGATTTATTACCAAAGGAAGACCCTACAAAAAATTGAAAAGAAAAAACCCATGAATAAAACACTAAAGAGACAAGAAAACAAACCTGGGTTTTCACGATTTTGAGTCTCCTTCCAGACAAATCTCTGTTTAAGTGTACTTGTAAGCTATCGACAAATTACATACACACACATGAAAATGAGAACGTGATTAGGCGTTTGATACAGAGGAGGGAGCAAACGGAAGCAAAAGCAACAGTGGAATGCAGCCTACAGCTACAAAAAATAGCCACGGAAGCTGGGCTAAAGGGGCCAGGAAATCAAGTCCCAACACAAATCTTAAGGCTCGATAAAGCTTTGGGCTGGATTTGTGTCCACAAAAATCAAGTCCAACATGGACTTCTACCCGACAAATGTAGCAATTGCATATCCACAAAAGTACACAGTTACAGAATCAAACGGTTCATTGAGGTAAATGTTCTGTTTTGTATAATGTGTGACCGGTTGTCTGGTGGACTCGGGGGTTCTAAACCAAATCAAATACTTCTTTTACTAGTGTAATTTCAGGATCGCCGAAGTTGAGGGTGGTCTTCTGTCTTCAAGTGATGGAGGATCCTCTCTCTCTCTCTCTTTTATTATGTGTTTATGACACTGGGATAGTACATTTAACCTGCGTTGACAATAGTTTTATAAGGTCTGGTGAAATTAATGGCAGATAATGTTATCCTAATTAATATATATTATTAAAAAATTCACTGAGTTGTAAGATATACAATAAAATAGTGTTATATATATAATTTTAATTTAAATTTTTTTTTTCTAAAATTACAACATAAGTTCGCTGGGATTTCAAGTATCATGCAAATATCAGATGTTGAACATTTAACATTTGAGTTAGTATGAAGTCTGGGGGCAGAGGGTCAGCATGCACAATAAAAATTATGGTTTGTTTGCAGATAGAGTGCTTCTAAATTTCAAATTTATATTCTTGAGCGACTTGCAGCTTTTAGTCTTCTATTCAGCTCCTTCTGCTGACAAATGCAATTGAAGTTCTTGATCAATTCCATTTCAGACAAATTGCACAAGCACTTGTCTAAACGAAGACCGTTTTATCCCATGAGTTCCCTGCCAAATTCTGAAGCTGATTAAAATCCTCTGTTCTCTTCAGCCCTCCACAGGAGATATGGAATCACCATGTCTACAAGTCCATATGGCATGTACTCGCTAACTAGGAAAACTGCATTTCTTAATGCAAACGAAAGTAATTCTGCCATTCCATATAGCTGTGCAAACTCAAGGTTTTGATTTCTGTTCCTAATTCCCAAGTCTCGCGCCTTGTTCGCAACCAATATTTGCTAGGGGACGTACAAAAAGCACGTCATAACAGTGCAATTACAAAAACAATGTCCAATTTACATATTTAACGTTGTCGTATGTGTGTCTTCTGCATTTCTTTACCTGATTCAACGTTATGGGTTGCGAGAACAACTCCATCCGAGCCATTAGCAATACTCTCAAGCATGAGAGAAGCACAATCATTGTAACAAGCATGTCTCTGTTGAATGACATTGTGAATTGGAGACTCAAATCCTAAGGAAGACGTCAATTTCCTTTCACTCGACGTATATGCACCCCTCACCAACTTGATCCCAATGGGACACCCATTTTGTCTGCAGCTTTAGTTACTAATAACGATCTTTATCTTTTGCATCCTTCAAGTAGGCCTGTATTGTGCCATACACAATAGGATTGTCACATTTATTATACTTGATCGTCGAAGCATACATCAAATAATCGAGGGCAGGTTGAACTTACATGTATTCTATCTGTATCATGTGTGTGTGCGTGTGTGTGGTTTTAGGCACTATTTGGTTTTAGTGGAAGTATGCCATTACAAATTGCAAATGCTTGTGGTTTTTACCACTCACTATATTTTATTCTATCTGTATTGTAGTCAAATAGATGTGTCTGGAAAGCAGAAGGCTGCTGTTATCCATGTTCCTTACAGATTGAGGAAAGCTTGCTGGAAGATTCATGTTAAGCTTGTGAGAGAACTCGAGAGGAAATTTAGTGGCAAGGTAACTGAGAATTATGTTGCCACCATTCTAGAGGACTGGTTAATGCACATTTTTCCGAGAAACTCATGTACAGCAATGCAAAAGATTCGTTCTTTTAGGTCTACATATTGCTTCTTCGATGTCTGGACGGTGTTTTTCCTTGAATGAATCTTGACTGTCATTTTACTTTTTCCGGGACCCGATTGATCTTTTTACATGTTCTTCTTGCTCAATGTTATGTACCAAATCGTGTTTCTAAGATTGGTTATAAACTAGGATACTGCTAAGGAAGAGGAATATTCTGGCGAACGAACCAGAATTGTCCCAAGGGTGGTTCATTTTGGCAATGTCCACATATGTCCAAATGGAAACATTAATTGTCCTAAGTTTTGCACCTGTCCATCCCTCCTCACCCTCGACCCAGTCGTGCCCTCCGCCAAGGCCGGCCTCCTATTTCCGAGGAAGTCTCCCGCCAGGAGGACTTCACGGCCTGGATAGGCCTGAATTTGGGCGGCCGGACATATTTCTCCTCCGCGGAAGATGATTTCGTGAACCGAATTTACCGCCGGTCCAGGTCCATGGACGTCGGATCTTCGAATGTGCCTAGAAAATTTTCCAATTTCTATCTGCCTTTACTTTTCCAAATTTCTTCCATTGCCATGATATTAAGGTGGTAAACTTGAAGTGATTTGACAAGTCATTCCAGATTTGAGATTGCATCGAAAATTTTTTTAAAAAAATATTTTAAATTTAAATTAATTTAAATTTTTTTAAAAATATAAAATTTATATAAAAAATATAATTTATATTATATATATATATATATATATAAGAATACACATATATAAATTATTTTATATTTATATATTATAAAAATATACATCATACTTAATATACATTTCAGTAGCCAAGTTGGTACTTGGGCAGGTTTGTACTTTTCTTTTTCGGTCCACACTATTTTATAACAGAGAAGCACATGCTTCCTCTTGAATATTGATGAACCTTTAATTTCAATTTACTATTTTGCAGGCCTTTTGACCCAAGACTGAGTAAGCCTCTTCGATTTATCAACCAAAAGTCAGAAAGAGGGAAAATTAGGAAAAAAAAAAAAAATCGTCAATTATTGATCACATGCTTTGGTGTCCTGGTGGGGCACCTGCTGTTCCTGGTGGAAACTCTTTTTTTTTTTTTTTGTCTTGGTGTTGCTTATTATGGAGTAGGTACATGCATGTTCCTTGAAGCTTCCCATTCAATGTGGCATGAATTTTCCCCTCTGCCTACCTTTCAACCTCCCCACGATTGGTCCCTGCAAAACTATGGCCATGGTGGCACACGTATATGTATGTATGCCATGTGCAGGCTGTCCCAATGGTCATACATCGTGATTTGAATCCTGCTAACATATTTATGAATATTGATGAACCTCTAATTTCAATGTAGTATTTTGCAGGCCTTTTGACACAAAGGCTGAGTGCTCTAGAAACGGAAAAATTACCCTCGCAGGGTTGATTTAACTCTTGTGTTAGAACGTATCTGTCCCACCGTCAGGAGCGGCAAAGTTTTGTACTGATCTAAACAGAGTGAAATATTAGGAATCTTTGGCACTTCCTAAGGGTCTTTCTCTTGTGTTTGGACTGCCTCTCCCGGACGTAGAAGGGGCATTTGGCAAATTTTAGCATCCACTTATTGAAGGCACTATTACTCGTTTCTATTTAAATCACTAAACATTTCTCTGGTATTGGTTAGGTAGGGGGGAAGATGGGAAAACCAGACAACCAAATCAGGTAGATGTGATGGTCAGTTTGGACGGACTTGATGATTCCCACTTGCCACCGCCCATGTGTTCCACTTTCACACCTATCTTATATGATTTTTTTTTCTGCCCATAGTATTTCTAGTTTTTTTTTTTTTTTAAGTACAGCAAGTATTTCTTATTTGTTAATTGTTTTTCGTAGGGTTGGGGTGGGCCACGTACTTGTTCCTTTGATTAATTTTTCTCGTTTCTCCAAGATGTTTGGAGTCAGCATCTCAACGACTCATCTATGCAAAAATATGGGCATATCAAATTATTAATAATATTAATAATATATTAAATTTAAATTTTATATTATATTAAATTATTTTTTTAAATAAAATAATATTACATATAAATTTTAATTTTAATTAAAATTATAAATAAATAAATATTTATCATTAAACTTTTATTTTTTATGATATTAGATAATTTTAAAAAAAAATAAATAAGTGTAACATAAATTTTATATATAGTTTAGAGAAAATTTTTATTTTTTAATTAAAAAATTATATATCTTATACATTAAAAATATATTTTTTAAATATTTTATTAATATAATTAAATTAATTACTATTTTTTATTTTTATTTATTTATTTATTTATTTTATATATATAATATTAAATAAATTTAATTATTTTAAAAATAATTTAAATTATATATTTTTATTAATTATTAATAAGTGGCGGTTAGTTCTACGAGCAAAGACCAAAAAAAAGATAATAATAATAATAATAATAATAACTCGGCAATTACTGATAAGATGCTTTGATGGAACACTCGAAGTTCCTGGTTTACCCCGTTTTCATTATTTTTCGTTAAATTATGTTCACTCAACTTATTGCTTGTTTCTATTTAAATCACTAAACTCTTGGTTAGATAGGGAGAAGATGGGAGGAGCCGACAACCAATTGTTGTTGTTGATGTTATTATCCACTTAAATTTTTTATTTTTATTTTTATACATATGACATTGAGTGATTGCCTGAGCCTTTGTACTGATTGTATTTTATTTTATTTTATTTTATTTTTTCTCTACTTTTTGCCATCTGTGCAATTCAGGAACTGCTGTTCCATTTCTGAAAATTTCACTTGCTGCTTCTCTCAGTTCTTTTCAAGGGACACAAGAAGGATGACCAATGGTCTATTCGAGTTCCCTTTTTTTTTTTTTTTTTCAAATTATATCGTTTGTAAGTTTTTTTCTAGGTTTCTAATTTTGATTTAATAATTTTTTAATATAAAGTACTTATAAAATATATAAATGGTAAAATTTTTTTAAAAAACAAATAAAACTAATTTTCTCAGATTTGTATGTATCAAATCATAGACGATAATTATGTTGATGTGTTTTTGAGTCAACATTTTTTAGCCTTTGGTTCGATCTAAAATCTCTTGATGGTTATTGCTACCAAGGAGCCAGCCTCTAATGTCCCCCTTCGAAAGCCTTCTTCTCATGCATAATTAAGGCCGAGGTAAATGCCCCAATGTTCAGCAATGAAGGCGGAGCAGAATCCAACCGGCGCGTACAAAATCCTCCCAACCAATTTCCTCTAAGTTGGGAAGCTTTAACTAACGGGGTGTCTCTCTCTCTGGCGTAGACTTGTGAAATACTCTGAATAGAATTAAAGTTTATAAATGTAATAGGTATCTTATAAATTTTATTATGTAATACTATATTTAATGAATATATTTAATTAATTTTTTTATTATAATTTAATTAAATATATCAAATATTATATGTATATATTAATTCTAGTGTCGTAATTGTGATGCAACATCCTATTTGATGCATATCTTTAGTCATCGTTTAAGGATCTTTCTAATGCTTTCAACCTTTTTGAATAAAACTCTTTCTGCATGCTTTGGACAATGCATGTGTGAAGGTATTGAAAAATTAGAGGAGCTCCAAAACTTCTGATGAAATGAATGAGCAAGCCAATAAATATATTGGTGGGAAAACCTGAAGCAGCTTTGGAAGAGCTTCCTGTAATCCTTATCGTCCACGTTTATATTTTATTTTCTCTAGTTTGAAAAAAAATAAAAAAAAAAAATCAATATTTGTTGGCTTCAACCGGAACAATTTTATTTCCTTGTAAATGTAGAAGTTGTATGTATATGGTGGTCTTTTTTTTTTTTTTGCAACATTTCAACAGGAAAAGAATCACATGGTATCCCACAATCGCACTATTTATGAAAATGCTAGAGCGACAACCCACAGAGAAGATTCTGTTACACGACGTTTCATTTCTTGTTGAAAAAAAAAAAAAAAAAAAAAAACAAATAGTTATTATAACATAAAGCAAAAGACTTGTAAATATGTACATTTTTGCGTGTGTGTGTATATATACCTTGCTAATTTTTATATGTCTATATACATATAAATTTTTAATTTTTATTGGGAGTTGAAGTTACCGTCGATGTTTTTTATGGTATGTAACTTGCTAAAACAATGTACTTAATCGATAGGATTTTATATCACATTCTTTTTATTTTTTTTTGTGTATAAAAATTAAAAATATTATTCTAAAATTTGCTACTTTAACTTACTTAGTACTGTAAACTGGTAACAAGGGTTGTTGTGACTTTCATCTGCATCGATTTTTACTTGTAAATATGTTAATTAATAATATTTCTATTTTTTTTAATTTAACATTTAGATTGTTAATCATAACACTATTTTTTGATAGCATATATTGACTAACAAAACAAACGTACCAACAAAGTCTATTCTTAACAATAAGAGAAAATAAATAAAGCGTGGTTTTGCAAGTAAAAAAATTAATTAGAAAAAAAATCAAAAATGAGTTGGTTGGTGCCTCTTACATTTTTATTAACAACTCTTTTTTTTTAATCTTAAACTTTCTCACAAAAAAATACGTTGATGTTTGATAAAAAATATATATATACTTCATATATTATAAGTCTTGCTTATAAACTCACTTTATAAAATTTTTTTAATTAATATTTTTTTATATAAATATTAATAATTTTATAAATTAAAAAAAAATTTTTAAATATATTTTATTATCATTATTGATAATTGAATCGAAATTAATTTAATATGAATATTAGTATTGGAGAGTATATTGAGTCATTCTCAAAAATTAACTATTATTATACTTTTTTTCGTACATTTTGCTTTCATTCTCTAGTATTAGTTGGTATGTTAACTTTTATAATACTAAGAAAATATATTTTAAAATTTTTTTTATATATTTTTTAATAAAAAATAAATTAAAAAATTTAAAATATAATTATTTTTAATTAATATTTATAAAATAAAATTATTATTTTTTAAAATAATAATATATAAAATAATATATTATAATTATTATATAAAAAAAATTATTTATTAATATTATTTTTTAATTTAATAATAATAATATTATTAGAATATTAAATTTTAAATTTTATATTATATTAAATTATTATTTTTTTTAAAAAATAATATTATATAAAAATTTAAATTTTAATTAAATTTACAATAAAATAAGTATTTATTATTAATATTTTTCATTATTTTTATTATAAATATATTTTATTAAAAAAATATATAAGAGTTTATATATATTTTATAAGTATATTTAGAATAAAATTTATTATTTTTTTAATTTATTAAAAATTATATTTTTTTATATATTAAAAAATATTTTAAATATTTTAATAATATTATTGAGTTAATCATTTATTATTATTATTTATTTATTTTATATATATATATATATATATATATATATATATATATATATATATATATATATATATATTAAATTTAATTATTTTAATAATAAATTAAATTATAAACCTGTATTACTTACTAACAAGTGATCTGTTCGAGGTATCGAGTAAAAACGAAAAAGGGTTAAAAAAAAAAGCCTCGTCAATCGGATGCTTTGATGGGGCACTCAAGTTCCTAGTTTACCCTATTTTCATTATTTTTCGATAAACTATGTTCACTCAACTTATTATTCGTTTCTATTTAAATCACTAAACATTTCGTTACTCTTGGTTAGGTGGGGGAGGAAGATGGGAGAATCCGACAAACAAGTCAGGTAAAAGCGATGGTCGGTTTGGACGGACTTGGTTGATGATTCCCACTTGCCACCGTCCATGTGTTTCACTTTCAAACCTATTTTATGTGTTTTTTTTTTGTTCTGCCCTCTGCTAGATTTTTTTTTTTTTTTTTTTTTCCGGCAAGTATTTCTTATTTGTTAATTGTTCTTTGTAGGGTGAGGGTGGGCCGCTTACTTGTTCCTTGAAGCTTCCCATTGGATTAATTTTTCTCCTTTCTCCAAGGATGTTGACCTCAACGACTGGTCTATGCAAATATGTAGCCATGGTGGCACATAATGTGTGTATGGATGTATGCATGTTGGTATGTGCAAATGAGCATTTGGTTGCGATATTAAAGACCATGCATGCTATGTGTACACATCTTCGTCACGGAAACGTAAGCCTCCCTGGTCCCAAAAATTTTCGGTATACATCTCACTGCCCTAAGCCTCTGAGTCGCCTGCTATTGTCACTTCAAACACAACTAAAGTTCCTTGCTTTTCAACTTGCGGCCAACAGGAAGATGGCAGAGGCAGTAGTGGAAGGTGTTGTGGGAGGTGTTGTAGAGATAATTCTTGGAAAATTGGGCTACTCTGCTCTCCAAGAGATTGGCCTGTGGCGGGATGTCGAATGTGAGATTGATTTGCTGCACACTACAGTTCTCGGTGTCAAGGTCAAGCTTCATGATGCAGAAGATCGGCTAGCACGAGGTGATGACGAAGTCAAAGATGGGCTCCGTAAGCTGAAAGAAGTCGTGTACGAAGCAGACGACTTGCTGGATGATTTTTCCACAGAAGTTCTGCGTCGACAAGTCATGACGGGAAACAAAGTGGCAAAGAAGGTACGCCTTTTCTTTTCAAGTTCAAACCAGCTTGCATATGACCTGAATATGGTTCACAAAATTAAGGCGATTAGAAAGAGGCTAGATGTTATGGATGCTGGAAAACACTTCAACTTTCTGCAACCTCCTTCTGACACGTCAACGATGGTGATGGCTAAGAAAAGAGAGCAAACACACTCCTCTGTCCCTGAAGGACTTGTTGGCAGAAATGATGAAAGGAACGAGATTAGACAACTTCTTTTGTCAGAGAACTATGAGCCTAATGTGACTGTGATCTCGATAATTGGAGTTGGAGGGGTGGGAAAGACGGCTTTGGCTCAGTTCACGTACAATGACGAGATTGTAAAGTCGCGGTTTGATCGGAGAATGTGGGTCTGTGTTTCCGACGATTTTAATGTTGAAAAGATTTTAGAGTCGGTGATTGAAAAAAAGTCTAATATAAACGGTATGGATGCATTAAAAAATTCTCTCTATAAAAAAATTAACAAAAAAAAATTTTTTGCTTATATTAGATGATGTTTGGAATGATGAGCCTGAACAATGGCATCTTCTAAGAAATTTATTTGTTGGAGGAGCAGAAGGAAGTAGAATATTAGTAACTACGCGCCTTGAAAAGGTTGCAAAGATTACAAGCCCTGTGCCACAAACCCGGTACATGTTAAAAGGCTTATCTGAGGAAGATTCTTGGAAATTGTTTGCTCAAATGGCCTTTAAACCAGCGTCCGTGCCACCAACACTGAGCCACGAAACAATTGGAAGGGAAATTGTGGCAAAGTGTAAGGGAATTCCTTTGGCAATTAAAGCAACTGGAGGTCTCATGTATTTCAAAGAAGATAAAATTGAATGGGAATTATTGAGAGGTAAGGAATTGGCGATGATAGACCCAAGAAAAAACAATATCACGAGAACTCTTAAGGTGGGTTATGACCTCCTTCCTTCACATCTGAAGCGCTGCTTTGCTTATTGTAGATTATTTCCAAAGGACCATGTAATCGATGTGGACAAATTGGTAGCTCTTTGGATGGCGCAAGGGTATATTGACCCAAGTCAGCGTCTTGAAGATATTGGTAGGGATTGTTTTATGGATCTCCTACGGATGTCTTTCTTCCAGGATGTGGAAAAAGATGAGTATGGGAACATTGTGAGATGCAAAATACATGACTTAATGCACGATCTTGCTTCCTCGGTAGCTGGAGATGAAAGTGTCCATGTGTCGATTTCAAATCCGAGAGAAGTTGACGAAAAAACTCGGCATATCTCATTTGACCCTCTCCTAAACATAAACAATGACATTTGGCAATCCATGCTTGAAGCAAAAAGTTTGCGGTCATTTTTGGCACCAGATGGATATGGTGGCGACATAGGCGAAGGTCAATGCCATGGAATTTTTCATAATTTGAGGCGTTTACGGCAGTTGGATCTACAAGAATGCGGTATTGAGACAGTGCCAAATTCCATCCGTAAGATGAAGCAGTTAAGGTATCTTGATTTGTCTTGCAATAGGAAGATCAAGATGCTGCCCTGTTCCATTACCAGACTACAAAACTTGCAAGTGCTCAACCTGAAAAGTTGCAGGGGGCTTAGACAATTACCCAAAAATATCAAAGAGCTGGTGAGTCTCAAGCGCCTTGACATCCGTGACTGCGATGCTTTGACTCACATGCCACGTGGGATTGGACAGTTGACTTCGCTGGAGAGATTAACGAGATTCGTGCTGCCGAAAAGTCAAAAAGAGGAGTGCGAGATTGAACAGTTGATGGAGAGATTAATGAGATTCTTGCTGCCGAAAAGTGAAGAAGGGGAGTGCGAGAGTGGGGGACCGGGTGAATTACGTGACAAGCCGTCAGACCATCTGTCGATTGACATCGACAAAATTACTAAAAGTCAAAACAAGGAGAGCAAGAGTGGAGGACTACTAGAATTACATGGCTTGAAGTTGGGAGGAGCGCTAAGAATTGAGAATTTGCGGTATCAAAAGAATACTACTACTCCCACTACCACTACCGCTAGTGTAGCTAAAACTTGTGCGGCCGACAATGCCAATTTGAAAGAGAAGCCACGTCTCGAGCGCCTTGCCTTCTTTGTACGCGATGTTTTGACTCACAGCCTAGATGGGATTGAACAGTTGACTTCATTCAAGCTACAGGAGAGTGAGAGTGGTGGACTAGAAGAATTACATGACTTGAACAAGTTGGGAGGATATCTACGGATTGAGAATTTGCCGCATCAGAAGGGTAGTACTACTCCCACTACCCCTAGTGTAGCTGAAACTTCTGCATCCGCCAATGCCAATTTGAGAGAGAAGCCACGTCTCGAGCGCCTTGCCATCTTTGTACGCGATGCTTTTACTTACATGAGTGAAAGGATCGCGCCGCCTGAAAGTGAAGACAAGGAGAATGACAGTGGACGACCGAGAGAATTACATTACTCGAACGAGTCGGAGATTGATAGTTGGCTGAAGGGTACAACTACTCCCACTCCCACTAGTGTAGCTGAAATTTGTGCACCTGCCAATGCCAATTTGAGAGGAAAGCCACGTCTCCAAGAGCTGGAATTAAATTGGCTGCCATTGGAAGATTTTGATGATAATGAAGATGAAGTGTCATTGGAAGCTCTGTGGCCACACCAAAATTTGAAAAGATTAAAAGTGGAGAATTACGGAGGAATAAAATTTGCCGATTGGCTTTCTTCCCTCACGAATCTGGTCAGGCTTGATTTGTATAGCTGCAGGAAATGCCAAAGTCTTCCGCCACTGGATCAATTCCCTTCGCTAAAAGAAATTCAAATCTGGGGATTAACTGATCTGCAATACATAGACATGTGGAGTTGTTGTGCGGGAGGAGGAGGATCAGCTACCAGCAGCAGCGGCAGCAATAATAGCATGGTCTCCTTCTTCCCCTCTCTAGAGAAACTGGAACTCTACGACTGTTGCAAGCTGAAGGGATGGCGGCCACCATCATCATCATCTGGTTTGCTTCCCCAATTTCAGTTTCAGTGTCTTTCTCAGCTGTTCATTCGGTCCTGCCCAAACCTGACTTCAATGCCACCGGTCTCCCCATCCTTGAAAAAATTGCAAGTGTCCTCAGTCAGCTTCGAGTTATTGGAGCAAATGCTCGAGAGGACGATTTCTCCAGCACATGGACCGTCATCTTCTTCTCTTCCATCTAATTTCTCTTCGTCTTTGGAAGTTCTGGAGATTGATCATATTGAGCATCTGCCAGAAGATTTTCTGCCGATGAAGTTGCTGCAAACCCTCACTTCTCTGCAGGAGTTGAGGATTTTGAGTTGCCCGACGTTAACTTCTCTACCTCATGCGAAAATGCTACTTCTCACCTCCCTCAAGAGTCTCGAGATTTCACGTTGCGAAAATCTAGATCTGTCCAATTATGATGACGACGGCAACGGCAACAACAACGATGCTATTTTATGGCAACGGCAACAACAACGATGCTATTTTATGGCAAGGGCAAGGTCTTAGAAACCTCACCTCTCTTATAATTAGTGATATTCCAAAGTTGGTGCATCTCCCAAGGAGGCTTCTTCTGCATTCAATTGCCCTGCGGATTCTCTGTTGCCCCAATTTGGCGTCGTTGCCGGAGTGGATGCCCAAACTCACCTCACTACAATATTTAGACATTAATAATTGTTCCCAACTGTCAGAGAGATGCAAGGATTGACCCAAGATTGCCCACATCCCTAATATTAACGTCGATAAGAGAGACATCCAGAGAGATGGCTGCTATAAACTTTGATTTGATCAGAGAAGAATCCGTCCGCCTTTCCATTCCAGATTCAGCAGGTTCCTCCTCCCCTACTACTATTGCACTCTTATTTTAATCTCCGTAACCATCCATTTTTGTTTCTATTAAAAAGAGAGCCTGTGGTGGTGTTTTCCTCCTACAAATTTACAGATTTCTTCTTTTTCTCCCTTTTTCTTCAAACAATGTAGACAAAATTGTAGGCATTTTCAATTGACATTGCATCTTTTCCTACCAAATTGTATCATCAAAATTAGCATCATCATCTTGCAAAACATTTATATTTCATCCACTGGAGTTTCTCTTATATCCAAAAGTGTGTGGGGTTTGTGAGATTCACAGGTTGCGATATTTCAGTTTTTCGTTTCCTCGGAATAGCACAAATCATTTTATGTGCAAATCAATGCTGAGGTATTTTTGAACTTTCGTGTAGTGAAAAAGAAATTGCTTCCAAAATGGTTGAGTCCTCTGGTTCCCAAAAGAAGCCAAAAAAGAGCAATTGATGTTTGAGGACCGGCCCAAGATTGCTCACATCCCTAACATCCAAATTGGAGATTCATAATTTCAGTTTCGTGGGATTTACCATATTTTCGGCAACCGTTTTCACTTTGCGTAGGTTTGTAGTTGTCTTTTTCAGTCTACAATATTTTTTAGTAGAGAAGCCTATGCTCGCTCTTTGGTGAATATTGATGAACCTTTAATTTCAGTTTTCATGAATATTTTGCTGATCTTAGCAAATTTCACTATCAAATTATTGCGGGCACTATTTATACTCTGCTGGATTTGTTGCAGGCATAGGGATTAAAGGCTTGAATGTTGTTGCTGTCTTATTGTGAAAAGTAGTGAAAGTAACTGTAGCCATGATGGGTTAGGGGGTTTCTAAGTAAGGGTGGAACTAGGGTCCTTGGACTCCTGAAGAGCATAAGTTGCTTAGTGAATATGTGAAGTTGTATGGAGAAGGAAGGTGGAGTTCCGTGGCCAGGTGTGCTGGTAAGACATTTATTATCAGTATATACCATCTAATAAGAATGATTTTGCAATTTGTTTTTTTCTCTGATTTTGATGTACAAACTTATGTTGCTGCTGTGTTGCTGCTGGGTTTAAACAGAAGTGGCAAGTGCTGCAGGCTGAGCTGGGTGAATTACCTTAAGCCTGTGTCGCCTTGGCCTTATAAGAGGTGTAATTACATCTCTGGAGAAGTGAATTATTATTGAGCTACATGCTTTCTGGGGTTAACAAGTAATGCATCTCTCTCAAATTGCATTTTAAGTTCTAGTTGTAGTTAGTTACTGTGGATACATTTGCTATTCATAATTCTCCTTAAGTGCTTGTGAAGAGACTTTTTGGTTAGAGAGACTAGTTGCAGTGAAAAAATTATATTGATTTTCAATGATTTTTATGTCAGATACTTGCCTGGCAGGACAGACAATGAGATAAAAAACTACTGGAGACTCCATTTCAAGAGCAGAGAGGGATGCTTTTGAATATGAGAGAAGCAAGAATGCTTGAGTTTTAAATAAAAAACGACAGAATCAAGATCAATAACAGTGAGAGCAACAAAAGAAAGAAGATGGCATGAAAGTTACAATAGTGCATGTGATGTATCAGGATAGAAAGAGAAGCTCTTTATGTACCCCACCTTGTAGGATCAATGCTTGCCTACGATGTATGAGGAGGTTGCACCTTGGGCAGATTCTGTAACAGAGGATGGGCTTTGGGGTGGCCTGTGGAATCTGGATGAACCATACACATGTAATTACTGCAACAAGATGGCCATGCAAAATCAACAAATCTCTGCTTTGGTGGGATCCAAAATATGGGTGCTATGGAGGGTATAAGTGCCACAACCTTTTTTGTATCAGCTACTTGTGAAAGACTGAAACTTTCCTCAAGGTTTTCACTTGTTCTAAATCATTAACTTGACTTTATTGTTGAAATTTCCCACTGGGACCATTTACTCAACTGTTCTCACCACCTCGCAAATTGTGTTGGAGGATGAGAACACCTTTTTCTTGCACCCTTGTCTTGTTACGGTTAATTTATCATTTCAAGTGAAAAGTATAGAATCTTTTAAAAAAATTAATCGAAATTGCATTAGTTGAGAAAATAATGTGCTGTCCATTAGAGAGAAAACTGGGTTGTTACTCAAAGCATTTGGTAATGGAGGAAAAATGTGAAAATAAATGATTAATGTCTAGTGTCAAACAACTACACATTGTACTTGATAAAATTCAAGCTTTTTAGCATATTTTAAAACCAATATATACTGTATTTTCTCAGTCTCTTTACTTATTCTCAGTTCTTTTTACTTGTAATTGTAAGATAAGATACTTTGTTATTCTCTATCGATGTGTTGGTAATCAATTTAATAGAAATTTAGTGGCCCCTAAACCGGCCAAAATTCAATGTCTTATAGCTTTCTTTGTATGCCAGTCCTTGTGCTGGCATTGTGTTCCTCTTGCTCCAATTTTGACTTGTTTCTAGTCGCCAAAAAGGGCTTAGTTTCGTTAAACAGGACGTTGCTGCAAGATCTGCATCTTGCCTTTGTATGTTCTTTCCCAAAGCATGCAGACGTGAAACTATGATATTCTAGAAACTAATAACTATGGAATCACAGTCAAAAATTGTAAGCGCATTACTTGATAAATCTCAATATCATCCCAATGATAATTGAACCCCACCCTGCATCCAAATTACCCCAGTAGTACAGGGCACGCTCCCATTTGCCTTCCTATGGATCCTTCTATTGGGAAAAAAAAAAAAATAATAAAATGGAAAAAGGAAGAAGAAGAAGAAGAAGAGATAGACAGCAAGAGTTTACAATGTTAATTAACTATGGTAGCAGAGAATCCACTTTCAGAAAAAATGGTAAAATATTATTTTTATTTTTTTTATTTCTTAAACCAAAAGATTGTACTGTACATACAATCTACATTAGTGGTATGCATACTTCCAACATAAAAGTCCAAAGTTCACATTTTATTATTTTAAGTAGAAAAAAAGAGAGAAAATAATCAAACTAATTTTGTAATTAAACAATCTTTCGTGGAACTCTTTGGACAGGGCGGAAGAATGACCGGATGGAAGGAATTCAAAGCCAATAGGAAGCCGACACGTGGGGATTCGTTTTTCCAGGTAGATGACGTCGTTCTCCTGGTTGGGAAGATAACTGGAAATGATACCAAAAGAAAATTCAAAGTGAAAAATGCGGGCATCAGAGCTCCTCCCATTAACCATCCCCCAATTCTTTCTCTCGAGCGCGTCCCACTCACCTTCCACATTTCCTAAACCAGACATCTTACGAATGCGGAAGAAAAAGGCGCGTGTAAAACAGTAATCTAATGTGGCAGTGGTATTGAAATATAAGGAAAAAGGACAGTGAAACCAAGAAAGGAAAATTCCATGAATTTGGAAAGGACTTATTTTTAGGATTAAAGATAAGTTACTCAATTCATTTAGACTAAAAGGAAAAGAGACTGAGAAAATTATTTCTTGAAGTTGAGAAAAAATTTTAAAAACGCAAAAAATAAAAAAATAAAAAATATTGACATACAAAAAAAAAAGAAGAAAAGGAGAAACAAAGGGCTATAGAGATTAGAGAGAGAGAGGGGTAAAGAAACAAAATAAAGAGATTATGAAAGAGAAGTAGACCCCAAATTCTTAAGAACTACTCACTTAATAAACACTCTATTTCTCTTGCTTTATTTTGTTGATCACTTTTAGGCTGCCCTAAATTCTCTCTGTGTCTTAGGGTTTTTATTTTTTTTTTTTCCTTTCAAGAATCCAACTTTCTGTGGTTTTTCACATCTTTAGTTGCATTTGAGCACCGCAAATAAAAGTAAAATCACTTTTGCTCCTATAGAAAAACCAAAAGAAGTAAAAATAAAGGTTGAAGCAAGCAAGAAAGGTTTATAATATATATGTATAATTAAGAGCTTGGAGATACAATAAATAAAGATACAAATATTTAGAAGTAAGGACGATTGAGGGTTTTTAATTATTGGTGTTAGAAATTTTATTTCTTTTTGGTTTTTGAATACTTTAGATTCAGGGATATGGGAAGAGGGAGAGTGGAATTGAAGAGGATAGGAAACAAGATAAACAGACAGGTGACTTTTGCAGAGAGGAGAAATGGAATGTTGAAGAAAGCTTATGAGCCACTTGTGCTCTGCCATGCTGAGGTTGGTCTCATCATTTTCTCCAATCTTGGCAGGCTCTATGAGTTCTGCAGCACCTCTAAGTATGACCCTTTTCTTCTTGCTTTCTGATCTCAACTCCACGTTTATATATTGCATCTTGTCTGAGTTTGATTATATATGTGTTTTGTAGGCACATTTTTAGTATCACTTTCCAAGATTTGTAAATCTATTTTCTTTACTGGTTTCTCCTTTTTGTTTTCATGGACCTTGGGTGTCATGAAATTCATTAATTCTTCCCTACTCTTAAATTTTTGACTGTATCTTTCATTTTGGCTTGTTGGCGGTGATTCTTTCTTGAATTTTGATGACTGTTGACCTGACGCCCTGTCATTAGAGAGATTTATTTGCCTATTTGCGTTTGCCGTGATTTCTTCTAGTTTAAATTTTTGTTTTATTTTTCTTTTTTTTCGTTTGTTCTGAGGTGTTTCGTTTTTGCTCGGTGATCACTGAATCAAATATCAAATCTTTTATTTTATTTTATTCACTCTTTGTGTTAGAGCCGCAACAGTATTAATTTGATTGATGTTACCGACTGCATTAGTATTCTACGATTTGAAGACAGAAGCACATCTTGCTTTTTCTCGGAAACTTCTTTTTAGATTTTTCTGTTGTTTGTTGCTTAACATTCGGTTGATTGTTGGTAGTTAAAAAAAAAAAAAGAAAAAAAAATTGGGAGAGAAACAAAAGAAGAGAGGACTTGCCTTATTTCAGGTATTCTTGTGAGTGTAGTATTAAATTTGGAATGAGAAATTCTATTAAATGATCAACAGTCCTTTGCTCCTACCCATGTGCCAAGATCTGAACTTTTCTAGTGAGAGAGGTGCAAATATTTAAAACCCTTAGTATTTGTTTATGTCTGTCTGTGAATTTTCTAAGTGACTTTTCTTCCAATAAATACAATTTGCTCAAATTTCTTTTGCATTAAATAATATCATTGAGAAGTGTTATCAAAAGAATTCATAAATACGAACTCGCTTCAGATGCCAATTGACTACTCTCAGCTCTTGCTTGAAGCTAATAGAGCTTTGACAATAAGGGTAATATCGTAGAACCTGACAAAGTACTCATATTGTTAGGAATTTGCATTGATTCCACATAATATTGTAAGTTGCTTAGCCCCATGCAACAATAGTGTGGTTTCCTCATGCATGGCAAATTCATAGACTTGGTACCTGCATAATCTCTCGAGTCTCAACCGCTCTCAAGCCGTGTAAACAAGAAAAGTGCATAACACCATTTCGCTATCTTTCTCTATGTACACGTTAGCTCAGTGTCTCGGGACCTGCGAGTCTCTAAACGTAGAAAATTGATTTTTTTTTTTTTTTTTTTGGTTCGTTTCATGCTCTTTCTCCTTCAATATAAGTAAAAATTGTAGTTGATGAAACTGAATTGATTATTTCTGGCAGCTGGATGAAATGAGTGCAAGAACTAACATTCAACAATCATGGGATGGCTGTGAGGGGCACATGTGATTCGGTCACCAGCATGCTCAATCTCAGGGGCTACTCCATCATTTAGACTGTAATCCCACCTTGCAAATAGGGTAAAGTATAAAAATTTAGTTCTTGTATCTTCGCTAATTCCTTTCAAATATCACTTGATTCTTGATCTATTGGCTCTTGTGATAACTCTATGTCTCTTTTGGTTACACATTATGCATGTAGGTACAATCCTCCAGCCTCAGACCAACTATCTGCCACAAGTACTCATGCACAGCAAGTTTTAATGGCTTCATCCCTGGATGGATGCTGTGAGATTTTGAGTTCTATGCCTTATTTCTCTCATAAAGAGGCCTACCCACTGGATAATTGCATCTTGGTTTTGGCAATGTTGTAGAAAATGAATTTTCAACAAAATATAAGCACTTGATTATGGTGGCATAAGCATCAGTACCTGATATTTAAAGGACCCTTAGCATTAGTCCAAAGGCATGTGAGAAATTTGCAAGTGTTTTGCAAAAACCTAAGAAAGACCGCCCTTTTGCTCTATATTTTTGAGACTGTTCAACCTACTGATTTTAGAGGTGATTCTCAAGAATGGTATGTGTGAAGCCAATGGCATATTTCAACTCACATGGGGCATCTTATACTGAGGGAATTCGAAATTAAACCAAATGCATAAAGACAAGTTGAATAGTCACTAGTCTCCCAACATCGGGCGGTTCACTTTTGAGTAATTGGTTACTGAGAAATTGTAGCTGTACATGTATTTGCGTATGCTTAGGGAAAGAAGTTGAATTGATGCAAGGTCCGAGGACATGAGTATTTTTCATATGATCAATTCTTAAGGTATGTCAAATTAGAAGAAAGTGACGGACTAGTTTCATATTTAATAAGAACAAATGCTTGAAGTCAAGAATCTAATACATTAACAATTGGTTCTGTGCACATGTTTTGTTGCTTTGGTTTCCGTATAAGACTCCTGTCAACTTCTCGCATCCTCCATTAATATGTTTAACAAGACAGAATTGATGAAATCCTTTTGACTCTTTTTCTTCTTTTCCTCTCAATCTTGACTACAATTTTAGTTAGTATCAAATTGGAACCATGACAAGAACTATAGAGACAGAACTGATTATGGTTCACTCCTCAAATCAAAAACATAATCAAAATCATATAAAAACTGAAAAAAATAAAATTGAAATATTCAAAATAACAAAAATAAAAGGAAAAACACTAATTTTCTCTTTTATTTCTTCAAGAAAAAGAATAGAACTGAAATAAAATTAAAATTTGAATTGATTTAAAAAATTAAAATTAAATCGTTTTTAAATAATTTGATCCTGATTTTTCTTTTTTTTTTTATTGTAATGTGAAGAGTAGAGTTATATTTGACATTTCTACCGTAAAGATTACAAATTACTAAAGCTTTAGCCATGTTAAATTGCATGCTAGACTTCTTTATGATAGCTATTAGAATTAGAAAACGAATAAAAGTGATTTCCCGTACAATAATCAAAAAAAAAAAAAAAAAAAAGAAATGCCTGTCAACCTCAAAAATGAGGTGGCTCTAGACCCTACGGTTTGCCTTGTGATAGATAGGGCTAAAAATGGTGGGCCAGGATTGGGCTTGAATGCATTTTCTCTTAGAATGGACACACTACCTCCAACCAAGTCATCGGACTACACTTCGTAACAGCTGTTAGGCACAACCTAGGACCCCCGAAAATAATACGAGGCCGAAAACACCAAGGAGGAACAGAAAGTGATGGCAAAAGAGGACAAAAGTTCTTGTCATATTCCCATACATGAGCCACAAAATGATCAGAGTTGTTCCCCTTTTTTTTTGAGAAATTCCTTACAATCCATTCTCTCTTCCTCTCTCTTTCTCTCACAACAAGCAACTGTCAATTTCTATTGGACATCTAGAGGCTTACTGTCGGTCCCTAATGCAACCCACAAAGCACAAAATACTTGGGATTCTTTGAGTCATGCAAATATTTTTTTTCCCCCCCTCAGAAACAAATATGGAAAACAAGAAATTATTATTATTATTTTTTTTTCATTTTTTTGAAGTTGCTATGTCTCCTCCTTGTTTAAAGAAATTCTGAACCTATCGTTTACACTTTCGAGTTGAAATTTCTAATTTAAAAGAAGAGGAGATGGGAAATGTGGTCAATCTTAATGCTGCAGACTAGCAAGTTGCACGTTGAAGAAGGCCTAAAGGCTTTTTACACGCCTGATTTTCTTGAGTCTCGTTGGGCCTCATCTATAATATGAAACAAGCCCTAATTATTTCCCTCACTCTTGGGCTTCTTCATACTTTTAACCTTTTATCAATGTTGTAGTGATTTACTTCATTGGCCCTGAAATCATTCCTAATGCTTGAGGTTTCAAGTTAAAACTTTAGTTGGTACCAATTAAGCTTAAAAACTTAAAAAAAAAATGTTGGAATGATTTGAATTTCCTTTTCTTGTCTTTTTTTATTTTTTATTTTTGTTTTGTTGACTCTCTAGATCTCCAACTCCAACGTTTTATTTAGGTCACAAAGATCAAATACAAGTAGCATAAGAGGTCATCTCGTTTTAGAGCAGCAGCCCATGCTCCGCAGACCCTGGTATCAAACTCGTTCATGATACCAACTCCAGAGAGGAAAAATTCCAAAAACAAGTTAAGAGAGACATAAGCAAAACATATGGAAAGCTAAGCTAGCGAAACCCCACTACCAGTACCCACGAGTGGGCATAATTTCCTACTCAAGAGGTCCAATTCTAGCCATATTCCAAAAGAAAGGCAGTTGATATTCTTGAAGCAAAGAAGCATCAATAAACAAAACAAAAGGGAGAAATCTTTGTTATAACTAGTTGATATGAACTTTATCATCGAGTTTTGTTACATGAAGGAAAAAGGGCTTAACCATTAAGTATGGATTAGTGACCACCATCGAGTTTAAAGCTTGGGGATGAGATATAGGATTTGAATTTCAAACCTTACTCATCTTCATCTCCAATTCAACTGAACTAAAAAAAAAATAAAAAATGATAAAGCTCTAACAAAGGGAGGTTTAGAAGAATCATGGGGTACAGCACATTAATTCAAAAGTCCAGCATCTTTGCATTAAAGTCTTAATGATAAAGTTTACCTAATGGATTAAATAAATTTTCTTTCTATTATAGCTGCTTGTTTATTTCCATTTTAAAGAGTAATTTTCATTGTCCCCTTTTTTCCTTCTGTTGCGCGCAACTAGTTCAAGAATCCATCTTTTTGGTGGGGATGCATGCATGATTCGTTACTTTCTGAGTTTGTACCATGGGGGTATATATATATATAATGTCTGAGAAATTGACACCCATATTGAGCGACTGTCTTTGTTTTCCTAATTAATTCCCTCAACTCAAAGATTCCCCACTGTGTTCAATTAAGAAAGCCCGGCCAGTCATTGACAATGGAATCAAAAGTGCTCAAATATGTTGTAGTATCACGACCTCATCAGGGTGCGCGTAAGCTGCCATTAATCCCCTCACCATAAAACTAACAAAAGAAATAAAAGTCTCATCTCACTCAACCATTTTCCCGTCCACCTTTCTGTTTTCACCTCCCAATAGGGTCATTAATTCTACATGCAAATTTCCTTTTCCTTTTCCTTTTGATCTTTTTGGTCTCAATATCACCGAAGTGTCAACGGGGTAGAAAGGAATATTTTAAAAATGCCTAAATATCCACGGCTTGCATACATCTGAGATGAGATGAAGTGAGAGAAGGGAAGAGAGAGGTGATCGAATTAGGATTTGAAGACATTCACGCTTGAATTTATAGTCCTAAAATAGATCCAACACTGTTACAGTTCCCAATAGGTCACATATTGCTCTTCCCATTTGTTAAATAATATAAAAATAATTTGAGCATTTTCAGAGAAAGGTTCTCAGCTTTCTTACATTATGTATACAGATATAGGTATAGATCTCTCTCTCTCTCTCTCTCTCTCTCTCTCTATATATATATATATATATATAGATGTAGGGGTAGATTAGGGGTCAAGTTGTCTTCCCAATACGAAAAAAAAATTTCCTCTTTCAATAACAAGATGAGATTTAGATCATGTGTTTGAATGTTAAATATTTTATCGAGAAGTACGTCTATACGTTAAACTAATAATTTTCTTAATTTTCACGTACATTGGTTATTATGTAAGTCGATTCTCTCTTCCCTTATGATCTTATATTCAGCATTTTCTATCACAAATAACTTTGGATTTTTGAATATTGCTGCAATGGTCCCCCAACGTGTATAGTGGAGATGGGGGGGGGGGTGAGTGGAAGCTCTAGAATACATATTTTTATTCCAGGACGTGGTCGTGCACGATGGTCCCCTTGGACTTTTTGTTCTTTTGAAGCATAGAAACGAGATAGAAATGCATAAAATCTATACATTAGGAAACAATAATGTTCACTGGCACAATGGGACCACTGTTTTAGAATCTCTAAAAGCCGTTGTGGTTCTCCAATTTGTAGAGAAATAATAGCTGGAACCTAATAATTAACTCACTTATGCATAAGTTTGGTTCTTAATCGAACGATAGTCTACTAGGTGACGCGTTCAATTAGAGTCCTTGTGACATTACTTTTTTTTAATAATCTCCATGTTTAATAAGAAATATTGTAAGTATATATCGTGCATTATCTTTTTTTTTTTTAAGTTAATTGTTAGCAATCAATAAAAGAGAGACACGTGCATCATTTTGACAACGTATAAGATATATTTTGAAATTCATGCATATTTTTTTATATATATATATATATATATAATAATAATAATAATAATAATAATAATAATATTAAAGCTGAAACCCGAATTTACCTAAGAATTCTGATATAAAACATGAGCACCTAGTTAAATAGATGATGCAATGGGAGATGCCCTTTTCCTGTTGAATATTGTACGAGGCAGAGATGACCCACAATGCATTTTACCCGACCCGAAAAAAGTGATATAGAACGTCGTTAAGCAACACATATAATTTTGTACAAAAGTATCTAATTAAGATTAATTAAGGTTCTCAACTATTGAACTCATATTATTAGAATATGCCCCATTGAACAGAAATTCTTTCGCTTTAACAAAACATTTTAGTTGTACATGGTACACATGATGATGTGCAAAAACAAAAAAAAAAAAAAAAAAAAACACGAGGACAACGGGGATGCCGGCGGAGAAGGAGCGCCGTCACCATACCCAGATGCAGGGGGAGGGGGGAAAACAAGGACCTCTTCGGGGTCCCACAAAACGCTGACAAGATCATGTACGGACATTTCATTTCCAGAACCTGTGGTTCTAAGTAGGACAGTAACCAATGTCTCCAATCACAACCCGACAGCACATAACTCCGTTGAGCACTCTTTCCCTTTGGATACTAAAATCCCAACATCAATTACTGTCACTCAGCCGACACAAACCCCCAAAAACAGAAGTCTCCAAGAACAAGAAGAAAAAGAAATTAAAAAAAAAAAAGAAGCAAAAATAGATAGAAAATAAAAAACAAGAAACCCACCTGGAATACAGTAAACAATCCTTTCTACTCTTTTCTCTCTCTCTCTCTCTCTCTTTCTCTTTCCATATATACACAAGCCACTTTAGCTTCATACAAGGAACAAGAACACCTAAACCAACACAAAAATAGAAACCTTCCAATACTACCTAACTACATAGGAACCGCCCATCTATACATATTCCTTCTATTTTTCTTCCTTGTTGTTCTATTCTTGTGGTTGTGGCCTTCCGTCAAAATGAGCCACCAAATATAGCTAGCTAGGGTTTTCTTGAATATTTTTTTGGGTTTCCTTTTACCTATTTAGATCACCAAAAATCCAAGGAAAAAGGCAAAAGAGTAGTGGAAAATGGGTAGAGGTAGGGTTCAGTTGAAGCGGATCGAGAACAAGATTAGCAGGCAAGTGACTTTCTCTAAGAGAAGGACTGGTCTTTTAAAGAAAGCCCGTGAGATCTCAGTTCTTTGTGATGCTGAGGTTGCTTTGATTGTCTTCTCCAGTAAAGGAAAGCTCTTTGAGTACTCTACTAATTCCAGGTTTTCTTTGTACTCCCCTTTTTTTTTTTTTTTCTCTTCATTTCTTGCATGATTGTCTTTTATTGCTTGCTTTGCTATATTGTTTATGTGTATATTGCATTGATTTATTTTTTTTTTCTAATGTGTTTCCTAATTTTCAGTGTCTTTGATTGTATGTTTATTTTAATTTTTTTCTTCCACTTTTTCAAATCCTAGATTACACTAAAAATCAAAACCAGTCTACCCACCGCTTTTTCAGTAATTATAATCTGCAAACTTTTGTACCCACAAACAAGGAGATGGTGATGTAGCGTTCAGGTAGTACAGAAGGACCTAATTGTCACTGTGGTCATGGACACAGTACTTACTATACACACGTCCTTTTTTTCTTTTGGTACAGTATGATTACAATCGTTGAAATCACCTGGTCCTTTCTATCTGTCTTCTTCTTCTTCTCCTTCCTATTTTTGCTTAATTTTATGTTTTTTTCAGTAATATAAAGCCACAGACAACAGATAGCACATTTATCAATGTAATAAGTCAGTGGAAGCTTCAATTGCTTACAATTATGGAAGTATTAATGGCTTAATACATGTAGACTGCATGCTCCTATCCTGATTGTCTAATGCCTATTAATTACTTTTAGACTCAGAGAAGAGGCCAGAAAATCAGCGGTTTTCTGGGGGTCCTCTGAATTGATTATGATTACCTGGGGTTTGATACCTGGAAAGGGCTATGAGATGTCTGACCAAAGAGTACTAGAGCTTTGTGTCATGGGGCTCGGAGCTTTAATTTGCTCCCGCTTGGTAACCTATGCCGTTGGAATTTATCGCTGATGTGGGTCGTGCACCCAGGATTATGCCTTCTCAACGACATAAAGTAAGCTGTTCTGCAAAAATGTCCCTTCATACTAATTATGGACCACTAATTATTATATGGAATCACAACAGTGCCACAACAAATTCGAGTAAGGACCATTTCTTGCCTTTCAGAATCTTAACAGTACTGAAATAAATTTTGAAAAATATTAAATAGGTGATTTTTAATATAAGAATGACATAACTCTAAATATATATATATATATATATAGATATATAATTATAATTATAATTATTAAGTTGCATATTTGTGTCCACATCTTTATACAATCAATAATTCTGATAGGCTTTTGTGTGAAATCACATCTTATTAGCACAGCCAGAACTTGTTCTTATAGGTTTTTTAACATTAATGAGGGATTGGTGTCAAGAATCTCAAGATAGCACATATAAATAAGTCTCCTTATCCACCTTTTGTACTATAATTTCTCCAAGGCATATAAATAGAAGAATATATATATATATATATATATATATACACACACACACACACACTCGCGGGCTCATTGAAGGATTCTTGTTTTGATGGTGGCTATGTGATCGTTAATTGACAGGTCTTCATGTGTATTATGATAAGGATGTAAACTTTAAACTCAATGCCATTATTCAGCATTCAAAACTTATTTGTTTACCCATTTAGAGATGATGAAAGAGAAAAAAAAAAAAAAAAAAAAAAAAGGGAAGTTAAATTATAACACTTTGCATGTGGAAAAATTGATAATCATTAAAATTACTCAATAATAAAATGTGAGAGGGAAAAAAATTTTAAGTGCAACTCATTTAAAAAAATAATAATAATAAGTGGGATCTAATTCTACAAGGCATAAAACTAAAGGCTTGCTACACTTATAATAAAAATAAATAAATATAGCAAATATCAAAAAATAAATTTATTGGAATGTATTTGGTGATTTATGTCATTAAAATTAGACTGATTTGCCGTTGGCCGCCAACCAACCACAGCTCTCCTCTTTTGTCTTAGAGTTGGGACCAACAACGCCGAACATGAGTTCGGACGCTAGCGGAGTTAGGCCTAGCCAAGGTCCAACGTAATAGGACAGTTTGGTGTGGGATTTCTCAAAATGATAAACCAAAATGAGTGTCAATGTGGTCTCCCAGTTAGCATAAGGATCGATTGCTATACGTGCTTATGGTTGTGTTCTCTTGTATTTTATATTTGGCAAGTGGTTATTTCCTTCTGAATTTTCAGGTCTCAGAGAGACATATTACTTTATCTAAAGCCTTACACCTTGTACCTCAAAGTTCATAGTTCAATCTTGGGTTTTTTGGCCTTATTTTAGAACTTTTGTATTCTTGTCAGCATGGAGAACATCATAGAAAGATATGAGAGCTATGCACAGGCAGAAAGACAGCTTATTCCATCTGACTCAGGCCATCAGGTATTTTTGTAGACGGTTTACTGTAATTTGGCAAATTATCCAAAAGGTGAACGATTGTAGTGCCAAGAACGTGCCAATCAATGCAAGAAGATTTTCAGATGTGGAGATGACTCTTTGTTTGCGAAATATCCCATGAATTGACCAAGATTGCATTTTATGCTAGTAACATCTGTTTGTTGATTGGTTAGTAGAGATGTTTATTTGCAAACCAAGAATTTTCTATGCAGAACATACAAAACAATGAATCATGAATGCTTTAAAGCTATCTAGGCATTTGACACTATCAAAGTAAAATAAATAATCCTAGAGCTCAATGCACGTCCAACATTTTTCTTAATTCTATTTAGGGAAAGCTTAGCTGACTCCAATTAAGTTTGGATTAAAGCTTTATTGTTATTGTTGTATTTAGGCAAGCTCGTCTCAGGAACAAAAAAAGGTCGCGGCTAGAATTGAAGTCCTGCAAAGAAACATAAGGTACATGTTCTCTGAGCTACAATATGAGGTGGGCCATAGCCTGTTATGTTGAGTGAATGCTTTTGAGCATCTGTTTCTCTTTATCTGCTTCAAAAAATCACAATAGATCGTCAAAGTAGTTGGTTCTCAGAAGCTTATATATTGATTCAGCTGCATGGCATAAGGCTTCGCATGCTTCTGCATTACTACTAGGTCTCTTTTAACCAACACTGAAGAATCAACAGAATGATGTAACGTATTTCGCATTAATATTCAGGAACTATGCAGGAGAAGATTTAGAAACCATGAATCTGAGAGAGCTCCAACAGTTGGAGCCACAAATTGATACTGCCCTTAAGCGCATACGATCAAGAAAGGTAAACCATAGTAGCTCTAAAAGTCTTGCAGTTTATCCTGATTGATAGAAACAGTGTTATGCTTAATCACGGAATGAATTAGACTGACATTTTCAATTTTTCAGAACCAACTCATCAATGAATCCATTTCAGAATTGCAGAAAAAGGTAAAGTTGTATTGCATTTGAGCAACTTTGCATGGGAATGCTAATGAAATTTTCATGTGGAATTGACTGCCGAATAGGATATTCGTCAATGGTTTTTCTGGTGTTTTGGTCCAAAGTACTTATTGGTAAGCTTAGCTAACGCCACTAGCTCCTTCAGGAGACACAAGAAGCGTCAGTTTGAGAGCCCAAATGAAACTTCTCTAGTCTCCAAGAGAATTGAATCAAAAATTTTAACTTCTTAGTAGTCTCCAAGAACACATGAGGGATATTTGTTAAAGCTATAAAAGGTTGATGTTTCGGGATGAAACTGCTTCCTGACCTGACCCAATTCATCCAAACCATTTAGGATTTGGTGAACTTCATATAGAAACTGAAAATTTGAGAAAACTGATGTCCTCAAATTCAAATATAGCACATTTCATATGACCCCTAACATAAAAGCATGTGGCAGGAAAGGGCATTGGAGGAGCAAAACAAAATATTGGCAAAGAAGGTAAAATTCTTGTGTTTCAAATTAACTGTCATACCCTAGAGATATAAAAATTGGATAATTGCACCTCAGCTTGTAACTTTTACAAATTTATTGGATGAAATGAATAGCTCAAGGAAAATGAAAAGAGACTGGCTGGGCATGCACAGTGGGAGCAGCAAAACCTTGGTCTAAACTCATCCTGCTCCATGCAACCACTGCAGCCGTTGCTATCACTTCCTTCACTAACCATTGGGTATCATTTCTCTCTCCCTTTCTCTCACATGCTGTCTCTCTCCATTAAGGCACATAGCAGGAGCTTTGCGGGTTTCAGCCACCCCAATTCATAGAAAAGATATTAATGTATTTGCACCCAAGTTCCCCAGTTAGATCTTTACATTATGTTTCCAGTGTTCTTTTCGTCATATTAGTTCATGGACATGATACAAACCGAAGATACTGCAAGATAGAAAACATTGCGAAGAGTTTGTCATAGAAGCTAAAATAAATATATTTTTTGATGATGCAGTGGCCCTTTGCAGATTAGAGCGCTCATGACCCAAAATGAGGAGGCTGAAGCTCAAACTCATCCTAGTACTGGCACGTCAATACCAAGATGGATGCTTTCCCATGCCCAAAAATAGATCCAACATTGTTTCGTTGTGTATGACTCTCGGGTTTCCAGTATTGTATTCATTGCAGCATCTGCAACATGGCAACAGAGCTGCTTCCGCATAAGGACACATTTTGATGTTTGAAACGCTTCAAAAATCCGCTTCGTTTGCCTTCATCATAGTATTGAATTCAAGTTGTGGACTTAGAATAGGGAAGAAGGTGTAGAGCCTATTCAATCATCAAATGATCAATATCATCCTAAGATCAACGCCATGAGGTTCGTTTAGGGTTAGAGATCCATCTACACCTTAGGCAAGAACAAATCCAAGGGCAACAAGGCCAAATCTTTTGTCTGCAGCAAGCACAAATGTGAAATATGTGATGCAGGTATAAATCATTCGACAGTACTTATTTTCAGAGCCTAGAATTTTTCGACATATATTCAAATCAATGGTTACAGAAGGCCAATTACAAATTCCATTCCGTGGTCAAGGATAGGTGTCTTGAATCAAATTGTTGACCAGATCAGCCATTGATTGACTAATCAGAAATATGCTGTGATGAACTAGAAGACTAGGTAACTTAAATAAGATGCCAGGAATCGCCAGAGTAATCTGAATGATGTAATAATGAATTTTATAGTCCTGAATGATTGCACTAAATATGACATGCAGTGGACTCGATGGTGAGCCATCTCCAATTCCAAGTTTGACAGTCACCTTAGTTCTTCCCACTGCTGACATCACCATTTTTCATAATCTGAATAAACACCATCAAGCAAATGCTCTCTGTGGATAAAAACAGATGATATTAGAGCATGAATGGGGAAAATTTGCAGATCCAATTTAGCAACACAGGTGCTGCATAACTTACAGGCCAACACTTCATCACATAATAATGACACGTTCTATAAGCAAAGAATGATTTGCTGCTATCCTACAAGAAAACAGATTGGCAATAGATACATTAGCCATGTGCCAAGATCATTACCTCAATCTTCCACACAGACGGGCTAAAGCATCTGATCCTGTTCTGGATGCAAAATCCTCAATCTCAGAGGCATTGGATAGATTCACAGTATCTGCGAGTCTAAATTCACACAACTCTTTTAAGGAGCAAGCATGAGTCAACACTGCTGAATGGCCACCACCAGCTGCTAGCTTTCTCACTTCACCCACACACCTGCATGATCTTACTTTGGTCAAAATTGACAGGGTAAATAGGAAGAAGCTTCTGAACTGTGGCTATATAGCATACCAATCAACTGGTGAAGGATACCAAGCATATGTGGAATTTTCATTAGCCGCCTGTCCATAGCTATTATAACCCCATCCTTGAATTCTCCCATCCGTCAGAGAAACTAGTGTGTGGCAATGTCCACAGGCAACAAGTTGGACTTCGGTTGGGATAACCAAAACAGGTAGATTATGGAGATATGATTCTGAATCAGTTGAAATGAATGAAAATGACTCAGTTTGGGGGCCAAGCCCTAATTGCCCAGCTTTACTGCCACCCCAAGCATAAAGAGCTCCCTTCTCAGTCATGGCACAAGTGTGTACACCTCCACATGCAACATCCTTTACAAAGACTCCATCGAGGGCAACAACTCGCCTTGGCAGTAACTCTTTATCCCCAGACTGAAGAGAAGTGTGTCCAAGTTGACCCATATTTCCTAGCCCCCAAGTATAACTGCAAATTAAGGAACTTAAGTTAGAGCACTGCAAAGAGATGAACAAAGAATATTATCCAGACCAAATGCCTGACTTCACTCTTTTGTTGGTGGGAAATGTTGTCAAGGGCCAAGATGTACTCAATTCTCTAAAGAAAAAGGGAAACTAAAAAAAAAAACCACAGAACTTTGCGGTAATCAAAAGAACCCCAAATCAGATATTTTTTTCAAACATAATGCATTGCCACTCATGTCAAAGTGTCAATCCTGCTCCAATGTCCCAACATTCTTTCCCAGCCCCAATCTCACCATCCTAACCTGAAAGAAAATGAGTAAAGTATATTAACATGTATTGGTAAGTTGTGGGGGCTAACAACCCAGAAATGTCTGCATCTCTGCATCTATACTCAGCTTCTACTACAAAAAATTTATCAGAGAACTTCACGCACATAAGAGAACTAGCAAGCAACTAAGCATCAACAATAGACGCAACACAAATTATTATATGAACAATTATTGACAACAGTGATAAACCAAGAATGATTTTGGTTCAGAATGTCAGCAATTATTACTTAACACATATTATCTCATACATCTAACCCCAAGCTTTGTGCATCAAGACACCCTCTTATATTAACTCAAGGATGCCAGCTTAATGGTAAAGTTCAGCTGCTAAGACTCTTCCTACCAATAATGAATTTGGTGCAGAATTTCAGCAATTTTTCACAAGAGGTACGACTTATAGATGCCTAGATGTATGTATAAAGGCAAAGGCTGCTGCTTGAACTACAATGACAGTTAATATGTAATCCTTGGTATTAATTATGACCGGTAAAACAAAAAAAAAAAAAATGAAGGTCATGAAGTTATTACTAATGCTGGAGCAAAATAGGATATAAACATCAAGTATCAACATGAGAGTGGGAGAAAGAGAAACTAGCAAATTACAAACTAAGCTGAATTTATCTTTTTATGGTATAACAAGCTTAGGGAAAAAGGGACTTGCACATCAGGATACATTGAATTTCCATGGAATCCCAACTCCAGATTTGACATTCAATTATGGAGATTTTTTCTGACCTTCAAAAAGAGTTACATGGGTCATGCATATAACAACAATTCTCATGATTAAATGCTTAACTTATCTCCACATAATAAGTCCTTCAGATAACTTACACCTCGCCTTCTTCAGATATGGCTGCTGTGTGGTACTCGCCACATGACATTTGGGTAATCTTCAAAAGCTCAGGAGCTTCATCAAGAAACTTTGCAAAAACAGTTATAACACGAGCTCCCTGTAGTCCTTCAGAGGTACCGCCTCTGCCAAGCTGACCATATTCATTGTAACCTGGTTTATGAGAACAGAAGTAAGTCACTGTCTAATTTGAGGAAGAATCTAGCTTAAATACTTCCTCTACCTTTTCTTGGTGAATGGTACACAAGTTATCAACCAATTGAAAAAATCAGCACATAACATGACAGAGAAAAAAAAAAGGGCCATGTGAAAACTCAATGCAATAAAAAGTTCAGTAGCATCTTTAAAGATATTCAGAATTTGAAGGGACAATAGAAGATAGTAAATGCATAGAGAAATATTACCCCAAGCTTGCAGCAGGCCATCCGCTGATAAAGCTACTACATGAGCTGCGCCACAAGATACATGGCAGATAACCTGAAGCAAGAAAAATTTTATAAGTAGAGTAGTACTATCAGCAACAGCAAGATTAAAACGATGATGTTTTTGATGCTGTTTAACAGAAATTGGTAATTTGTTTGAAACTAAACATCAGGTAGCAAAGGCTGAATCAATTTTCCAAAGATGGTATATTCCTAAGCGGTGTACTGAGAAGACAGATAAAGAAACAAGTAGTTGTAAAAAGGGTTTAAGGGACTAGGGATGGACATTGGGAAATCAAGTTCACCGTTATCACAGAAATTAACCCACTGAGAAGCACAATTTGTTTTCGCCAGTTTTCAAAGGAAAATTTGAGAAAGAGGTCAAATTATTGCTGCTAACCCAGATAACAAAATGCATAACGTGTTATCATCTTCTCTAAAGACTAGCAGTGGCTGACAAGTACGCTGTCTGAAAATCTCCACACAATCTAAATCAATCGCATACCGTGTTTGGAGAAAAGGCCCCCCAAAATAGACGAGGATAATTTGATCCCTGTGATGAGATGCAGTGAACTCATCAAATCATAATGAAAAATAAAAGACTAACAATTTCTCGAACCCGAAAGAAAAACAATGAACTTTTCTAGATTTAAATCTGCTACCTGGTTTTGTCCCCAGACCCAGAGTCTAGCAGTTGAAATGGTTCCATCATTCTCACGAGGCTCTGCAATAGCTGCAGTACAATGTGCTCCACAAGATACAGACTTTACGAACTCAGTCTCTAATTGCTTTACTTTCTCTGGGTACTTCCTACCCTCCTCAGAGCCATCTCCCAATTGACCAAAATCATTAGCACCTAACCAAAGATACAGATATAAATTTTTTTCTTTTTTCTTTTTTTTTCCATAAGGTGCATTAGAATTGTAGATTAAGTAAAAAGACCAAACCCCAGGTGAAAAGTGATCCATCAGAGGCCACAGCAGCCGTGTGCTCACGACCACAAGCTATATCCAACCACAGAGCATTGGCCCCGGCAGGGCACCCAAAGACGTCAGGAGGAAGCTGCTTTGGTATCCTCAAATGGCGCTTCTTTCCCCTCCTGCCCGTTTGTCCCCTCTGGTTATATCCCCACACATAAATTGCACTTTTTGTCGGTAAATTTTTGGACCTTGTAGTCTCTCCCATGATTTCATCAATATCCATCTCTAACAGACGTTTTTTTTTTCTTTTTTATTTTTAACGTACCCAACAAGAAAAAAAAAGTGAGATTGAATGGTGATTACATTAAAAAAAAAAAACAAACTTTCAATCAAAATTGCAGCCAAAAATTCAAATTTCCGCTGACCCATTAAAATTTTTTTCACACCAAGCTATTTTCCAATGCAAGATTCTTAACAATTGGACACAACATTCTAGTAAGTCATATGTTATATGAGACTGTTTGGCCTCCAAGAAAGTTCACAACCTTGTGTGACAAGAAATTTATTGCACAAAGAAGCATCAAAGAAGGACAGGGTAATGGGCCTAAAAAATAAAAAGAATCTGAGGAAAGAAGGAAAGACCGTAACTTGTTCTTCTTTTGGGATCGGAGAGGTAGGATTTCAGAAGCGTAATCAATTTACTCAAGAAATTTTAGGCTAAGAGACAGATAATTTGGCTCATGATTCCGAGAGAGAGAGAGAGAGAGAGAGAGAGAAGGACAGAAGAAAACTAGGAAAGTGACGACCGTTTGACGATGTTGTTAATCTTCCAGATTTTAAGGCTGAAGAATCCAACGGTGATGATAAAGTTAAGTTGCAAGGAGGTAGGTGGGTGAGAGATTTTGGCGGTGGAGATTGGTCAAACAGAAAAAGTCAACAGTTATATTTCCCTTTTTAAAGCAACAATGCTTTCACAAATACTCACTCACGATTTTCGTTGGCTAGCGGTTGACAAAGTCTCTTCTTCTTTGTTTTTCAATCAGGTAACGGTTTATTTATTAATCTATTTATTTATATTTTTTTGCTCTATTCTATTTTTGGCTGTGTTCTCTAAATTGTCTTTCATTAGCAACATGAATTCTTCTATTTATTTACGAATCGGAGCAAACCCACAACATTTGTTTTGTTGTTCATTTTCAATATTGAGTGTTAGGTCAAAGATGAAAAGAGTTGGCTTTAGCAGAAATATTGTGAGAGCTTGTGAATGTTGATGTCCCAGTTTCTGGGTTTCTTCCTTAATTCCTAATTGAGCCAGAAAAGGACAAGTCTGGTGTAATTTTTTTAGGACTGTTCCCTCAGAGGATTCATTGAGAGAGAAAACATGGGTTTTCTTCTCTCCATTTCATTTGAAATTTCCTCAAAGTTGCAATGAAGGACATGTGTATGAAACAGTTGAACAATTCAGGAACAAAATCAACAGGAGAAAACCAGAGATTTGCATTTTTCTGCAGCAATTTTCAGTAGGTATTGCTATGTGATCAACTTTTATCATGTTTTAATGCCTGAAAGTGGGACATAGCACTTGAAAGAAGAGATTGTTTTGAACATTTACATGGGAACCTTGGACCTGACTTAACAACTTTATCTCAGAAAGATTGCAGATACACAAGGGTCATGTCTCTGCCAGTTAGTAACAGTGGAAAGAAGCTCATCCAAATTGATGTCAGTTCAGACACTGTATGCCCATGGTGCTTTGTTGGTAAGAGAAATATGGACAAAGCTATAGCTGCATCTAAGGATCGGTTTGATTTTGAGGTCTCTCTCTCTTTCCCCCTCACTGTCACACACACACAGTGCTTGCCTGTGTAACCAGAGTTATATAGCTTTTGTTACCGGTTTTAATTTTCAGATCAGATGGCATCCATTCTTTCTGGAACCTTCAGCTCCCAAAGAAGGCGTGAATAAGTTACAGTTCTATAGGGAAAAGTTTGGATCTCAAGCTGACGGAATTCATGCTCGGATGGCAGAGGTCCTTTTATTACCTTTTCATTTTATTCCCAGCATGCTTATTGTTACCTCATATTCAGCCTTGGTCTCACGTGAATGAGATTGATCATTGCAGATTTTCAGGGGTTTTGGTCTGGAATATAGCATGGCTGGGCTCACGTAAGTTTTAAAATTTTTTTGAATTCATTCATGGAGAATTTGCATAAGCAAGCAAAGGCATAGAGCTCTTTGATGGGAAAACCACTAACAATTCTTGGGTGTGCACAGTGGCAATACTCTGGACAGCCACAGGCTACTCTATTTTGCTGGCCAACACGATCTTGACAAGCAGCATAATCTCACAGAGGAACTCTTCCTTGGTTACTTCACGCAGGCTAAATACATTGGTGATAGGTAGGCTTATATCCTGATGGAAAACGTTGTTCATTTTGTATATCGTTGACAGTATCTTCTTCTACATTTGGCTTATATCTTTTAGTTAGCAAGACTAGCTTAGCCTTGTGCATTCCTATCTGGAATATCATAGTCATTGTACTCTTCACCGAAGATAGTGAATACGTAAATTTGGAATGAAAGTGAAAAACTGTATCAAACTCAAATTATTCTCAAGGAAACAGAAGTGCTAAACATCTTTCGATGAAAGAGCAAGTCAAAGGTGGCAGTCACATTCAGCTTTACTGATAGAGGTCAAAGTAAAAGAAAATGTTATTTTTCCTGTGTCATTTACTTTATGGGATAGCAAACACTAACATTCACAACTGAATGCAGGGAATTTCTTTTGGAATGTGCCAGAAAGGTTGGGTTAGAAGGGGCTGCTGATTTTCTCACAGATCCCAACAATGGAGTCAAGGAGGTATAATCTCTTCTGATTGTTTGCCATACATTTTATTCTAATTGCTTCAGGCTTGTTGTAGTTGCTATATCACAGAAGTCGTAATCTGCTCTATATCTAAAGGTTGCTACCGTTATTCTCATTTGGATGATCAAGAATTGGAAGCATTATTTTCCCCTTAATTTATGTTGGCTTTCTAAAAGGAGCATCAACTAATTTTTAAGTTATGTTATCATAGACTGCCAAGCACACCATAGAAGCAATAAATTTGATTCCTGAGCAGCATGTGCACTCCAAAGACTTCTGCATTCCCCTCCATAATTCATCCACAAGCCAGAATACAAGCTTGCTTTTGATAATGTCACTTAGATTTACTTATTTCTTTCAGAGTCTCCACAAAAGTACTGCTTTTATGTTCTGACTGGTGTCCTAATTTTGAGCTCAAAACTTATCTTTGGCCCCTGAAGGTGAACGAGGAGCTCCAGAAGTACTCGGCAAATCTTTCAGGAGTGCCATACTATGTGGTAAGTGATGAAATATTCATTTTGATGAGCTTGTATTTTGGATTGCTGTCTTTTATTGAGGAACACTTTCAAGTCTCAACAGATAAATGGGAGGTACAAGTTTAGTGGTGGCCGGCCTACTGAGGTTTTCCAGAGTGCTTTTGAAGCCGCTGCTAAGTAATTGCCCTTCCCTCTGGCATGAAAAGCTTCTATATTGATCATGTAATAAGGATGTTACTTATTTCCTTTCTTGTGTGTAATTGAGTAGCAAGTTGGCATTCATTAGCATTCCTCTTATCATGGTGTCATATTTGTAGATTTTGCTACTATGCTGTTTGCCATGGCATTGCATGAGAGCAAGGCAATCTTCCTCTCGGATTTGAATTATCAAAATGACTTTCCAAGTTGTCTTGTTAGTTAAAAGCAAAAATATCAACCTTTGAACCCGAAGATGGACGGTTATGATTGTGTTATACATGTCAGCTATCCAATCTTCAAAATCGGGAGACCCATGAGCATATGCTTTTACGATTTTTGCAAATAATTCCATTCTCATTATCTAGCTTATTCTTTGACCCTGAAAGGCACATGTTCGTAAGTTGCAGGTTGGAACTCACGATGTTTAGGAAGTTGTCGATTAAATAAAGGGCCATTAATCCATTCTTTTACTCACAAGATGTATTCTTACTTGTGGGATAATCCTCATTCGCAGGTGTTACCAATGAATTATCTAATAATTCATCACAAATTTTAACTACCACCTAGAAAAAATTTGTTAGTTATTGCACATAAATACAAAAGTGGTTTGTGAAAAGGCTTGGTGCAAAGCAAAATTCCCAACTTGCGCCACAACAATAATTGTCACCATGGGAAAGATCAAATTTGTATCAACTGAGGGCCACCAGCAATCACTAGATTCAGGCACCTAGCTTCCTGGGTGAGCTATGGGGTATTCCAGTACCTTACCTTCCTTTCCCGGCTAGAGAGGATGCAACTGTCGACCAAATGTGTGCAACTTTGGTTTTAAACCATGCCCAGTTGCGTAGAGTCCTAGACGGGAACTCATCAGGCTGGAAAAAAATTCAAGGACATGTTCTTCAATGTAACTGCACGAAATTTAGTAAGTGAAACTTGCTGCAAGGCATCATTTCTTCAATGCCGCCCCACCAAGTTGGTCCCTTGACCTGTTGCCAATAAATATTTTTGCCCGCCGATGGGGTCCTAAAGACACCAGGCTACATCAACCATAAGACTTCAATCATCAACTAAACAGGGACACAAAAGCCAGAGTCCGTGCGTTGGAGTAAAAAGAACGGAAAAAATTTTCCATTCATATTCGTCCAAAAATGTCAAAAAGAAATGAGCATTTTCGGGAGAATGTACTTGACAACAATTTGTATGCAACGATTTTCCCATATCCATTATAGATACAAAAATACATTAGCCTGTGGTATTTACAAAGATTTCTGCAAGTCTCCTTTTTCGAATTCTTTTCCTCTCCCCTTTTGTAGCCGGTTTCATCCACGAATTATATCAAGTCGTTTCATCAAACCCCATTGCCTAAGCAGCCAGCCAAAGGAAGACAAAGTCAAGATACAGATAGGAATGTATGGGGATTTGATGACTATGATTATACCCAAAATATCCACAAGGCTTAATTTTCATGTACAGTAATTAACAAATAATAGCATTTAGCCATCTCATAAAATCAGGTGCTAAGCCTAACTTTCAGACAAACTATCCACTTGTATGATTTCCTTTCAAATGGGTTTATATCCTTTATGATTTCCTTTCAAAGCTTTCTTATTATGCTGTAAGAGGTTTGCAATGCAACTTCAAATGAAAGAAATCCTCTTGAAAAAAGTGCCACAAGAATGACATACAAAACACAGAACATTGGCTTGAGAAAACAATAAGGGAAATCATACTAGAATTCTGTTAAGTAATTAAGATAACTTATCATAGTTGGAAACATACAACAAATACTAAAGCCTTGTTAAAACGTGGAATCATCATTCGAAGTCAATAAACTGTAGAGAAGAAATTATCCCTTATTGGTTGTCATCTTAGGCCATGTAACACCGGATAGACCAAATACCTACTAACCATTGGCAAAGCTCTACCCTATGTCTTCACTTTACATAGCTCCAAAACACATGCAATGAGTTGTGGACTTGGATCAAAGGCCAACAGCAAGCAATAATATTTCTATCGATTGGATCTTACGAACCATGTAGGATAGAATATTTCTTAACCCTCACTGTGAAAGCCATTAGACCATAATTCCAGAGGGAAAGGAAGGGCAATATTTCACCCTGTAATCTTACATGTGATAAAGAGAAACAACCAAGTGTAAAAGACAGTCTTAGACTGTCCTCAGAAAAGTAAGCTGTTTAGTGGAATAGACAAAATCATGAAATGCATAGATGAAAGATCACCAGGATGAAAATGAAAACAAAACACGCAATCTCACATAAAACAAAGCAAAACAAGTTACCTTGCCACAAACAGGGCAGCTATCACTTCTCTCCATCCACTCATAAATGCAACCAAGGTGGAAATGGTGAGAACATTTTGTCAGTATTTTTGGGTTCTCTGGAGTATATTCTGCAATTGGAAGGCCAAGGAAATAATAACACAAAATAATCAATGTGTATAGTCTATCAGAGCATGTTTTACAGCCTTCCAAATAATCTAATAAAAAAAACCCCAGGTCTGGCAGAATATAGAATTAGATTTCAAGAGCACACTTTCAAGTCCCCCATAATAAGAGCCAGGTCTGGCAGATTTTAGAATTAGATTTCAAGATGATACTTTCAAGTCCCACATCATAGCAAAGGTTGCAATCAAATCTTCAATTGTCATGACCACAATATCTTGTTCTTGGATCTTTGGCAGGGCTTCCTCTACAATTAGATCCCTTTTTTTCTTTTTTCCTCTTTTTTTATTTTTAATTTTTTTGTGTACACTACAATGAGGATCATTTGTCTGTAACCTAGGGGTGGCTAGCAAGGAAAAGGGGAATTATAGTTAATTGGTTATTATAATTTGGTCTGTAAGACATGTCAGCAGACATCTCCAAGGAGAAAAGCTGTTATATTACCTCTACCGCACCTTATTTCAGTTATTATTACAAAAGCTAGCAAGCAAGAGGAGAATCATGGGTTTTATAATTTGGCCAGCAAGGCAGGAGGTAAGGCATCCTTAGGAAGAAGAGCAGCAATCCTAACCTGGCTCCAAGCTACATCAAAATCAAAATATTACCTTCAAGGCATGTTGGACAGACATCCTCATCTTCTGTTGATGAATAAATGTATCCCATTCCAACCACTGTTTTTGCAGGAGATAACTTGATTGAGGATCTAGTACGCTGGTCCTTGGATCCTTCTTCACATGAAGTGTTCCATTTGTCTCCTGCACTCAAGGTTTCTGAATCAGCATCATTATCACTTCTTAAGGGTTCTGTTTCTTCATGTGAATTACTTGAACCCTTCTCACGTCTTGAAATCAAAGCATCACGCTGCAAGTGGGAGTATCCGGAGTCGGCATCATAAGGCAAGGGCCTTGGAGGGGAGTGATACATTTCAGAGAGAGAGTTATCAAGTGAGGCAGAAGAAGTCATAGATGCTGCCCCCTGAATGGATGACGGGACAGAATGCACTTCCCCTCTATGAAATAATGAGATATACTGCAAACAATGAAGAAAAGGAAAGAAAATAGTTGGAATTCAACAGGCAGGCAGATAACAGTTTCACATTTTCATGCAAATTAACTTGGCATCTCTAATAACAGTTTTTCGGCATTTAAATGTAATGGATATGGGAGCCAAAAAAAGCAAGTATTCACCATTCATAGTTATTATAGCCTAAACAACAATAGACTTGGGCCCATAATGGACACTTCCCATACTGAAAGAAATAAAGTTAGAAATACTTTCTCCCTCATTCCCTTTTGCTTCACACTACACTTGAGTGCTCTCAGAAATCTGACCCAAGAAAATTGACCACCCATTGGGCCCCAATGGTAGAGAATGAGGCACAATGGGATGTCCAAGCCACATTCCTGACAATGAAACCTTACTTGGTGTTTGCAAATGCAATGGGTAGACAGCAACGGCAGCTTAAGTAATGCACTAATGCCTCAAAACCTTCCTCTAAAGCAGTATCAGCGACAAACCCCTTTGTTGACACATCATACTCATTCAAATCTCAATCTTTAAGAAGGAACTAAGTGCAATTATGCAAATCCCTTTCCTATTTCAACCAAAAAATGTTCCAATATCTTCTCTGAACCATCTTTCCCTGATCCCCATTATGCCAAAAAGGAATAATTAGAGGCAAAATCTTTATGTTGCACTATCCACAAGTTATGCACTTTGGCACACTGTGATTTGTGGGCTCCAAGCCAGCATTTTAGTGTTGGTTAAACCAGTCATGCACACAAAATGAGATAAAGCTCCATCAATAAAGTTAGACAATGATGATATACAATATTAGTCAAAGGGATACTGCATAAAATCCTTCATTTCTGTTGTCACAAGGGTGAGCACAAAATGTCATTTGATGTGACAGGAAATGTTTCAAAGAAAAATTGGTGAGGAAGGGCATGATAGCAAGAATAAACATACCACATGAAGGAAATTCTGGACAAAGCAACTGAGACACATGCAGTTTCTATAGACAGAACTGTTAGGATTCATATAATCCTCGAAATCCCTGGTATGCAAACAGCAACAAACAGCACCCATATAGTTGTCTCCGACCCCTTTCTTCTGCTCAATGCCTTCCACAAATGTTCTCCGCTCTCACAAACAAAACTCAATGCCACTTAACACAAACATCAAAAACTATTCTCTTGAAAAATGAAGAGAGTGAGAGAGGACTCTAACTCGCAGAGTTCACTTGACCCTGCGAACCAGTAGCCTCCCTCTATTATTTACAAAATTCCAAGCGACTTTTGAATTGGATTAAACAAGATGTCTGGATGACTCTCCTTCACCTGTAAATTCGATGAGAACTCAGTGCACAAAAAATTACATCCACAGCAGAAATTAGAACATGCATTTAAGATTTCTCACATTCCTGACCCAAGCCAAGCAACTAGCAAACATCCATCTCACTAAAATTGTGATCAAACTTCCCATTCAGAAAATGGAAAAAGGCAATTAAACTAGAAGATACACCGCACAGAGTGGAAGATGATTTCTCTAATTCCTAGCTGTAATTGCGTGATGGGTACAGGATAATAACTCATATTTACTCACAACCCAGCTGAAAAGAACTAAGCAATTGCCATAATTATTAATACTGAGAGCTTTTTCTCCACAAATTTCCTTACTTTCGCAGTAAAATGACAAACTTTTCTTCCTTCATACGCTTGTCCTTAAAAATCAGGACCATGGTTGTTTTCCTTAGAGAAAACTAACATTTCCAACAATCAAATTAAAAAATTTTAAAAAAAAAAAAAAAAGCCAAACAGGAATATCCCACAAATAGCACCATGCAACGAATAAAACCAAGCAATTCTATCTGGTGAATCCAAAGCAAGAAGGAAACACCCAAATCGCCAAAAATAATAATAATAATAATAAAATAATCACATTATGTTCACAACCCAAAAATAAAAAACGAAAAGGCGAGAAAAGTCAATGGAAAAAAAATAACATCAAGCGCGTGGATCATTGAAACCAAAGAGACCCATTTGAATTGACCAAGTTTTGAAGCAATATTTCAAAAAAAAAAAAAAAAGTACCCGGAAAGAGAAACAGATGATTGTAGAGGAGAAGAATTTAAAAAAGCCCGATTTTTTCCTTTTCTTTTGGGTGAGAAACCCCTGAAATTCGGTATTTTAATTTAGAGAGAGAGAAAGAGAAAGAGAAAGAGAAAGAATAGATGCTTCGAAAATCGGATATTTTCTGAGCTTTTAAGACAAGAATTTGACAATAAATATATTTCCTCACGCTGTTCCACATTTATACTCATAATTTTTGTATTTATATATATATATATATATATATATATATATATATATATATATATATATATATATATTTATTTATTTATTTATATTTATTAATATTAATTATAATGTCAGAATAACGTTTTAAAGACTATTTATTGTGCACTTATATCTACTAATAAATCAACTTTAACTCTTTTTTTAAAAAATAAAAAGAACATTTTTAACAAGTTTTTGTTGAATATTAAAACGGATCAATTAAGGGTATTTTTTTTCATTTTGTGTGAACACGTTCGTGTGCTCCCTGAACACCGCAACTGTTAAAGTTGATTCACAGCTTTATATTTTGTTTTTTATTTATTGAATATTAATATTGTAATGATTTTTAATTAAATATTATGATAAATCAAAAAAATTATTATTTTTTTAAATGATTAACGATTCGATGAATTTTAATTGAAATTTAATAATTAATTAATTTTAAATATCTAGATATTATTTATGAAAATTTTTATATTTATTTTTTTTATAAATAATTATATTTATATTAATATCTTATATTTTAAATAAATTTAACTTTATTAAACCTCTCTATAAAATTCAAACTCACTAATAATCATTAATATTATTACAAATGACCTTTTTCTTTTTTTTTTTTTTATTAGGAACTAAACCACAAAATTGAGTAGTTCCCTAAGCCGAACTTTGTGGTTGGAATTGCATTCAAAATTTTAGAATCTCCAAAACCAGGGAGGGAGGGGTATTCAAGTAAATTCAGTTCTCCGTCTCCAACAGGGAGTCCGGGACTCGTAACGGTCAAATGGACGTTCCCGCTCACAAAACATCGTTATAAAAGAAGGAAGTTCTTCTCCAACGTTAGCCATTCCCCAGTCCCCCTGCAACCGGAAAAAAGAAGAACAAAAAAAAAAAAAATCCACCTTGCAATCGTCTTTTCTCTTTGCTCTCTTCTCTTTGCAAGGAGTTATCGTTCGATCTCATGAGGTTGTCTTTTTTTTTTTTTTTTGGGTTGATTTTAAACAGAAAGAATAATATTTTATTGATTTGAAGGTCTATCCTTTTTTTTTTTTTTGATTTCTGCTGTATGTTGCTTCGTATTTGCAGAAAGATTTGTCATTCTGCCAATCTTTTATTCTTTTCTTCTGTCTCTCGATGAGTCGTCTTTTATTCAATTTTATCCTTCCTGATTTTATCTTTTTATTTTGTTTTTTGTTTTTATTTTTAGTTTGTTGGAGGGTCAATTTTCGTACTGATTTTTTTCTGGTCAAAATCTTTTTTTTTTTTATTTTTTTCTTTCTATGGGGTTTTCTTTTTTTTTTTTTTCCCTTAAAAAAATGTGGTTTAAAAGAATTTCATTGTGGGACTTTGAGGTTTTTCTTTCTTGTGTAGTGTGGTGATAGGAATTTAATTTTAGGGACTTTGTCGAGGTTTGTTTGGCAGCCAAGAAAATGTGAAAGAAAAATAGAAAAGATAATTTGCAGGTTTCAATATAAAAAGGCTTTCTTTTTTTTTTTTTACACTCTTTTTTTCGGTATTTTTTATATTTCTTTTAAAGAAAATGAATTTGAATATAAAAAATAGTTAACCGAAACATGACAAATCTTTTTTCAGATTTGAATATCAGGGCATTGTTTTTGGGCGTAAAACCCTAGATTTAACTGCCCAATTTAGGGCTTATTCTCTATAATTTCCGTTTGGTTGGTTATGGGGACACTCGTGCTCGGAAAATGCTGTGGAAGCTGCGAGTTTGAAAACCCTAGGGTATTCTACTACAATGCAGAGCTCTTCCACCTCGGTGGTGGTGCAACCGGCTGATTAGGGCGCAAAATCTGCAGACGACTTCATTCTTATTGAAACGACCCAGGAAAGAAGCATCTGCAAGGCATTTGAATCTTTTGCCCTTCATGTGATAGAGAAGTGGTATTCAAGTAGAAGCAGCAAAGTTGGGCATTGGTTTTGATGGGAAAGTGTCTGATGAGGTTAGAATGGTCATCCCTCGGTTCTCAACATAACGACAGACACTCTATGGCTGAAATCTCTGATCACTAGAGAAATTGAGAAAATTGATGTTAGAGCTGATGCAGAAGCCTTAAAAGTACGATCTGTTTTCCAGTGATTTATGTTGGTTCTACTAGATTTGAAGCTACTACTACTACTACTAACTTTTCTAATTTGAATATCTGTATGTTTCCTATTCGTGTTGCTTTACTACTATGGATATACTTTTGTCAGATTGTAAATTTGAAATTCTTTAACAGGCGCAAATATGAAAACAACAGAGTAATGAATGTTTCTTCTCCTGATGCAAGCTTACTTTTGCACCATAAACTTTATGGGAATGGAAAGATTGGAATAGATATACCTTCTGGACGAACACAAAATCAAATTCTTGAAAGACAGGTATGTAAGTGGGTGCTTTGCATTTTATGTTTTCCTTAATTTGTGTTCTTGTAAGTTTAAAACTTAATAGTCATCTTTTTCAGGCTCTTTTATTGAAAACACCTTGTTTACCTTGTGGTCTACAGAAAGCCCATGTTCAGCAATTTTTGGCTACCAAAGGTGTGCTTAAAAAGCTGCTGGAGCTAGGGACTTGTGTCAAAAGCTTCCTAAACGATTGCATGGAAGTGGTGATGCAATTTCTATCTCACTTGGCGTTGGAGTCAGATCCCAGAGCATGGCCAGTCTCAAGCAGTTTGAGGTAACTTTTCTTTCTTTGCAGTTACCGAACACCAGTATTCTCACAAAGGAGATGCTTGTGTGTTTATGCCCTTTTGCTTTGCAGTTTTTGCATGTTCTGAATGTTTGATTTGTGCATGTTGACTATTCATTGTGCATTTCTTTACTTGCTTGAAGTGCGGTGGTCCAATAAATTTGGATTTGCAATGGTAGTTTTCTGGTTGCCTTATTGCCACATGTTATGTGTTCTGGCTCTTTCTTGTTTCAAATGCGGTTAATAGATTTAGAGGATCATGAATCTCCTTTCCAGGCATTGTTAAGCTTTGGCTATGTGTTTTTTCAGTTGATAGAATCAAGAATTTCCTGACAATTAACTCCCATCAAAATAATTATAGATTTCTCATGCTATCTTGTTATTCTGTCATGATATTTAGCAAATTGGTTCACATCCTCAAAAGAGGAAAGATTCAGGTTTTTACGTGCAAGAGATATTTGGGTCTACAGTAATGTGGTCATAAATTATTCTTGGCATGGTTGCTGCATGCCTTATATCACTTTTTCTTTTTATTTAAAGTTCTGGGTTTGCATTGGCAATTACAGTATAGAATATATTCTCAAAATTAGTAAACTTGTCACCTTCTCTGTCCAGTTGGAAGTTTGGGCCAAGGAGTTAGAAGCTGCTGGATTGAGGGTGAGTTTGAATACAATGATTTCTGAAATCCAACGTTTGAAAAAATTGTGTGCAGAGTGATAGAGGCTGGGGATACTTTTAGAAAGAAGGGGAAGAAGATTGAAGAGTTTGATGCATGCAGATCTGAACTTGAAGCCATATACACCTCTCTATTGGAGGCTAATGTGGTAATATGTCCCCTCCTTTGTATTCATAGTCTCAATGTGATTAGTTACATAGAGTGAACCAATTGCATCCTCCTTTTTGTACATTTGTGATTCCTGACACACCAGGTACCAACAAGTCATTGATCTAGTATGTGGTCTCCACCTGCATTATCAAGTTAAGTCATCTTATTCAATTGGCCAATGGACAGGATCATATAGCAAGGAGCTGATGTGCTGTTGCTTTCAGTTGTAGTGAATTAAATGAAAAATAAATCCTTGGGATTCTGCTCATTTGTCTTTCGTCTAGTCAAAAGAAAAAAGAGCCACATTTCCATCTCTCCATCTCTCTCTCTCTGACACACGCACTAATCATAGTATTAGATCCTTAGAGTTTGCTTTGCCAAATGCTCATGTTTCAGGTAATTTTCATTGCTCTGGATGTATACATTGGGCACTGTGAAGTGTTAAATGCATGCATTTATTTATGCTTTGAGCATGTAATATCCAATGAGATTTTCTGTTTTTGAGCATAATGTTTCAAGAAAATCGAAGCCATGTGTTCCCCTTCATAGATATTGAAAACCTACCTTTAATTGTTTAGTGGCACAAACTTCTGAGTCATTGGAGTTCTTTCTGCTCTCTCTGAGTTGTGATGCCAATGTAATGCCTTAAAATTCATACAGGGGATGTTTTAGCGCAGAGTGTCACACTTCAATCTGGCTCAATAAAGGCTTGCATGTCAAGAATGTGTTTATAGATGTCTTTTTCAGTTCATTTCTCTCTCTCCTATCATCTGCACACATGTGCAAGTTATAGCCATCACTGGGATTGATGCTCTTAGTAGTCACATACTGTGTGAATTTGGCTTCCGAGCAAGAGAAAATTGTTATAGAGAAATGGATGCCTGAACTGAAAACTGCAGTTCTAAATGCTCAGAAATGCCCAGAACATTGAAAATATGTGAAGGGCTTTGGGAAGTGAATGACACAAATTCAATTTCCTGAGTTAGATTACCTTAGAAATTTGAATTTGCATACTGGGGCTGCACCTGTATTGAGTATCCAATCTTTTCTCTTAGATCATAGCCTGGCACCAGCCTCTCACAAAGAAAAAACAGAGAAAATGATGAAAAAAACTTTTGGAAAATTAAGTGAAGAATAATACATCATCTCTTTAATTGTCAGCCACCTGACACATTGTTTACTAGCTGAATGATGCACAGTTTTTGTAGCCAAAACAAAACTCAATATATTCAAACTTAATTTTTTTGGTATATGAATCCACATATCCAAGTGCAAGCTTGCTGTAAGTCTTTTATTGTCTCTATCTTCATGTGTGTTGAGTTCATATTCACAAACTTCACGGTGGTTAAAGGGTACATTGCTCAACTTGTAAATATTGTATGATTGTTAATTAACTCTGTTCTGGAATTTTTTTTGTCCAAACTTCTGAAGTTCAACTTTGTTACAGCAGCTTGATGATTGGTGGGAGCAACTGGCATCCATTGTTGTTGACTGGGAAACAGTTGATGGGCAAAATGTTTCCACCTGGAAAAATCACATCAAGCAACTTGTTACATTTTATGGTATTGAAGTTTTGTGAATAAGATCTTCATGCACTCAGCACTACCAGACCCACTGAACCTGGCCTTCTTATGAGTATCTTTGTCACTTGGCAATATGGAAAATTACTTAAACTGAGTCTCTTTTGAGGCAGTTTTAGTGCATGGACACACCAGGCAATGCAAGTGAAGGTGTCTTTGAGCAGATATTCAATTTTTTTGGGATGATGAGGGGAATGGTTTGGACCCATATATGGTGCATCATTCATTGGGGAGAATTTGTGGCATCATTTGATAGGCATGCAATTCAATGAGTCATCCATTGGTGCAGAAAGGCAAGACATATGGTGCTTGGGATCTCTTTTCTTTCAAAGTAAGGTATGGCCGAGCAACTTTTTCTATTTTCCCCTAAATTTGTTTAGAAAAATGTTTGCTAGTCAAAATTATTTCTTGTATCTAGGCCACTAAATTTCAAATTGAGAAATGATTGGCTTTCTTCTATGTTGTTGGATCACTTGTTTGAGTGCCAAAAAGAGGCATCAAAAGTTTTCTTCTATGATTGGTTACTAATGTGTTCGTTTCTATGGAAAGCCAGTCCTTTTCTTTAAAAAAATATGATTATTGAATGCCATTCTTAATGTTTGGCCTTGTTGAGTGTTGACTGCAATAGTTCCTTTTCTTTTAAATCTGTTTATCATATGGTTACTGTTCCTTGTTCAATATAAATTGAGGTTTGTTGACTGATTATGTGTTCCCTCTGTACCATTTGAATTTAACCTAAGCTTTGATCTGTACCAGGACCTCGTTTTTTCTTTGATATGCACGGGCTAGAATTTCCTTGAGGAATATTTTTCTACTATACTGTGTAATACCTAAAAAAAAATGTGGTTGATATATTTAATTTTTTTATTATTGGACAGTCAACTCGTTATTTTATCATCATTTAGCATGGTGTTCCATCTGGAGATAATATACTTGTTGAGGTTGCTTAATTCATTGACCTCTCAAAATGGATCTTGGAGGTTTCCTGTTCTTTTTTTTCCCAGTGATAGCATCTCCATCTCTGTTTTTTTTTTTTACGGAGGCATTTGAAGGTGTGGACAACTTCACATGTTGTAACATTGGACAGTCAACTGCTTTCAACATCTAAAATGGGATTTCTCTATGCTTGGCAAGCATTCTTAATTCATTGATCTTCAGAAGAAACCATCAAACCATCTTCACCAATGCTGAATCACTGAAGAACCTTCAGGCTTGCTCTTTTGGACCACCTGCTTGGTCTAGTGATTTACTTCCAGTTCGTGATGTTTAACATGCAAGCAATGACCATCCTAGGATTGAAGATAGATTGTCTGTTCTAAAACACTTGCTCTCAAATGCCTGGACTTGCTTTTACCCTCTAGCTGGAAGGATCTGCGAAGATCTGAATTTCATTGATTGCAAGGACCAGGGTGCTGCCTACTTGGAGGCGCAAGTGTCCTGACACATGTCACACTTTCTGAGACAACCAAAATAAAGTTCCCAATGCCAGAATATTTTATTGGCAATGTATTTTGGAGAGCAACTGCAGGTTATGACCCCAGCAAATAAGTCTGCAGGCATGGAACTGCATCAGTTGGTGATTCTATTGAGAAGATCAATAGAAAAGGTGAATGGGGACCGTTTCCAGAAAATGCAAGTTGGTGATGGTTACAAGAAAATCTACAAGGTACTAAAATAGGATATGCTACTTTGAACCCTGGCATCCAATTCTAGGACCATATCATTTGTTTTGTGTACTACAATTATATATATATATTGTAGATCATATTTGCTGGCACAAACATCACATTTAGGTTTGCATATCATGCTATCTTGAGTGTTTTTTCTTTCTTTTTTTTTTCAGTGTGAATTTCATAACTTTCCTTCTCCTTATAGCACCTTGTTTTGCCTGAATAATGCGTATGAACATGCATATCATCTTGTTTTCCACACCCCAAATCGAAAAAAATTGTGCGGCCCATTTACCTGGGGTCACCTGAGCTAGTTTATTTGACATTGACCCATCAATTTTTTAAATTAATTTTCATTCTGAAAAATGTATGCAAAAATATCGTTTATTTAATAATTAGTATTAACTAAAAGAATGTAACTTTAAAATGCTTTTAAAGGCTATCGTATAATTTGAAAGCTACTATAGATATTGATTCTCTCTAACAAATTTTAGCGAATATTAAAACAAATAGAAATAAATTTATATAAGAAATTATTATAATAATTAGTACTTTTTTTTTTTACCTGTATAATTAGTACTTTTCTTGCATGATCTTACTGGAGCACTAGTCTCGTTTGCAGGGGCTTTTATGAAGTGGATTTGGGTTGAGGCTAGGCCTCTTTGGATTACCTTTGGAGGGCCTTCTGGGTAAGTGTTGTGTCTTTTGCCTGATGGATATCATTGGTTTTGTATGCTACAATTTTCTAGATGATAAAAGGAAATGTATGGTTTATATGTAACGTCTCATTGGTTAGAATTTAAATTTAAATTTTAAAAATTTTAGACTCTAATCCTGAGAAGGAAGAATTAGATTTATGAAAATTAGAAATTTTTTTTGGCATTGCATAACTTATAACCTTAAGAATTTCTTAATAGACAAAAAAAAAAAAAAACATAAAGATGAGTTATGTTGGAGCAAACTTTCACATTTCTTTCAGTCTTTCATTTTGGAGTGTGCTTTCTAGGAAACGACTTTTTCCTCGTATGAGATGTTTAATTATAACTGTCAGAATCACAATAATCATCTAATCAATGAGCCTCCCCCGTTCTAGTCCGTGAAGATTTGGACACAATGTGACGTGTTTGGTTTCAAAAGGCACCCGTGAAGAGAGATGGCTTCTGGACTTTGAATCTTGGACCGCTACCATCTGACATTTCACACTCACAATTCGTATTTGGGCCACGTCTGTATTGTCATCTAATAGAGAGCTGTCTTGTTTACTGGTTTAAGGATGGACTCCCACCACCACCGAAGGTGTCATGGTCAAGGGACGAGTGCATGGGACGGGAATCAATCGGGCTTTGATTTCCAATGAGGTTGTCTAAAATTTAGATTGATTTTTGGTGGTTAATGACAGGATGCATCATGGTCACAGAGAAGATGGACAGATAGGGACTCCTTTATCACTAGCAACATAGCCACATGACCCAAATGGACATTTTTGTCCAATTCTGAGCAGCTATAGCCCACAAAACGAACAATATTCCGACTAAAATTCCATTTCTTTAGCTGACATCAGTAGTACGTGGGATTTGTGGCCACCCTGCATGCCTCGTGAAGTAACAGGAACCCAAGCATCCTTCCTTAGTGATTCTACACCGGCAAATGAACGAGCTCGTGAGTGTAAGTGTAAAAAAAGAGGCTGCTAGATGACATCAGGGGCCTCATTTTCTAGACCAAAGTATACCTTCCTTTTGCTGTTTGGTCATAGGAAATAACCCCACATTCACTGCCTCTGGTTTACAGCTGACTGGCTTTTGCGTGAAAAACATGAAAGGGTATTGGTGGGTCAGGCCATAAGAGTTGATAAGGCCACTATTTATACCCAAACAACAGCTAGAAGAAAATAAGTGCAAGCTCTGGCCGATTAGCACAAAAGCTGATATGATTTAAGTCTCAGTCTCCACCAAAGAGTTTGGCAGCATTTCAGAGACAATAAAAAAAAAAACACCCAAAAATGCCTTGGTTTTTCATCATTCTGTTTCTTACTTCCACATTAAATAGCTTATCCAAGGCAGGGAACCTTCCTTCTGCAGTTGTTATGGGTACCGTCTCTTGTGACACATGTTTCGAGCAGGTCTTCACAAAGAAGCATCGTTTCATTCGAGGTGCATTTAAATAACACCCTCAATCATTTTTCCAATTTTTTTTCCTATAATTTTTGTTTTTTTCTTCCTCTTCCGTGCATATTGAAGTTGAAAGCCTGTCTGCAGGTGCAATTGCTTCATTAGAATGCCAAGATGAGAAATCCAGGCGAAGCTTTCATAAAAAGGTGAAAACAGATAAGCATGGAGTATTCCAAGTTCATTTACCATTCGCAGTTAGCAAACATGTACAAAAAATCAAGACATGTTCAGTGGTATTGCTAAGCAATGGTGGAACTCATTGTGCAGTGGCATCAACAGCGACTTCATCATCACTCCATCTTAAGTCAAGAAGGGAAGGAACAGACATTTTCTCAGCCGGGTTATTTTCTTTCAAGCCCCAAAAGCAACCATACCTTTGCAATCAAAAACCAAGTATCCTGAATTCCAGGGAATTCAATGCCAAGAAAACTTCTACGAGTTCTGTACCTGGTTTTGACAACCCAACATTTCCACCTCCACTTCAGGACCCCAAAACACCTGATTTTCCTCCAACGTTTCCACGGTTGCCACCATTACCTCCACTCCCTTCGCTTCCACCTCTTCCAGGACTACCAGTTCTTCCACCCTTTTCGCCCTTTCCTGGAAAGGACAGAAAAACAAAACCTAAAGAGTTTTCTGCGAGCAGAAAGTTATCAGATCAGAAAGGTGTGAATCCCGAGACTTTTTGGCCGACACCACCATATTTACCACCAAACCCTGTTCAGCCATCTCCACTATTTCCCCCACTACTTCCTCCATTCCCTTTTCAGCCTCCTCCGTCACCAATGATTCCCCTGCCACCAATTCCTGGCCTCACCCATCCACCACCGCCGCCTGCCTTTCCATTTCCACTGCCTCCATTCCCTGTCATACCTCTTCCGCCTCTCATCCCTGGAATCCCTCCTGCTTCTTCATCTTCAACAAAAAGCTCTCCTTGAGTAAACCCCACTAGCTATCTATAAATGTACAATTGTCCAATAATACCTTAGGACATGGCTTTTTTTTTTTTGTTTAATTTCCTTGTCATATTCTCCTTTATCAGTTGTGACATGCAATTGTCAGTAACAGCAAGCACATGAGTCCGTACGATGTGACATCATCTGGAATAAAATATGGTTCTGTTAGTTTTCAAGGCCTTGCTGACCAATGTCAATTATTTTCTAGTGGTTACAATCTGAAATGCCTTTCACTTTCGCATCAGTCCTTCCTGGTTAGAATGGCTTATTAAAGATTGCCTGCCTGCCACCTTGTAAGCTTGTAGATTGAAAGAGTGGAGTAGAATTTGAGTCTCAATGGCATGATGCATGACCAACGAGCTTGTAGACATTACGAAGTTACCACCTTCACCTTTGCAAGACAATTGATGATGTCCCAGCTGTAGCCAGACATTTTTTTTTTACCTCATGGAGAGTTTCATTGGGTCCTAAATTATAGGACCCATGAATCTCTCAGTTTTTTTTAAAATAAATTTCACGACCCTTTTTCCAGGATTTAAACGGGCGAACTCTAAAATGAGTGTTTTAAGACTTTTAATTAGGAGGTGTTATTTATTTATTTTTTTGAGTTGATTTTGTTTAATTTCATAAATGATTGGGCTCAAGATTGCGGATAATTGCGTATCCGTTTGTGTACCAGAGGCTCAAACTCTCTGATTTTCCAGAACGGGCCCGCGGCCATCATCAACCAAGCCCGTGAAACGTTTGATTTATGCTTAATAATTAGAAAAATCAACTCAATGCTTGCCAACAAAAGCGTTTTTATTTCATCAAAGCTTGATAGTAAGCATTTAGTTAATGTTGATTACATGAAAACAATTTTACGAAAATTCCCTTTACGTTTCTTCATACTTTGATTTTCATTACCGTCAAAATTTTCGTCTTTGGCAAGGGAGTGCAAAATGAAGTTTTAGTGAAGGAATACAGTGGCTTTGATGACAAAGTTTAGGAGGATTTGTTTGAATCAGGCCATAATTGAAAGAGACTAAGACGTACTAGGCATTGAACCAGGAAGTCCAATAAGGAGAATAGATGGGGAACGTCAATTATCCTAAAAACTCACATTTGGACATAAACCTTAGATCAGAAGGGTCTTATCTAACCAATAAACTATAATTTATTAGTATTAAAGTCGTTTTTAAAATTAAATTTTTCGAGTTATAGCCAATTAATTTAATAAATAAATAAAGATATTGCCCAAATCTCTCTCCAGATTGTAAGATCTGTTCCTTATATTTGTCATCAATACAACAGCCGAAGCCTGAAAGTTGCATGTGGGGGCAAGCTTCTTCTTGTGGATATCGTCGGTGGCGAATCTATGCTTGCTGACACCTATTAGAAGGGAAAGACTTTGAGACAATTTCCAAATGTTAATGAATTCCTACATAGCGGAACTGCTTAACGTTGTTTACTCCTTGAAGGTAGGATTTTTTTTCTGGTACAGTTGGAAATTTTGTGGATTTTTTAGTAGATTTTGGTGCCCATTGGAGTGTGGAAAGCATACGAATTTGCTACTTTTTGCAACGAGTTTAGTCTCACTTTTATTGTCTTCCAGAGGTTGAAGAGAATGAATCTGCCCTGTTGAGAATGCATGGCTTTACTGTCTTGATTCTGGAAAATTAAGGGACCCAAGAACAAAAGGCCCATATGACCGATTGGGCTCTGAACCAATTAGACAGAATAGACTGGGAAAGTCATGTGTGACCCTGCCACCCAAATCAAAACCCAAAAATATAAATAAGAATAAAGTATTGAGAGAAAGTTCCATTTGATTTACAGGGAATTTTACCTCTGTACGCACGGAGGCCATAGGATTAGATACTCTGGTTTGTTTTATCGGGGGGTGCATGTGAATATGAATTAACCCAGCGTTGGTTTGGTGGCCGATTGTACTTTTATTTTGTAAGTAAAACAAAGTTTAGGAAAAGAGCCAAAAAGAGAAAAAAAAAAATCGTGGTCCAGGACCACACTAAGAATAGACAACCACACTTACAAGATAATCAGATATGTCTTGTCATTTTTAGGGTATCAGAGTGTCTGGCATGAGAGGAGGGGCGGGTCAGCAATGCATCACACCCATGTGCGCTCACATTGCCAGGACGTTGCATGGCCTACTGGTTCTGAAAAATAATCTTTAATCAAATGACCCCAGAAATAAACATAAAAAATCTTTTGTCAGATAACATTATTGCAGATGAGATATGTTTTATTATCATTCAGATCTACTTGAACTCATTCTGCCTGCATTCTCTGCTGCAAGGATTTGCACAGGTGTACATCTAACCTAAAAACCTTTGTCGTTTCTATTATTATATTATTATTGTGTTTTCTCGTCTAACAATTAAATACTTTTGTCGTTTTGGGTTCATCTTTCCATGCATCTAAACGTTCCCTGTTTGACACAAGATGCACCCCATTGGGATATGGAAACTTTGACGGTCTCCTGCGTGTGGAAAGGGGCGTCAGCGGACAGCTTCGAGAGTGATAATTGATTTGTATCTAATTGAAGTGGAAGTTGTGATAACAGACATAATATAAAAAAATCTTGGATCGATCTTTAATTTCCAATCTGTGCACACCCCCAAAACGCCACTTTGCACACAACCTGTGGATCGTTTTCCGAGCACAAGAGCACATGCGGAAGCCTGTGTGGATTTATTTTACTTGCCCCAGTGTCTCGAAAATTGAGGTGCATCGATTAAACGCGAGTTAGACAGACGAGCTTGGACGGGAATCTAAGCAGGCGGGCATTGCATTTACGTCTCAGAACCCAATTTCTTCTAATGGGTGACTGCAAACCTTATTATTAATTATTTGTAGGTTCAGCGGTAGGCATGTGGCATGATGGTGACAGACAACAAAAAAAATTCGTAAAATCATCCATTTATTTTGTACTACCTCTGCGTGACATTTGGGGATACATGACCATACAGACAAAAGGGGTAGACAAAAAGTAGCTCAAATTCATATATTAACTGGTTTTGCTATAATCTAATATAATCTGAATGCAGGAAGCCAACGAGAGAGTTAAATGTCGCGGTCACGTTTGCATTCGGGATTGCGAGCAGGAAATCGGACACGATCAGTGCAGTAGTTGTAGATTGTATATTTGCTGCGAACCCATTTTAGTCTCCTGTATTGAGCAGCATCAAGGTCCTGGAATTCTCTCTGATCCCACCAGCGCTTGCCTTGTGTAGCACAGAATTTTTCATTCACCGATGCCTCGCAGCCATCTATGTGAAATCCCTTGTAGGAGGCTATAAAGGGGGCCTTGGTCCAATCCGTCTTCTCCAAGCCACCCCGGGTGGCCCAGTCATCTGCGTTCCACAGGCTTGAGTAAATCTTCATTGGTTGTTTGAAGGGATACTTCACCCCCAAGTCTTTGCTGTTCTTGAACACCCTGATTGGTACATCGTCCACGAAGAATCTGCAACCGTCCACAGGTAACAAAAGCAAGAGGAAACAATTGTTATTGTGAGATAAAGATTACTAGATGAAACTAGAATGTTATAAGATAGATCTAAATTTTAGTGGCCAATGGCTTAGCGAAACATGGGTATCACTAGACAGACAATCTTTTGTTACGCTTAACTTAGTTTTTGTACCGTAACTCTCTTATTTTTTTGATAAAACTTGACTATCTTACAGAAAAATTGAAAATAAAAATCAAAGTTTCAATTTGCTCAATTGCGTATTTGGGGCTTACACAATTTGGTAAATGTTCCACAGTACTGAGTAGGAGTGGTATTCTTTGGTGGGATCAAACCACAGATAAATCCTCTGCTCTCTGTCTCCCTTCCCTCCTGTGTAAACATTAGTCTGCAAGATGTAGGGCTGCCCCGTTCTGTTTCCCAAGAACTCGAAGTCTATCTCATCATGCTCATTGTTTTGTGAAGATAACTGCATTGCATTCATCCATTGCATATATATATGTATATATAACAGATCGATTCTCATTACCCAAAAATATCCTGGAAGATGGTTCTGATTCACATTCACAATTTTGAATTAACATTCTGTAAAAGCGAGCAGCCAAACTTACATAGAAAGTAGTCACGGTTCCAGCAGAGTCCCCTGGAACCATCTTTATGTGCATACTGAAGTGGCCGAACAAGTAAGAGCCTTTGGATTGAAAGCCAGTCCCTGTGTCAATCGGAATGCATAATGATACAAATTAGCCAAACCAGTACTAATTAAGATGTTCACTGGAACTTGAAAAAGGGTGGTAGAGAATCAGAAACCCGAGTGCTTGTCGAGCAGAAGCTGAATCTCAGAACCTCCATTGAAGTACTTGATGTGGTCGACAGCCCACGTAGGCGCGTAGTTTCGGCCGAAAGGTACGTCTACTGGCTTCCTCGGTGGAGCACTCCTCGTTCCACAGGCCATAAGTAGCAAACTTAAGCTTACAGTCCACAGAAAAGAAGCCATATTTTTTTCCCTGCTGCAAGTTGTCCCTGGATTACATGTCTCTATTTATAGACACCAAGCTAAGAGTGAAAAGCTATGTCCTTGATTGATACAATATAATAGTCTTCTACCAAAATGAATTAAATAAGAGTGAATTTGGACTTTCTGGCAGCGAGGCCATGATAGGAACTCCGAACGAATTTTCCTAGAAGAGAGATTGTAAAAATAAAAAACACATCAATACATGGACGCCGGTCAAAGGGATGCAGGAACAGATGCAGATCCACATTGTCATGACCATTTGTTGAATGTTTATGGTTGTTATTATTATTTACGATTATACATAAAAATTTTAAAAATATGCAATGACCAATCGTAAATGTGGGATGTGTAGACTTGCATTTGTCTCGCGTCCACTCTCTTAGTATCTCTCCTCTGAAATCATCTGGACATTTCTACGCCTTCTCGTTTCTCACACTCACAGCTTGCAAACAATGTTTGTGATTGCAGTAACTAAAAAGACGAGGAAAATGAGCCGAGCAACGCACCTCAACTGGGGCTCCATATCTTCCGCCCGCCATGCACTGAATTCCGGTCGGACAACCAGCAGCTTTTCAATGCCCTTTTCTTTGCTAGTTTTCCAATTTAATCTACCCTCAATTATATGCATCCGTCTTTTTATAGAAGGTATAATCCAAGTATGTCTGAATCAAGGATGGGGCTATTTAATTTCCTTTTTTTTTTTTTTTATTTCAATCCATTATAAAGTTTAGAATACAGGATAAAAGGAATTATGCATTGGTCTATGGCTCTGAGCTTATAATGTCAGCATCTTTTATGATACGTCAAATAAATATGTTGGTTTCATGCGTCTATCTTAGTTATATCTTCAAACCATAGCTGCCGTGTTCTTGACAATACATTAGGTTGTTGGTTTCATATGAATTTGGAATCAATCTTTCTTTTAACCATTGAGTTTTTTTCTAGTGATAGTAATTGAAATTATTATAAATTAAAAAAACACGAAAAATACATAAAAAAAAATGTTATACTATTATATTATACTATTTTTCAACAAAATGTTCAGAGCTTGGATTGAAGGTTGCTGTGGGCTCAAAAGCTCTACTTTAGAACATCTGCTTTTCTTTCTTGGATATAAAATTGTCAACGAGCTTAACTCTCTGGCTTCAAAGGTTGTTGAGTTGGTATTTTTGCTGGCAAATGATGACAAGGAAGTTCCAACTGTATCGTTCGTCAATAGTGCTTGGATCGATCAAAGCTCCCACTTGAAGACTTTTTTTTGTGGAGGTCGTGAAGATGTGTATGGTGCCACAATCAAATCGGTTGATTTTGCAAATAAGGTGGTGTTCCTAATTTTAATTTAGTTATCGTTTTGATAAATCCATCAAAGCTTATTAGACTGAATAGAAGAAAATGATTTTGCATTGCTATTTGACAACTTTCTATGCAAAAAATTGTTTCCTAATATGAAGTTTCTCATATCTGATTCTTCAGTTTCCTTTGAAGGCTAATCCAAGTAGTGTCTGAAATCAATTCATGGGCAGAAAATTCCAAAAAGGACTTACAAAGATCCCCTACCACATGTCTAGGTAAAGACAGAGTCTTTGTCTTTGCAAATGCGCTGTAATTCAGGGCTTCCAAAACTGAAATTAGAGACTTCTACCTTCTTGATGGCCAAGTTGTTCAAGTTCCTTTCGTGACTATAAAAAGGTATGGAAAAAACTTTTATGGGTCTTTCGACGGTTATAAAGTTCTCGGGAGTTCAAATCCAATCATGCAACGGTAAATGGAGACGAAAAGTTATGGTGGGAGGATCTTTATCGTTTTCGGATTCCAAGATTCAAGCTTTCTTTTGGATTTGAAGTCTCAAGTGTTGTGAAGGAACTGGGATTGGAACTTCCTTTCCTGAATGTCGGGGAGTTTACAGAGGTGGTGGATTCTCCACAATGTCTTGTCCATTCACGTTCACAATCAAGGAAGAGAATTCGGGGGTGGTTTTCTTTGCTGGAGCTGTCCTTAACCCATTCCTGGTTTCCTCAACTCTATCTTGGATTGCTTGGATTTGGTTTTCTACTCTTAATTGAGTGAGAATGTGATGAGATCATCCATGTATCAGGGGATAAAGGGCCATATGAGTTTCATAGAAAAAAAGGGTAAATAATGCTATTATGTTTCAGTATTTTACAATATTGTTGTTTCAAACTCAGTAAGTCTGACCATAATTCATAATAGAGGTTTCCAGAAATTATGGTCTCGCTCAATTTCACTTGGATCGCCTTCATGTCATGGAAATTGTTAGACGTGGCAGCAACTGCTTGGCGGACTAACGCGAAAGATTGGAACTTTCAGCCCTTCAACAAATGGGTATTTTCTATCCATGCTCCAATTTGGGCCAATTGTATTGTTATAGAGTTTCACCGACTCCTCCGTACTTCTTGTGTTTTTGCCGTTTCATGAATCTGGGTTTGTCCTTGGCATGCATTCTGCCAAACTGCCGTTTGACGAAGTACCCGTATGTACCAAGTGGCTGCATTGCCTCATACTTTATGAGTACACGTGCTTATAAAAAACACTCCTTTTATTATGTTACATCAGAACGGAAATTCCCTTTTTGTTTTTTTTTTCTCCGGGTGGAGACATACGGAATACTCTCTTGTAAAATAAAATTAAATTTTGGTTCCTCTTTTAACAGGGGAAAGCAATCTGCCTATGCGTTTTGTATATAGGGGAGGCCGAAGAGTATATAAATTGTTTATACAAGTCATTAACTCTATTGTCGTGATCGTCATTGTTATTATCATCGTCAGGGCAAACAAATAATGTCCTTTTGAAAGAGCATTCGCACAAACGCAAAAGGGAAGCAAGAAATAAAACAACAATTGGCCTCTGATGCAATAGATGCTACAATGGAGTCCGGTCCTGGAAAAAGGGTCTCAGGCAGTCTCAACACCAGCTTCTGCTTACACATGGCAATCCATGTTCTGCAGAGAGAGACCCAAAAAGGGTTAAATTTCGTGTTCTCTCCTATTTCATCTCATTCTATGTTGAGCCTACTTGCAAAAGGGTCTACATTAGAGCAGCCGCTTTTCTTTCTCGGATTGAAAAGTATCAATGAGCTCAATTCTCTGGCTTCGGAGATTGTCGCTTTGGTACACTTTCCTGCAAGTCATACAAAGGAAGGTCCAATTGTATCATTCGTCAACGGGGTTGGATTGATCAAACCTTCCATGAGAAGCTCTCATTTAAGGACGTGGTGGAAGGTGTTTACGGTGCCACAGCCAAGGAGGTTGATTTTGTGAATAAGGTGATGTTTCACTCGTTATTTGCATCTAATTCCTTTTTTTTTTCATAAAATATAGAGGAGGGAGAAGAAGTGATTTTGACATAAGTCATAGAACTTTGCGTGTGTCAGAAAAAAAAATTTCCCAATTCCTAAATCATCTTTCTTATCTATGTTCCTGCATTTGGGAATGAGAGCTTACATTTGATGTTTTAGTGTCCTTGAAGGCTCATCAAGTGGTGAATGAAATTAATTCATGGGCAGAAAATGCAACCAAAGGACTCGTTAAAGACCTTCTCCTGCGCGGGTGTCAAGGCAACGGCATGGTTCTTGTGCTTGGAATGCCCTTTACTTCAAAGGATCATGAGACAGAAAATTTGATGTATCCGAAACTGAAGTCGGAGACTTCTACCTTCTTGATGGTCAGGTTGTTCAAACTCCCCTTCATGACTGTGGGAAGATTTGAAAGGAACTTATATGGATCCTTCGGAGGTTACAAAAGTCCTGAAACTCCCCTACCAAGGTAGACAAGATACCAGGCATTTCTTTCTCCACGATGCAGGAGATGGCCTAGAAAATCTGATAGAAAAGTTCAAAACCAATCATGTGATACTAAATTGCAATTCAAAGTTGGCAGAAGAGGAACTTAATCGCTTATGGATTCGCAGGTTCAAGTTTTCCTTTCAATTTGAAGCCTCGAGTACCAATAAGGAAACAGGGCTGGAACAAGCTTTTGAAGATGCTGGTGAGCTTACGGAGATGCTTGATTCTCCACAATCTCCTGTTTTATCAGAAATATTCCACAGGTCTTTAATTGAAGTTGATGAGGAAGGAACTGAAGCTGCAGCTAGCACAGCTCTAACAATGAGATGGTGCTGTGGCAGGGCGGACCCTTGTAGCTGACCATCCATTCTTGTTCACTATCAAGGAAGAAAATTCTGGGGCAGTTTTCTTCTGTGGAGCAGTCCTTGACCCCCTATTGGGTTCTTGAACTAGGGCTCCTTTTTTACGAGATATTGACCTCTAATTTGGATTTTTGGTTTGGTTTTAACGCTGCATGAGTTCATTAGAAGATAGTTAACTAAATCTTAGTACTTCCAGGATGTTCCGTCTCGAAGGCATTAGCGTTATGCTTACCATGCTCAAGGATGTGAACAAAAAAAAGTCTCCAAAATGGACTTTAGTTCAATATAAAACGGCCTCGAGGCCTTAATGATGAACAATGAAGTCTGATACGAGTCTGTATCTAAATCTTTTAAACAGGACTTATTTGACTGAATCCAAGAAAATCCAAATAATAAAACTTTTTTTCTTCTTGGTTCCTCGTCATATTGTTGAGATTCTAGCCCGGGCGATTTGGAATATCTGTGCTGGCTGCTGGTGCCTTTCTCGTATGAATCCTGTACTTCTGAAAATAGAGCACATGCACCATCTCTTTTGTCAAAATGTGGTCAAAATACAGGCAGAGAAAGAGAGAGAATTGTGTGTATACATATGTGTAATCGTGTCCCAGTGGTCAAGGACTTGACCCCAAAAAAATTTACCAAAACATCAGATTACAAATGCTTCAAGTAAATAGAGCTCAGGTTTTTAGCAAATTAGAATAGGCTTGATTCATGTGAAATATCTTTTAGTCTCTCTCTCAGGTATGCTGGTCATATACTGCGGCATGCCAAACATTTCAAGATCAAAACCCATTACCTGCAAATGGCTCTTTATGTGATCAATCGTGAGTCCTTCAATATTCATGAGCTCTTTTATTTGCTTTGGTGTAGCCCCTTCACAGACCAAAAAGACGGTAAGAAAAAAAGTTCAGTTACATGACTTGAAATCTGAATTCACCTATGAACTGAAAAAAAAAGGGAAAAAAGATGGTAAGCTAAAATGCATGAGAATTTAGAAGAGGAGAAGAAAAAATTAATTGTCGATATAACTGGTCAGTGCGGACCTTCAGGACCTCCTAGAAGCTCCACAGCCGCCACAAACCTGGCATGGAGTGGCTGTTTCCAGGATTTTCTCTGGTTCCCCCATTTAGCACTTGACAGAGCATTCAGCGCTTGAATCCGCTTGCCTGGCTCTCTGGCTTTAGCTTCCATAGATGCTGTCAAAACAGCATCTTCTCCAAACCCAGCTTTCCATGGCTGGAAATTTTTTACAACTGAACATTGTCATTCTATTTTGCACCATTTTTAGAGTTTTTAATATTAAAGGGTTGTGCATGTGCTTATACCTGGAGCCTACATGTGCCCAACATTGTTGATAACTGCTGATTGCCACCATGATTAGACTCAAGAAGCTGGGAAGGAGGTCTCTTGAAGACATTATTTTTTTCTTTGGAGTACTTTTTAAAGGTCTCCATTCTCAGCATTTCAATGCTCTTCTTTGACGGACAATCCGTTGCAGGCATTCCAATCTTTGTGTTCATGACCTCCTCCTCCAGTTTTTCAATAGCTACAGCCCAAAATAATACTAATTGTCAAAAAAATAAAGGAAATTGATGTGAAACACCCATTAAATGATATATGATGTTATTGGATTAAACTACAAAGAAATGGAGAGAGAGAGAAAGGATTGCCCAATTAATGGCTTGAGAAAGCTGACCATCCATTAGAAGCATCGCGCAATGAGGCAACTCGTTTTTGAAGTCCTTAAGCCTGGAAAGTTCTTCTTGATACTTCTGAAGATACTCATTCAACACCAGTAACCTATCTGAATAGTTGTGAATCTTGGATACATCCATGAGTAAGTTGGAAATGCTCTGTGGGACATAACAGGGTTTAAGGCTCAAACTGAGCTCAGGACAACCTGAATCCATTTTTTGGCCTTTTCAAAAGAGTTTACTTGTCCAATTCCCGAACAATTGGAATGCCAAGGGTTATTGATGGGGACTTGCTTGGCCTTATATTGACAGTCCAGTGTCCAGAGGTTGACATGTGAAAGTGGGATTACAAGTGACAAGGTAGAGAAATCGTAATGCAAAAAATTAAAATTGATTGCAATCAATGCAGAATCTGATTTTGTTCACATAGAAATTTCCCTCTTGCTCAAAAGTTACTTGTTTCTTCCGAATATTACTTTTTTTTTTTTTATTGGTTTGTCTTCTTAATTGTACTTTGGTATCCATTAAATTGCACTTCTTGCAGCTGGATTCTTTCTCCTTGGATTTCCATTCTTGTCATGATGCATTCCCATTTTTGTCATTAAGATTGTTTCTTTGTCATTGGTCAAGTTGGACCTGGAAAATCCGGATTATTTACTTTTTTTTTTTTTGGGTGGCTTCCTTTGCAGTTCATAAGAAATTATTAATACCAGAAAGCTTTCTTTTTCCAAGCATGTAGACTCAAGTACCAGTGAGCCTGAAAATGTTTTCAATTCACACAACATGATTTTATCACAGTTATTGTACATATTCAAAATATTTATTTGCAAAATTTGTTGCCAATTGAATCAGAATTTTATCTACCACAACTTTCTTTCTTCTTAGTTGAATAGAAATCCCAAGGCAGAAAGGACAGAAATCCCGAGTTGCATCACTTTCCAAGAAAAGAAATAAAAAGAATCTGCCTTGATTGACCAATTGGCAGTGTTGAATAATGCCTTGGTTAGCAATTTATAACAACTACATAAACCAAATGACCATTGCAATTCAAGAATTATCAGCCGCCTTTTATTGTTTAGGACATTGGCAAAAGATGCACATCTAGCATTACAGAAATCAGATTCCCTTTTAATGACCATCAAGTTTGTTCAGAGCTTGTGTATCATAATCAGAGACCAAAAGGGTGAGTTGTGCACAATTTGGATTTTTTGTGTTAATCACTAAGATGCCAACAAGTCTTACACATAAATGCATTCATTGTGACATTAATCTTTTCTAATTTTATAATTTTTTATAAGATTTTATAACCAAAATAAATATTAATCTTTTTCCTACAACTAAAGGACAGAGTCAGACACACAATTACCTGCGCTAACTAGTAAAAATTTCATATTTTACCCTCATGTTTTTTCTATGTTATTTTTGGCAAAACAACCAAATTAAATAATTAATGGACCAAAAATGAGAATGAGATAAAAATTACGTGTCAAAATGCAACAAAAAAACATATAGGCGATAAACGAAAATAAAAGAATTACAAAAAAAAAAACTAGGGTTTGCCCCAAGTCACCCGTCTCTCATATATATTAATATTAAAACCCTGAAACATTACGCTATTCAGCGCCTTCTGCCCTGAAACACCACGAACAGCAAGTTTACGGTCTGGGCGTCTCTTCCTATACAATGGTGCGATGTTTGTCTCAATTTCTTGCTTAAAAGCTTATCCATTTCTTGCACACAACTGATATTGTGCTGTATAATGATGTAATTCAAAGTTGTTTCCCTTTGGTCTCTCATTTCTCGCTGTCATTCTTGCTTTTTCAATGTTTTTGTTGGTTTTCTGGGATGGGGGTATGGGTTTTTCGTTCGAGTTCTTATGTGGGTTTCCTTAGAATGTGTAGGATCTGGGTTTTCTGGTTTTAAATGGTTGATGGGTGTGCTTGATTGCGGGTGGGTGTTTATGGGTATAGCGTTTTCTTGACTGAAGTTTTAGCGAAAAATATGGCTAATTTTTTGCCTCTCATATTTTTGAGTTGAGGTTGGGAAGGGGTTTTTATTAAGATGTGGAGTTTTAAGGTAGAAGTTAGTATTGTTCATGAGGTTTTGGGATCGAAAGCATATCGAGAATTTTTTTTGAAACGTTCATTTGGCCTTGGCCTATTGCAGTACTGAAAGATTTGACCATGGGTTGGCTGCTTATAGATTTGAGCAAGTTCTATTACTGAATTTGTGAATTTGGGAGCATGACTGATTGTGTTTGTTTTTGATTATTTGTACTGATTACAGGCTCCCAGAAGACCTGTTGGGAAGGCCCCTGTAGCAGCAAAGAAGAAACCTGTAAGTAAATTCTGTCTAAAATAAGTATGATGAGAAATAAGCAATTCAATTTGCTAGAAATAGAATTACTCTTTTGAAATTTTAAAAGTTTTATTTGTGTCATGTATTTGGCTAGTGCATTGATTGAGTTAACTGTGGTTTGCTCTACATTATATGCTCATTTTCTTTGGTTAAATCTACTGCATGTTCTATTGATTCTGTTGGATTTTCAGTTTATACTAGCTTTTGCCATTTAATTGGAAAGTAATCAGTGTATTGGCATTCTGTATAGGAAAAGGTTGTGAACCCTTTGTTTGAGAAGCGGCCAAAGCAATTTGGTATTGGCGGTGCCCTACCACCAAGGAAGGATCTGACCAGATTTGTCAAGTGGCCACATGTTGTTCGCATCCAAAGGCAAAGGAGGATTCTGAAACAACGGTTGAAGGTTCCTCCAGCTGTTAACCAGTTTACAAAAACGCTTGACAAGAACCTAGGTAATGTATACTACAAGCTCTTGTAATGCTTGGCATTGATTTGCTGTTTAAAATCTGTTTATATTTCATAATATATTGTGTATGGCTAGTGATTGCACAAGCACTGCAGCTGCAGATCATCTTAATTAGTAAATAAGACTCAAAGCATTAACTATTTTTATGGTGAATTGCAGCTACACAGCTTTTCAAATTGTTACTCAAATATAGACCAGAGGACAAAATTGCCAAGAAGGAAAGGCTTCTGAAAAGAGCTCAAGCTGAAGCGGAGGGGAAGAGTGTTGAATCAAAGAAGCCCATTGTTGTCAAATATGGGCTTAACCATGTCACTTATCTCATTGAGCAGGTATTCATGTAATATTCTGTTGTACTTCAATGTTCGTTAATACTGAATAATTGCAAGTTGAGTTGATAACATAACAACAGGTGCATTAGTTTGAATATTTAAATTGAATTGCTAAGGATTTATTTTCAATATTGTAACGATATAAAGATCTGGACTCACGCGTCCCTTGGCAGATTGCTCAAGAGATGTTTGTGTCTTACTACACATATTCTTATTTTAATTTAGTCTAGTTGGAGTGGAGGAGGAGCATTTAGCTATCAGTGAGGTCTAGGGTTCAAATCCCATATTTTACTTCAGGTTATGAACTTGGTGGCTACTAGACTACACCTGGTGATTTTTGTACACATATTTCTACACCTACTCTTTTGGTCCACACCTTCCTTTGAAGCTTTAGTGTCTCTTTAAGTTCATGTTATCGTAACACTTTAATGTCTGCCATTGCATGGTAGTGTTGATAGTCTAGTCTTTAATAGATTAGTCCATTTGTTTTAAAATAATTTTCTTTGCTTCTTGCAGAACAAGGCACAGTTGGTGGTTATTGCACATGACGTTGATCCTATTGAGCTTGTTATTTGGTTGCCTGCCTTGTGTCGTAAGATGGAGGTACCTTACGCAATTGTGAAGGGAAAGTCGAGGCTTGGAGCGGTATTTTTCTGCACCTGTTGTATGCATTGTTTGATTCATTGACATCTGTTTGAAAAGGTCAACATGGTTTTCTTATGATTTTTCCATGATCATAAACAGATTGTCCACAAGAAGACTGCTGCAGCTCTGTGTCTTACATCAGTGAAGAACGAAGATAAGTTGGAGTTCAGTAAGATTCTGGAGGCAGTTAAGGTAATAAATAGTCTTATTCAATGGTGCTACACTATACCGTCAAATTACTAGATAAAATAGTTTTTATTTGGAATACGCCGAGCTGGATAATGTCAGCAAAACAGTTTAAAGTTATGCCACCTCATGCACTTTCATATGTCAATATATTCTGCATATCATCCTAACTTTCAATTTTGTGATTTGGTCTCATGTTGGAAACAGTTGGCAGAAACAACTGCCATTGTTCTTTACAAGATTCATGTGGCTTTGAAGGGAATACTTTCATTTTTTTTGTCTGAATATCTCAATGTTGTTTTGCCACTCGATTTTTAGGCAAACTTTAACGACAAGTTTGACGAGCACCGCAAGAAGTGGGGTGGTGGTATCATGGGTTCAAAGTCTCAGGCCAAGACCAAAGCTAAGGAAAGGCTCTTAGCCAAGGAGGCTGCACAAAGGATGTCTTGAGCATCCTCAAAAAGAGAGGGAAGACTACATAGTTTGAGAGGAACCTTTGAATATTTTGTTCTTCATAATTTTAATCTTTTCGCTTTATTGTTGTGTTCAAGCTTTGCAGTGGCTGGATAGTTGAGAAAATTCCCTTGTTATTTAGTACTTTGGCTGGAGGATGACACTTCAAAGTTTCTCTCTTCTGGTCAACTTTTTCCTTGTATGGGTAATCGATGGACGAGTCTTTTGATACTTACTGACTGAAGATCTCCACAAAAATGGTTTAACTAATTACGTTTTCGTGCATTTTGATTACCCGCTTGCTGGAATGTGACTGCGTAGGAAATTATCGTGGGAATAGGTCAATTTGCTTGAACACGTCTAAACTCAAGCTTTCTGTTTCTGGGGTTTGGAAGGAAGGTGTTGGAGCAATTGGTTCCCCTTTTATCTGCTCCTGACTCCGCCTTTCATTTCATGTCATTGGTCATGGAAAGGATGAGCAACCAACCAGGCACAAAATGAAGCGTTAGTATTATCTAAATTTGTGTCTGACAAATAAAAGGGAAAAAAAGGAAATTGAAATATCTGGAGAAGCTGGAATTGAGGGGATTGCCGTTAATATCAGGACGGATGGATCGATGCAGCGGGGATGGTACGCAGAATCAAAATTAGTAATTTTGATGATTTTGTCAAATAGAAAAACAAAAATGAACAAACACTGGTAGACCAAAAACCCGACGGGCTACTGCTCTCTGGAAAAGTAATTCAACTATAGTTGATTATCCAGCCATTAAAAAAGAAAGAAAGAAAGAAAAAAAAAGAAAACTACGGGGGGCGGTGGTGGGGGAAAGAGAAATGATTCTTTTTTGTTTAAAAAGAAAAGCGCGAAAAAGCTGAGGGAAAATAAAAAAAGAAGGGGGGCTCGTCTAAAAGAAGTACTTTCAACTTTCACTTGGGAACGAAGCAAAACCAAATTCCAGAACCGCCAAACACGCACACGCGCGCACGCTCGCATACGCCGCCTTCGAACTCTATCTTTCTCCCAATTAAAACGGACAGTCCCACTCTTGTCACCTTTATTTCTTTTCATTTTTCTTTTTTCTCCCAAACCCCTTCAAACCCTCCTCTCTCTCTCTGTAACAGCTCTGAAATGGCAGAGCACTTGACCGGACTCTGTCAAGCGCTGTTCGAAGAGAGGCTTTCTCCGTCTGATTTCTTTCGCCGGCTCCGCTCTGATTCTTCTCTTAATCTTGGACTCCAACGGTTCTATCTCATCTTGAAGCGCGGCGTTTCGGTCGTCGAAGAAGACGATCACGATCATGATAGCAGTAGTAGGCTTGGATTTCAGTTATGGACCGATACCCAGATTCAATCTGTCGTTTCATTGGGCCTCGCCATTGCCTCCACCTCCAGATCCCTCTCCGGTAATCGTTTTTTTAGCTCTTTTTTTTTTTAAATTTCGATTGTTTTTCTCTCTATCTTATATCTATTTTCTTGTTAACGGAGGAAAAATGAAAAGACTTTTTTAGCAATTTGAAAGCATGATTTTATTATTATTTTTTTGTTTCTTTTGCAATTTTGAAAACCAAGATTGGATTTCTCACAACAATTTGGCCAAAATTTTTCTTTTTTATCGTATCTTTTATGCAATTTTGAAACCAAGATTAAATATTTCACAACAATTTGGCCAAGATTTTTCGCAACATGTTATAAAGTCTCGCTGTATGTTGCTTCTGGCAATAGAGAAGCTTATGTGGGGGCTGCCAGTGGAGCGATACACGTGGGTTTAATCCGTATCGTTTCTTTCTTTCTTTTATTTTTTTTTTTCCTTTTCTTTGATATTCTTTTGCCTTTTTCTGTGGTTGTAATTGAATGTGTAGTGGAGCAAGCACAGCCGATAGTTGTTGCAGTTGTGCATCAGTTGCTGGAGTTTGCCATTTGTTATTTGGAGAAGTCAGATTTAAGCAACGACGATTGGGGTACACAGGTTAGGGGCATCAAATTTTATGTTGTTCTAGAATGTGGATTGTGAACTCCTTCTATGTTCAATTTAATTGCTTCTTTAATTTCAGTTGAAGGTAAAACAGCTCATGAATATGTTAAATTTTTGAGGTTGGCTGTGACTGGCTAGAAAGATTTTGTTTGGATATTTTGATTGTTGTTTCTCTGTGATGCCTTTGGTGGGTAATTATTTTTATGTGCTGGTCTACTTTGCTCATATCCTCAAAGTCCAGATAATGTTGTTGCTGTTGCTTTTGGGTATTCTGGCTTTCACCCATATTTTTGTGTTCTGTTTCAGTGGAGACAGTGGAATTTTTACACATTCTGATTAATTCTGGCTACTGAATCACTTAATATGTTGCACTTTAATAAGCTAATGGTATGTGAGAAAAAGAGATTGGCCTTTGGGTTACCATCGAGATGCAATGCTTTATTCTTGGCAACATGAGTGACTGTTGCCTTCATAACTTCATATATCTTCTTGGATGGAATTATTTTAGGTTGGTTCTAAATTTATGTTTCTTTAGAGGACCAAAAATTATATTTGAAGTTGATTTATATGAGTAGGATTTTGACTTTCAATGTAGCTGACCTTTTTTTGTTTTTTAAATTGTTAGTGTCCTTTCTGATCCTTCCATGATTTTCTTGCAGTCTAGATATCTTGCTTTCATGTTTCTTTTCCATTGCTGAAGATGGGGTAATGCCTTTTCTTTTATGTTTCCTGTGCTACAGAGTGATATGGTGCTGCTTATGGAGTTTGCATTGGCTTGTGGTGTTGATCAAATCTCTGAACCCTCGCATTCTTGCTCTGCAAATAGCCTTGTAGAATTATTGACAATTATTCCTGGTGACTATTGTGGTTTTGAGTTGGATAAACTGATAAAATGCGGTCTTCAAGGTATTTTACTTAATAAATGCTTCTATAATTATTTTCTTGTGGTTTGATTTTGTGCAATGACATATTCTGTTACCTTTTTGTTTCTTTGATAAGGGTTCAGCTGCTCAAGGGAAAAGAAGCAAACAGATCAGCTGCTAGTGACATTAGCTTCTGAATGCAGGCAACCAGAGTTGCAAGCCTCTGCATTTTGTGGTCACACCAAAGGATTGAATTATTTGACTTTTTTGTCTCAGCATTGGGCTATTGTCCATTTGGAATGCATTCCACGCCTTATGTCATTTTGCAAGGCATTGATTGAATTACCAAACATGTCTCCTGAGAAATTGTCAGCTTCAGTATTTTGTGGGAGACTGTCCTTCTGTTCGAGGATCTTAAAGTTACTTAAGATGTTTGCAAAGGATATTCCATTTGTTGAGTATGATGCCTTACTGTTACGGGCAGTTGCTTCATGTGCTGAAGTGTTACCTATCTTGTTTAGACCCATGTTTGACTTTGGCAATGACCACAGTGCTGCTGATATTAGTTTGGAAAATCACATCATGGTGCTGTTGGAGGAGTTTGTTCTTCTTGTCCAAGTTATTTTCTGCAATGGCAGTGTCTATCAGAACATCATAGCATCCATAGTAGCTTCTATTTTGGAGAACTGGGATTCTTCCATTTGGAGATACAATAAGTCTGATCCTAACCAAGGGCCTTCTGTGGTGTATTCCCCTCAAATTGTTCTTTATGTGTTGAAACTCATTCAGGAACTCAAGCGGCCAAAGTATCGGGTTCTTGATTTGAAGGAGCTGGAAAGAAACTTAACAGGCAGTTACACTGAATTGTCAAGTGATTGCCCTTCCTGTCTGGTTCATGCGACGAAGGTTCCTTTGCTTAAGAACTTAACTGTTGAGGAATTATTTAAAACTATATTTGCCCCATCAATTCAGTGGATGGACAATCTGCTGCATCTTATATTTTACCTCCACTGTGAAGCAATAAAATTAAGGCCACAGGTAGAGAGATCATATTCCAGTTGCTCCAAAGCTAATTTTTCCTCAGAACTGGAAAATGCTGTGTCTCCTGAAGATGAAGCTCTTTTTGGGAACCTGTTCTCTGAAGGTGGCCGTTCATTGGGATCTGCAGATGGGTATGACCAGCTACCTGTTGCTGTCAATTCTAGCGCCAGCCAAAGTAATTTACCAATGCAAGCTGCTACAGAAATGTTGAACTTTCTTAAGGAGTATGTGTTCTCGCATGAATGGTCTTTTGGTCTGTTTGAGGATGGCTGCACAAGGCTGCAAGAGAATCATATTGATATTTTGCTGTCTATACTTAACTCTCAGGGCTGTTTTTCAGAGAATAAGTCTTACAGCTCTGTTGCTTTGCACGAAGACAGAAGGGTTGGGCATATCCATGAACTTTGCTTTGAACTGTTACACAACCTGCTTATTCACCATGTTCTGTCTGATTCTCTTGAAGACTATCTGATAGAACAAATTCTGAAAGTTGAAATCGACAAGTATACTTACAATGATCTGACCTTAGCCTTGCTAGCTCATGCTGTATTTTCTAGGGTGGGCTTGTCTGGTAGCCGGTTGAGAACCAAGCTTTACAGGAAATATGTGGCTTTCATTGTTGAAAAGGTGAATATTGTCTCTTCAAAATGTCCTAACTCCAAGGAACTTGTTGAGACTCTTCCATCATTGTTTCATATTGAGATTCTTTTAATGGCATTCCACCTATCAACTGAAGGAGAGAAGGCAACTCTTGCAAATCTAGTATTTTCCTCTCTCCAAGCAGTTGATACCCCACCTGTTGGGTTCAGCATCACACAATTGTCATGTTGGGCCCTACTGGTCTCAAGGCTGATCATAATGCTTCGTCATATGATCTTTTTTTCATGTTCTTGTCCTTCGTCATTGCTTCTAGATGTAAGATCAAAGTTGAGGGAAGCTCCAGTTTGGGGTACACTTATACCTAATACTGTAAGTGATCAGTTGTTGTCTTGGGCATCAATTGTTGTTAAGAATCTATTAGGAACAATGGTTGAAGAAGGGACTTTTTTCAGTACCTTTCTTAATCAATTGGTTGATATTTCATCTATGCCTCCTTTGCTTACTCGAGATGAAGTACCAATTGGGTCCTTATGCTTGAGTTGGGATGATCTGTGCCCAACATTCTCCCATATTCTGGAATTCTGGAAAGGTAAAAAGGCTCTAGCGATTGAAGATCTTATAGTTGAAAGATACATGTTCTCACTTTGTTCAGATATTCCTACTATGAACCCTGCATCAGATCTTCAGCTTTCATTTTGGAGGGAGCTCCATTCTTTGGACTTATCTAATATGTCGCACTTCTTGCACTTCAGCTGCATTCTTACAGAGAAAGGCTATGATATTGGTGAAGGTGTGAGCTTTTCAGATGCTGTAATTGGTGTACTGTATGATTTGTGTGATTTTCAGCTGCCAGAGGACATCAAGGAACTGGGATGGGATTTTTTGAGGAATGGATTATGGTTGTCTATGCTTCTTTCCTTGTTTAATGTAGGCATATGTGAGCACCATATGAAGAGTAAGGTCCCTGGAGAGAGTCTATCCTGGATTGAGAACACTCTCAGGGACTGTCATTACATCACTGTTGCTGAAGGTCTCACTTCCAGTTTAATTAAGGCAGGTCGTGCACCAGCGCTGCTGAAGACTTTGTCATGCTTGTTGCAGCAATATTTACAAGCTTATCAGAAGGCTTTCATCACTACTCTTGATGATGGTGAGCACAATACTAATGCATTTTCATCTCTGCTGCTACTGAAACACTCCAGATTTGACAAAGACTTGCAGGACAAGCTTCTTAAGAAGATTGACAGGTCTTCTTGCCATCTGAACTCTATTTGTGGCATCATACAAAAGTTGGATGGTAATGCTGACAGAAGATCTCCTGGCATTCAATCTAAGGTGTTCTGGGAATGTATGTTGCATGGCTTCCCTTCTCATCTCCAAACTCAGAGTGCAATCCTTCTTTCTTGTATCCTTGGCATAAGAGGTATCATTTCCCTTCTTGATGAGTTGTTTGGAGTGGAAGAGTGGAGAGAAAAGTTATGTATGGAGACTGAGGTACTCTGTCAGATTCTTGATTCACTGATGATCATAAGGTTTGATAGAATATTCGAAAGCCTTCAAGGGACATGTGATGTTATTATCCACAGACTGGTTGATAGCTCTGAACTGTCCAACTTTCTTGACCTGTTTTTCATGAAAAGTATGGAAGAACTTTTAAAGGAAATAAATGCCAAAGAAGTGGGTGATAGTAGTATCATTGAATGGATAATTACTAAGATCATTGAAACTGCAGACAGCCTCAGGAAGGACCCTATGAAGTCTGTCATCTTCAAATATTATCTTGGTGCTGAAGATGCACTGGAACCTGCCAAGCAGTTTCTTGGACTGCAGTGCAGTGATTTGTTAGTTTTGATTGATGCCCTTGATAACTGTGTTTCTGAATCAGTAAATGGAAAAGTGCTCAATTTCTTTGTTGATCTCTTATCAGGAGAGTCTTACCCTGCTCTCAAGCACAAGATACAGAAAAAATTCCTTGAAAGAGATTCGCTTCATCTGTCCAAATGGTTGGAGAGGCAACTATTAGGTTGTATTGTGGAATCTACCAGTGGGAGCAAGTGTGCAAAAGGGAGTCCTGCTTCTGTGAGAGAGACAATGATGAATTTCATCTTCTGTCTAATATCCTCAACTTCTGATTCTGAACTACACAATCATTTGCTTGAAGTTTTGCTCACATTGCTTGACACTGCTTTTTTGCAATTTGATGTTCATGTTGCAAAGACATACTTCCATTTTATTGTTCAACTTGCCAGAGGGGAGTATTCAACGAAATTGCTTCTAAAGAGGACGGTAATGCTGATGGAGAAGCTGGCTGATGATGAGCTTTTGCTTCCAGGGTTGAAACTGCTCCTTGGCTTTATTGGAACTGTCTTAAATGACTGTGGGTCCTCTAAAAATATGCCAGAGAAGTCCTCAGAGAAGAGTTTAACTGGAAGCAGTCTTGGAGTGGGTATGGTCACTTTGAAGCCAGCAGGATCAGGGAAGAACTCTGACACCTTGATTCTTTCTGGGAATCAGGAAAGGGGACTCACAACCCCTGAATGTGATGCAACTTCTGTTGATGAAGATGACGACGATGGGACATCTGATGGTGAGGTGGCTAGCATGGATAAAGATGAGGAAGAGGACACCAACAGCGAAAGGGCCCTTGCCTCAAAAGTCTGTACATTTACATCCAGTGGGAGCAACTTTATGGAACAGCACTGGTATTTTTGTTATACGTGTGATCTGACAGTTTCAAAAGGCTGTTGCTCTGTATGTGCTAAAGTTTGCCATCGTGGTCATCGTGTTGTTTATTCTAGGTCAAGTCGGTTTTTTTGTGACTGCGGAGCTGGTGGTGTTCGGGGCAGCAATTGTCAATGCTTGAAGCCTCGAAAATATACTGGAAGTGACAGTGTGCCCATTCGCAATGGTAGCAATTTTCAGCCCTTTCAGCCCTTCTCTGAGGGTGAGGATGCAAATCAGTTGCCAGGGAGTGATTCTGACCTTGATGAGGATGTGAATGCAGATACTGATAGCTCACTAAGATTGTCCATTCCAAGAGAGATTCAAGACAGCATTCCAATTTTACTGCAAGAACTTGATGTTGAGAGACGTGTGCTTCAACTTTGCTCTTCATTGTTTCCTTTTTTAGCTAGAAAAAGAGAGTCTAATCTTTCAAAAGAAAAGAAAATAATTGTGGGCGAGGAGAAGGTGCTTTCTTATGGAGTTGAGCTGCTGCAGTTGAAAAAGACATTCAAGTGTGGATCATTAGACCTAAAAATAAAGGCTGACTATTCAAATGCCAAGGAGCTTAGATCGCAACTTGCTAATGGTTCTCTGGCAAAGTCATTGCTTAGTGTCGGTAACCGAGGCCGACTTGCTGTTGGAGAAGGTGACAAAGTAGCTATATTTGATGTTGGGCAATTAATTGGGCAAGCTACTGTCGTACCTGTAATGGCAGACAAGACCAATGTCAAGCCTCTCTCAAGAAATATTGTTCGCTTTGAAATTGTGCATCTGGCATTTAATGCATTAGTTGAGAGCTATCTTGCTGTAGCAGGCTATGAAGATTGCCAAATCCTTACTTTAAATTCTCGAGGTGAAGTCACTGATCGTCTTGCAATTGAACTTGCTCTGCAAGGTGCATACATTAGACGGATTGAGTGGGTTCCAGGTTCTCAGGTTAAATTAATGGTTGTGACCAGTAGCTTCATCAAAATATATGATCTGTCCCAGGACAACATTAGTCCTTTGCACTACTTCACATTGCCTGGTGACATAATTGTGGATGGTACACTTTGTGTGGCTTCTCAAGGGAAGATGTTTCTTATTGCTCTTTCAGAACACGGGAGCCTGTTCAGGTTAGAGTTGTCTGGGGAAGTTAATGTTTGGGCCACACCATTGAAGGAAGTTCTTCAGGTGCAAGACATAGAAATTGATGCCAAGGGTTCATCTCTTTACTTCTCTTCCACATATAAATTACTTTTTGCATCGTATCAAGATGGCACTACTTTGATGGGTCGGCTGAACTCCAATGCAACATCTCTAACTGAGATATCTTTCTTGTATGAGGAGGAACAAGATGGTAAGAAACGGCCAGCTGGTTTGCATCGTTGGAAAGAGGTGCTAGTTGGCAGTGGGTTATTTTTTTGTTTCTCCAGTGTGAAGTCAAATTCCGCACTTGCCATTTCGATGGACTCATGAGTTACATGGACAGAATCTGCGCCATGCAGTCAGCTCAACCTCACATGTGGTTGGATTAACAGCCTATAAGCCTTTGTCAAAAGACAAAATTCATTGTCTTCTCTTACATGATGACGGAAGCTTGCAGATATACTCGCACATTCCCACTGGGGCCAATGGTGGTGAAAGTGTGACAGCTGAGAAAGTAAAAAAATTGGGTTCTGGTATCCTCAATAATAAAGCTTACACAGGTGTGAAGCCAGAATTCCCCCTTGATTTTTTTGAAAAAACTGTTTGCATCACAACAGATGTAAAATTTGGTGGCGATGCCGTCAGAAATGGTGATCATGAAGAAGTTAAGCAGAACTTGGCATCAGATGATGGCTTTGTTGAAAGCCCCAGGCCTTCAGGCTTTAAGGTGCCTTTACATTGTTCTTTCTGTGCTTCTTATTACTTAATTGTCCTTTAATTTTCAATTTCTTTTAATTTTTTTCACTTTCTTTTTTATTCATCACCAATTTCTTTTTATGCATGGCTGTGTCGAACATTTATTAAGCTCTTATTCTGGGTGGAGAGGTCGGTGTGCCTTATTTGTCTGTGTTCAACATTCATTGACGTGGGGGAGAAAGTCATTGTGCCTTGTTTGTGTGGGGATATATATTTGGTTAATGGTTGCCCACAGGAGATTTAGTTTTTGCCAAATGTGTAGTTACTAGTTACCATTTAAAGCCAAGAAATCCAGCATGTGAATTTATTCTTTCATGGGACCCTGGCAGCTGGAGTCTTTCAAGTTCTAGCCATTTTCACCTAGTTGATACTAAGCTTTGTATTGACATCCGATTAGATATGCATGTTATTAGTTAGTAAGTGCTGTGAAGATGTTGAATTTGACTGGAAGCTTGTTGATTACCAGTCAGAATTAACATTTTTTCAGTAAAAATTAAAGAATCATGGTGCTGCATGATTTATGTTTCTGTCAATCCCAGTCTTGCTGTTGCTGTTAATTTAGTTCATAAGTAATATTCACTGTTTCCTATATTGACATTCACTTTGATTTTTCAGTTATCTGTCTCCAACTCAAACCCAGATATTGTAATGGTTGGTTTTCGTATCCACGTGGGTAACACATCTGCAAGCCATATACCTTCTGATATAACAATTTTCCAGAGGGCGATTAAATTAGACGAGGGCATGCGTTCTTGGTATGATATACCATTCACTGTTCCTGAATCTCTCCTTGCTGATGAAGAATTTGTAATCACTGTTGGGCCAACCTTCAATGCCACTGCACTGCCTAGAATTGATTCTCTTGAAGTATATAGTCGTGCTAAAGATGAATTTGGTTGGAAAGAGAAAATGGAGGCAGTTTTGGATATGGAAGCTCGTCTGCTTGGCTCCAACTCATTGATCCCAGGGTCTGCAAAAAGGTACCAGTTGGTGCAGTCCACTCCCATGCAGGAGCAGGTGGTAGCCGATGGACTCAAGCTTTTATCCAGATTATACTCACTGTGCAGATCACAAGAAGATGAAGCAAAACTGGAGCCAAGTGAATTCAAATGTAGGATTCTATTGGAAACAATATTTGAAAGTTACCGAGAACCATTGTTGCAGGCTGCTGCTTTTCGTGTCTTGCAGGCTCTTTTTCCCAAGAAAGAGAGATATTATCAGGTATTACTCTAATGAAGTATGTCTTAATGCTGGCATAATTTGGTACTGGGGACATGTGAAAGCATCATTATATATAGTAACCTATGTTTGTAGAAAATCATTTTCATTTATTTATATTAATTTTGTTGTGTAGGTTAAAGACACCATGCGCCTTCAGGGTGTTGTTAAATCAACTTCTGTGCTCTCTTCAAGGCTCAGAGCTGGTGGAACTACTGGAGCATGGATCATTGAAGAGTTTACTGCCCAGATGCGTTCTGTATCTAAGATTGCATTGCATCGTCGTTCTAATTTAGCCAATTTTCTGGAGACAAATGGTAACCTCTTTGCTCATGTTATTTAACTTACATCTGCAAGTGTACTGGTCTAATCTTTTATTTGTAAAGGTTTATTTGAAACTTTGAAGCTGATATCAACTTCATCTGAGCTCTATGACTGCTGGAGATAGGCTGAAATGTTTTTAGAAGCACATTTTTAAAATGCCTCCTTTGTTACTTCTCCAAAAGGATAAAAGTGAATCTGTTTTGTTGGCATAATTAATAGCTTGAACTGGCAGAGGAATTGAATTAAGGGCTTTAATTACTGACCTTAAGTTTTCTGGTGCTGATATTTCTGTTAGCCAATCATGTTTTCAGAAGCTTCTGTGTGAAGAGAAGTAGAAAGAAGTAATAGTTTTTAGTTTATTTCACTTACTGGCAGATTAGCAATTCAACAATTGTTAAGCACATATATGAAGTAAAATCCCCTTTTTGATGGGTATTTGAGCATAGAGAGACTGTTTCTCTGTTCCTTAAGTGAACTCTATTTTGGGTTAGGGAAGCAGGTCCTTGATTCATGGGGGATTCCATGTGGCTGGTTTCTTTCTTTTGTTATTTGTCTTGTTTTGATTGTTGGGTTCCAACTATTGTTATATTTTCTGTATCTTGACACTTTTGCTAAAATTGTCTGTACATTCAATGGCAAATTGCTAGTCCTAAAAAAAAAAAAGTGAGACAGGTTTTCACTCTAGCTAAGGCAGTTATAGAAAGCATCTTTTATACTGTTTCGGTGATGTTGCAACTATGCTTTAGAACCGTAGTTGGGATTTACTGCTGTTACTTCTTGGCAGTAATACTGTGGATGCTCATACTCCCAAGCTTCATCATTCGTTGGCCTTCATATTTGTGTTTGGGAGGAGGGGAAGTGCCTAGTGAGGGGTGCCCACTGTATTCACTTTGTGAATAGCCTTGAAAGATTTTTTTTGTCCTCTCCTTGTAAGATATGTCTACATGTGTCATTGATGTTGTCTTCTTGTAAATGACATTGCTTGTCTTATTTTTTTGTAGGTTCTGAAGTGGTAGATGGCCTTATGCAAGTTCTGTGGGGAATTTTGGACTTGGAGCAGCCAGATACCCAAACTATGAATAACATTGTAGTATCCTCAGTGGATCTCATTTATTGTTATGCTGAATGTCTGGCTTTGCATGGAAAGGACACAACAGGGCATGCTGTTGCCCCTGCTGTAACTTATTTAAAGAAACTTCTGTTTTATCCCAATGAAGCAGTTCAAACGTCGAGCAGGTAGCTGTCCTTCATGCCATAATTCTTTGATATATGTTCTTTCTCTGGTATTCATTTGTACCTTCCTTCTTTTTCAGCCTTGCTATATCATCAAGATTTCTTCAGGTTCCATTTCCAAAGCAAACTATGTTAGCTACAGATGATGCGGTAGATACAGTTGTATCTGCTTCCGGGCCTGTGGAGGCAGCTGGTGGAAATACGCAGGTTATGATTGAAGAAGATTCTATTACTTCTTCTGTTCAATATTGTTGTGATGGTTGCTCAACTGTACCTATACTGAGGCGAAGATGGCATTGCACTGTTTGCCCTGATTTCGATTTGTGTGAGGCTTGTTATCAAGAACTGGATGCTGATCGGCTTCCCCCTCCCCATTCTAGAGATCATCCTATGACAGCAATTCCAATTGAAGTGGAATCATTGGGCGGAGATGGCAATGAATTTCATTTCTCCACTGATGACGTAAATGATTCCACCCATTTGCCAGTCACTACGGATGTCATTACAACAAACTCTGCTCCTTCAATTCATGTTTTGGAAGCCACTGAATCTGGAGAATTTTCTGCTACAGTGACTGATACTGTCTCAATTTCTGCTTCAAAACGAGCTGTGAATTCCTTGCTTCTCTCTGAACTACTTCAGCAATTGAAAGGTTGGATGCAAGTGACTTCTGGTGTTCAAGCTATCCATGTCCTTCAATTGTTCTATCGATTGTCGTCTGCAGTTGGTGGACCTTTTGTAGACTCCTCCAAGCCTGAGACGTTGGATTTGGAGAAATTGATTAGATGGTTTCTGGATGAGATTGATCTCAACAAACCTTTCATTTTAAGAACTCATTCTTCCTTTGGGGAAGTCACTATTCTAGTCTTCATGTTCTTCACCATGATGCTTAGAAACTGGCACCAACCTGGCAGTGATGGTCCTATTTCAAAGTCAAGTGGAAATGCAGATGCACAGGATAAAAACATTGTCCAATTCAGTTCTGTTGCATCACAAACTTCCTTGGATGGTCAGGAGAGAAATGACCTGGCATCCCAGCTGCTTCGGGCCTGCACTTCTCTAAGGAACCAAGCTTTCATCAATTATCTCATGGATATTCTGCAAAATTTAGTGCACATCTTTAAGTCTAACATTGCAAGTGTTGAAGCAACACATGATCCCAGTACTGGTTCTGGATGTGGGGCTTTATTAGCAATACGGAGAGATTTGCCTGCGGGTAATTTCTCCCCTTTTTTTTCAGACTCGTATGCAAAAGCCCATCGTGCCAATCTTTTTATGGATTACCACCGACTTTTGTTGGAAAATGTTTTTCGACTGGCGTACACCTTGGTTAGACCAGAGAAACATGAAAAAATGGGGGAGAAAGAGAAAGTTTGCAAGGTATCTCCTATAAAGGATTTGAAGCTTGATGGATACCAGGATGTCCTCTGCAGTTATATCAACAATCCTCATACCACTTTTGTAAGAAGATATGCCAGGAGGCTTTTTCTTCATCTTTGTGGTAGCAAAACTCATTATTATGGTGTTCGAGACTCTTGGCAGTTCGCAAGTGAAATGAGGAAACTTCACAAGCACATAAATAAATCTGGTGGGCTTCAGAATCCTGTCTTATATGAGAGAAGTGTAAAGATAGTAAAGTGCCTATCTACAATGGCTGAGGTGGCTGCTGCACGGCCACAAAATTGGCAGAAGTATTGTTTGAAGCAGGGAGATGCTTTACCCTTTCTGATGAATTCGGTGTTTTATTTTGGTGAAGAGTCTGTAATTCAGACCCTCAAACTTTTGAGTCTTGCCTTTTATTCAGGAAAGGATTTGAGCCATTCCTTACAGAAAGTTGAAGCAGGGGACTCTGGAACAAGTCCCAACAAATCAGGGGCACAGTCCCTGGATTCGAAGAAGAAGAAGAAGGGTGAAGATGGAATTGAATCTGGTTTGGAGAAGTCATATTTGGATATGGAGGCAGTTGTAAATATCTTTACTGAAAGAGGTGGTGATTCTGTAAGGCAATTTGTTGACTGCTTTTTATTGGAATGGAATTCAAGCTCTGTACGTGCAGAGGCAAGGTGTGTTCTTTATGGTGCATGGCATCATGGGAAGCAATCATTTAAGGAAACACTGTTACTGGCTCTCTTGCAAAAGCTGAAAAGCCTGCCTATGTATGGTCAGAACATTGTGGAGTGCACTGAATTGGTCACTTGGATGATAGGGAAGATTCCTGATAATGGTTCAAAACAGCAGAGAACTGAATTGATTGATCATTGCTTGACTTCTGATGTAATCAGGTGCATCTTCGAGGCATTCCATTCACAAAATGAGCTTATAGCTAATCATCCGAATTCTCGCATATACAATACATTGAGTGGCCTTGTTGAATTTGATGGTTACTATCTTGAGAATGAGCCGTGTGTTGCCTGCAGCTCGCCTGAGGTACCCTATAGTAGGATGAAGTTAGAAAGTCTGAAATCAGAAACAAAGTTTACTGGTAATCACATCATAGTGAAATGTACTGGAAGTTACATCATCCAGACTGTGACAATGAATGTTCACGATGCTCGCAAGTCCAAATCAGTGAAAGTATTGAACTTGTACTACAATAATCGGCCAGTGGCTGACTTGTCAGAGTTGAAAAATAATTGGACCTTGTGGAAGCGTGCAAAGAGCTGTCATCTTGCTTTCAACCAAACAGAGCTAAAAGTGGAGTTTCCCATTCCAATCACTGCTTGTAATTTCATGATTGAACTGGATTCTTTCTATGAAAATCTTCAGGCTTTATCCCTTGAACCATTGCTGTGTCCACGCTGCAGTCGACCTGTCACTGATAAGCATGGAATTTGCAGCAATTGCCATGAAAATGCATATCAGTGCAGGCAATGCCGCAACATTAATTATGAGAATTTGGATTCTTTCCTGTGCAATGAATGTGGGTACAGCAAGTATGGTCGCTTTGAGTTCAACTTCATAGCGAAGCCAAGTTTTACATTTGATGACATGGAGAATGAAGAAGATATGAAGAGGGGGTTGGCAGCCATAGAATTGGAATCAGAAAATGCTCACAGGAGATATCAGCAGCTTTTGGGATTCAAAAAACCCCTTCTTAAGATTGTATCAAGCATTGGTGAGAATGAAATGGATTCTCAACAGAAGGACACTGTCCAGCAAATGATGGTCTCTCTGCCTGGACCCTCCTGTAAGATCAATCGTAAGATTGCTCTGCTTGGTGTCTTATATGGTGAGAAATGCAAAGCTGCTTTTGATTCTGTCAGCAAAAGTGTTCAGACACTGCAGGGGCTTCGTAGGGTTTTGATGCGGTACTTGCACCAAAAGAATTCAGATGATGCAGTTGCGGCATCACGATTTGTAGTTTCACGTTCTCCAAATAAGTGTTATGGCTGTGCGACAACATTTGTGACACAATGCTTGGAGATACTGCATGTGCTATCAAAGCATTCTAATTCGAAGAAACAGCTTGTTGCAGCTGGCATCTTATCTGAGCTATTTGAAAATAATATTCATCAAGGTCCAAAAACAACCCGTGTCCAAGCCAGGACAGTACTTTGTGCTATATCTGAAGGTGATATCGGCGCTGTAACTGAATTGAACACTTTAATACAGAAGAAAGTCATGTACTGCCTTGAGCATCATCGATCCATGGATATTGCTGTGGCTACTCGTGAGGAGTTGTTATTGCTTTCAGATGTGTGCTCCCTGGCTGATGAGTTTTGGGAATCACGATTGCGTGTTGTTTTCCAGCTGTTATTTTCATCTATTAAATTGGGAGCCAAACACCCTGCAATAGCTGAGCATATCATTCTTCCTTGTCTGAGAATCATATCTCAGGCATGCACTCCGCCAAAACCCGATACAGTGGACAAAGTGCATGGTGTGGGTAAATCCACATCTGCAGCCCAGCAGAAGGATGAAAATAACCCTAATATAACTGGATCCTTGGTTGGTCTCAGCACTGGTAATAAGTCTGTGCCAGAATCTTTGGAGAAAAATTGGGATGCTTCTCATAAGACCCAAGACATCCAGTTGTTGAGTTATTCAGAGTGGGAAAAGGGAGCATCATATCTTGATTTTGTTAGAAGGCAGTACAAAGTGTCTCAAGCAATCAAAGTTGCTGCCCAGAGATCTCGACCACAGAGACATGAGTTTCTGGCTCTCAAATATGCACTTCGATGGAAGCGGCATGCTTGTAAGATAACTAAGGGCGGGTTATTTGCATTCGAGCTAGGTTCATGGGTGACAGAACTTGTTCTGAGCGCTTGTTCCCAATCTATTAGGTCAGAGATGTGCAATTTGATAAGTTTACTTTGTGCACAGAGTTCATCAAGACGTTTTCGATTGTTGAACTTATTGATGGCCCTGCTTCCAGCAACTCTTGCTGCTGGCGAAAGTGCAGCAGAATACTTTGAATTGCTCTTTAATATGATTGAATCAGAAGATGCTCGTCTCTTCTTGACTGTCCGTGGATGTATAACCACAATTTGTAAGCTGATTACCCAAGAAGTGACTAATGTTGAGTCTCTAGAAAGGAGTTTGCATATTGACATTTCACAGGGATTCATCCTTCACAAGCTTATAGAGCTCCTAGGGAAATTTTTAGAGGTTCCAAATATCAGATACAGGTATCATAATTAGCTTTATAATCCCATATTCAATTTAAATTGTTTCATATATGATTTAAACAATTTGATCCTGATGACAGATTTTTGCGAGACAATTTGCTATATGATGTCCTCGAAGCTCTTATCATCATACGTGGCTTGATAGTGCAGAAGACAAAGTTGATCGTTGACTGCAATCGCCTCCTAAAGGATCTTTTAGATGGCCTTCTGCTGGAAAGCAGCGAGAATAAAAGGCAGTTTATTAGGGCCTGTATTCATGGTCTGCAAATCCATGGAGAGGAGAGAAAGGGGCGAACTTGTTTGGTATGGAAAAATTTAATGCCTACTTTTGGTGTTTGTCTCCATTATAGTTAACTCCTATATTTTTCATTTCTAAGTCCACAGAATACTACTGACGGGATTGATTCCAACTGCTTATTTGCATTGAATTATAATTGTTTGTGCAGTTTATCTTGGAGCAGCTTTGCAATTTGATCTGCCCATCGAAACCAGAGTCTGTATATTTGTTGGTTTTGAGCAAAGCACACACACAAGAAGAGTTCATCAGGGGTTCAATGACCAAGAATCCATATTCCAGTTCTGAGATTGGTCCTCTCATGCGTGATGTAAAAAATAAAATTTGCCACCAATTGGATATGCTTGGACTTCTTGAAGATGACTATGGCCTGGAATTGCTGGTAGCTGGGAATATTATTTCTCTTGATTTAAGCATTGCCCAAGTGTATGAGCAAGTTTGGAAAAAGTCAAATGGTCAATCTTCGAGCACCATGGGTAGCTCTATATTGTTATCATCAAATGCTGTTACATCATCCAGAGACTGCCCACCTATGACAGTTACTTACAGGCTTCAGGTTTCCTCTGACTGCTTCTGTAATCCTTTGCCTATTTTTATTTTTTGTTTTTTTCTTTTTCCTATCATCGAATTTTATGTTGAGGTTGGTGGAATGTGCTTCAAGACTTGCAATTTATGGTTTTTGCTCCAATAGGTAGTTGTTTAATTTCAAAAATTATTAAACGTTGATCGTTAATGTGTTTAATGACTATAAACACACATAACTCTGTCTTCATATCTGATTCTGTTTCTCAAGTACTTGATGAGAACATGGATTTTCAGTAAATGAGTGCATTTCTGGAGAGGTGATTATTCATTGTTTCATTACTCAACAGGGAGTAGATGGTGAAGCTACTGAGCCTATGATTAAAGAATTGGAGGAAGATAGAGAGGAATCACAAGACCCAGAAGTTGAGTTTGCAATAGCAGGTGCAGTTCGAGAATATGGTGGGCTGGAAATTCTGTTGGGCATGATCCAGGTGAGCTTTTTACGGCATTATCTGTAGCACAGCCTTCTTGACACTTGAAAATTCTTGGTAGTGTTTTGATCAATAATTGCTTTTTTTTTTTTCTTTGTCATCTCTCATGCTCTTAATTCCAAGTCTAAGGTTGACTCTAGCTGTAGAAGAGAATCTTTAGTAAAAGGCGGGAAGATTCATAAAAGTTTGCCAAGAGGTTTTGAAGCACATAAAATCTGGAAATTGGATTCAAACTTTTTATGATTGAAATTATAATCACCTAATCACTTGCTTCTGAAGGAAGATAAAGGAACAGCTAGTTACCATACATAGTGCCAATAGGTTCTGAAATTTACTGTCCTTGTCTCAGTGATGTTTTGATCATGTTTGATGGGAACTTTATGCCTTTCTTTTCCATGCTCACTGCTTATGTTTTTACTTATTATCAGTTGTTCGGTCAACTAATTGTGTGATGCATGTCCTTGTTAGCTTCACCAGACATAGGTTCTCATTGTTGATACTGGTTTTAATTATTCGATAAATAAGAGGATCGTTCCGTAAAGAAGAAAAGCAGTTCCTAACTTAACTTCTTGTTCACTAAAATAAGCCCAGTCCTTTTTCTTTTCTCCCAGTCTCAGTTTTTACCAAGACATATGACTTCTTTTTTAATGTGCAGCGGTTACGTGATGATTTTAAGTCAAACCAAGAGCAGTTGGTTGCAGTGCTTAATCTTCTCATGCATTGCTGCAAGATAAGAGAAAACAGGCGGGCTTTATTAAGGTTAGGAGCCTTGGGTCTTCTTCTTGAAACAGCAAGGCGTGCTTTCTCTATAGATGCCATGGAGCCAGCAGAAGGCATCCTTCTGATTGTTGAGAGCCTGACACTTGAGGCCAATGAGAGTGATAATATTAGCATCACACAGAGTGCTTTGACTGTCACTAGTGAAGAAACTGGAACAGGAGAACAAGCCAAAAAGATAGTTCTTACATTCCTAGAAAGATTGTGCCAGCCTTTGGGCCTCAAAAAATCTAACAAACAGCAGAGGAACACTGAGATGGTTGCAAGAATATTGCCATATCTTACATATGGTGAAACTGCTGCAATGGAAGCACTTGTTCAACATTTCAAACCATACTTGCAAGACTGGAGGGAGTTTGACCAGTTGCAGAGACAGCATCAAGAGAATCCAAAAGATGAAAACATTTCTCAAAGGGCAGCCAAGCAGAGGTTTACTGTTGAAAATTTTGTTAGAGTATCAGAGTCACTAAGGACTAGTTCCTGTGGAGAGCGATTAAAGGACATTATCTTAGACAAAGGTATCACAGATGTTGCTGTTAGGCATCTGAAGGAGAGTTTTGCAGTTGCAGAGCACCAGACTGGGTTCAAATCAAGAGCAGAATGGTCATTGGCTTTAAAACAGCCATCTGTGCCCCATATATTGTCTATGCTGAGAGGACTATCCATGGGGCACTTAGCTACCCAAAGGTGTATTGACAAGGGAGGGATCTTACCACTGCTTCATGCACTTGAAGGAGTCCCTGGAGAAAATGAGATTGGAATCAGGGCTGAAAACTTGTTGGACACATTATCTAAAAAGGAGGGAAAAGGAGATGGATTCTTGGAAGAGAAGGTATGTAAGTTGCGCCATGCCACTAGGGATGAAATGAGGCGTCAAGCTCTTCGGAAGAGAGAGCAGTTACTTCAGGTACTCCTCACTTCATGTTATATTTATGTATATAGGAAAGGCTGCATTTCACTTGATGAAGAAAGAGTGTTTTGCTTGTGAACACTGTCAATATGCTATTGTACACTCTATTGAGGCTTCTTCTTGTTGTTAGACATTGTTACAGCCAATAAATTGATTAGATGGTACCGTGTGCTTGTTTATTTTATTTGCTAGAGAGATTCAATTTTCTTTTCTTTCCTTGTTTAAACATAACAGAGACTTGGCATGCGACAAGAACTAGCTCCAGATGGTGGTGAACGAATTGTAGTTGCCCAGCCAGTCCTGGAGGGTTTAGAAGATGTAGAGGAGGAGGATGGGTTAGCATGCATGGTCTGTCGAGAGGGCTACAGTTTGAGGCCTACTGACTTGCTAGGTGTTTACTCTTACAGCAAGCGGGTGAATTTAGGTGTTGGCACTTCAGGGAGTGCACGTGGGGAGTGTGTTTACACCACAGTCAGCTACTTCAACATTATTCACTTCCAATGCCATCAAGAGGCCAAAAGAGCAGATGCTGCTCTAAAGAATCCAAAGAAAGAGTGGGAGGGGGCTACACTTCGAAATAATGAATCTCTTTGCAATTCTTTATTCCCTGTAAGAGGTCCATCCGTTCCACTAGCACAGTATGTCCGCTATGTAGACCAGTATTGGGACAATCTCAATGCTCTCGGACGTGCTGATGGTAGCCGTCTTCGACTATTAACTTATGACATTGTGCTGGTAAGAAATTGTCTTTCATCTGATTATTTTTTTCATTTATTTCATAGTTTAAATGAAAATTATGAGCCCTCATCATAAACAATTTTACCTCTGTTTAGAGTATGCTTTGCATTCCTGATTTGTGCACATTCATGCTCTAGATGCTTGCTCGATTTGCAACGGGGGCATCATTCAGTGCAGACAGTAGAGGTGGGGGACGGGAAAGCAACTCTCGATTTCTGCCCTTCATGATCCAAATGGCCCATTATCTTCTTGAGCAGGGAAGCTCATCCCAGCTTCGTAGTATGGCGAAGGCTGTGTCATCATATATAAGTTCTTCTTCATTGGATAGCAGGCCTTCCACTCCTGCAGTACAATCTACGTTGGGAACCGAAGAAACCGTGCAATTTATGATGGTCAATTCACTTCTTTCAGAGTCATATGAATCATGGTTGCAGCATCGTCGTGTCTTCTTGCAACGTGGAATATATCATGCATATATGCAGCATACACATGGACGGGCTACAGCCCGCTCTTCCTCCAGTTCAGCAAGTCTTGTCAAAATGGAATCAGGGAGTAGTAGAAGCTCAACAACAGAGACAGATGGTACTGATGAACTGCTCTCCATAGTGCGACCTATGCTGGTCTACACAGGCTTAATTCAACAGCTGCAATGCTTTTTCAAGGTCAAAAAATCTACTGTCAGATCAGAAGGAGCTTCTGTGGGATCAGAGGGGGGAGATGAGAGTGGGAGTTTGCAGGGCTGGGAGTTGGTAATGAAAGAACGGCTGTTAAATGTGAGAGAAATGGTGGGATTCTCCAAGGAGTTGATCTCGTGGTTGGATGAGATGAATTCAGCCACTGATTTGCAGGAGGCTTTCGATATCCTCGGTGTTCTTGCCGATGTCCTGTCTGGTGGGATTACACAGTGTGAAGATTTTGTGCATGCTGCAATTGATGCGGGGAAAAGCTGAAGATTGGAACAAACCAGGAGCCTGCTGTTACGAAACTTTTTCTTCTCTACTGCAAATATATTTAGTGATCTTGTATGCTAAGTCTATACCTATACTCTGAGAACTGCGTGTCTGTTGTAACATGTATTGCTCCAAGGTAATAAAATCATTTTTCTCGTAAAACTCTCTTTTTTTGGGGTAATGATGCACAAGTCAGCCTTGGTTGTCTGCTCTCAAGAACTTGGTTTGTCCCAAGTTCATACCATCTCTGATTGAGGATCTCAGCTTCACAAGAATTAATGAGTGACGTTTTTTATGTAATGTTCTGGTCCACACAAATTAAACTTGAAACTTTTAAAAAATCTGTTGTCTGTGCTTTTAATTTTTTTTTTTGGCTAGAATGGATATCGGGGGGGTGAGCAGAAGGCTAGACATTAGCTATTTGTATCAAACTAATGGCTTAAGGATGAATGTCTTTATTGCTAGAAATCATCAATAAAAGGAATTTTCTATATTAATCAGAATCACAGAAGTCGATTAACTTCAACAATGTAGACATTGTGGAGAATATTATCAAAATAAATTCACATATAAACTCTAACCACGCTTCAGGATCCTTGTACATTAAATTTTGTCTCGGACCAGTTTAGATCCGAGCAATAAAGACTAGATAACAAATCTCAAGACTCCGCTCAGTTCATTGCATCATAATCATCCAACTTCTCGTTGTACTCAAGCACCTTTCTTCTTATCTTGGATGTATCAACCCAGGTCACAAAGTCTTCCATATTCCTTGTTACTAAGAATGCAGGATCAGTTACTGTCTCTGGACCTACTCGTATATGCCCCTGCTCAATATATGTGACTGCTTCTTTTAAATGCTCAGCAAACTTCAATTTAACCATTACAGTTGAAAGCCTACGTCTGCAAGGAGGAAGACTCACATAAGGCAGAAAGAATAAACCATATAAAGACAGAAGGGCAAGGAGAGTAAATTGAAAAGTAAGTCCACTGCTTGATATGGAATTAAGAATAAAAGAAATTCCATGCATCATGGCATCATATGATATTCCTGAAGAACCTAAAAATTCAAATGCTAAGACTTACTTCTTTCAGACAATTCCCTTTTTTTTTTTTTTTTGTTGCACTCTTTTGGCACATTTAGCCGACATATGAAGTGTGTGTGTGTGAGAGAGAGAGAGAGAGAGAGAGACAGACAGAGAGAGGTAAACTCTCAGCCTACCTGCAAAAGGATGATACTGATAAGTGATCACATAATGCCAAGCTTTTCCTGCTTGGTATCACACCCATGTTGTAGCTGCCATTCACAAATAAACAATTGTCAACTCTTCCATGGTAGTTAACGAAATTAGCAACCAATTCATTTGTGTGTGTGTGTGTGCACAGATTGATAACTAGAAACCTTCAATACAATTAGTGACACTCTTAGTCACATACCTTATGCCTAAACCACAAAATTTTAGAAACCTTCGATACAATTAGTGACACTCTTAGTCACATACCTTATGCCTAAACCACAAAATTTTAGAAACCTTCGATACAATTAGTGACACTCTTAGTCACATACCTTATGCCTAAACCACAAAATTTTAGAAACCTTCGATACAATTAGTGACACTCTTAGTCACATACCTTATGCCTAAACCACAAAATTTACCAACTTAAAAAATGGAGGTTGCAAGCAAGATCTGACATGCAGTTGGGTGATGATTTCCCCAGATTGAATAAACCTAACCTACAGCCTCAAATAAACCAATCAGACATTTTAATATCTTTACACCAAATATAATTTGGCATACAAACGTACACAACAAAAAATGGGTACGATTCAGATTGGTCCCATATGCCAATTTATCAACAAGGGTACAGATAAAATTAACAATTCACACCCCCCCCCCCAAAAAAAAATAAACATAACTCACAGCTTCTCTAAAAGAGCATCGGTCATTTCAATGCGAAAAGGGTCTCGAGGATCCATCTGCTTCAGTAAACTCACCAACTTCTGCACCATCCGGCACAAACTCGAGTACCTACTCGCCCGTTTCCAATTCCAAAATAAGAATTTATAAAAAGAAAAATCAGAAAAAATAAAGGAAACCCAAGTCAAGAACAGAAATAAAGAGTGAATTGAAAAGAACCCAAAAATAAAATAAAATAAAAAAGTAAATTTTGAAGTACAGACTTCTTGTAATCGTCGCGATCGACGACATGGTAGCGTTGCATAACATGGGCTTCTCTGTGGTTGCCTTCTCTTTTCCAGTCCAAGAAATTCAACTTCTTTAGTAGCTTCTGCTCGTGAAACTTTAGCTTCCTCATTCTTCTACAATCCCGGTTTACAAAGACCAGACCAAAATCAAGTAAGAACCTTTGAAACTACCTTGAACTTTATACCCCAATCCTAAAATCAAGGCAGACGATTTCTTTATCTAAAACCCTATGAAAAAAAAAAAAAAAACCCTTATTTGGGTTTAAGCCCGGCCTTGTCCAATTGGTTGGCCCACTTAATTCGACCCAACCTTTGTACCATCTCTGGGCCCATTTATTTATTTGGATTTTTTTTTTTTTTCCAAATTTTCCGGTCGATGCCACCATTTTCGTCACATGTTAATACCCCATGTCACCAGCTGCCACTGGCTGACACATGTTATGCAAGAAGTTGCCAAAGTACTTAGTTCTATATGGCTGCGATCGAAAGGATATTTACAGTTTTTAATTTTCTTTTTTTTCCCAAAACTCCCCAGATATTATTGTAATATCCCATCCAAGTGGCGGTATCTGCTAAAAATAATAATTGGCACAGATTTGAGGAGTGAATCCTTTTTTTTTTTTTTTTTTGCAATTACTGCAGCATAAGCTTTTTATTGCATTTTGCTTTCCCATAACTGACCGAGTCCATGATATACGTATATATATATATATATATCACCTTGGTAGGTGTGAAAAATCACACCCAATTGAATAATACTAGAGTTGTGGCAGCATGTGTGAGTAATGAAGTCTTCTTTTCAATGGAAGGCAGTGCCCCGCCTGAAAATTCGGGAGGGGAAGAAGAGGGCCATGTGAGAAGTTATGGAGGCTGTGAAGTCCCTGCAAAGTACACTCACTTTACCCTCAGATCTAATTCTCTTAGCCCCCACTAAAGTGTTGGGTGTTGCATTCACTTTCATCTCTTGAAGTGTGTCTACGCATCACGAGCTATAGCTTCACTTACACATTGCATAAGCAATCGAGGAGTGCAACATTACTTACTTGTAGTTAAAGGTTACTTTGTAGTTCCATGATTGGTTTCAAAAGCCACTATTTTTCTATTTTTTTCTTCCCTTCTTCCCTTTTCCATTATTTTTTTCATTTTTTTCTCCTGATATGGGATGAAGGGAATGGAATATTGGATCCAACTAGAAGAGAATTAACTTGATTATATCCACAGTCATGTCCGTAGAAGTTGCTTGTTTAAAATGTACTGAACCCCTTTTGTTTTTCTTTGACTTTTTGGCTGCAACATAGTACTAAAATAAGGTGTGTAACCCCTTTGAGCCGCTGCATAATGTGGAATTTTCATTCGGTGTGTTTGTGTGTTTGTGCCATCTAATTTGAGAGATTCCAATAAGATTTCATTTTGTCAGATCTCAATGTTTGTCCAGTGAATTTATTGATATTCCCCGGGGGATTGCCAGATTTTCATGGCTGGACAGATGTCATTTTGGTCACGGGCATTTGTCACAACTGAAAACTCCAAAATAAACTCTGTATCTGAATGTGAATTTCAATGAGTAATATATACATACATAGAAATTTTAGTTTCTTGTTCAAAATTAATAGATTAGCAATTAAAATACTAAAAGATAAAATAAGTAACAAGTTATAAAAATGTCAAAATATATCTGATGGTACAATTTTTTTTTTATTTAGTTGTACATTTATTGAGTTTTAGCAAAAAAAAAAAAAATCAAAAAACAATAAAACTCACATTGTAAATACTTTCTAATTGAATCTTTTAACCGTGAACTTGGTAATCCTGGCATCAAAACTTTGGCTATTATTGCTTTTACTGCACAGAAGTGTGTATTTGCTGTCATTTTCTTGCTTTTTGATCAGAAAGTAAAATTTTCTTTACGAGTCATCAAAATCCAGTTTGTAATTAAATCTTCTGCGCACTACCTACAAAATGCCTACATAATCAGATACCTTAAATGGCTTGTCATGTCCCAAAATCTCCTGTCACTCTACCTTTTCATGATCAGCAAAATTACCCTTTTTTTTTTTTTTTTCCCAATGGCAATAAAGAGGGCACACCTATGGATGCCATGACAAAGAAAATTCATCAGCAACTTGAATGATCAAAGGATTAGGAAAATATATATGTCCATGGCGCACAGGAAAGACAATGATGATGCACAGCAACTCTGTTAAACTTTCATAGTGCTGATTGTGAAGTTGTATAACCCTGCTCCCACCATTCATTGCCATGGTGACCTGGAAAATTTATCTGGAACAGGCTCCTGAGGTTTCTATACCCAATAAGGGCATTGATTATCACACACAGTTAGTTGATGGCCAACACAACACAAAGAAGAATTCAGGCTGCTCCCTTTGGAAAAGGGGAATGAAAAAAGATGTGGGGTACCCTGCCTTAGCTTTGTTCATGTGCATAACCATCTTTTTTATAAAAAAAAAAAAAAATTAATATTAATATATCTTCAAGGTGATAAAATCGACATAAGTAAATTAATACACATTAAATGTGGAATCTTAAATTATATTATAATAACTTGATTACATAAAAATGAAATTTTCTTTGTGAGTCAAAAATAAAAAAATTCAGGGGAAAAAAAAAAAAAAAGAGAGAAGAGAAGATTGTTTTGTGGGCCCATGCTCCCATATTCATCACAAACATAGCAATAGCAGCCCCCACCTACTTATTCCCAGCTCAAGGAAAACGAAAAAATGACCAAAACAAAAAGGAAGGAAGAGAGCCTCCTCTCATTTTTTTGTTACCAATGATGGGAGAATTACACACAAGTTTACATTATTTAATTTTAATTGTTAATTATAATTAATACTAAATAATGAATTGATTAAAATTCATAATTAAGATTCAATGGCACGGACTCGAATTTAAGTGATAAAATTCCAAGAATTAAAGCACCTCTTTCATACGGATTGTATAGTGCTGTATGGTTTCTGGACTGCATTCACGTGTAGTAGTAAATATGCAAACAAGACTATCTCCTTAATTACAGGCCTTCTTCCTATACAATTATCTGTCCTCCTCCGCCAACGTTAGCTCTGCTCTCCTCTGTCTCTCTCAAGTACTCGCATTTACCGACAGCATCTCCGGCAAATCTCGCCGGAATCTTGTCGGGTGAATAGCAGTCATATAGTCCTTTTACCTTCTCATCTTTGTTTCTTCATACACTTTTTTTTTTTTTTGTTTTTTTGCTTTTTTATCTGTCGGTCGACCTTATTTTACATTACAAGACAACATTTTTGTTGGGAGTTCAATTCTGATATGGTCCAAGTTTCTTTTAATGAAGATTTAGCTCAAGTTCTTGGATATGATTTCTGGGTTTTGGTTAGACATCATAGTTCTGTACTCCGGACCCGTGTAAGATGACAAGATTAGGTGAAACAGGAGACTAAAGTAATGAGAACATAGAGCTGGCGTCTCTTTTTATTATTTTAACTTCAAAGTTTTTGGAATAAAGGAAGGTGTCCGGATTTTCTAGGCGATCTTCATCATCTTTAGTCAAATTTAAAGAATCTCCTTGTCTCTTGTAGAGGGAGCATTTGTAAAGCTGAAGGGGCTTAGTCTTGAATGTATGTCTAATGGGACAAAAGATCAGGTGCTAAGATGTGCTTAGTTTTGAATCTGCCACTGAGGGGGGTTGTTCAAGTGGGTTTGGTGAAGTGAAAGGGGAAGTTCGTAAAGAAAATGGTCAAAACAGGGAACCCTGTGGAGGAGTGGGAGATGAAAGTGAAGCTATTGGCAGATGGTAACGTTGACAAGTTGAAACATTCAATGGTTTCAAGGTCTAGAATGAAGCTGTGGATGATAAGAGCAATCACAACAGCATTGTTATGGACTTGTGTGGTTCAGTTAGTGGCACTGGGCGAGATGTGGGGACCAAGATTGTTGAAGGATTGGCCTTCTTGTTTCAGCCATCCTGATGTTCAATTGTCTTCTGTTCCTGCCAAAGTTGCCCTTCCTCCAAAGAGTAAGTTTAGTTCAGCATTTGCTTGATTTCGATCTGGTTGTTTTCATTGGTTCAACAAAACAGTACTTTTTTTTGTTGATTTACCTGTGCCAGCATACATAAGTTGTCTGCCTCGTGGATCCATTTCTAGTGATTGCTGTCATGGGTTCCCTTTTGTTCAAGGAGATGCTAAAATTCCCTTTTTAATATGCTAAATTTGGTGCTTGGTGTTTGCAGGGCTTTACAAGAATAATGGGTACCTTATGGTTTCCTGCAATGGGGGACTTAACCAAATGCGAGCGGCGGTGAGTTAGTTTATACAACGACTACTCTAATCTTTGTGTAATTCACTGTTTCTGATTTAATTAATTCATTTCTGAATCGGTTCTGCAGATATGTGACATGATCACAATAGCAAGATATCTAAATGTCACTCTCATTGTCCCAGAGTTGGACAAGACCTCATTTTGGAATGATCCGAGGTATGTTAACTAGCTTGGAGTCATCGTCATAATCTCATTGAATCTGACAAAGCCAATTTACATTATGCTTAATGTGTCCAATCAATTCTTTGTGAGACAGTGAATTCCGAGATATATTTGATGTTGATCATTTCATCACTTCCTTAAGAGATGAGGTTCGTATATTGAAGGAGCTACCACCAAGGCTCAAAAAACGAGTTGAATTAGGATTGTACTACTCATTGCCCCCAATCAGTTGGTCCAACATATCTTACTACCTTCAACAGGTTAGTCTGCTGCAATTACGGAGGAATGCATAACACAACTTCTTTCCCTTCCTTTGGCTTCCAGACAATTATGTTTGCATTCATGGAACTAATTTTCTGAATTTGTTTGCTGACAGATTCTTCCTCTGGTGCAAAAATACAAAGTTCTACATTTGAATAAAACTGATGCTCGCCTGGCTAACAACGGACTACCACTTCAGATTCAAAAGTTGCGGTGCCGTGTAAATTTTAATGCATTGAAGTTCACATCACAGATACAGGAGTTGGGTAGAAGGGTTGTCAGGATTTTGAGGGAAAAAGGTCCTTTCCTGGTCCTTCATCTTAGATATGAAATGGACATGTTGGCTTTCTCTGGATGCACTCGTGGTTGCAACAATGAGGAGGTTGAAGAATTGACAAGAATGAGGTAAGGCCCTTTTACTGTGCAAGAGTTTGTGCTGAAATTGAAGCGTGACCATGTAAAATTCAATATTCTCAGGTATGCATATCCTTGGTGGAAAGAAAAAGTGATAAATTCTGAAATGAAAAGGAAAGAAGGTTTGTGCCCTTTGACACCTGAAGAAACTGCTCTTGTATTAAGGGCACTAGGTATTGATCATTATGTCCAAGTATACATTGCTGCTGGAGAAATTTACGGTGGAGAAAGAAGAATGAAGGCTTTAGCAGCTGCTTTCCCTAATTTGGTAAGTGAAAACGAATCGACAGGCACCTGCTTAACATATGCATGCAAGAATTCCCTTTAAATAGCTTTGCCTTCTTATTGCGAATCAGGTCGGGAAAGAGACTCTGCTTGAACCATCAGATTTAAGGTTCTCTCTGAATCACTCTTCCCAAATGGCAGCACTAGACTATCTGGTCTCCCTGGAGAGTGACATATTTGTTCCTACATACGATGGCAATATGGCTAAAGTTGTTGAAGGCCATCGCAGGTAACGCATTTCTTCTTAGTTTTCATTTATGTCAGAAACACATTGTGTTTAGGATCATATATTAAGCAAATCACTAATTTCCTGTCCACTTTAGTCTGTTATTAAAATTTAATGGCTTAGAGCTTTAACACTCTTGGTACTTGAAAGTCATTCTCATCCAGCATTATCCTCAACAAATAGAGAGGATTCTATAATGATAATTTTACAAAAACGCAAAACTGAAAACAGCACTGTAATCTTCAGATTCTTAGGATTCAAGAAGACGGTTCTGTTGGATAGAAAGCTTTTAGTTGGTTTGATAGATCAGTACAATCAAGGGTCATTGAGCTGGGATGAGTTGTCTTCCACTGTGAAGGAAGCTCATGCTGATCGGATGGGGAGTCCAAAGAGACGGGCAGTCATACCAGATAGACCGAAAGAAGAAGACTATTTCTATGCCAATCCACACGAGTGTTTGCAACTGTTAGACGAACCACTGAGAAGTACATGAATCAAGTCATGCCTATAAGAAGTTTATACCAAATGGGCTCAAATCCTGAGGACTTCAGCCTGTCTGCCAAAACTCAGTTTTGGTGGAACCACAGGTCCATAAACCATAGTCCTGGATTTCCCTCAACAGCATAAGCAGAATATTTATACCGGTTTATTCAAGAATAATCAGATCATGTACATATTGGAAAAATGGGCCATTGGAGGGCTAATTTCCAATTATATATAAAGAAGATACTAAATAAAGAGTTCTTGGAGTTTCCTGGTCTCTCCATGTATCCCTGGTTTTGCAGCATTAAAATATAATGAAAGTTCACGTTTCTTCTCTCCCCAATTGTGTGATGTTGACTACCATTAAGAACAATTGGTTGACCTGATTATTACAATTGCACTTGATGGATTTGCTTCGATGATTTTGGTATACCTGAAAGATATTAAGCATATTTCTGTTCTTTCAGAAACAAGTATTAGAAAGTACATCCATACTGTTATATAAGTAATACTTGCTATACTTTTTTTTTTTTTTTTTTATGAGTATAACAAATTTTAAATTACACATATTTTTTTATTTTAATTAATTTTTATTTTTATTACATCTAATATTAAATTGATTTAATTTTAAATGAATCAACTTAAAAATTTAGTACATCTGCATTTATATTTGTAAGCAACAATTGTGTCAATATGTGAGTATCAGATTTAGATAGAAAACATGAAAACAAGACACCACCCTTCAAAACGAGCAATGCTTTAAATATTAGGTGAACTCTAAACAAGGCAACGTAGATACAAGTAGGCACTTGCAGCAACCCTTTTTAAAAATAGCACGTCGAGAGAACACGCGAGGGACCCTTTTACCGTACGACACGACAGACAATGTCAAAATGTTTAAGTGGATTTTGTTTGTGAGGAGGCTGTAATATTTTGGCCGTCTGTCTGTCTTGGTCACACGCATGGAAATACTTAATAACTAACCGCCACCCTCCGTCTCCATCAGTTATCGCGTCAGACTATTTGGGAACTTCAAACATACAGCTTTCTCCGCCACACAACGCAAGTCCAAAGATGTCGGTTGTGGTCCAATTTTGAAAAGGTCGCGAGGAAGTGCGTCATAGAACACGAAGTAGATAAGAAGTACTCGAATGAAGTTACGTATGAAGTATTCAGTAAGCTTCTCCAATCCAAGGTTCAATAATAATTCTGGGGAATGACGCAGAAGTCAGCAATTAGGCTTTCATTCTCCTTTTTTTTAGTTTTTTCGACTTTTCTTCCAAGATAAGGACCAGCTGATGCGTTGATCTTGAAACGTGAAAAAATAATATCAAGCTACTCGATCTTCGGCCCCAGTGACTGAAACATGAGGCCAGAAATAATGCATCAGCCCCATTAACTAAAATTTTTAACTTTGAACCTTCCTCTCCACACACCCCCCCCTCCTCTCTTTTTTTTTTTTTTTTTTAATTAAAGTTATGATTGGAGAATTTCTCGGGAGCAAAGAGAAAAGCCAAGAAAAAGAAAACCGAAACAACGACGTGGGGCGTCCGGATGGCGACTTGTGTAGACTGGATTTGAGGACCAAATATGCAGCTAAGCACGTTTGTGGACCGAATTAAAAACAACGGTTGTGTTTAAGGACCGACTTCGGCCGGCTCTGTGCCTTGCTGGCAAAAAGCCGAAACGCCAGGACTGTCACCCCTGGCGTAGACGCACAATAAGCCAAAAATGAATTCATCGAACTATTGTTTTGATTATCTTGAAAACGGGAGAACAAACAAACAAAAATAAAAAAATAAAAAAATAAAAAAATAAAAACAAAGCATAGTGATTCACTAGCGATTCGTTAATCCGTCCATTCCAGAAAAAAGTTCCTCGCTTCATAATTAACACTCCAAAACCTAAAATCTGTGGGCCTTTGGGAAGAGTTTACTCAAAAACATTTTTAAAAAATTAAAATTAATTAAAAAAAAAACACATCAGAAAGAAGGAACAGCTCAGAAACTTGAGATGTGAAAACGACACCACGCCAAGACCAAAGGCAGATTTCCATTATATTGGAAGGAAGCCTCTACCCAGATTTGAGAAGAAAAAAAAAAGAATACGAAGCAGTTTCATTTTCAATTTCTACTCAGGAAATTTGAGCGCTCTTGGCAAACTGGAGCACAGCTATTGTCTGTGGCCCAAGGCACGAGAAAAGGAACACCATAGGTCCAGAGTAGGAATTCAGAGAGTGGGACAAGGAGATGGAGAGCAGAATTTACACTAGATTTTTTGGGTTCTAGGTCTCTTCTGAGCCTGACCAGTAGCTTCCACAGAGCGGCCAACCCCAGTTTGTTCCATAGCTCCACTGTTTACATACTGGTTTTCCTGAGCCTGGATGAACCATACATGAATAAAAGGATAATGTGTCAGAAAGGACAACAAAAACACCATTTGGAAAAACAGGCATCTAGCAAGCAAATATCTAGTAGCCAGCATTAAAAAAAGGACAAAGCATAGAAGCATAACAGGTTCCAAAGGTTAGCTCAGGATTGTAGTTTAACCTTTGAACTTGATGTCGTACAAATGGTTCCACTATTTACTCGTTTGCTAACATTGATCTGTACCGAGATGCTGGTCTGTGCCAAATCCACACCAGATGATTGCAGCGCTTTGGTCAGTGTATTCAGTACCCTGTTAACACCAAGACCACGTCTGTAATTGCAAGAGCTTAAATCTTTGCCACTTTGAGCTGCAAACAATGGAAAAACTTAAACTGAAAGCTACAATGGCTGGCACAGTGGCTTGATGATGACTGGCATGGATCAATGATCCCATCAAGCAGTTGCTTGAACACCCAAGATATACTCACATGGAAGTGTTCCTCTTTGTCCAAAAAACAAACCAAACAAACAACAAACAAGAACCAAAAGGAGCTGAAAACCATAATAATTTCATGTAATTTAGAGGTCTTGCTAAACATCTTTCCAAAATCAGAAAGAGTGGGGTGAGCTGAGATTGATTAGTTTCCACACATTCCAGCCCCATTCCGATTATTGGGGTACAAAAATCAATATGGTTAATAGCCAGTTTTAAATGTTAACACAATAAACTTGTCATGAATTCAGTTCAGATGCTTACCCTTGACTATGGGCACTTGAGAAGTTAGATGATCCACTTTCACCTATCGGATCCTCCTGTCCACTCAAGGTAACGTTTGGAGCAGCACAATCTGTAGCACATGATTGACCCTGCCATGGATGAGATTCCAGCTGGTACACCAGATTTTCAGCATCAGAAAGAGACTCCTGCAAAGTTTGTGTAGGCATGCTGCTCCTCTCAGCAGCAGTGAACATATTTGACTCTGCTTGCACATTAAAATGAGCTGCTGGAGTGACTGGTCTATACATTGCAGCAGTGCCTGGGTCAGGTTCCATTGGGTTCTGTACATCTGTGAGCAGTGCACTATTCTCTTGAGCAGAAGCATTCTTCACTTGAGGATGATCCATTACAGTTTCTGTTGGTGTATAATGGTTTTTCTGGTTCACAACAAAGACAAATCCATTAAGAAACATCATAAATGAGAAAATCTACAGAAAGCAATCTGCCACAAGGTCAAGAAGCAAAAGTAGACATGCTTGCTCTGTTGTTCCTATTTTATTCCCTGGATGTTTTCCAAAATAGAATTCATTTCCAACAAGAAGGTTCCATATGTTGAGTCTACAAACCTTGTCATCTCTGTCCAAATGAAAATAAGAAATTATTCCATAGTTTACTTATTATGCCACTATGATAATGCATTTCCCGTAAGACCAACAAAAATCCTAAATTGAGTTGCATTTAAACACGATAGCAGAGGCCACATCTGTTGCACTTGCTTCATATCAAATACTAAGTGCTTCAATTCTTATGATTATCCATCACATGCAACGCAAACTGTAAATAACAAGAAAAGCAACTCTTTCAATCAGAAGAATCAGCATGCGTGCAATCTATGTAAACAAGTACATGTGACTGACTAGATAATTCAAACCTTAAAAAGAAAGTATACTCTTTGTTGTTATAGGAGAAAATAGGGGGCTGAGGGTATCAAAACACCAAACTCAAAAAATGAAAAACAAAGTAAATATCTAACAAAAGTAATTCACTATAATGCATATGCCCAGAAATTTTACCCATGGAATTAACTTAGTTGGCTCCTGATTCCAACCTTGGTATGAAGCCTCATAAATCTGCAACTTCTCCTGTAAAAACTGAATGTACTCTATTACCTGCATGTCATCATATCAATTTTTCAATGTTGGCAAATATTTTATTTTCAACAAAATGGCTCATGGGCTTTTTTATTTTTTTTGTGGATTTTTTAGGGGCAGGGACAAGGTGCACCTCTAACAAGAACGAAGCCTTGTCTCTTTTCTGATCATTTTGAGGTATAAGATCTCTCAGAAGCTGGAACCTGCCTCACAAATACAGCCAGTCAGAAGTGAGCATAGAACCATCCCCAATAGACTTAAAATCCAAGAAAAATAAACAAGGAACATAAGCCTATCAAAGTGTGATACAATCACTTGAGCACCCATCCTCAACTAATTACCAGCAGGTCCAGCTCTCAAAAGGGCAAACACAAGTCATTGACTAATTGGAAAGATAAATAAAAATGACGCATTCCGACCATGCAAACATATCATAGAATTCAGTATACAGAGAGAATCAAGGTCAAAATAACACCAGCTCGCATGGAGAAAATCTAGCAGATCCCTATCATGGCACAAGAAAATTTCGCATTTCTGTGTCTTTTTTATTTTGAACCTTGGACATATTCAAATTCAATAAAAAACTTGCCACTATATGGTTTCTTTCAAAACCATGAAATATACATAATATGGTATACACCCTTTATAGTACTGGAACTATTAAGGGTTTGGCCAATCATCTAAAAAACTGATTGAAAGATGCCTCAATAAGATGGTCATATACCTAGCTCCAAAATCCCGAGCTGCGATCTACAGCCCATAAAATTTCTTGAACGTTTAGAATGACAGCAAATTACCACTAAATTCCCACTTCTGAACTAATGGATTCTCCATTCTCTTAAATGCTTCAAGAATTCCCTTTTCTTTCTCCTTTTCATTTCCACAACCTTCTTCAAGCAAAAACAAGACCATCTAAATTGCCGCTACAAACGCTACTGTTCACTTGCCGCACTCTAATAGGGCATAACTACAGTAAACACAGACAAAGTAGCTGCTTTCGCCACCAAAATTCACAAATTCCAAATGGACTTCAATCAAATAGCTCCACAAACAACAACCACGTAGCCTGAACAAACATCAAAAACAAAAATGTAAATAAAAATTTAAATTTGGAAATAATTAGAAGATTTGCCTCTCATTGATCTTGCTCCTTCTCCGCTGCTCCGTCTCTGAATGCTTCGACCGATGCGCCTTTCGCTCACTTGTCTTCCCATCTACCTTCCCTACTTCCCCTACAATTAATAACCAAAATTATTCAAAAAAAAATAGAAAATTTAAAATTATCAACTCAATATATATATATATACATACCTCTGTAGGAGGAGGAATCGTAACCGTCGTGCTCGTCATCGTCGTCGAGGTGAGAAACCTTGCCGGCGGATTTCGCCATTTCTTCCTTCTTTTTCCCTTTTTTGGAGAAAAAATTTTTTTGACCGTTGAATTAAAGCTCCAGTGAACACGCACAGAGGATGTGCTTGTATGGTTTGATGGACAGAGACGACCGGTCGGAGGCAAAGAGTTGGCTGATTGCGCGGCGGCTGCGGTGGAGATGACGGTGGAGGGGAAGTGGTGGAGAGCCGGCGAGATGAGGAGTCAGTTTCGGACAGTCGCGTGCAGGGAAGGGGAGAAGCAGCCCTAGAGAAGAATGTTAAATTTCTTGATCTTTTTATTATTTTAGTGTATCCTCTTTTATTTAATTTTTGAGAACATATTTATATATTTATTTATTTTCGAGTCATAATAGCACGTGTCTAATTAATACTATATTAAAAAAAATGGAAAAAGATTTAACTTGATAATAATACCTATTAAAATAATAATTATTATTATTATTACGAGGTGCTAACATGCGCGCATTGCGTTTTGTGGCACCTTATTTCAATTAAATATTCTTTATTCTAAATAACAGAATTTCAAAGAAATTCTTGCAATTCCTCCTCCTTTTTTTTTTATTGTGCAATTATTTCAAGAACAAAGGTACAATGTATCTCCAAACACATGTGACCATGATCATCTCACAAGCGGGGATTCGGTCACTCTTTGGTCGGTCTTTGCCTTGTCCTTCTTTCTTGTTGCTTTTGTCGCAAGCTAGCTTAACCAAACTGAACCTTGTGGGGCGCTGAGAAATGCTTTGCTGCAGCTGCAATTGCAGCCTCCGCCCGGACGGGTTGCCTTGCATTGACATTCTCAATCTCAAACGAAGGCATTGGCCCAGGATAATGATCATTTCTTGCAGGCTCGTCGTGGAAGCATGAGAACAGCCAACTTGAAAATGGCGGTACACGCTGGCTTTTTTTGCTTCCGTCCATGCTCATATTTTTTAGTTTTTCAGACCCTTTTGTCTCTGTGATTTTTAACAGATTCTTGCCCCCTCACCAAGTAGCTTGAAAGCTGTAGTGTAAGTGCTTTGCTTGATATAATATTAATATGTGTTTTTCGTTTTTGCCTGGGTTGTACACAACAGCTGCTCGGGTATGTGTTATTTATAGAGCTGATATTTCTTGGTGATTACGCTCCCATGTGAAGAATAATAGTGTTTTACCATGTGGTGAGTGGTCTGGTCGTCGAGAACTTTTTTGCTTCTCTTTTTGACCATGTCAGTCGTTGACAGGGGTGGTCTTTCCCTGGATTCAAGGAAGTTTCGATTGGTATAATGATGTGTTGTCTGAAATTTCTTGCCAGTGGCTCACAGGGCTTTCTTCTGTCTATTCCTTGGATGGGAAGCCAGAAATTGCCATCCCCACCAAGCAGCTTCGTGCCATTGGTCAAAGCTAAACCCTTCAGCAAGAAATGCTTCTAATCCTTTCCGGTCCTTGTCAATGAAAAGCCAAGAATATGGAACCGCTTATAGCACCGTGCATAAAAAACTAGAACACAGGATGTATACACAAAAAGCATTAAGCAGACATCGTCCTAGAAATGAAGGATCAAGACATGCATATTGCAATGTGGGCCACGAGCCAGCAACTTTTCACAAATGGTGGAAGCATGCCTAACTTGGAAAATCTGGTAAACCATGCCCTTTGCTTAAGAACAAGCTCAGAATTGGCACACGGATTCATCGTCCTGTTGGAAAAGTGAAAAAGAAATAAAATGGACAATAACGATTGTAACATTTGAACAAACCCAACAGTTGTAAAATAAATGCAACAGTCTTGAACAAACACTTCTTTCAGAGAAAATAAAAAAAAACAAAGGCGTTAAATTGACCACTAAACTATCTGTCATTCTGCTCTTAAAATAATATTACATTGAACATGATCAATATGCATAGGGAAATAAGAATTTCCAACAGTTCAATCAAGTTTTTGGGTTATACATACAGAGGCCTAGTCTACATCAAAATTGGTTGGTTAATTGCAATATAGAAAGACTGCATATGCCCCAAGATGCTTCATACCAGAGCATTGGATCAGAATTGATGTGGGTTATACTGGGGCTGAAGTCATAGTCTTCAGCCACAATCCGAAATAGATACATCCACCTACACAGAATCAAACCATTTTGCAGAACCTTTCTCAGAGTCAGCTGGGTAACTCTAGCTTCCATGCAAAACAGCACAAGGCCACTGATGATCATGGGCACAGAGCACAGAAACCACTGTCTGATCTCATCTAAGCCATTTATTACTTATCTGCACCCTCAAGATCTTCTGGATCATCCAAATGAGCTTCCTCTTTGTTTATTTCTCCGACTTCAGTTTCATGATTTCCACTACTGCGTCTAAAGAACCCAGAAGACGAGGAAAGATCTTCATCGAGATCCTCTTCAACTTCCTTATCCTTTGAAGTCAAGCTTATTTTGCCATCCATCCATGCAGGGCAACGGTGCACCACTCGAAGAGGAGCATCAACTTGTGACTGATTTGAAGTGGCTGAAGCATTCAGTGCTATTTCTGGAAGATCATGTCTTATGCAAGAACACTCAGGGACTGTATGTGACAGAAAAGATAATGGCTTTGATTTTGTGAATGCTTCCTTTACCCCATCAATTAAACTTCCTCTCAGATGCTTGCGTATTGATGTCAGCCAGGTCTTGTTTGCTCGATATAGGTGTTCATGGTTTTGTTCTAAAAGCTTGGCCACCAATTTCCTACAGTAACAGAGAACAAAACACAAGTCGGTAGCCATAGGAACTGGTCAAAAGAAAGGTGAATGTCAAGTTTTTCAATTGGGATCAACTTGTGCAGTTGAATGAATAGAAGAATTCACAACATAAATCATCCTTAGATATTATGCTTATAGAATTCACAACATAAATCATCCTTAGATATTATGCTTATAGGCTTCATTTACCAAACATTGGAATTCATTCATATTGTAAACAACGGGGCTCTTTTTGGTTAAATATAGACACCAAAATAAAAAATTTTGCGACCTAAGCATTTCCAGCGAAACCTATGACATAAAAGTTCAGATAATGAAGGTTAGCTGCAAGCAGGATACAGTAACTAATTTATCACATCAATCATGTACAACTGTATAGTTGTCATTGAAAATATGACATGAAAAGTCAAGGGACAAGGCACTTTCTGAGGTATTTTAACAATCATCTAAATTAGACAGGAAAAATTATCCAAATGCACTGACAATTATGAAGTTACCTGTCAGGCCGGAATGTTTTAGATGCAGCAGACTGATACAGCCTATGCCCCATTACCAAACTAGCAAAATTTGGATGTCCTTTCCCGTCATGTTCGAATCCAGGGATGAACACATCAGCTTCAACACATACCATGTAATCAATTGCTTCCCATAATAATTTATGGGCATTAGTCCTCAATTCCATGACAGTACTCTCAGGCTCATTATCACTCTCTGCAACCCAACCCCACCAGCCTTCAATGTTATGTGGATACTTTGGCCGAGCTGGAGGAGGTGGAAGTGGGCGGGCGTGGTCCTGCATTTTTCCATTCTTCAAGCTTCTTTTCTTTCACAACAGTTGGTGGAGTCTTTGATGAGTAGCCACCAACAAGGTTAACCTCGCGGCCATAAATTCTGTTGAGCTCCCATCCTGCACTGAGGGAAGTCCTATCGACAACATTTTCAAACATAGCATGAAGAGGAGTTAAAATCCTTTGCCCTCCAAAAACTTCTCCTCCAGCAACGTATATAATTGTGTCTGATGGGTATCCATATGCACGAAGAAGAATTCCAACCTGTTGACAAACCACTTAATTCTAATGAAATGCGCACTACGATTTCTTTCCTCCATAGTTTACATGTTTTAAGTTGACCAACCATTTTTATGTACATCAAAATTCCTAAAAAATGCATTTTTCAGGCAAGAATGGATATCAATTACATAAGAAGCATTTGAACAGCCATTTTCTATAAAAGCTGAATTGGTCAAATCCATTCATAATGACTCACATAGGCATATTGTCTTACCTCTTCTGGCATTAATGGACACGACCCCTTCAGGCGTTGCTCCATTGAATTAATAGAAAGCTTTCCCTTCACAACCCCACGTTTTATCATCCATGCTCTTTTGTGCTGAATAAGTTCAGTGTGCACGTCCTTTGAAAGAACTCCAAGACAGAATGAATAATCAAATGTAAGCTTTAATTAATGAAATCACCAATCATGCCTCCTGAGTTCAAGCAGCTACCTGGAAGAGTTCAGCACAACCATAAAAAGCTAAAGCATCTCTTGTCATCCCAGGATCAAAGGCTATAAATGGCCGGCCAGGAGCACGCAACCTTAAGCAATAAGAAGCTCACAAGTAAGAAAAAGTAAATAAAACAGATTTTACAGCATTATATGGTAGGCAAGATTTTACCTATGCAAAATTTTAGTTGTGAGTTCCTGGACCTCCTGTCGAAACCTCAAAGCATGAAAAGCCACCCTGCACCTCAGCCTTTGATATTCTTCAAGACGGGGAGGAAGGATTGCCTGCACCAAAGGCACATGAAGCACATGATATAATATAAACTTTTTCCATCATGCATTACAACAAACAATTTCTCAGTGAGTGAAAAGGTTCAGAATTAACCATTAGATTTTCCCCACCTGCAAGCATCCCCCACCCGAAATGACAAGTTCAACAACTGAATGTTTATTAAGTACTGGGAGAACTTTGTGCAAATAAAAATATGGTGAAGCAGAATGAGGCACTCTGAATGAAGGAATCGCCTTTTTTCTCCTAGCCCCTTTGAGATCTTTTGGAAGGGTTTTCACAACTTTAACATCTTTTGTTAAAGCTGCCATGAATTGATCCTCATTGTACAGGTACGCAAAGCTCTTGAACTCAGTGCTGTAACAAACATGTCCCAAAAGGGTTGACAATGGATTTTTAATGTTCACTATGCCACTGGTTGAAATTCTATGCTAGTTGATATTAACCAAATGAAAACTTCTTAAGCACCTGATTCCTTTGCTGCTTGTGGTTGATTGGATCTCAGGAATAACTAAAGTTGCATTAAGTAGTCGAGAAATCACGACCACATCAGATATCTGAAAGGAAAGAAGATGTTAACTTTAATTGTGTCATATAAGTCTAATAACTTCATCTTTGACTTGGGCCAGTTATCCTCACCGAATTCCTAATTTCATGGAAACCACCTTGTATCCTGACAAAGATGTACCCATTTGATTGCAAACTGGGTTCTGTTAAATGTACACTGCACATCAGAACTCAACATCGCCTAAATTATAACAGAAAAACAAACAAGCCAACATATTCCTAGTTCATATCAGAAGTAAATACATTTACATCTCCTGCTCAGTTGTTATTGACACTGATGAGTTAATCAATAACTCTAAACTATGGTTAGATACTATGGACCTATTCAACATTGCAATCTTAATCACATAGCTCCCAAAAGAGCCAGACTTGTGGATATAATATCAAGATAAGACCTAACCATCATAATGTCCTCTGGGATTTGATTCTGGATGGAAAGATTCAAGTGTCCTAACCGGACCCCATAGTCTTCTATACGATGGACTCTGCACCATAGATCATGAGCAACACAATGAGAAGCCATAAGCAGATTATCTTGGAAGCACAAAACACACAGAAAAGCACATAGCTTAAACAAATCCGATACCGTAAAGCCCACATAATGTTTACAAAAAGAAAAATGAAAATGTATCAGTTTGATCTGTATACAGCCCAAATTCGTCAAAAAGAACAGATCTAAACTAATGAAAAACATGTTTTAGCAAAATCGTCAAAAGAAACAAGTAACCTTATGTGGGCCTTATTCAAAGGCCCGTTCGGATCCATAGGAAACCAATTAACATTGAAGCAAAACAAGCATGTTCCTGAAACATAAAATCGAGTGCTCCATTTCTCAACCAGCACCAAAAGAAAAACAATAAAAAAAAAAAACCTAGCCCACCAGCAAACTCGTAGAGAAAACCACAAACAGAAAATTCAAAATGCAAAGGAGATAAACAAAGAAAGTGAACTTGATATCACATTTCTGGCAAGGTCGGCATTTTCAAACACGGGTCTCCAAGAGAAGATTGTAATTGAAGACTGGTAGTACTCTGAAATGCCCTCCTCCGAGAATCTAGCAAGCAAGAAGTGCACAAAGAGAGAGAAAACCGATAAAACCAGGCCCACCAAACCAACCCATTTCATCTTAGACTTCATTATTATCTTTCCTTCTCCTTTCATTGCAGGAAAAATCAACCCCAAACCTCCCCAGCCTCCCCTCAAAGCACACAACTTTACTTAAATCTTTGCGTCTACACGCTCTAGGTCCCTCCGTGTGAAAGATGCTCGAAGAAAGCTGAGGTCTTGAAAGTCAGGAGTCGCATTGACTAGAGAGAGAGAGAATGTGTGTGAGACAAAGGAAGGTTACGCTGTGGTAATAAATGGCTAACATGTCTTGTTTTATCACTGAGAGTGTTGATCAGCTATGACTCGTGACAAAATCAGACATCCTATTTCTAAATAAGATATTGTCGGACCCGACCACTCTCAGATTTTGGAGCGTGTATCATACGCACGGCTCCTTGCAGAAACTGTTCATTAACGGACCAAGTAAAATGTGGCGCACAGTACCAACAAAAGTGTTGTATCTATCTCAAATATCCACATGTCACCGCCTTAAAAGTGGCATAGTAAGTAGTTACAACTTGCCTGAGAGTGAAATGGCTTGAATGGCTCAAATTTCCTATGTTTGGAACTAGCTAAGATTTTTTAAAACCAGAAGGTCACATGAAATGGGTCTTTTTGCCATGTGACATTGAGGGGAGCCCCCTTGGTCCTGCTGGGTCTTTTTCAAATGGGTCAGTGCCCCTTTCATGGAAGTTTTCTCCATTAGTCAGGTTTTTTTTTTTTTGTTGTGTAGACTGTAAATCTGTAGACGAGGGTGTAGAGGGAGAACCCAAGAGTGAATGACAATGAAGTCATAAAGTTGGCATAAAGGGATCATGAAAGGTGAGAGAAAATAACATGGACCTCATATTTTCTAAAGCATACACTTATCCCCTCGCCTGCCCCCACCGCCCCATGTACTGAAATGGCTCATTTTCAATATTATTGTGTAGCTTACCACAAATATCAAAAACATAAAATAATTAGAAACTGGAATGCTTGTTTGGGTCTCTTGAATCCGGAATTAGCATCAAGAGATTATTGGCCTTCCCTTTTTGTCTTGATAATATATTGTGGATGGTTAAAATGGTAAAAGAAACACATGGGTTCCTTCCTAATGGAGGCAAGATCAAGGAAAACGTGTGTAGTTTCAATATGTTAAAAAGGAGAAATTTTGGGTATTCTTGTCCTTTTATTTTCTCTTTGAAAGCTTTAAGGGGTATTTTGAACTTTTAGTTCCATATTTCTCTATTAAAGAAAAATGGGTGTTTTTGATTTTTAGTGTTTCCTAAAAACACATTTATTCTCATTGCTTTACTAATATAAGGATCATCATTCTCATCTTTCGCTAATTAATTTCATGTCGATGTTTCTTCTATATTCTCTTTGTAAATTAAACATATATATATATATATATATATACCCATACGCGTCATATTTTAAAATTTTATCTCGTGGGACTAGATATGCAATGGTTTTTCTAGCAAATTCAAACTTTCTTGAGGGGTGTGCGGGGAAAAAGAAAAGGAAACTTGTTCGATGGAAAAAACTGAAATAGGATTCCCCAAAACAAGATCTTTCCTTTGATTCCAATATCACTTTCTTGTCATCAAATGTTATTGCATCAGTTTGGTCATGCATAGACTCTTTTGTCAAATATGAAAAGAAGAATGAAAGGGACGTGGACCAAACCCTTTAATGGACTCTTTGTCTCTATGGTATCTATATTAATTCTCTTACAGACATTCCCTCCTCAGTGGAATGTGTTACTGACCCCAGCACCTGTGGTAATGTCACCAATAAAACAATTGCTTTATTTTGAAGAAAGGAATTAAGACGTAACGCCAAAGCGGAACAGAGTTAACAGCATTGATGGAAAGCGGAAAATTTTAGTACTTTGAAGAGGAGACCCGGCGGGGACGAAACCTGAAGCAAAAAATATACTTCAACCCTGAAACAAAACAACTCAGCCAGAATCATTAATGCCACAATAAAGGGGTGCGGTTTCAATGTGGTATTTGATTATTTGAAACTGTTCATTTGTCTGAAACGTTTGACAATGATAGTCTTTGTTTAGGGGTCCAAAACAATGTCATTGTGCTCTTTCCTGTCCGCATGCCGAGCTTGTCCCTGGACAAACGGATTTCTCGGGCACCTGGAATTTGATTCATAGAAGCAATGCTTTATACTTCTTAACCTTTGGAGTCCATTACAGAATGGCTAGTTTCCCTAGACTATTGTTCTGCTGCGGGCACATGTGGCTCATTCACTTGCTCGTGTTAAGTCTATGCTATCATCAGTTTTAGCTGATGAAAGACGATAGAAGAAAGTGAAGATCACTAGCATACAAAAAGTAGATATAAATCTTCTGGTTATTCACTTGGCATCTTGCGTACTGGTATCATCTCACTCATCTCCACCTGCTGGTCCTCAATTTTGCTTACCACAAGTGAAAGTTCTCGACTAGCAAAAGACATGGTATTCTCCCTAGCTAGTCTCTGATGTTTTATCTTTGATATAGCCCGAGAAACTTCCCCAGTCGAAGGTCGCTTCCTTTGAAATCTTTGCAAGCATTTGTGAGCAATTGCAGCTAGCTGCCTCACTTCTTTAATGTCACATTCTTCAACCAGGTTTTTATCTAAAATTTCATCTACACCATCTGGACTCATGGCAGCCTTTTGGTGATTACAGAAGGTTTAATAAAATAAAAACAGAAAAGGAGGTCAGGGAAGCTGAATAATTGAAAGAAAAAAATCTATTGAAGATGGCATAAAGACTTACAAGATTAACATACTCCATCAGGTTTTGATGTGGGTGAATAGCTGTAATGAGTTCAAAGATGATAACACCAAAACTATAGATGTCACTCTTCGTGGTGAACTGGTTTGTGGATACATACACTGGATCTATATAGCCGTAAGTGCCTTTTAGGCCAGAGTTGTGGTCATCAAAGACCTCTTCCTTTGAAAGTCCAAAATCAGCAACCTAAATGTAATGATTGCACTGAAGATCAATTGAAAAAATAAGAAAATAAACTCACCTAAACATATCCTTTTTGCCCAACAACTTTCATGTGCATAGTTGAAATGGTCACTTGGTGAATGGTGATTAACTTTGAGGTGATAGGGCTAATTTTTCAGGAGTTACAACTTTTATATCAGATGCAGCGGCTTAGCTTACCTTAGCTCTCATTGACTGATCCAGTAATATGTTAGAAGACTTCAAATCACGGTGTATGACCATTGGGACAGCCTGTTCCAACATCAAAAAATGTAATTTTAATTGATGCAAATGAAACAAAATGGTGCCCTGCCACAGACAAACAATACATTCAATTAAACTTACTCCTTCATGAAGATACTCAATCCCATGTGAAATGTCAAGAGCAATCTGGAGCCTTTCTTTCCAACTCAAAGCATGTTCTTTTTGTTCTGTTCCATGTACAGCAGGATCCTCATGGTAAAGAAATTGTTTCCAATTTAAGTTAAAGACTCAATGGCCCTAGGCTGAAAGCTTAGTTGTAAGTTTCTGAATGCACATTACATTTAGAAAAGGTAATCGAAGGACAATTAATTAATGGTTTTCCTATCTCAGTAGCCAATTTGACATTCCAACTGAAAATTAGGAATGTTAAACTCTGCATGATGAGTAACATAAATATTTCAGTGCTGCTTTGTTCAGTCACAATATAAATGGGTTCCTTATTGTTGGGAAAAGAAACTGAGAAAATAACCAAAAAAAAAAGAGTCACACTGATGGTTAAAGTTATGTGAATTCTCACAAAAAGAGATGAACAATGTGAGTGCAATGTTTAAGGCAGGTTCATCAAGGAATGTTTCTTTCAATTAACTTGAATGCCCTATCTTGCCAATAATAAGAATTCAAATAAATTGGGCTTCTTAACTAACCATATAGAAGGCCTGCCAAGCTTCCATTACACATGAACTCATAGATCAACATGCGTTGTCCTTTATCTATACAATATCCTAATAAATTAACTAGATTCCTGTGATGCAGCCTTCCTAGCACAGACACCTGCAAACAGACCATGCAAAAATGGCAAAACCAGGAATGTGAGTTTTTGTAAAAAGCAAAGTAGTGGCTTTGTTAAGGGTTCTTTGTATATGTGTTCCCCCTTAATTTCCACAAATTTGCATTTGCATTGGTTCTTACAGAGATTTAGAATAAAAAAAAAAAAAAGTCTTTGAGAATCATAAATTCACCAGGCTTTACTATGAACAGGAAGATGTTCTAAGTAGAAACATCTCTGTGCTGTTAGCATTTTATGTTTTGGGGGCTAAGCTTTGAGTCTTTGATATAGAAGGGCTTTTGTCAACATGAAGTGGTAAAGCATGCCTGGATAAAACATGCCACACAGGCATTTCTCCATTCAAGGAATCAGGAAATTCCTTCTTCCAGCGTCAATGTTGTTAGCCTAGTTCTTACCTCTGTTTGAAACTCCTTTTCTCCCTGTCTTGAATCAGAAGCAAGCACCTTTACGGCTAGCACTTGTCCAGTAGACATCACAGCTTTGTATACAGGGCCAAAAGAACCTTGTCCCAAGCTCGTTGTAAAATTTTGGGTAGCTTTCTGAATATCCCTGAAAAAATGGGTAAAGCAAAATATGAACCATTGTACAAATATGAACAGCTACCAGCTTTCCTTCTTTCACAAATTTGCTAATCATTATGACACAAGTACATGACAAATTCATATTCCTTAAAAAAAAAAAAGCATTCCTAACAATGCCTTTTGTTTGCAAACTTGATCCTTTCATGTCTGCAAATTCTCATACAATACATAGAAGCCAAAATTATCATATTAATTAGTTTCAAGACCTATAATTGGCTCAACTGTTCTGAATTTGATACTGATGCTACAATCAATAGTCCATTAACACACCCACCCCACCCCACAAATTAAAATCCTGAAGTAGAATCGAAGATTTCAATTGCTATAAGTGCCACATTCCTTTTTCCTCTTTTTTCATTTCCCTTAAGAATGAACTACAGAGGGAAAAATACTCACAGCTGAAGTTGTATATGGTTAGTGCCAATATATATTGCCAACAAAAGAAACTCAACACATGAACTATCTTGACAAATCAGAGAAACCAAAGTTCCTAAAATTTAGAGTTACCTACTTGTACGAATATCTAGTTATGCCTGACGATGAAGCAAAGTGATCCTTCCTGTGATGATTCCACATAGAAGGTTGAGAACCTTTCTGAGGGTGTTCTGGTCCCTCAGTGACTGTATTCGTAAGAGATGCACTGAAATCTGTGGTTGTATCCAGGCCATTTACACGTATCGGAAGAGTCATGGGACTGCATACATTTGCGCTCTGTTGGAAGTGAGCATGCCTCTTACACCACCATATGCTAGAAAATATCAATAAAGCAACCAAAACACCAAGGGCCAAACCAACAGAGATTCCAATTACAACAAAATCAACTTTATGAACCATTCTTTAGTCTCTTTCGAAATTTGTTTGTTGCAAACATTTCAGGTGTAAGAAATCTCTGCAGGCTCACTGTCATGATCAAATGAAAGAAATCCTTTCAGGCATAATTGTCCCACAAAAAATCAAATCTGACAAGTAATAGAACCAATTAGGAAAAGGAAATTCAATCAAGATTCATCTCCAATTCACTGCTAGTAATTAATCCAATCATATCTACTTTTAACAACTCTAAATTTTCACAACCTGGAGATCCATCATATTACCTCAGAAAAGGAAGATCTAACTATATTCACCCAAATCAAGAAAATTTTCTAATGCAGACGAAAAACCAACATGATACTAATTATCAAAACCTCCGCAATGAAGATATCACGAATCAAATAGATGAAATGGGGTTTCCTCGAGACTCCACAACAACAGCTCCCAGGAAGGCAAACCCACCAAGATTCCATAAAAACACACAAAAGCACACGCACGCGCGCACACATAGAGACAGATAGCAACACATACCTCTCAAATGGGTGCTCAAGTATCTGTATAGACCCCGCTTGGAGTTAAAGATCAGGCCTTGTTGACTTGTTCAACTCTAAGTCAATGCACGAGAATTCAAGAGGCGAGAATGATGACCCAGTTCAAGAAAGAAACTGCAGAGGGCCTACCAACAATCATGGATAGAAAGAAAAAGAAAGAAAAGAAAAGAAAAGAAATGTAAAAAGAGAATTGTGGAGAGTCCATCAAAGCCGCCAACTTGGAAGGAAACGCGCAAACATTTTTGATTAAAGAAAAATTAAGTAAGAATACTCGGGGAAATAATAAAAAATATAAATTAATTATATTTAATTTAATTTTAAATATAAAAAATTATTTTATTATTAATTTTTATTTATTATATTACTTAATATATATTATTACATTTCAGTATCCTTCTAATTAATCGATTAATGTGTTTAGACTTTAGTCAATGAACAACGAATGAATATTTGTTTTAATTTAGTTTTTTTATAATAAGATTAGAAATAATTTATAAATCTAATAATAAAAAAATGATCTAATTATATACAAAATATTTTGAATCCTTTGAATGAATAACAAGTAAAATTATTTTTTTTCATAAAAAATAGATAAAATTCTTTTGAGTATAAAGTCTATCTGATCTTTTTTTTTTTTTTTTTGTAACCCATTTTGTATAAAATGTCAATATCACTTGATAAAAGATTTGATAGGAAAATTACAAGTGAATTCATAGTTGATTTTTAAATTTTACATTTTGTTTAAATTTAATTTGATATTATTTAACATTTAGAATTAATATAAAATACAAAACTAGAAATGTTTAAATATTATATTTTTTATATAAATAAAATAAAATTAAAATATGAACTGATAAATTATTATCTAAATCTATGAGTTATGTACCATGAACTTTTCTTCTGGTCAAACAAAACAGGCTAATTGGAGTCGGCAAACCCAAACCAACTCCATTATACCTAATAAAATTGCACCCACTATTATATACTAATGGTTCACTGAATCATTGGAATTTTTTTTTTTTTTTTTTTTTCCATTTCGTCTGGCAGTCCCATGTTATTTTGTACTAATAAACAAGCATTTATTTTTAAGTAATGGGACATTGAGAGATATTGATTACAACGTTTTATGTAACTTCTTAATGATGATGTAAATGCAAACTAAACACTAACCATGTTTTCAATTATTAAAACATTAATTCCCTTTTAAAAGCAAGTAAAAATATTAAAACATATTTATTTTATGTTGAGAAACTCAGTATTAAAAATTAATCAAAAATTGTGTTTTTCTTTTAACATATTATCGTTGAATAATTAACCAAAATTTTAGAGTAACTTATATAAAATAAAATTAAAAAAAAAACTTGTAAATTAGCTGCTTCATGTAAAAGAATAAGAGTTTATACAATGGTATAAACCCATGTTTTATTTTTGAGTGAGACTTTAAGATTAAAAGTCTAAATTTTTAAGTACAAAGAATCTCTCAATTAAAATTTTAATAGTTTAAAGTATTAAAAAATATATGTTAATTTAGAGAGTGATTTGGAACGTTGCTGTTTGCAACTTGGAATATGGCCAATCTTTTCTCTATCAACGTTTTCTTAATTTTGGTGAATGCGACGTGCAGGAAAAATGCTTGAATTTGGATGACCAGAGAGACTTGTTCCAACGTACGGTTAAGTCAGATGTGCCTACGCAACAGCAGCAGCGAACTTTTGGGCAACTTGTCAAAGTCTACGTTTGTGTTCCCTCCAGGGAGCAACGACTATATCAATGATTACCAATTTAGCACGCCATAATCGGTGCTTCATTCTTCTTCTTTATCTAAGTATGATTATGTACCAACGGAGGCTATGCAACCAGGAAGCCAGGAAGAATTTGATGTTCCAGATTGGACCCATTGGATACATACCGTTCATGGCGAAGAAAGACAACCAGAACGGAAAATGTGATCAAGAAGCGAACCAGCTCATATAATACTTCAATGACGAACTTCCTGATATGCTCCAAAACTTGACTTCCACTCTCGCCGGTTCTGTTTGCGTTCAGGGTCATGCAAATTGGCTGGCCCATGACTAGATTAGGAATCCTTTTAACCATGCTACTTCATTAATTACTCCACCCCATCTCACTTTTTCATGTTCAAGATCTATTGAATTGTTTTGCTTTGCTGAAGTCTCTAGGTTTTTGATGAACTTCAATAGGCTTAATGGACAGTTTCTTGATTTCGGCGCCGTTGCCTCAATGATACATCAGTTTGTGCTCCACCGTTAAATAAGCTTGTAGAATTGCAGACACTACGAAATGATCCTGAAAAGCAGAACCAACATGCTTCTTTTGATATATATATATACAATCACGGAACACTGTGTGTAACAATAATTGGCTTTAAGATAAACAAATCCGCCAATTGCTCTTTCATACCATTGACTCATTGCCTATCAATTTTTCCAGAGAACTCGACACCGGATTACTTTCAAAATTTTATATTGAACTCCAGTTTATCCAGAGAATTTGAAGCCCTTGGCAACTTGAGTGGTTGACTGCTTTTCCCAAGGAAAAATGGAGGAAATTAGCAATCATTTGAGGCTGCTTTACCATTTACATGTGCCTGTGTACTTTTGCATGCTGTGCTGTACGTTGCTTTGCTCAGAAGAAGGAAAAACATTATAACAAAGAGTCCAAGCCTTCTTGCTGCATACCGTGATATCATGGATTTCAAACAAATGAACTAAAAATGACACATAATTGCTACATAACAGAAACCAGTAGCATTTTCATCGGTTCCTGCACTCAGACAAGAGATCCTTAAAAAGTACTTATATTCAATATCTATTCCACAAGCCAAACATTAAAATATGGTCCCAAAACATCATAGAAAACAAATTGTGTTGCAAGGAAAGCATGGACAAATTGTATTAGAATCCTTGAAGCTACAATATTATTTTGTAAGCTGTGGCACCTACAAGCAACAAATGTGACGTTGTATGGGTCCACGATAATTAATATTAAAGGCTACAAGACCAGGCTCTGTGGACTTCTTAGGGAAGTTACCATCGTCTCTATCCTTTTGTTCCCTCTTTGCTTCAAAGTCACCCGTAACATCAAAAAAAATATTCACCTGAAATATCCTCTGAGCCCCTCTTTGAAGACCTTGATCTTTCTCAATTTCTGCTATCAAAGCTTTACATAAACCCAGTTTTGTTCCCCCAATACCCATATTCCTTGTACTTGAAGTAGGGAAGGAAGCCATCAAGAAGTTCCCGTGCATAGTCATGATAGAGTAGAGGCGTTCAGCATAATAACCAAATGCAGGCAACAAGGAGCCACAGGTCATATCAAGGGCAATCACCAAGTCTACCTTACGCACAACGTATTCTCCAGTCACCCCGATTTCCGTTTCCGGAAAATGAGGTGAAATAAAATGACAAATTGATACTAGTAGATCAGATTCTCATATTGGAAATACCTATAATTAAACAGAAGAAGAAATCTGTTAATTTGTAGGAGAAAAATATTGCCACAGGCTCTCTTTTTAATAGAAACAAAATGGATGGAGATGAATTAAAAAGAAGAGAGCAGTAGGAGGAGGAGGAGGAACCTGCTGAAACTGGACTGGAAAGGTGGATGGATTCTTCTATGATCACATCAAAATTTATAGCTGCCATCCCACTGGATCTTTCTACCATCGATTACAATGTTAGGGATGTGAGCAACCTTGGGCCAATCCTCGCCTATGTTGTTTTTGCATCTCTCTGGCAGTTGGGGACAATCTTCAATCAACAACTGTTGTAATGAGGTGAGGTTGGGCATCCACTCCGGCAATGACGCCACATTAGGGCAATTCCTGATTCCGAGACGCTGCAGGGCTTTTGAACGCAGAAGAAGCCTCCTTGAGAGATGCACCAACTTTGGAATCTTCTCGATATAAATAGAGGTGAGGCTTCTAAGGCCTTGCCCTTACCATAGAATAGCATCGTTCTTGTTGCTGTTGCTGTTGCTGTCATTGTCATAATTGGACAGATCTAGATTTTTGCAATTGACAATGGCGAGCTCCTGCAGGGCAATTGAATGCAGAAGAAGCCTCTTTGGGAGATGCACCAACTTTGGAACTTTATAGATATTAAGCAGGGTGAGGCTTCTAAGGCCTTGCCCTTGCCATAGAATAGGATCGTTGTTGTTGTTGTTGCTGCTGCTTTCATCATCGTAATTGGACAGATGTAATAGATTTTCACAACGACTAATCCAGAGACTCTTGAGGGAAGTGAGAAGTAAGATAGACAAGTTAATGTCGGGCAATCCGTAATCCTTAAATGCTCCAGAGAAGTGAGGGTTTGCAGAGACTTCACTGGCAGAAAATCTTCTGGCAGATGCTCAATATTAGAAATCTCCATATGTTTCAAAGACGAAGAGAAGAAGACGACGGTTCATGTGCTGGAGAAATCGTCCCCTTGAGCATTTGCTCTAATACCTCGAAGCTGACTGAGTACATGTACAGTTTTTTGAAGGATTGGGAGACCGGTGGCATTGAAGTCAGGTTTGGGCAGTACGACATCTGCAGCTCAGCAAGACACTGAAATTGGGGAAGCAAAGAGGAGGACGACGGGGATGATGACGACGGTGGTGATGATGATGCAATATAAGGGAACTTTTTTTTTTATTTAAGAAAAAAATCCAAACTCCATTGAAATCCCCTGGTTAAATTAAAAAATTTCGCTTATATTGCATCAAAAAATCCCACTTCCCATGATCGCCATGCACAACCCCTTAGGCCTAATTGTATTTCATCTTGAGGCAACTTTCGAACCAGACTTATGGAGAATGACAATGAGATGGGTTGTGGTAGACGGCATTTAGTACAATAATGGACGTTCACATTACCCTCCTTAACATGAAACTGATCGGAAAATGGAAGTCACCATTCATTCATTTGTTTCTATTGGTAATCCCTATTCGGGTATCGATTCTCCTTCCATTCATATTCAAACAACCATCACCCTGGAACCTATTACAAGAGTATATTTCATTCTTTCATAATGAAGGTCGGTAGCAACATTAAAATCCGAAGGCTCACTTAGTAAATGCATCCCAGTAAATTTATTTGTCTACACTTTGTCAAATAAGGCATGTGCGAAGAGTACTGGAGGGTGAGAAGAACTAGATTAAATAATATTTTACTCAAAAATTCAAGTTAAGTAATAAAATTCATAAATATTATAAATTATATTAGGTGTTTATGATTTATTTCAGCGACAACAATGAATTTTATAGATCATATTTTTCTGCTAAGCTTCCCTTGGGTTGGACAAAATAAGTATATAATTGTGCTCTCGGGATGCCTTGCAAGCAACGTATAGGGAAACGTCCGGTCCATACCTCCGGTTCAAAGCAAGCGAAAGATCACTCGACGGCCAGAAGGGACCCCCCTTGCATCACAATTACGGTGTGCCTTTGGTTAAAAGGAAGTAGATATACAAATAAAATTTTATACATCCAATTTAATCGTCACACATAAAAATAAATATATTAATTTTCATATCTATAATATTAGTTTTTATTACACTTTTTAACTTGTTTGCTCAATATATATATATATATATATATATATATATATATATATATATATGCCTTTAAGCCTTTATTGGGTTGCTAGCATCTAACTCACTATTGGTGGTGGTGCCCCCCACTTGAAATATTAAGTACAATAAGAGGATTCAAACTTAAAATTATGTGACTAACTTACATAATTTTAAAATTTACCCTCATTATTACTAATTGTGAGTGGCTACATCATCTCAAAGTTTTACAAATATAGAAATTATTGGAAGAGCCTACTCAAAAATTTTCCTGACCCTTATTCCATTGCACAAGGGACAAATTCAATGAATTTTTGGCATTTTTTTTTTTTATCTAGCTGAAGATTTTTCGGACATAATTCACCTTTTGTACCCCTTTATTTGGAAACCTACAAACTTCCAACAGCAAGCTTCTTATTCTAACTTGTTGTTACCTTACCTCCTGCGCTCACTCTTCAAAATTGAATCCCCTGTAAGTCTCCAAAGCATCCCTCCCAAAGCCTTCCATAACTTGAAAAAGAGACAAGAGGCCACCCATCCTTGCATAAGCCTCAATGACTTCATTAACGCCATTGTCCAGATCGGATGTGACCTTGACCCTTGCACTTTCATCCCCCTCCACTCCACGAGAAACTCTAAAATTGGAAGAAAGAAGCGTTCGCCTCATCCAGTTTCTCCTAGAATGCACAAACCATGTCTCCTCCGGTAACCTCCACCGAGTAGATGCATGCCTTAGGGAGATATCGGAGCTGTCATCGGCAACCGGGGACTCCATGCAACGGCTAGGGGCTAGATTTGGCTCTGCCCTGGCTGTTCGGCCAGTCAAGCGCTGGCCAGGCCTATACAAAGATATAAGTCGTGAGAGAAAGGGAAAATCGGACATTGACCGGGTTTGGTCACTCTTTGCTCTCAGCTTCCCTTATTTGGGCTTCGCTTACACCATCATAGCCCGAACATTATTCCATGCCATGACCAATGAACATATGATCCACATTGTCGACTTGGGCTCTGACGACTTGGGACTGTGGATCCCTCTTATCCAGGGCTTTGCCCATTTACAAATAGGCACACCCCATTTGAAGGTCACTTGTGTCCATCACAATAAGGCTATTCTTGAGAAATTGGGCCGAAAGCTCGTGAAAGAGGCTGAAACCTTGGGCGTGCCCTTTCAATTTAATCCTCTGGACGTGAGCTTGAAGGAGCTAACTGTAGACATGCTTAGGGTAAGACCAGGAGAAGCCTTGGCTTTCTTCGCAATATTAAATCTTCATGTTTTGTTAGCCGAAGATGATCATCGAGCGGATGCTCGTTTTGGGGTTACTAACAAGAGTGATGGTATTAAAGATTGTAAGCAAATGCATGATTTCTTAGCCATAAATCAATCATTATCACTTAAAAGTGTGATTTAAGTGTAATAAGAAGCGGATCACAATCTAAACTCATTGGTTTTAAATTAGATTATGATATTACAATACATGATTCAAATGATGCCACGTTAGGGTGTATGAAAAACCACGAACATATCATCTTAGAGGAAATGTTTGCAAAAGAGATTGAAAATATAATGGCGTTTGAGGCATGAGAGGTACGCTAAGTGGGTGATTAGGCACGCCCGAGCCGGATTCAATCCGGTTCGTTTGCATGGATAAGTATAATTTTAAATTAAATTTAAGTTAAAATTTAAATAAATTTGTAATTAAATGATTATAATAAATATAATTTTATATTAAAAATATAATAATTTTTTCATCATAAAACTTTTTCATATTAAATTTAATACATTTAGCACTTTGCCAAAAACTCATTAATGGTTTATGTCAACTAATTGCACCAAATTAATCTTTTTTATATATTTATATAATTATATTAATATGTCATTTTAACATATTACATAAATTAAGAAAAAATACTAATAAATTTTACAATATAATAAATTTATTACAAGAAAATTTTATAATAAAAAATTATTACATTTAAAGATCTAATTATATTTGTTATAACCTTTAAAATTACATATTAATTTGTAAATTAATTTATCAAATTTTAACATTTTCAGATTTCAATTAATTAGTAAACAAGCTTGAAAATAAGGGCCAATAAAGTGCGCACATTATATTATATTGCGACGGTCAGAAAGACCCCACGTCAATAGATGGGCCCGCGTGAGATCTAATCGTATCCAAAAATTTTGAAACCTTATGCTCATATTAGCAAAGAAATATGAACAAATTCTAACTTGTGACGGAGAGAAACTAGGGTTTAAGGGCAAGACCCCAAAGACCAACACATAAGATTTCTCACACACGCGCGCGCGCACACATATATATGGCTCCCACTTCTGTATATGTTGATTATATCCGTTAAACGAGCCCTAAAACGGCATAAACTTCTCGTTCCAAGGAAACCCAGGAGCCTCTCGCCGGAAAAGTTTCAATCTTTGGTCTCCACGACCGACAGGGAACAAGACTCACCGGAAAAGATTGAATCTTTGGTCTCCGGTAGCGAGAGCGAACGAGTCTCGCCTGAGAATTTTCAATCTTTGGCCTCCAGTAGCGAGAAGGAACCGGAAGGTAAGGTGAAGATAGAGGGCCTAACCCAAGAGAAGCCTTCGGTGCATGAAATTTTAGGAGCAATGTCTGGGGATCTTGATCTTGATGGCTATAAAATCATCAAAGAAGGAGAGGCTGAGATTCTCATGCATCCTAAAAACCAAGTGTTCTTTAACAAGACTCAGGTGCCAAGATCTTGTCTTTTCTGTAGTGTTCTTGTTTCTTTGGTGTTTAATTGTTTACTACCACTTTCTATTCATTTCATCGAATTCTGGATCAAAAAGGAATCTTGCGTTAACGGAAGAAGAGAATTTTTGTAATTTGAATTTGCGGTTACTTAAACTGTAAAGGAGACAAAAGAAAAGAAATGGGTTCTTGATCACTGATCTGTTTTGGTTTGGCTGGGACAATACCACCATCCACGCATGTGTGCCCACTAACTTTCACTGTCAAGCCACGGTCACATTTTTTCAATTAATTTTTGACTCTTTGACTGTTGGTTCAAGCATATATGGGTGCATTGGATGGGACTTTAGTAGAAGTTGGACTAATTATATAGACTTTGACATTTATGTGTGAACTTTATTGAATAAAGATTAATGAATGAAATTGAGGAGGACATTAAGATCAATGGTATCAGATTTACCATGGAATGAACACCTGCCTGCCGTTCTCTGTATTAGTTAAAAGACAATGGATGAAGTGGTGTTTTTGTTTAACTTTGATGAAAGGATTTAAAATCAGAGCATGAGTAAGTCGGGTGTTTCTTTATGTACAGTCTCCTGCCCTTCCCTGAAGAGTTCATAGAAAGGAAAGTAGAAGATTAGACCTAGTTGAACAGATTGGTGCTCATGGTTGCAGGTACTTGTTTGAATGACATACCTGCATAGTGCACCCAATGAGAAGTCGATTTGCATTTGAAGCTTAGTGATTTGTTTCTTGCCCACCTCTTGAACACGAAGAGACAGAGCTTAGTTGCTGATAAGTGCACAGAGAACGCCTTGCTCTCTCTCCCTCTCTCTCACAAACACAAAGACTAAATCCTCTCGAAACTACTTGCTAAGAATATTGCTCAATATGTGATTTAAAGAGACAGAACTTTTTATGTTTAATGAGCTGGATCTTATTATTTTGCGTGGCATAAACTTCTTTGAAGTCTCATCTTAAAGTTATGCAATTAGTCAATGAAGGAATAAATCTTGCTAGTTCTCTAGCATTATTTAATTGGTGGCTTTGACATCGCCCTTTGATGACTGATTGACTTCTAATCTTAGCATGACAATTTTTCCTGTTTTGTTGTTCATTCATTTGCCTAGATACTATTTTCTCATTGCCTTGCAGTGACTCTACATGATGTTACAGTATTAGCATCTTTTCTTGCCTGTCAGCATTTTGATTTGCTTGCACAATACGATGATCATTATTGATTCAACTGTAAAATGGACAGGTTAACAACAGAGACATCTCCATTGCTGTCCTGAGGACATTTATATCCAAACGTAAAGAAGAGCATGAAATAATGCTTTCCAAGAGGACAAAATCGGTACAAAAGTTGTGTGATAAGTCTTCTGAGTCTGCTTTGGAAGATGAAGCACTGGTTTCCAATAGGAAAAAATCGCAGGAAAAGGAGTGCGAGGAGTCTGCTGGATCTGCATTGGAAGAAGCATTCAATGAATCTATTGTGGATGGTGAAAAACCTAATGGAGAATATAAAGTGGTAGAAGATGTATCTCAGGATGAACCTTGTAGCTTGTCAGAAGAATCAATGAAAAGCACTGATGGAAGAGTTCGAAAAGAGCTGAAGCCACCAAGAGTTCTTGAGGTGTTTTGCTCTCTCCTCTCCTCTCTGTCTTTCCTTTGCCCTCCCTCCCTCTTGTGCACACACAGACATGCATGTGTATGTAAATATATTTCTTTCTGTACACCTGCATGCTTTTTGTTATGATTAAAATAGTTTTTTTTCGGTATCACTTGTGGATGTGGTTTGGTTAACTTTAAAAACCTCCTGGATACACAGGCACTGTCGGCATCTGGGTTAAGAGCTCTAAGGTATGCTCGTGAAGTAGAAGGGATTGGTCAAGTTGTAGCCTTGGACAATGATATAGGTGACTGCTTTGGATTGTAGATGTTCCTAGTTGTTTGTCCTGTTACTTCATTATTTCTGCTTCCTATCGACAAAATATCATTTGTTTAAAAGTGCAATTGAAGTCTATGCCGCATGTTTCTTTGTTTGGCTATGATGAAGGAGCTTCTTTTGTTGTGCCTTAGTAAACTTTAAATCAAAATATATATGGTAATAATTCCTTCTGCAGTGTCAGTTGAGGCTTGCAGGAGAAATATAAAGTTCAATGGTTCAGTGGCAATCTCAAAGGTGGAATCACATTTGGCTGATGCTCGTGTTTACATGCTTACCCACCCAAAAGAATTTGATGTGGTAAATATTGTTTCTCGTATGTACACACACATGGGCGCATGCCCGCAAGCGCGCATGTACATGCACACGCACACTCACTCACTACTTCACTGAAAATCTGCATGTGGACTTTTTTGCTAAGAAATAGGTTTATGTATTGTAATTGGACATTGCCCTGTAATACAGGTGTGAAAAGTATTGTATCATCATCTCACTCATGGACTCAGTATCTGTTTTCCCATATATTTTGTAATGTTATAAATTCAATGTGCTTTTTCTGCATATAGGCATTCTTTTCTGACAGGTAGAGTTGCTTTAAGTCTCTTTGTTGGTCAACTTTGTTTCAGGTTGATCTTGATCCCTACGGGTCACCTTCTATGTTCTTGGATTCTGCAGTCCAATCTGTTGTTGATGGTGGCATGCTGATGTGTACAGCAACAGATATGGCTGTGCTCTGCGGAGGTAATGGCGAGGTTTGCTATTCCAAGTAAGATGATGTGACCTTACCTGCATTTGAAAATATTTTGACATTAGTAGTTTGTTAACAATAGCTATTGAAATTAGGTATGGTTCCTATCCGTTAAGAGGAAAATATTGCCACGAAATGGCTTTGAGGATTGTCCTTGCTTGTATTGAGGTACATCATGTACTTAAATCCAGCATCTTTTTTCATTGATTTTTGTTTTTCAGCGATGTTATTGCATTGTGATTTGGAAGTCACTAATTTGAGTCGTGGAAACAGTCTCCCCATTAAGAATAAAGGTCAGGCTGAATCCATTCGACCCTTTCCTAGAATTTATAGTGTGGAACCCTCATATGCCTTTTTGTATTTCAAGGAGGGTGAACATTGATCATAATCACTGAGGACATATAACCCGCCAGCACCTTCTGTCATAGAATTTGTGCTGTGGAAATATTGTTGGTTAGAACAGTTGAGAAATGACATTGAATCCAGCAGCTAACATCTTCTTGTCATAATTATCAGTTTTTAGATTTTTAATAGAGAATAATCCTTGTTGTTTTTATTGCACCTCTGCTGTCAAGCTTCAACGCCCATCATCTCAAAATGGAAAGGAGAGCCATAAATGGATAGTGTTTGCAATGAGTGAGACTTGGTGATCAGTTCGCCAAATATTGACCAACATCAAAATGGTTGAAAGGTGAATAGGTTGTTTGTGGTCTTCATGAACTAAGGGCCAAAGTTGTCTTTCTGAGTTATGCTGTTTCTTATGGGCCTCATGAGAGACATCAAAGTGCAATTCAACTTGTCTGATGATTTTACTGTTCTTGTTTCTGTTTTATATTCAACTTCGCCTTTGGCATAGTTTTCGGTAGTTCTGTTCCTGTTGGTTTTTTGGTATGCTATTGGTAAAACCAGTCTTCAATGGTTAATATGGGGTGGGAGGACCAATCTGCCAATGCACCCCATTTTAGGTTCCCCTCCTATCACATGGGCACTGGACAGGAGTTTAAATGATAGTTACCCTAATTCACATTTTTATGTTCTCTCTCATGGCTAATAATTTCTTTTCCATGTAGAGCCATGCAAATCGCTACAAACGTTACATTGTCCCTGTCCTATCTGTTCAAATGGACTTCTATGTCCGTCTTTGTTCGCATTTACACGTAGGTGGCCTATGCACTATTATCTGTATGGGTATTTTCTACCACAGATCACTTTCATTTCATTTTGACTTTATGTTGAACTTTTTGGCTTCAGCTCTGCAAGTGCTATGAAGAACACTCCTCTTAAGCTTTCATATGTATATCAGTGCACCGGTTGTGATTCTTTCCATCTGCAACCTGTTGGAAGGACCATGTCCAAGGTTTGCATTCCAATCTTTATGCTCAAATGTGCTACCAAAAGGGCATCTCAGTTGTGAACTTGTGATATTAATTATTAAAATATGTTTATGGCTTGCAATATAGTCTGCATAGATGATGGACACCTGGCAAAGATCAAGAAAAATAACATTGTAAAGCAGAAGATAATAGTTTTGCAGGGATTAGCTTTTTCTGGGGGCTGTGGTTTGATGTCATCTTTAGCTTGCATGGTCGTTGGCACATGTGCATGGGCATTTGTACGTGGATTTTCTTTTGCATTTTTAGAATGTTTTGCCAATGGACGTATTCTTGGACACAATAAGTTTTTACTCATATATTTCCACCTTAAGCTAGCAACTATTTGGCGGACATGATTTCTTAACCATGGAGCCTTAGTGAATCCAAATTTTTGAACATGATACATATAAAACAGGTCCATGTTCGTACACAACCTTAGATGCATGGCTGGTCTGTGCTTAAGAAGATTGTGGGATTAAATTTGTTTGGGTTGTAGAAGTTTAAGAGCGAGCCTTGGTGTAAGGGTAAGGTTACTCTATTATGACCTAAAACTCATAGGTTGTGTGCACGCCCCACTTATTTCCTAACACAACAGCTAATTTTGAGTTGCTGTTACCTCGTTCCAAATTGACTATACACTCTAAGGAAGTGTGGTGCATTGTTGTACAATTTACATTTTCTAATATTGAGAATGTTGGAATATGCAAGCTAGCCATCCAATATGGGAGAAGGAGGGGGGGGGGGGGGAAAGCAACTTTTATCTATAAACTGGATGATAACTTGGTTTTTCATGACTTGCCAACTTTATATGGCATGATTAGTATGCATTCTCTGTTTTCACTTTTCAGAACAACAGTGTAAGATATCTACCTGGGTTTGGTCCTGCTGTTGCTCAAGAATGCAGTGACTGTGGGAAGAAATTTAACATGGGTGGACCTATATGGTCTGCTCCTATACATGATCAAGAATGGCTGACCTCCATACTGGAAGATGTGAAACAGGATAAGGATAGCTATCCTGCTTACAACCGCATTTCTGCTGTTTTGACAACAATATCTGAGGTCTTTTCTTGGTCTTTCTATTTTTCAGTTGATACCATGATTGTGCTGTCAGTTCAAAATAAGTAGGGTGATCATTTTAGAATAGTGCATTGGGTCAGTTCTTTTTTCTTCGCTGTCTTTGCAGGAATTGATTGATGTTCCTCTCTTTGTGAGTCTGCACAACCTCTGCTCAACACTAAAGTGCACTTCACCTTCAGCAGTAATCTTCCGATCTGCTGTGCTAAATGCAGGGTATCATATATCGGGAACACATGTCAATCCGCTTGGGCTAAAATCAGATGCTCCTATGGATGTTATTTGGGATATTATGAGATGCTGGGTAAGGACTCATAGTCAAGGTTCACTCTCTTCTTGCTGATGCATGTAATTAATGTTTGCATGAGTAGTTGGCACATTGATTGAGCTTCATGTTATCTCTCTGTTTTTTTTTTATCAAATTTATTTCTTCTTTATAAGTGATTTTTGGTAAACTGTTATTTGCAATGCGCCAGTTCCTGCAAGAAGGAACTGTGAATTGATGGGTTTTAATGTTTCTTTCATTCAGGTTAAAAATCATCCTGTAAAATCCCAAGCACCTGATCAGCCAGGAAGCGTGATACTTGCCAGAGAACCAGTTCTACAAGTACTTTTTACCCTTCCATTTGAGGATTTTAACATAAAACACTTTTCTTTCTCTAACTTGTTAGTGGCAATGAAAAAAAATGGTCAGCAATGCATGTCTGCATGAATGCAGATCTGTCTTGTTGTGCTGGTGAGTGACCTATTGCCAAATTCTCTTATCATTCGGTTTTCTGTTGGGCAGGCAAATTTTGCTCGAGCAGTTGCATCCCTCAGCAAGGCACAAGCCAAGAAGGTTGCACGCTTCCTTCCTAATCCTGAAAGGCATTGGGGGCCAAAACTGAGGGCAGGCCGTCAAATTACCAGCAAGCATGTCTCTCTCTTGGGTCCAGATGCTGTGAATGGACATCTTAACCATGAAAACAGCGAAGAACCTGAAGCCAAGCGTCATAAGCGAGACGATACAGAGAACCCCACTTCAATTTCATGAGAATTGAGCTTATTTAACCTTGAACTTGGACTGCATTCAATATCAAGATGGCAGAATGCATCCCAGTTGCTTCGTGCATATAATGGTTTGCCAATGCCAAATTGATAATGCAGCGAACAAACAAATATGTAAGCAAATTTTGTGCCATCCAATTTTGAGTGTTGTGTGACTGATTCTTTTTTAAATTGTCTAATAATAGTGCAGTTTTTCAATTTGCTGTTGTGCATATAACTTTTGTTAAACACACGCAGATAAAGTTAAAGCCGGACTAACTATATTTTATTTGCTGTAAAGCTCAATAGCAATAGTTTGAAATATTAATAGTAATAATAATAAAGAAAGCATAAAATTACACCCAGAAGTCTAAAGATAAGAGAACTGACCGCTGGTCAGAATTAAGCGTACAAAGACTAAAAGGTTTTCCTTCCTAACAAGGCAAGCAATCAGCAATGGTATTAATTTGACAGCGAAAATGCACCATGCAACTCATCAAAATTGCATATGCAAGTAATCTAGTTTTGAATTACGCTTTGCCATTAGGTATAGCTCCAGATGGGTTAAGCTCATCCCAGGCCTCAATCCAAGTAACCATGGCATCTGCAAGCTTGTCAAAATAAGCGTCAACCTTGCCAAGCTTTTCCTTGACCTGCTTGGACAGCTCAGTGTAGCATTTTTGAACGGTGGTGCATTCTTGGGGAAGAGAAACGGATTGGAAGAACGGAATGATCTCTTCCTGCCAGAAAATCCCTTTGTACTCCTTCCTTAGGTTCACAAATGGGTTGCTAGCCTTGCTGTGATAGATATAAGGAAGACCAGTCTTCACTCCTAGTCCCAAACGGTCACATATCACCTATCAACAATCACATACTTAGTACCGATGAGTGGTTCTATGTAAATGACGGGTTGAAAAGTGCTTAATGGCCTTTGAACTTGATCTACAATTTGTTGCTACGCAAGATTAATAATCATGACCCAATAAGGTATCTTTGCAACCAAATTGAATACAGTAAAGCATACCTTGACACACCAGCCAGCCCACATATCATCGTAGCGACCAATTGGCTGACCATCACCCATAAGACCAAAGTACATGGCAGGGCCAATCAAGTCGCGGTCAAATGCCAGATTCATACCACACATGGGGAACAAGGTGCCCTTTGGAATTGTCAAGACAGCATCCACGTACCTAATAAATTATGAGCAAAGTTCAGAGTTCAATTGAAAAGGAAGACAAAAGGACCACTTCCAAGTCTTTTTATTCAGGTGTCAGACATATACCTAGTGTTCCTTTCCAGTGGCTTCACAAGCTGGGTGGGTGCATCATAATCAGGAATGTTGAGCCAGAGGCCATGAGAAACAGCAGTGGGGACACCTTCACGCAGACTGAAAGGGTATCCACGCACAAAATCTGCACCGTCTGCAAAAGGATCATAGAGGGTGTTGAAGAAAAAGGGAGTGGATGGAGAAAGAAGGTTCTTGATATGCTGCTCAAGTGCATTGATTGGTTTGCCAGAAGGGTCCTTAGCAACCTAAAGAACACCAAAGGAAGTTAAGCAAACATAGTGGTATCCTCAAAATTACATGAATTGTCACGAAAAAAATAATTGAAGTGCAATGAGAAGACAAGGGTGCATGGGATAAGGCAGAACAATGTGATTTAAAAGAATTTATAGATTTATTGACTGCTGGAATTCAAATGAAGTCTACATTGATGACGACCATCAGCAGCAACTCTTGCAAAGAAAATATAGAGCCAACAAAGCGTATGTGGGTCCTTAAACGGCAGAAATTTCTAGTAAAGGCATTGATAATCTTTCAACGCTTAACACATGACTAGAACAATGGATCCATCATGCCATCCAAACATTTGGTCATCCTAAGCCTTGGGCCAAGCTGAAGATCTAAGTGTTCACATGCATCCAGGGTGACAGAAATTAACTATACACATGGGGACAATTTATTTATCCAGTAGGCGGCACACTAAACATTCAAATCCAGTAGCATAGAAAAAAAAGAAAAGATGGTACACCTGAAAATATGATCTGTCATATTCACAAATCCACTAACAGAAATTACACATAATTTTTCTTGTTTAGATCAACCGATGGAACATTCAAAGAAATCATGATCTATATCGAGTAGGATTCTACAGAAATGTTGTCACAATCATGCACGCGTCCTCTTCCCTTGTATCTCCTTAGTCACTCGTAATTAGAGTAACTATGATGAAAGTACTTGTACAAAACAAATACAGATCCAAGTACAATAACATAACACTCAAATCGCCAAACAGATTAGATCATCTGAAATCCCAAATCAAGCCGTAAAGATCCAGAATTTGGCCCCAAAACAAAAAACCCGGATACAAATTACATTAATAAATAGTGGCGAATCGTTAGAACTTACAAAGCAATCATCATCAATAGTGAAGATGTACTTCTTCTTGGACACCATGTAACCAAAGCAGCGACAAGCAGAGTCCTTGAAGGAGATGCAGGAGGCCTTAGGACCCAGAATCCTGTTAACGTCATTCCTGTTGTAGAGCTCATAATCAAAACCATCAGGAACCTTGATGGTCTTTGAAGGGTCACCATCCTGAACAATAATGAGATGGTAAGGCTCAAAGAATGGCCTCCACATCTCCAAGAAATCCAAATTCCTTATTGTGGGTATCACTATGTCAAGCTCATCTTTCAGCAACGGGGTTGGGTTCTTGGGCACCAAATGTGTATCAGCTGCAGGCTCGATCATTGTCACAACCCAAAAAGGCCTCTTTTTTTCAGAATCAAAAGTAAAGATGTGATCTTTCTTCAGAGAAATTGAATTATAGATAGAGAAAAAGGGGGGTCTTAGTGTGTTTTATATAATTGGGTGTTTGTGGAGCAGCATGTGCAGAGGCCAAATAAGCGGCAGGAATATAAGGAAAAAAGGGAGACGTGGCTTGGTTTTGTAGGAGACAGGGACTCGTTCAAAGGCAGAGTCGATCTTGTAGGAGAAGACTTGTTTTTTTCCTTTTTATTCTGAGGCAGTGACTGCAATTTCCTGTGGGAGGATTTGTTTGTGAATTGTGAGGTTTTCGTCTGTGCCAGCGGATCGTTGTTCCTGTTTTATCGCAGTTCCTAGTTCGAGTTCTTACCTCCTACAAAACAGTTTTTGTGTGGGGCCACATGAAATTGGCTGTCTAAAATGGCTACGTGAGATTGGTGTTTCCCTTTTTGTTTTTTTTCCGGAGTGCTACACTCGCAGTAATTGTTAGATTTGGATTCCCTATCCAATTTGGATTTCTGACCATTATTTTCTGTTTATTGGGTGCAAAATTTAATTTCATTGAGATTCTAATTGGAACACTCGTAGTAATTGTTAGATTTGGATTCCCTCTCCAATTTGGATTTCTGGCCATTATTTTCTGTTTCTTTGCTGCAGAATTTAATTTCATTGAGATTCTAATTGGAAGGGAGATATGAAATCCGATTCTAACCATAACCCAAGATATGATAAAATCCATCTCACATTGTCCTCTTCCATGGACGGAATCTTTGGCAAATCGAAACAATTTATGATCAATCAATCAGAAATATTATTATAATATAAATATTTACTTTTAATTATAATAATTATAAAAATTAGTATTAGTATAACTATGTATGTCAAATAAATGTCACAAAATTATAGCTTAAAGAACACTTATTTCTAGTGTACATAATGACAATTGTTAATTTTTTTAGAAATACATCAAACTTTATTTTTCTACATCCAAATCAAAATTTTCAAAATTAATTTTCACCAATTGGAACACCCCACTCAGAACTGAGGGAAACTTTTAGGTAAGTCGTCAACCAGTAGCGAAGCTTAGGGGTGTGGGAAAAGTGCTTGTTTTAGCTGAATATGGGTAATGGCACAGGCATCTTTGAGTGAACATTGTTAATTAGAGTAAATAATAAAAATTTATTCAAATTTTTGTAAAAGTCAAGAGGATCATGACATCTATTTTATCACCAGTTGCTTATTAATTGGCCCCATAAAGACGAGAGAGGGTGAGTGGAGGAGTTACTACTAAGATTTAAATCTTATTTATGGAAATTAAGAGTCAAACTCCCTTATTCTAAAAAATGCCATTGGTTGCAATTAGGGTAAAGGGATTGCATGCATACGAAACGCACTAACGAGACTGTCGAAGGGCTTAAAGGGATTAGGGTTTAAGGATCATGGTAAAGGACTATATCACCGACAAATAAGAGAGCCCAACTTGGTAAGCTGTTGCAAAAAGGTTGACAAGAAAAGGCCTATACAGAGTAGAACGCGTGGGATCAGAAAGCTCCCATGGGTCACTGGTGAGTGGTTGGGCATCTTCATTCTGAATTGTTCAAATATATTGGGTAGAGAGACTTTAAATATGGGCTCTACTTCTCCTTCTTCGTACAAGGCCACTTTGTGGCTACTGGCTCTCTTGAACTTTGACCAGAGAAGTGGGTTATGGGCCGAAAATTTTACGGTCCCTTTACATATAATTATAATCGGCCTTTGTATTTAGTTCCCATTAATTGTATGTACTCTCTTGACGTATATTTGGATTATGTCTTTTTATGGGCCAACATGTTTGCATTGAGTTCCATCAGGTATCTCAGTTGCTGGACCTGCTGCTTAAAGCAACTTGTCTAGGGGTCTTGTGTCAAAGGAGGAGGCAGGAGTCTTCTTTTCTGTCCAATCTCTCCTATGGAAAATGATGACAAGTGAAAAGAGAAAAAGGAAAAATAAAGAATGCACCATTGCCATATAGCTGAAAATGGAAGCCATTCACTTTCTAATCTGTCAGAACATTATCTACATCCTTATGCTTTTGGACCTGCTACATACATACATACATTCATACACATATATATATACACACACAGCTAGAATGGTGAGACTCTAATGTGTAGCCCATTTGGTGCTTCAACTCTTGGAAACTTCATTAGTTTGTCTCCTCCAATTTCTTCCCATCTGCCAAGAACATATCAATAAATTTACATTTCATGTTAACTTGTTAAGTGCAGTGTTCCTCCTAATTAATTCACAACTAAGAGAGATTAGGCTTGGTGGGGTTTTTCCAAGTTACCTGTATCTAGTTACAAAATAGTGAAGGAAAGTTGAAATTTCTGCTATTCCCAGTTCCTTTCCTGGACACTGTCTGGTGCCGCCTCCAAAAATGAAGAGATAGTTTTGAGACTCAAAACCCTTGTCCTGAATTTCAGCAAACAGATACTTTTCAATAACTGAGTACTTGAATTGAACTCTACTGTGTATCAAATGGCCAGCCAGGAAAGTGATATTTGTCATGGTGACTAACCAGCCATCTCCATGGGTTGAAGGATAATGGCTCAGGATATGAGTATGGATCATAGTTTATCTCTCTTGTATATACATAGATTCTCCATCCTTCTGGAATCAAGTATCCTGAAAACAACAGAAAGAAAAGTATTGTTTAGTTATTATTATTATTTATTTTTTTTTTTTTGGAGGGGGAGGGGGGTAATGAGCATAAATTAAGTATTACTTACTATCTTAAAGAAGATTAAAAAAAAAAAAACAAATAATATACAGAAAATGGGAAAAAATAAAAAAAAAAAGGGGTTCCCCTTCTTGTCAAGAATAATTTAAATAAAACATAGGGCACCGAGCAGAATGGCCTACCTGGATGGTAGGTTAGTGTGCTATGTAAATCATAATATAGTATGTGCTTTTACAAATTCTCACCATTTAGTTCCATTTCCTTTGTTGTCTTCCTCAAAACCCCATTTACAACTGTAGCCAATCTCGAGGTCTCAAAAATCACCTGCCGGCAGGTTGAAAAAAAAACAAGAAAAAAAACTGGTCAATTTATATATTCAACTTTCCTTCACAGTTTAGAACTACACGCCATAACCAAAATTCTCTTACCGCCCGAGTAAACAGCATAGATTTAATGTCGTTTAAGTCAATTGGATCCTCAGGCCTTTTGTTTTCTCTGATGGCTAAATGCTCCTTCTGCAAACTTAAAAAAATAAGCTCAGTACCACAAAAATTATATTAAAAAAAAAAAAAAACACCCATGAAAATACATAAGCACTTCAATAGAGGCATTGAATTTTTATTTAAACTGACCCTTAGTTCTTCGAGAACTCCTGGGTGATCAGATAAATACTTGACTGCCATCATTGATGTAGTCGAAACCGTTTCATATCCAGAGTATAAAATTGTGATAATTTGATCAATAACTTCTTCGTCAGTTAAATTGTATCTGTCCTCTTCACTTTTCATGAGGCCAGCAAGCATGTCCTGATGGGGCTCTTTTGATGCTTTTCTAGCTGCTATTAGTCGCCTTAACATGCTCACAATGTTCTTCCTAGCCTGTGTAGGAGGATGGTCAAAACACATAACTATTACACAAAGTTAAAAGGCTAGCATGATCGAAGAGCTAGGCTATGAAATTAAGAAAATTGATCCATGCTAACCAGCTTAATTGGCAGTGTCATTTGTTTAGCAAATGTACCTGGAACCCACGTCGATAATTTGTGCCAGGGAGGTCAATTGGCATCGATAATGTGCCTAAAACAAGCTTGAAAAACTCAGGCATAAAAGCTTCAGAGATTGGGCCAGAATCAATGCCAGCTGAAGTGATGAGAGCAGTGCCATCTAAAGGGGGGGGGGGAGAAAAACTGAATAAGTAACTTTGATCAAGCATTTCATCAAACGATGGTCTATTACAGTGGTTTATTTTTGTACCGTTTTGGTTTCGAGTTGAATATCAATAATTTTGTTATCCCAATTGCTGAGGTGGTTTCTTATGAACTCATCAATGGTTGGAAGTAGTTGTTCTCTGATCACGGTGGGGCTAATGAGAGATAGAAGTGCACCCCTCATTTGCTTGTGGGTAGAGCCGTGAACTGCTGCAATGTTGCATTTTCCTAAGATATCCAACATGGACTGAGGGTAACCAGGAACAAGACCTTTTGCCTCATTCATGAGGATATACCTGTTGATCTCTGGATCCATGGAAACAATTGTTGGGCAGCCAAGAATGTGGGATTTGAAAAAACTTCCATACCTACAATGTAAAAGAGGAATAAAATTAAATTTTCATCACAATTAATTGCAAGACTGTCAGAAGACAAAGTAGAAACATTGGGGCTTAAGAAACAACACTTTCTGGTCTACTAACATTGGAAACATAACAGAGGCAGGGAAGCACAAAGTAACAACCATTTGAGGGAGAAATTGAAAGTAATGTAAACAATCACCTTGCTCTTTGGTTTTTCATGAAGTTTGGTCCTTGCTTTAGAAACTCAGTAGTCTGTCCAAAAAAGGGCCAACCCATGGTACCTGGAGGCAAGCCTTTCTTCCTGTATCTCCATTCATTCCATCTCAGCAAAGCAGAGGAGACAGAGAGCAACAAGAGAACTACCACTAGAAACCCCACGAAAAGAGCCATTGTTGCTTCCAGGAAAATGATCCAAAGCCCAGTTCCCAAAGAGCTGTTAATGGTATGGGCTTTTGCTTGAATTGAGGCTAGCCAGAAATTTGCATATTTATAGGCCCTTGAAGTAAGCACATGTACAGAAAGTGCAAACTTTACAAGGCAGGGACCACCACTCTATTTCCCTGGGTAATAAAAGAATGTCATTAAAAAAAAAATCAATGAAAAAAATTGTATTAAAGAAGGGTTTGATTTGAGCAGAACTCTTCAAGAGGATGAATGTTTTTATGCTATTAGCCAGAGTGTGTAATGCATGATATATGTGCAGGGGGAAGAATTCTTTATGATGGGTATTGGTGCTTTCAAGGAATGATTTGGGTAATTATTGCTATGGAAACTGGAGAGGAAAGACCATAAATAATGATTTAGAAATGGGTTGCGAAGACAGCACATGCAGACTACCCCATTGGGTCTAAAAAAGAAAAAGGGCAGTATCCTTCACATGTTTGTCAACAATATCTGCACAAATGGAATTACAAAACCCCACTACAAGACAGGCTCTTGGTTACCATGTGAATAAGTGAAGAAAGAGAGGGAGCCCAGAGAAAGTGTTCCCATTCTAAACTTCAAGTTTGAAGCTTGGACTGAACTGTAATTCCCAGAAGACCTGCCATTGACTTTACTTGGACAACTTTATTATTATTATTATTATTATTAATTTTTATTTTCCATTACAGCCAAGAAAGAAACATTAGATAGATCACACATATCAAGAAACACAGGGCAAAACTGAATCCTTTGCCCAGTGGACTATTTCCACAGAATCATCAATCACCCATTTACCGTCAATGAATACCAGAATTCAGGAAATTTTCTCGGATTCCTGAATTGAATAAGATAAACCTACTATGCACATAAAGGAGAAAGAAAAAGGTGCATCCATAACTCACTAAAAAAACAAAAAATAAAAAATAAAAAAGAGAACATTTTTCTGATGTGTGATGTTAACTCTCGTGATCGGGTCATATAAAATGATTCGTACAATTGCATGTATTAAAACTACAAAACTATTGAAAAAAAATAAAAAAAAATGGTGGGTGTGGCTTTAGATGAAGATTCGTAGGCCATGTCAATTATATGATGCCAAAACTGAAAAAAGAAAAAAAAAAAGGGCAGCGAAAGTTGTCCATCGAGCATCTTAACGTAGAGAGCATGGAGCAGAGATGTTTGACCAAAAAGACTTCAATGGAAGCCATAAATCGTCTATCCAAAGATCACGGCCATGAAAGTACATTTTTCTGCATGCAAAACTAAGATGGTCCTCAAGCCTTAGCGATGCATCTTAAACGAAATGGTCCTGTGCCTTTAAGAGTTCATTGAAGTTGCTGGGAAGTACACAGCAATCCAATTTCAAATTTGATGCTTGAGCCCAAACAATTCCTTTCTTCCTTCCTTTTTTTTTCTTTTCTTACTCGTGACTGTTGCGTGAGATAATCCAATGGTTACGTGTCTATATGGATTCACTCACATAAGATTGAATGCATTACAAATTGAACATTTTGTACTAAAACACTGTGGCAACTCTCTGTAACCCTTTTTCAACATTGTTGCGTAACTCTTGACAATGGCCATAGCGAGTAACATGGACACGAGTTTGTATTGCGATTCTAAAAACTTAAATTTGAAATTACCTATGATAAAACAGGGAAAAAGAAAAAAGCAATTAGTTGATATCAATTAATGCCCTTGATTTTCCAAACCCCATAACTTTTTTTTTTTTCGTGTCTCACCTAACTAAAAAATATATATATAAAAAAAAAAGTGGTCTAAGCAAATATAATTTTTGAATTCATCAAATTTTAGCTTGTTTAAATTTTTTAAATTTTAAATTTTAAATTTATCACATTTTAAATATATTAAATTTAAAATCTATTGAAATTTAAACTTAAATTATTATAATTCGAATAATGTAAATTTTAAATTAAAAATCATTAAAATTTTTAATTGATATAAATTAAATTAAGTTAAATTTTAAATAAATTAAATAAAATTATTCGAATTAAGTGAATTTTCGTAGCATCTTGGACGCACGGCATTGACAAGTCAATTATGAGCCGTATATCGTGCGGCGTGCTTCCTTGAATAATACGTACAAACATACCGCTAAAGCAGTGATGTGCGGTAAAATGTCCTTTATGGTTGCACGAGGGCCTCTTTCTTGTCCTCTTGTGCTTTCCCTCTGGTGCTCGAATTTGATGCCCTTCCCCCACCCCGCCTTTCTGTCTGCCTGTCTTCAGTGTATGACTTGCATCTCAATCTCCACTCACACTCGTTTAGCTTTCCTCCTATCATTTGGCTGATCAACCATCAAAGGCGCCCTTGAAATTGCTTTATTGACTGCCTCGATACAAAATCTTCAATAGATTCGTCTATGGAAGAACTGCACTTTAACTCTACAGCAAGTACTCTCCCACCCCCCAAGTCCACCGACATGTTTAAAGAATGTCAGTTTTCCATTGGAGGGGAGGTGTTGGCTGCAGAGGAGAGAGAGAGAGACAGAGGGTGAGGTGGGGTACTTGGGTCAAGTGGGGTTTGACCCAGGCGATGATTGAGTGCACGTGTGGGTGGCCGCGTCCACGCGCATCTGTTTCTATTCACAATCGAATTGTTTGATCTGTCTCTCTGTATGTTCTGTCTTCTCGGTTTCCTGAAAAAAAATAAAAAATTACGTAGAGATACATTCAATCAATTTAAATAAATATAAAAAAAATATACGTACAATTTTTTTATATTTATTCAAATTTACTACACTTAGTGTCCAACTAGTCGGAACTCTTATCTTTGTCACTTTCCGTGGAATTTGTCCCGATTCTTGCTTTTCATCTTTGACCAAAGCTGTGATTTTTTTTGCCTTTTTCTTCTTTTCTTTTTTTTTTTGAATCAAGACAAAGTTGTGAATTTAAAGTAACAACTTGGGGTTATTTCATGAAATTCAACAAAATTTTTGAACCCCTCTTGTAGAATTCTATGATAATTAATACCGTAAAAATAATATTAATAACAGTTAAAGGTTGACCAGGGTCATGACAATAATTCAACGATGACAAAGTTATCTAATGTGGGTCTCTTTTATTTTTCGACCCTCTCTTTCTTTCTCCCTACCTTTGGGTTATTGATCTGGTTCAAAGAGTCAATGTTAGTCTAGATCAAAAATTTAATATTTATATAAATTTTTTAATAATAATATCCAATCTGGTGTATTTTAACACAAAAATCCCTCCATTCACGGGGAGAGCTTTGAACCCCCTCTGCTCTCTTATCGAGGAGGGATGAGCGGCAGGACTCTTGTCATTTTTTTATTAATTTCCTACAACTACAATCCAAGATTCTTCACGGATCTAAAAACTTCTCTCTGGACTATTCAGAAAACACAAAGAAAAATCGTTGTCTTTCTTGTAACTTTCACTTTCTCTACATTTTCCTTGTTAGAATTTTCTTTCCTTTCATGTTTTCTACACAAAGAGGATTCTGATGTTGCCTTAACTCAATTGACTCGCACCATCTTCAAACCGGCCAAGTTGAGTTAATTTGCGATATTGCGGTGGCCTATTCCAGAGAAGGAACTCTAAATATTCGGTAAATAATAAGTACAAATTACAGTCTAAAAAAACATGTGATCGGAAGGTGGGGGAAATGTTGCTACTTATGGCTGTTGGTGGCAGTGGAGCCAGAGAGGCTTCACGTGTGCTTGACCATTTGCTTGTCCATGCATGCACACACGATTTTCCAAGCACAGTTTGTGGCTTTCGAAGTTACTTTTACCATGTATAAACTGCCATCAGCCGTATTTATGCGTCTACGCGACACAATCTCATGAACATTTCGACCACTAGAGTTACCCCATATGCACGCCGATTTTGTTTCAACAGGCCCCAGCTGCAGGTTTTCCAATCCCTTCGTATTGTTGTTTGAAGAATTTTGTTGCCACGAAGACAAATGGCTACAAATTGTCGAACACATGCAACGTTATTCTTTCCTAGCATCCATAGCTTGTACCTTCGTGTCGATTTTTCCTCACGTAAAATTGTTTTCACTTGTCCACTATGGCAATAAACGTTTGACAAAGGGAGAAAAGGAGATAGAGACAGAGAGAGAGAGAGTCAGCCAGAGAAGAACTGCCCCATCACGTGTGGTTGGATTGGTCACGTCATTCAACATACATTGTCCGGGCCTCCCCTCGCGTGGTTTGTTAGAGTAGTTAGAATCCTCTTGGTGCGATTTGAGAGTTTATTGGTAATAATTGGGTAATTCTGGTTTCGTGTGCTCTTACATGTTGATTATTGAGTAATTACCTTCAAACATGTGGAGCATATACGTGAAACTATAAATGCAGTATACAATTCGAACCTGACTTATTGAGAAGCTAACTTACATTACATGAAATCTATTAAACTCTTAAAGTAATCATGGAATTGCTGTCATTTCAATAATGCCCATGACCAATACCATATCTAATTTAAAAAAAAAAATAAAAAAAGCAATATTTTATATTAAAACATATTATGAATGCCTGGCAGATTTGTTGTGAACACTGTGATTATGTCTCTTGGAAGCACCAATTTGCTAACTAGAAATTACAGTGTGTGTGTATATATATATATCAAATAATACCTACAGGAAGTTTTAGGCTATTATTTTTACTTTTTTTTTTTTTCAAGTTAATTGATTTTAACTGAAACTCAAATTAAATTTAATGCATTTAAATAATTATATCATTAACTAATAATCAAACGAGAAGATAGGAGGAAATATAAAAAGAAAAATGAAAACCTCTCTTTATTTTAATTTGGAGGTTATCAACTTAGAATATAAGATTTAGCTGAAAATGGGTGTGGTTCCCAACAACATTTTGCAAAAGATTCTTCCCTTTTAGTTGGCTCCACTTGACAAGCTCAAAAAACCCAACACACCCCACCCCCCATGTGTTAAGGTCCCCATTACATTTTGTTGTGACGCTCTAAGTGCTTATCTTTGCTGTTGTTTCTTTCATTCCTTCCTTGCAAAACAATTATCAAAGCTTTTCCCTTTGTCACTCTTCCACTCACTCCACATTAGGTATCAACCTTGCGTTATTGAATTGATTACCAAAGCCCATGTGAACAGGTACCATCGTGGCTACAACAAGGAAGGGATCAAAATCCAACACTGGTGGGGGTCCATCGAGGCCTGCCCTCTCGGGAGACAACAAAAGATGGAAACGACGATCTTCCTCCTTGCATGTTACCCCCTCGTGGGCATATCGTGATCGTCCTTGGTACGATTTGCGGACACTTGGCAAGTACATAACAGTTGATGATGAGTCCCAGACCATGCAGACCTTTTTGGTACCATAAGCCAAATACGTCACAATGTATCTAGTAAGTATATTATTGAAAATTGCCTTAATTTTCGGTGTTGAAAGATAAAAAAGAAGTACTACGAGCTGTTACTATTTTATAAATCGACGAAGATATACAAATTAATGATGACACCTATTAATTGATTAAACATCAACCAATGTAGGCCGGCCAATAGAGTACTATATCTATTAATTTTCTCGCACTCTAATCAATGTTAATTAGAAAATGATCATGGAGCCCGTTCGTCTCCTTTCACAAATAGTAACGTATGAAATAACACATCATCACTTTAAGAAGCTAATCACGAGCACTAAACAATGATTAAGATTATAATTAAGTTTCCCTCGTATTTTTTTCTAATACGCAACGTGAACCCCATTAGTTCCTCGGAAGTCAAGCGACATCGAAGCTTGATCCTAGGAAAAGTAATATTATTTAGAAACCTCCTAAACCTAACCACCCCACATGCTCTTTTTCGGGGTGACAGAAGAGACAACAATTAGGTCGCGGAGCCAAGAACTTTTCCAAACTCAAGCCTTAGCACTTGCGCTGCAATAGCCTTAGCCTCGAATGCACTTCACGTCCACCTTAAAGTAGCAAGACAATATTGCAATTGTCAATATGGTTAGAACAATGCCCTCGAGGAGACACCCCAATGTTTTAGAGATTAACCTTTCATCTTAGATACTTGGAAGAGAGGATATGAGATTTATTAAAAAAAAAAAAAAGAAATTTCCCTATATTGCATGGTTTACAATTACTATTCAATTATGCAAAAAATAAAAAATAAATAATAAATAATAAACGGTGTAAGTTTCATATTGGCCATATGCGTGTGCTTTGCCTCTATTTAAATTAATGCACTACTTTTATGCATCACATGGATGTCTTTGACTTGTTAAACAAAGCACTTGTCCTGTAGCCTTTTGAGATAGCAAATTATTCTCGATGGGGGAATTTTAAAGTTTATTATTATTATTATTATTATTATTATTATTTTCACGTTGAACAAGGATTTGCATCTCTTCAATATAAAATAGAAATTTCCAAGAAATTAATAGTCTACTATAATCATTTTTTTTTTCTAAAAGAGATCCAAAAGGCTAAAAAAAAAAATTGACATAATCGTTTTATTTTTAGTTGAAAATTCTAACAAAATAAGGAAATAAAGATTTGCAATGGTCAAAGTTCTACTAATGTTTAATTCTTATTCTTCTCATTGAACCAGGATTCACATTTAAAATAAATAAATAAATAAATATTATAAAATTTTTTCCTTTATTTAATAACACGATTTTCTACAATTTGTGGAAAGTAAATATTTCCAGCATATAAAAATCTATCGACATTTTCTTTTTAGCCGAACAAGTAAAACGCACAAGGCCTTCGTTGCATTTGTTCATTGCGGACGTGACCCAATATGATGGTTAACAGCACCCATTGGGCTTCTCAATGGCTAGCCCACAGCAGAGACCTTACCACAGTTTGGGTTCGAGACAGAGCCATGCGGTCCGTAGTCAGCCCCAACGCACACAAGTCAGTCGATTATACTTGTTTTCTTAGGGGGGGGATTGATGAAGTATTGAGCTACCAAATTGACTTGTAACTGCATTCATTTTTTTTATTAATCTATCGATGTATTGAATTTCAGTACATAAAATGAGATCAGTATCAATCTTATTCAACACAATTCACATCCGAATTCCCAGCAATGAGATGTGTTAATTAGCGCTACATGCTCCAGAGGTTGACCCAGGCTGCCAAAAGGAAAGAGGAACATTATTTAATTTCCTTCTAAAAAAAAAAAAAAAAAAAAAAAAAAAACTACATTAAACAAACAAAACTTAATTAAGTAACTTCATTTGAGGTTTTTTAATTAATATTTACGTTCTGAAAATTTTTTATTGTAAAATAATAATAATAATTTATTTTTTCTTGACCATAAATAATTAGCTGCATCTACCAGACAAGCGTGCACATCATCACACCCACACAAGAGCTTCCCATTGAGTGTATCCAGAGCTTGGAATGATCCTCCTCCTTCACTTCTCTGCAGAAATATGGTAGAAAAGGTATAATGTGAAATAAGCAAATAAAAAATGCTAACTTTCTCTGTTTTCCTCTTGCTGCATATTCAAGTGAACTGCAGACTAGATTGATTGACAGAGTAAAGAATTCAGCAAGCATGCTTTGTAGGTAATTTGAAAGTTATTGGGTTACCTTGTAATAATCCACAGCAATAAAATTAGCCCATCTGTTGCCAGCAGCAGCATCACAAGTTTTGAGCATGTTAATGAGGTCTGCTGAGTTATCTACACAAGTCACTTCCTTCTCTGGTATGGTAGGAAAGTAGTTTACCAAAACCAAGGATTTGCTCTTGTCATCAAGTGGAGATGATTCTCCTCTATTGGAACAGCTTCCTGCCTGCATACCCCGATCCCCATCTGCCAACCCCCCCAAAAAAAAGAAAAAGAAAAGCAACAATTTGGCATGCTTAATTGGTAAAATTCTAAATTGTGATTAAATTTGGATGAAATCTCAATCATGGTGCTTCTTACAATGATTTTCAACCATGTAGTTCCATTGGTAAGCAATTCCTTCACTCTGTTCCTTGGATGAAATTGAGGTGAACACAAGAAGCCTCTGGTTATTCTTTGCCATGTCACTCACTAGTGGCCAATCTTGACCATTTTTGGGCATGCTTGTCACTGGAAACCAGTACTTCATCAACCCAGCATCGGTAAAGACCTTTGTCAAACCATTTGGGGCGTGAACATAATCTTCCAAGATCAATGTCACAATCTCTGATGGATTTGCTGACAAGAAGGCTTCAATTTCCGCTAAATATTCACTTGCCGGCCCCTAAAACCCGCCAAAGATTTTGTGCTATCTTCACATTTCTTACAAAAAAAAACAAAGAAAAAAAGGCAGAGTTTCGGTAGAAGGGACTAAAAATCAAACTTACAAAGGAAGTATAGTCATGACATTTGCCATTAAATGAATGGCACATCCAGACATCTCCTTTAAAATCGTAAGTATCAAGCATTAAGGCTCGTACCCCATTCTGTAAACAATTAAATTTTTTAACAATTAAGAGATAGTTAAAATATATTCTGATATAAAGAATGACAATTATGAATTATTAGAGAACTGTTCGTACGTTTAGCTGCTGAGTGAGGCTGTCCTCTTGATTGGTAAATGTGAGTCGAATGCCGGTGTGCAATGGGTACCAGTCAATGGCATAAGCATTGTGGGTTGTTAAATATGCATATTTGTTGAAAGGGAGAGAATTGTTCTACCAACAAAAACAAGTACCTTGTCATTTCGAAAGCATCAAACCCACAGATGCCCTAATCTGTTTTTTTTTTTTTGGGTCTATGACATGCATTGAAATGATTGAAGCAGTAAATTTGATCGAATTTATGAAATAATCGAGGATAATAGATGAACATAGAGGGAAAAAAGGGTAAAAACAAAAAACATAAAAACTCCTCAAGGTATTGTGAAAGGCTCAAAGCCTTTCTGTTTCCTGTTATGGGCCAGGACACGGCCCTTTTTCCACCTACATTGTCGTCTATCCAATGTACCCTTCTATGGTTTGCGACTTGGGACCTTCCTAGAAACTGCCCAACTATAATATTTGTAAAGTGACGAGCAGTCCCATAATAAAACAATACCCTTAACATTGTGGGATCGTAAAATCATATGCCCATCTATTTTCATGGCATCATTATCCAACAAACTTAATTGACACTCCATTTTGGTTAAGATCAGAAAATGCCAGGGAAGGGGAGGGATGGAAGGACACTCATTTCTATCTGGTTATTTGCAGAAACAAGAAAGAGTAAAATGTGTTAAATAATAGTGCAATAGTTATGTTTCTAATATACATCCAAATATCACAATTTTATTACCTGCACCTATTGATTTATTACTCTCATTTTCCTTCCAACTTTTGTAATTTCAAGGAAAAGAAAAATCTTTATGGTTTAACTTTGTAAGCAAAAGAGGAACAGGGAAAGGGGCATGCAGAGGTTCATACCAGAAGCTTGAATTGGTCTGTGATGGCTGATCTTATACATCTAGAGCCTTCGAATGCTTCTGCACAATTGAAACAGTAGAGTCCAGCTCCACAATCTTGGTCTGATGAGCATTCATCTAACAGCTAAAATGTATTGGAACAGAGAATAGAATTGGGTTCTGTAAATCAGGAACTTCAACAATGAATGGTGAACCAAAAGAAAAGAACAAGAAGAGTCACAAACCTTGCATCCTCCAGGCGTAGCAAGCCAAAAAAGCACAGTAGCGGCGATCAAAACCAAGTTTTGAGAGGTACCCATGTAGAGAAAGATTGAAGGAACAACTATTGGGATATGAAAATGTTGTTGCAGCTTTCAAATGATGGTTGTATTCTTTCCTGGAAAACCAATGTGGGTTTTTTATACTTTGTTGGTGGCCGATAAAACAAAGTATATACTCCAAGAGACTATCAGGACAACCAGAACGTTTAATATGGAGAATATCCCAAAAACAGAACCAAAAATGACAAGGGTTGGCCATCCAATCAAGGACAAGGAAGTCGAAAGAGACGTCAGGCGGAAATTGTAAACGAGAGAGTTGAATTGCTTCACGCCTACAAGAAACACCTTGGATTCGCTTGTTCCATCAATAAGATCAGAGATATACACCATCACCACGTCAAGAAGAAAATATTATGTTGTATATATGTTATCCAAGGTCCTTTAAGATAAGCAAAAAAAAGGATCGAATTATCCAATGAATATTCCATGCGATCCATGACTCACAAACCCACCAGTGTTATTTTTGCTAGCTACAAGCATACGACTGCTCTTAAATGATAGAATTAGAACGATTAGAAAGGAAGATTATTTACGCAATTCAAATTTTTGACATGGGAATGATCTTAAAAGAATAAAATAACCAAAAAAAAAAAAAAAAACTCATTTACCATATTTCATTGTCACATCCACCGATTATGTCCAAATCAACAAATTTTATGATCAATTGGAGAAACTAAATATAAGATTTTGAAAGTTTTTTTCTTATTTATAGTTTCGGGGTCCTTGCCACAAACTGCATATTTGAATGAAGGCAGACTAAGAGTCAATCCGGAATGGATATGCCGGTCAGTATAACAATATTAATGGCTGAATATGTACCTGTAAATAGCCAACTGCGAGCTAAAAATGTTCAACTAAGCTGTCTCAAAGAACACAACCAGTCTGTCTTCACTACAGATTTTCTCGAAATTTAGTATTTTGTCTAGACTGGAGAAAAATAGCTTTCTATCATAAACCCCCCAACCAAAAAAAAAAACCCCACAAAAAGAAAAAAAAAAAAAGAAAAAACGGTATAAATACAATGAATTAATAGACCTCCCAAATGGGTTAAATCAAAAATGGAAGAAAAAATCGCCAGGGATGATGGTACACACTAAAAAGCCACACCCAGTCAAAAGCATACATCCGTTACTGGGTAGGCACTATCCGAAGAATTAAAAAGCTATGTCACCCAAGAACGAAGAGTAACGTTGTCCCTTTTTTTTTTTTTTTTGGGAAATTATAACGTTGTCCATTTTGCGTTATGAAATTTGGACATTACATAAATCAAATGGAACCAACGGTCCACAGCCCGACCCAAACTGAAAGAAAATGGGCCCCTCAAAATGTGAAAATTAGTGGGCTAGGCTTCGATTTTGAAACAAAAAAGAGTCTGCCTTAAATTTCTTCTTTTTGAAAAAAAAAAAACTCTAAAAATATTAGAACTTATTATTATATATATTTATAAATTTTTTTTATTTAAGAATAATACTATCTTAGAGATTAAAATTTGAAGTATATAAAAAAAAAAACACATTAAATTATCATCAAATTCTCACATGGTCCAACAGTAAATTTTGTTTGTTTCGTTTGTTGGACCACTTTTGTACTTTTTTTTATTTCTGTAATTAATTTCTAAAATTCACTTTCCTCGAGGATTTTACTTTCCTCTCTATATATCCTTTTTCAAACCACGCTTCTTTTGCAAATAATAACATCCCCGATGAATACTCAGAATTAAATATCTGGCTTACATTTTGTGGGGCCAAAAGACTTTTTGCAGTTCTGAACCATTTTGCACTCATTCTCAGATTCCAAAGTTCCGGAGACTTGTGATTGGGAATTTCTCTGTTTCAGGTTCAGGGGAAGAAAGGGATCAGGTGCTCAAGATTCCAACTTTTCATTTAGTAATTATTGCCAGGAAGCAAGGATCTCGTACATACATTCAGTATAATGTTATTTTAATAAGATTAGCTTATGAGTTTTATTTAGTTAAAATAGTCTGGCACCTCTCAGTCATATCATCTTTTTTTTTTTTTAATAAGAAATCCTTTCAAACAAATCTAAGATTGTGAATCTAATCTACACAATATCGAATTCACCTTTACCCTAACCATGGCCAGGAAGATAGAACAATTCTTAAACTATGAACTTGTTTGTAATGATTTCGTACAACTCTGTTATGCAAAATACACCTCAAGAGCAGTCCCAGTGCCAGTATAACGTTATGAACAATCACAATTTTACACTGAGCAGTCTGTATACGTAAAACAGAAAATCAATCAAGTCCGCATAAACATAAATATTCCATGCATTTAATCGATGCTTCCTCGTTGGGTTTATATTTTGGAGCTGTTCATTTGTCTTCAGAGAAGAAGTGGTTGACGGCAGGCATGACTTCCGGCGGGCGGGTGCGCAGAAATTTGCGTAGCTTATGTTCTGCGTACCTCTCTCCTTCGTCATGGTTTTCCAGAACTGCCGTGCTGCGATGAGCTTTGTTGACCCTGTCAACCAGTGTTTCCAAGTCCAAAACATGGAAACAGGACTTTGTTAGTAACTCATCTGAAAATAGGAAAGCAAGCACAAAAATGTTTCCTGGAATTCAATCCGGATATAGAAGATTTATATACATAACACCTGTCACTACCTGACATCAGGATTCATGAAAATGTTCCTCGTAAGCTGGAATACGCACATGCCTGTGACAAATGTCATTGCACCCAATAGTGGGTATACCTGGCACCGATCATAACATTCAACAAATCAGTTGGTAATTCATAAACCAGGTTTGCTAATTGCAAAATTGGCATTTTAAATGTTCAAATATGGGGCCATTATATTCTCTAACACGAGCAGCAGTCTGTTAACTAGCAGAATAAAAAAAAAAAAAAAACTGCTAATATAGGATTAGCATGAGTAATGGAAACATGCTATGCTGATAATTCATTGCTTACCTCTGGCCTGATCCAACGCCCCATAATTGAAGATTATTGTTTTGCTTTGGCAACGTAAAGCTTATTACTGCTGCGGAATGCTCTCTAACGAACTATCCAAATAGATCAAATCAATTCCTTTCGGATTTTTTTCAAACTACTATTCTATTGCAGGGATGTTTGTAGCTTTTGGCCATGTAAACAAACGTATATATCTTCATATATAATGCTACAGAACGGCATCTCCAGCTCAGGAGATGACTTGGCGAGCTGGGGGTGTGCTCTTTTTCAGTGGGCTACGTTAACCCATTTTGACTATTACATGAAAAAACCAGGGGCACTGGCCTCTTGTTTTTATTATTTTAGCAAAATGAAGTGTCAAATTGACCCACTTGCCTTGTTGCCGAGTTTGAGGGTTTTAAAATTTTTAGCACGCATGCTGACAAGTTTCGGGATTGTTTCGGAACTTAAAACGAATGTTCCTTGCCGAGCTTTGAAACACAGAATTGTTGTGGGCAAAACCTCTTGGGAAAGCTTCTATAATTTGAAAACTTATCCTGAAGTTAAAGTTCTTGGAAACTTATCCTGAAGTGGAAGTTTTTCCAATTCACATTTTTTCACGATTTATATGTGTAATATTTTATATATTTAAGAAATATTTTTTAAACTAAGAAAAATTAAAATCGTATTCCTCCAAACAGGCCAGGCAAAAGCTTGTTTTAATTTATACGTTACTTTCAAGGGTGATGCGGATGACTAGAATGAAAATTTTAATACTGTTTCCGTCCATGTCTCTCTCCCGTGAGAGCAAATTAACTCCGTGGTCTTAAGAATATCCTGAATTTTTTTTCATAATAATAATAAAATATATTTAAAAAATAATATAATAAAATAATTTTAAATAATAAATTATTCTTATTATTATTTACTGAAATGAGGAGAAAGAATTAATCATGGGTTTGAGGTCAAATTCAAATCTCATCTTTAAATTTAATAAGATTAATATTACAATATTTTTAAAAATTTACATAAATTACAAAAAATTTACAATCTGAATTCTACAATTTTTTTTTAACAAAATTATAACTAATAACATGACTCAATAACAAGATAAAAATATTTATATGTACTAAAAAAACAAAATGCCTAATAAAATTTACTTGGGTAAATAGATTATTAAGTCAAATAAACTTTTAGACTTAATCGACTTTAATTTCTTGGATTAAAATTACAAAAAACGAATTTTGAAAAAAAAAAAGGAAAAAATTAATTTCAGTTAATCTAAAACAAAAAAAAAAAAATTAAAACTAAAGCTAACCCTAAAATTCTCAAAGGTAAAATACAGCGGAGGCTAAGAAGTAAAGGAAGAGAATAACTATTGAAAGATCACGAGACTCCTAAGCAAATCATGGGTGCTCTGTAACTAATTTTCCCATTTCTTTGAAATAAAAAAAGTAACAGAGATTAACCACTGCTCGGTTTCTTCCCTCATCCACTCCTCACCCAATCGCTGCCGCCGCCGCCGCCGCAATTGAATCGATCTCCAAAGCCCGCTCTTGCATCCTTTCCCTCTCCTCCTTCCTCCCCTCTTATCCTTTCTTCGCCTTCTCGCTTTTGTCCATCAACGACTCTGACTGCCCTGCCCTCTCCTTCGTCTCATCTCTCGACGCCCACTCTCTTCTCTTGTATGCTCTCTCCGCCTCTTCTTGCGGCTCTAACTCCGATTCCCCCTGCCAGCGACTTTACAACACTGATCTTTCCTCCGATTCCCATAATCGTCTCGTTGTTCTCTCATTTCTTCCCATTTTGTGCATCCTTTGCATATCTCGGATCCTCTCCTCTGACTCTGCTTCCGTGCCTCCCCACGCTGATTTTGAGGCTATGCTTCTTGCAATTTACTCATCCAAGCTCAAATCTGGGTAGGTTTTAGTTTCATTTTTATATTTTTTATTAATTAATTTTCTTCTTGTTAGAAATTAATTTTTTACAATTTTAATTGAAGAAATTAAAGTATATTGAGTTCAAAGGTTCATTTTGCTCAATAATTTTTTTATATAATAAATTATACTGAATATTTTATTTTTAGTTTATGTCAGCACTTTTCTTAATCATCTGTCGCCACATTACTAGATATATTATTATAAAAGTTTTTAAAAATTAAAATTATAAATTTTTAAATATTATAATATAATTATTAATTTGTATAAAATTAATATTTTTTATATTTAGTGGATGAGTTGGATGATTATCCAAATAAAAATTTCTTCAAAGTCTGCGGTTGACTTTTTCTTACGATTCCTAAAAGTTTTGGTTCGATTTCTCACAAATATTGTGTTTGCTCCTCCAACTTTCTCAATAATTTCAATTCCCCCCTCTTCCATAACAATTTATTAATCAATCCCTTATATAGTTTTTAGTCTTGGCCCCTACCAATCCATAAATTCTAGTTTCGCCCCTGGGTTGTGTTGATTGACAGACTCCCACGATTTCAGAACGTTTAATCGCTGCTTTAAATGGAATATTCAATATTCCTCCTTGCACAAATTGTGTTTATTAGTTATCCAAATAAAGATTTCGTCAAAGTCTACGGTTGACTTTTTCCCGCGACCCCTACAGGGATTTTTTTTTTTTTTTTTTTTTTGGTTTTTCAGTTTTTATCTTTAATTTCTAAATTCCAATGGGAAATGACACGGTTGGAAACCCATGTGGCCCAAATCAACATGAGCCCATCTAGTGGAGCCGATGAAAATATAGCACCATCTTGCGGCAAAACCGTCAGGCTGAAGACTGCAAAGCCCATTACCCTACAGACCATGAATAACAATCTGAGTGCAAGAGCCTGGAAAAGGAAACTGGGAAGCTGGTTGGGCAGTGATGATCAGAAACACAACCATGCAACTTTCTATAGTATTCGGAATTATGTTAATCAGATGTAACCATCCAGACCCAGTTGGCTAATTGATATGCAATTACTTATCGCAGTGAAGAAAATGAGTAAGCCTTTAATCGCTGTCAGATACAACAAGCTACCACTAGCATCGTCTGAGATGTTATGGTCGCATGAGTCCATCGAGTCTCCCTCCATTTCTCACTTCTCTCCTAACCATTGCTTCGAGACAAGGAAAGAACCAAGCAGAACATCAAAATCACAGAGATAGATGAAAAAGAGGCGGCGAGAGACATGGCCTGGTACATGAGTGCAAGTGCGTGTAAATAAACCACTAACCCATCCGCTAGCAGCAGGCGTTTCCTTAGTTTTAACCCTTCCATGTACCCAATGTACAAAGTTGTTGCTCTAACCAGTTCTGAGAAGCTGACCATCTTGCAATATTTTGAACACATCCATTAAAAGACCAGCCTTTAATCGTCAATAATAGCTTTTATGAAGATGAGGCTTATAATCTCGGCTATTTTCCTTCTGGTTTTTTTCTCTTCTGCAGGTGAAGTTTTTGATACATAGAATTGTTGAACTTAATTTGATTTAACTTTATTCTGTGTGTTGAACTTCCCTGAATCTTTGTTACGATTGCAGCTGCATATGATCCCCTGGATCCAAATGGAAACATAACAGTGAGATGGGACATCATGTCCTGGACTGTAGATGGCTATACAGTAAGTAACACGATCGGTAATATCAGTTGTGCGACAAAGAATCCCAACACACCATGTACTCTTAGAATTTCTTGAACCATGCACCGGCTGCCCCGTGCTTGTTCCTTTTGATCCTTCAACTAGCTTTAGAATCAAGTCCAGTATCTAAAATGAATAATGGAATAGAATCTAGCAGGTTCATTTTATTGTACATAGAAATTGCATCAATGATGCTTTTTTTGGCTGCATAATGTTTCAGGCAGCTGTCACAATTAACAACTTCCAAATGTTCCGGCACATAATGTACCCTGGGTGGACTCTAGGCTGGACATGGGCCAAAAAAGAAATAATATGGAGCGTGAACGGCGCTCAAGCCACTGAACAAGGTGACTGCTCCAAGTTCAAAGCAAATATACCTCATTGCTGCAAACGGAACCCTGCAGTTGTGGACTTGCTCCCTAATGCTCCTTACAACCAGCAGTTCACCAATTGCTGCAAAAGTGGAGTGATGGCAGCATGGGGACAAGATCCGTCAGCTTCTGTCTCCAAATTCCAGATCACTGTTGGGCTGTCTGGGACTTCAAATAAGACGGTGAAACTCCCCAAGAAATTCACCTTGCTCGGCCCCGGACCAGGCTACACTTGTGGGCCTGCAAAGGTTGTTCCTTCCACCAAGTTTCTCACTCCTGACCGTCGTAGAAAAGATCAGGCCTTGAGTAAGTTTTCATGCCTCGTAATTTAATGTATCATGTCCCATTTGTTTATGCTCATTAATTTTGCTCTGTTTATGGACTTGCAAGCTAAATGATCTTTGGTTTCACATGCAGTGACCTGGAATGTGACTTGCACTTACTCACAGTTCCTGGCTAGGAAAAACCCCAATTGCTGTGTCTCTTTCTCATCTTTCTACAATAAGACGATCACTCCGTGCCCCTCTTGTTCTTGTGGTTGCCAAAACAACAACACTTGTGTTCAGTAAGCCACCATTTTTATTTACCTTGAATCCACCAAGCGAATAGCTGGTGATTTCCCATAAGAGTATCAAACGGAGAACTGATTTTTGCTGATGCAGGAATGATGCCAAAATTCTCCAATTGAACGGCATAGACAACACTACACGGAAAGAAAACAGCCCCCTACTACAATGCACCCATCATATGTGCCCAGTTCGAGTGCACTGGCATGCGAAGCTTAACTATAAGGAGTACTGGCGAGTGAAGATTGCCATAACAAACTTCAATTATGGGATGAATTACTCAACTTGGACACTTGTTGTCCAGCATCCAAATCTCAACAATGTAACACAGGTCTTTAGCTTTGAGTACAAGCCTCTTGTTCCCTACAAATCAATCAGTGAGTATCGGAAGACATTACCAATCTTCATGCACAAACGTAGATGACAAAGTATCTAACATAACATGTCTGCTATTACATGCAGATGACACGGGGATGTTCTATGGCATGAAGTACTTCAATGACCAATTAATGGAAGCAGGACCCTTAGGTAATGTTCAATCTGAGGTGCTTCTTCAAAAGAATAAGAACACCTTCACCTTCAAGCAGGGATGGGCTTTTCCCCGGAAGGTCTACTTCAACGGCGATGAATGCATGCTACCACCACCAGATACATACCCATTTCTGCCAAATTTAGCCCAACGATCCCTACTCTCATTGTCAACTTTGATTTCTGTAACCCTTTTGTTGTTGATTTGCATATTATAGTTTCTTGAGTCTGAAAATTACGACGAATAGAATTGAAACTTTTGAAGTCAAGGATTTTGACAGACAATAACAGCAGTATGTATATGAAACCCAACTTTGAAAAGAAGCAAAATGGTTTTGCATTATGAATATCAAGTATCGAGTGCTATTCGAGACCATCAATAGAAGAATTGGAAGTCCAACAAAATATTCTTGAATTTCTGGCATTGCTTGATGTTTTGGGAAGATATGGGATACTTGAACAAGGACTTCTGCCATTTAACTTCCACAAATGCTTAATCTAATTCTAAAACAGAACTAGCCCTTTTTTTTTTTTTTTGGCAAATGATCACATGTAGAACATATATTACATTGAATAAATTAAAAAGAAAAATTAACAAAGTCATTGGAAAATTTTGAGCTGTAATTTCACTGCAAATGTTATCTTATTTTTCTGCTTGTTGCATTGTCATAGTACTTTCTTTGTGCAAACTCTACAAACTAGGATGATTAGTTACAATATCACATGCATTAAACCAACACGGCAGAGTGTCCCAAACCCTCTCAAGGCTGATGATATAGCCATTAACTTCTGAATTGGTTCCCAAGTTCTAGTGGTAGGGCAGATCAGTCCAAATAGTAGATTCTTTTTCAACAGTGTTACCTATAACAGTTCATGCATGGCTATATTAGGGAGCCAATGTACAAAGACAAGTCATTAACAAAATTAATGGAGAGTTAAGCCTGCAGAAACTAGCATTTGGCAGCCATGGATAAGCATCTGGACGTAGCATCACACAGTTATCGCCATTGAAATAGATCCTTTTAGGAAAAGCCCAACCCTTCTCGAAGGTAAAAGTTGCTGGGTCCTTTTGGAAAAGCAACTCTGACTGCAAAATACCAAGAGGGCCAGCTTAAATAAGCAAATCATTGTAGAACTTAACCCCCCACAGCATAGCTGTATCATCTGTCAGAAAAGTGCAAGATTGTTCAGTTGAGATCTTTTAGAGCCCCTCAGTCAACATTGTATATTAAATCTTAAATTTCCTACAACTGACCACAATGAACTACCCTGTTGATCATGCAATAGTTTAATTACGTGGTTCATTATATAAGACATCATTTTTTTTTTTCAAAAAAGGAAATGCAATCAAACTCTGCTGATATCATTACTATTCTGTTCCAATTGTGACTTATGAATGGAGGAAGCAAGGCCTAGAGAGTAATATAGAGAGTACTAAGAGCTAAGAACACTGCATCCTTGTTTCCAACTTTGTCCAAAATAAAAGACATGCATGAAACAAACAAGCGCACCATGAGAGGAGATCAAACTTACTTATCATTGAGTAAGGATTTAATGACTTATAGTTAAAGCTGAAAATTTCTGTCAGATAGTCAAAGTTGGGATGCTGGACCTACCAAATTCCACTGCAACTAGTTCATATTGTAATTGAAATTTGTAATTGTGATCCTGACATGCCAGTATTCCCTGTAGTTAAGCTTCGTGTGCCAATTAACTCTGATTGGACACATATGGTTTGTACATCAGACAAGAGGCATCAAGCTGTTGTTCCAGAACTATGAACAACAGAAGCTAAATACAGTGCATTTGGACTGCAAATAAGTAATAGAAAGATAAGTAATGATGGATTTGTCAAACTCATGCATATGTCTTCAAAGAATCAAAGACAACAAAAAATAAGGAATAAAAATTTATGCTGATAATATTTACTCTACACAACTTCCAGAACTAATATTGTTACTTTGACAACTCCAGGCACAATTTGGACATGGCACTATTGTGCTGTTGTAGAAGGATGGAAGTGAGACATGGCAAGTAGGAGTCTTCGCTGCCAGGAATTGTGAATATGTGCATGTAACATTCCATGCCACTGCAATTATAGGGGGAAGAAAAAAAAAAGAAAGGTTCTAAAGTATTTATGTCAAATTAATAAATCAAGTTAAAGAGAAACTGGTTTTCAAAATATTCCCATCTGCTCTTCTTAATTCCTCAACATTCACACACATTCTTTGAGGAAATTCATCTGCATGATAAAATTAGATCTAGGACTGTTTTTGAGAGCAAAATTAATAAAGGACTTCATTAGATTAAAGCATTCATTAATTTACTTACTCAAAGCTTGTTTGATCCTCCTTTTATCTTCCATAATGAATCTACTAGTTGTGACATTGTTCCCAGGACCACATGTATAACCAGGTCCCAGTGTCATGAGGATGAAGTTTTTAGGAATGGTGACTGTTTTGCTGTTAGTTCCAGCTTGGCCAACACTAATCTGGAATGAACTAGCTCCATTGGATGGATCTTGTGCCCATGAGCTAAGAAGTACACCACCTTTACAGCAATTTGCAATTTTCTGGTTGTAAGGAGTTCCAGGCAATAAATCCACCATCAATGGGTTCTTCTTGCACCAATGTGGATTTTTCCCCTTGAATTTTTAACAATCTCCTTGCTCTGTTGCTTGGCCTCCCACCATGGTCCAGATTATCTCTTTCTTTGTCCATGTCCAACTTAATGACCACCCTGAAGATTGAATGTGGTGATATTGCTGTAAGCTGAAGATCGTGACAACAGCCTATACATTACTGAGAGAAGTTGAATCTTTTTCAGTCAGGACTAAGATAAAAGGATAATGGATGCTGGCAAGGCAAGATAATTAGTACTTACAATATAGCCATCAGGAGTCCAGCTCATAAGATCCCATTTGACTCTGATATTTCTGGTTGGGTCAAGAGGATCATAGGCTTCTGAAAAAAAAAAAAGATATTTGGCAACAGAAAATTGGATGAACAAGGGTATCATAGAAGTAAGAAAATGCTTCAAAGAACAATTGTTTAGAAACTCAGGGAATTTTGTATAAGGAAAGATATTAGATGCAGAAACCCTGGTGTCACCTTTAAACGGTGAAAGGAACTAAGAGCTCAAAGGTTAAATTTATTGGCTTCATCCCTACAGGAAAAAATTTTTTCTTCATCTATAATCCAAAATAATTTGCAATAGTCACTAGTCAGTTTACTTGAGCATCTATATTATATTGAGATAGTTGTATTTCCCCAATGATCAAGGAAGCCCCAATGCTGAATTGCTATAAAGCACCGATAGAATTTAAATCTTAAAGGTTTACCTTGCCTACAATTTGAACTAGAAATCATCACAGTGAAGTCCCAGTCATTGCATGGAAATGAAAACAGCATAATTTTGAACAGAAACTCAAACATAACCACCAAGGAACTAAAAATGCAAACCTGCTTAGACTACTGGGCTTAGAAAGAAGCCACGTTTTCTCATCTATGAAATTCCATAAGCAAACACATCGAAAGTACCTCATATTCCAGTTTGATCAAGCAAAAGAACCCCAGAAATCACCATTGGAAATGGAAAAAGAAAAATTGATGGCCTAACCAATATGCATCAATATTAAGATAAAAGGAGTCGATAAAGACCCCATTTTTGGAAAGAATGGGTGCCAAAGAAAGAAAAAGATCGAAACTTTTCCCCCCGTTTAAGTGAAGCCATTGCCAAAAAACGCCAACAGAAGCAGAACGGTGTGTATGGTGAGGAATCCCATAATGGGGAAGACAAGAAAACCCATCCCTTGAAGCCAATATGTCCCTGTGATCCTGATTTTCAGGTTCTGCTTTTGTGTTCTTGGTAGGCTCGAGAATTGTAAGAGACAAGACCTGAAAGAGAGAGGGGCATAAGCTGCAGAACTTGAGGAAGGTAAAGAACAGGTCTTTGACCAACTTGGGTACAGTGTATATAGTAATTCATTATAATTTACAATTCTAATTACCAACCAGTTCCTCGTTTTTGCATCCCATAACTTTTTCTTTTTGAGAAAAAAAAAAAAAAGATTATTTAACTCAATAATAATAATAATAATATTAAATAATAATTACTCGCGAAGTTTAGGACTTTCTTCGAATGTTTTTGGATTAATGAACTGCTTGTTTGAATTGATGGTTCATATTATGTCCTATAAAGTCATTAAAAACTTCGATTCTTGAGCTAATCCAACAACTTAGTTAAAAATTTAATTAGAATTATAAAATTATTTAATTAATTTTTTCAGCAAATTAACAAAGGAATTGTAAATATCTAAATAATAATAATAATAATAATAATAAATAAAATGTAGATGGGTAAAAATTTTACAATGGATCTGATAAATAAATAGCTATCACAAGCTAAGAAACCCAAGACCAATATGATCTCGTGGTGTAAGGCCGGCCCAATTTAAGCCCAGAATCATGTAGCCCAATATCCAAGTCCAAAGAAAAAGCATCTTCAAGTTATGTTTCTCCCAAAATCAAACTTTAACTGAGTCCATTAGAACCTTAATTCTCAAATTTATTCCAACCGGCGACCTGCTCAATCAATATCCATTGTTGGCGAGACCCCAATTGACCAATGAGTAATTAGCATAAATAATATTAAATTGTTCAAACTTTAGAGTCGTCACGCAACAATAAAGCATATATGTCAAAAGCTTTTTTTCAATTGCGGCAGTGATTTAATTCTCTTTAAAAAAAAAAAACAAAAAGAAAATCACAGAGGGAGGAATATTAAATTAACCCCACAAGGTGAACAATAAATATATCTTTATTATATGCACTCTAGTGAAAATTCGTGTTGCATTACAATAATTTTAATTAAGTGTATATTTTTAATTTTAATAATTATGTATAAAAAAATAAAATAAAATAAAAGTATCTTTTGCATTGATTCATCGAAGTTTCTGTAATAAAAAAATAATATAAAAAAAAAAGAATATTCTGTGTGTTGCCCAAATCGGATTTGTAAGTTTTCCCCGTCAAAGTCAAACTATCTCCTCGCTTACGGCAAGGCGCGTCGGCTGCGGACCAATCAAATTTCATACCCTTTTTTTTAAAAAAAAAAGTTCCTAACAAAAAAAGTGTTTATTTAGAAAAATAATTAATGAAATTTTAATTTTTCAAAATGTTTTTTTTTAAATTTTTTTTTATTTAAGGAATCCGACGCCACCAACCAAAGCGACAGCTAATCCTTAAAGCGAAAATGGCGAGTCCCTTTTTTCAAACCATATAAGCCTCTTGTTTTTTTTTTTTTTTTTCCTTTTAATTTTTGTTTTCAATTGACTTTTATGGTTTCTTTTTCCCTCTCTATTTCCAAATCTGCAATAAACGGAATGCCTTCTTGATTCGATTTCCCACTTTCTTTTTAGATTTTTTTTTTTTTTTTTGGGGCCGGGTGGAGTGGGGAGGGATTGATATTCATAACTGAGTCCGATTCACCGAGTTGTCAATGGAGGCATCAAACGCGCGAGTCCACTCGTTCGGCCAGACCGAGATTAACTGGGACAAGTACCTACCTTTCCGTTAATATAATCTTCAAGAATAAATTAATTATTATTATTATTTTTTTAATGTTTTGTAAAGTTTGTTTACTTTCCTTGATTTGGTTTCATTTATTGCATTCCTGATATTATCTCCTTTGTGTGTATGTGTGTGTGTGCATTTTCTGTGTTTATATCTGAATAATAAAAAAAAAAAATCCAAGAATCGGTTAATGGAACGTGAAATTAAATTTTGTTTGATTAAAGGAGGCCTGCCTGTCATTGTTGTGAAAAGTAAAGAATTTGGGGGGTTTTATGGAAAGATGCTGTTAGGGGATCGAGAAACTGATAATTGTGAGTTTATGCTGTTGAATAACCCAAAATTCCCCATTTGATTGAGAATGTTTCGTTTCTTTTTTTTTTTTTTTTTTTTTTTGCATTTTTCGTATATGTTTTCAAGATGCAATTTATTTCTCATGCGTTGTTTCAGAAATGGTGTCTGCTTCTTGTTGTTGTTGTTGTTGCTTTTTTTTTTTTTTTAATGTTATATTTTGAATTTGATTGAGAGATAATTCAATGCTACCCCGATTATCTTGGTTGCGTTTTGCTGATTCATGTGAATGCTGTCTCTAGTTCTCCCATATGCTTATGTCCACCTTTTTTTCTCTTTTTGCAGGCTTGATAAAACTAAGTTTTATGTTGTAGGAGCAGGCCTCTTTACTGGGGTTACAGTGGCATTGTATCCGGTATCTCTAGTAAAGACCAGACTTCAGGTTGCTTCAAAGGATACAGTTGAGAGAAGTGCATTTTCTGTTATAAGAAGCATACTGAAAACAGATGGAATTCCCGGTCTCTATCGAGGTTTTGGTACAGTTATCACTGGTGCAATTCCTGCCAGGATTATTTTTCTTACTGCTTTGGAAACCACAAAAGTGGCTGCCTTCCAGCTGGTTGAGCCATTTAAATTTTCTGAACCTACACAAGCAGCGATAGCAAATGGCATTGCTGGCATGATGGCCTCACTTTGTTCTCAAGCTGTATTTGTTCCAATTGATGTGGTATGCAGTGCAAATTCCCTTTTGAGCATATTTACATTAGCAAACATTTTGAGTGATGGCTCTGTTTGTTTTGGATATTATGATGTGTCTTGGGAAATTTTGTTTAGTTAGGATACTTATGTCAATAGATGTTGAATTTCTTCAAACAATTCTGCTCTGGTTTGCCAGAATTCACTGACAGCAATACCTTTGCACATGGATAGATGTTAAGTTTCTTTAAATTGATGCTGTTCAGGTCAGTCAGAAGTTGATGGTACAAGGTTATTCTGGGCATGCAAAGTATAATGGGGGCCTGGATGTCGCTCGTCAGGTTATAAAGTCTGATGGTATCAGAGGATTATACAGGGGATTTGGTCTCTCAGTCATGACTTATTCTCCTTCTAGTGCTGTTTGGTGGGCAAGTTATGGTTCCAGCCAACGAGTTATCTGGAGGTGACCTTTTACTTTTCCTTAATATTATGTATTTTCAGCACAATTGAAGAGCTCAGTCGCTTTGACGTCCAGCCTTAGTTGCTGTGTATCTAAGTCACAACATTTAAATTTTTTATTCTAGAGCATTTGTGTTAATTTTTTAGGTTTGGACTATATTATCAATGAAATGTGCTTGACAACTGCTAGCTTCAGTAATTGAGAGTTGAATCCCTACAGCTTCTGCTGTTAGAAACAATTCCCACATGACCTTCTCCTCCCATCAGCTGGTCTGGCCAATTTGCTGCCTTATTGCGTTACTCTTTGGGAAATTTTGGAAGCACTGCTGACTTAGGTGCCCTCATAGAACTGATTAGGATGCAGATTGGAATGATATCCAAAAGGAAAATTTTCTAGCTGTTTGAGGATTTTAGAGGTTACTAGGGTCATTGTCATTTATGCTTATAAGCTTCTTAGGCACCATAATATTAGGCATCCAATTGATATGTTCTTTACCATACGTTCATACCATTTGATTCCTCAGTGAGAGACCTTCTGACTGTTTTGGGCAGACTTTTAGGTCATGATACTGAACTGGAAGGCTCTCCTCCCAGCCAGTTTAAGATAATGCTAGTTCAAGCTACTGGAGGGATCATTGCTGGAGCAACAGCATCTTGCATCACAACCCCATTGGATACCATCAAAACTCGCTTACAGGTATTCTTATGCTTCCTTTGGTTGAAACTATAGTCTTTCTTTTTACGTGTTTTTTTTTTTTCCTTATTGTTTTTTTTCCTTATTGCTCCATGTTGCTGCTCCATCTATGTTTTTTGAATAAGATTGCAAATTCAATTGGCCTTTATTAATGTATGTATACATAAGCAAGATGTGCATGTAGACAGACAGACAACAAGTTCCATGTTTTAATCCTGAAATGGATATAAGTCACATAATACTTTATTTTTCTTGTACAGGTAGCATTAACCATCTTAGTACTCTGATGGAACTATTACTGGAGGTTTGACAAAGTGATGCATTGAATCATTTGTGTATATTAATACTCGACTATTAATTGTTCTCTCAGGTGGCTTAGTTTATCAAAATGTTCAGATGTTCATGGCAACTGAGACATTGCGTGTTTTGCTTAGATCTTTGGAGTTAGAAACATTGAGAACCAGAAAACACCTCTTCTTCTCCCTTCCCCCTCCTCCAACCTCTACTTCCCAAAAGGGGAGAAAAAACTCATCGGGAAGAAAATTTGGAAAAAACAAAAGCCAAAAACATCAATGTGGTAGAACATATAGTTTATGGTGTAGGGTCATTATGTAGCCTGATGTATTGTTATATTTCATTGCCCAATTGTTGCTCATGTTTACTTATTTTTTCGTTTAATAGTTTCCCTTTATATTGGAAAATTGTTTTTACTTGTAGGTGATGGGACATGAAGGGAAAAGGTCCACAAGACAAGTTGTTAATACCTTGATTAAAGATGATGGATGGGCGGGTTTATATAGAGGGTTGGGTCCAAGATTTTTCAGCATGTCAGCATGGGGAACGTCAATGATTTTAGCTTATGAATACTTGAGTATGGGTTCTTTCCTCTCTTTTCATATTATCCACTTGTGAAACTGGGGACGAGATTTTTTGATCCATACTATTGGATGTCAAAGGGCTTGGCTCACATGAACTACAGTCACTGCCTGTGTTTCTTAATCTCCTACTTCTGACTCAAATATTTCTTTATTATTATTATTATTTTTTATGGTTTTAATTCACGTATCTTATTAACTGATATTTCACCACAATGATGGTCCAGCTAGTATATCTATCATCCGGGAACCCCTGTGAATTGTTATGAGTAACCTTGGATATGGCATCCATTTAGTTGCCATCATTTTTGTTGTGGGTAATGTCAGCGTTTCTGCTTCTTGGTCAAAATACATGCTCTTGCAAGTCTTTTAAGCTGCCATTTCTTTCTTTGTGACTATATATATGTTCTATTTTGTGTTTGACTGAGTCAACTATTTTGATGTTTTTTCCATTCAGAGAGGCTGTGTGCAAAAGATGAATAGACAAGATCATGTTCCTGCTTCACGACCAGTGGTAATCGGAAGCTGATTATATTCAACTTACTGTTGAATGATAGAGATGCAGAAATTGTTCTTTTGTTATACTGGATATTCTGCAGACCTCTGGAATACCTTCACTGGGGAGCCAAACCTTACGTGCATTGATTTAGATTTTTGAAAAGCCAATTGGATCCAGCTAAGATTCTTTTAAGGCATAGAGATTTTTTTTTTTTTTTTATCTTTCCAAGAGATAAGGAAAAAACTCTTTAGGACAGACTAGAATCAACTAGAGTCTCCCACAGGTGTATCCTTTTTAAACTTCCCATTTTAAGTGTGTACTTGATAGCAAATTCGTCTTGCTAGACGTTTGTTTTGTGTTATTTTAGTCGCCTTTACGTGGTGTAACTCCGGATTTGCTGTACTTTTTGAATACGTTAGCTATTTAGGATTTGATTGGAATTACAATTGATATTTGTGGTTGTAGTTAAATGACAAAATTTGTATTAATAAATAAATTGATAATTTGATTATTATTTATAGTGTTTTAAAAGTAAAGGAAAATTTTTTTAATAAAATAAAAAATAATCTTAAAAGAAAATTTATATATAATAAAATTATAATTATTTTATATAATAATTAAAATTATTATTTTAAAAATTTTTAAACGGTGTATTAATTTATTTTTTTTTATTATATTAAAATATTATATTATTTATATATAAATTTAAACTGAGGTATATATTTATCAAATATTAAAGATTATATTTAAGTCAAAATATAAATTATAAAATTGTAATTATAATTTCGAAAATGATTTATTATGGCCTAACAATTTCTCTTTTCTTGAATGGAATAGGTGATATTGATTCCTATCGATGCAAAAACACCTATTGGCATGGATAGATTTCTCGCCACTTATTTGCGGGTTTGCACAGCACAATCAGAAGTTGGCAATTTCATCTCCGAATTGGCTTCTCCAAAACAGCAGAAAAGAAAAGCTCGTCCCCAAGTTTATCCATCTTTGGTGCCACCCTCCACATTTGCTGCTTGCAGCCTACCTTTGCAAACTCATCCAAGTACACCTTCATGTCTTCCCTCTTGCAAGAGGAGCGATCCACCCACAGGAGTCCATGGGGTCGGACAACACGGTCCCAATCAAGCAGCACAAACTGGAGTTGTCCCACTCCAATCCACCCATCGAAGAATAGAGGGGAATGAACAAGGTCAAGTGCATTATTAAAGAATGGCAATCTTGAGCAGACTGATACATACAGAGGAAGGAGGCCCCGTCATGCAATCACCGCACTGAAAGGGGCTCCAAGCTCGTGCCGGTACTGGGACTAAAATAAAGTCCGATTTGGATATCTCCCGGCTTCAATCCTAACACTTCATTAATGGCGAAAGACTCATTGGTTGGCACATCCCACCCTCTTTTTGAAAAGTTGAAACAATCTGCACATTTATAGAATCTTCTCTGGTCTACTGTTTAATTGGAAACAAGCCAAGAGTAGCCTTTGCATTTGTAATGGCTCCACAAGATGTTGCCATCCTCAGGTCAGGTCCAAATCGAAGTGTTTGCAGGAAGTGGCTTGCTTGTAGTTTGGAGGTGCCTTTGAGAGGCATCTCCTTCTAGGCAGTGGATCACAGCCACCAACCATAGATTCTGAGCCAATTCCCAATCATCTGGGCACATGCCATAAACCTTGTAATTCATGAAACGTTCTTAATGGCTACTAGCCATATGGGAGCAAGCTAGTCCAATGGACAAATTGATTCTTCCTACCCCAGGGGAATTTTTCTTTGCAGTTTGCCTGTTTGGTTTTGGTGAGGTATAGTTATGAAGCTCACCCGAATATGTTTCACATCACTTTCCTCGGGTTCACTGAAATCCTCGTCAACTTAGCTGATTCCATTGCCGTTTGGAGGAGCACTCCTTTATAGACTACTGGCAAGCTTGTCCAATGATACGGAAATGTTGAGAACTTGATCAGAAAAACTTGCTGCAGATGTTGACTCCAGTTTATCTCTGTGTAATTGCTCGAGCAGAATTCCCAGAGATTTGGCTGTGTAGTGAATAAGGCAGAAAACTGAGGACTGCAAGATATATCTGTTGTGTTGGTAGTGAAAATGAAGTGAGGGACAGAGATGCTGGAAATCAAGGTGAAATTTGTCAGGTGTTTTATGAGTAAGAGTGGCCATAGCATCGGAAGGAGGCCTCCAGGAATGCATTTTATGTACCTAGTAGTTGTCTCAGCATTTTCTCAGATTCGTTGCTTTCTTGAGTGGCTCATCTTGACTTTGAAAGTGAGCCCTGATCCTCCTGCTATTCTTTTTATTCGTGTTTTACCTTCCCTAGATCCTCAATTTCTTCACTTTATTATATCATTTTTCTTGGAGGTGCAAACAATTGAAGTGGCAAGTTTTCGTAATCTTAAAAAATCTAAAAATTAATCAGTAACTGCCTTGCGGCTTCAAAAATGAAGTAGACCAAGTACCAGTTGAGAAAACTGCTAGTTGAAGACCTCGTCCATGAAAGAACACAAGCAGTCCAGACTCTGAGATATACAAGTATTCATTCACGCATAATTGCTCCAGGACATAATCCCATAATTTTATTTTTCGTGTCTCCGGACTGGAGAGTATTACGTCCCAACAGCCACGAAAATGAATTACCAATGTAAGAACACATTAAGGAATAACACTGCATTTGTACTCACTCCTTGCACAGCCACTTCCCATTCAGGGTCTTTGTATCAGTACCACTTACAGAATTAACGCTCATAATTAAAACATGAGAATCCAATAATCAAAGAATTTTCCCAAATTTGAATTTCAAGTTTTTTTTTTTTTTTTTCAGAACAACCAAGACAATAGTGAATACAATTTGTTTCTTCAGATTACCAATTTTTTTCATCAAAAACAATTGCCAATTTTTATTCAATATTAATTTTATAGTGTCTCTGGCCCATTAAATCACAGACACACACAAAAAGACAAACAAAATATAGCACAAGGATGGTCAAAAATAGCTGGTGTAACACTAACCAATTTTTAATTTAGGGTTATCTGTCTCCCCTAATCAATTTTTAATCAGATACATGGGAATTCGCTGGATCGCATGTAATAATACTAATGGATTCGCTAGATCTCGTGTAATAATACTACAAGATTTTAGTGGCAGCATATTGGTGTTCTTTTACTAATACCCATAACAGAATAAATAAAAACGTCCCAATATGTAAATGCTACATTATTTTGTATATAAACTTAGGATACAATTATACAAAGCCGAGGATACAGAGACAAAATTAAGAAGTTCAGACAGTAATTAAAATGCAAGATTACATATAATCATGGTATCTAGCAGGCTAGCTCCCGATTGCAGTCTCATCGTCCCGCGCAATTCATTATTTCTGAAAACACAGCGTCTGGTCTCGCTCCATCCGAATAACTCAGAGTGGTACTGGTTCCGCTTGTTCCATGTGTGATCCTGGAACCTGAAAATGGGTTATCATCGTCTTCACCCGAGGTAACAACGTCTCCACGTGGCAGAAGTGGGATTTCGTTATCAAAATTCACTCTATCTGGACCGTTCCCATTCTTCTCAGCAGCTTCCTGAAGTTGCAATGCAAATTCAAGCCCCCACACCACGTCAACCATTGTTGGCCTTTCACTTCCTATATCATGCACACAATTATAAGAAATCTCTGCAAATTTCTTCAGACATTCTGGTGCAACATCACCCTTCAGATATGGGTCTACGATTTGATCAAAGGTTCCTCTTTGATAACAGCTCCGGCCCCACTCAGCCAAGCTTACTTGATCCCTCGGCAGGGTTGGGATAAGTGGTCGCCTTGCACATAGTACCTCCAGCAACACTACACCTAATGAGTACACATCAGATTTCTCTGTGAGCTTTTGCCTGCGACAATATTCAGGATCAATGTAACCGAAGCTACCCTTAACAACAGTGCTGACAGGAGTCTGTGAAGTGGGGCCTACTTTCGATAACCCAAAATCAGAAACCTTGGCCACCCAGTTCTCGTCCAACAGTATGTTGGTTGGCTTAATGTCCCGGTGGATGATTGTGTGGTTTGTACCTGAGTGAAGATAGTGTAGCCCTCTTGCTGCACCAATGCATATTTCTAGCCTCTGCCTCCAGGGCAGAGGAGGGCTATCTGTTTTGTAGAGATGATCTTTAAGTGCCCCATTTGGCATGTACTCATAAACTAAAATCATTTCTCCTCGATCATCACAATATCCAATCAAAGGCACAAGATGTACGTGCCGGAGCCTTGACAGCATCTCAATCTCCGTACGAAACTCGCTGATTCCTTGCTCAGATGACGAATTTAGCCGTTTGATGGCAACCGGCATGGATACAGATTCATGATACCCTTTGTATACATTGCCAAAACCTCCAACGCCAATAAGATTTTGCTCATCAAAATTTCTTGTAGCCGATCTGATCTCAGCTAATGTAAAGTGACGACAACGTTCAGTTGGCAGTGCAGATTTTTGGGTGCTCTGCATTTTCTTTCGTCTTTGACGGACAAAGAAACAAAAAAAAACAGAGAAAGCAAACAAAGCGGCAATGACAGCTCCAATAGCTATAAGCAGAGGCAATGTTCTTTTCCCTCTTGCTTTCTTTATTGAAATTGGCAGCTGTTTTGGTGGTGCAGCAACCGGTTCAGGATTCGGTCCGGCAATATCACCATCCGATCTGTTCAGCTTGAATATCTCCAAGCCATTCAAAATTGCATCAGCGTATTTAGGCCCAGAATCAATATTAGGGTGTAGAGCCAGCCATAAATCCTCCTTGCCGGAGCTTCCTCCGGCGACCGATACAACGAAGTCCTTGTAAACCGGAACACCAGTGCTGCCACTCCAATGCATAACATCTTCATCATTCACGGCTGTCATGTTGTTAATGAATATGAAGAACACTCGTTCACCGGCCTTAACTGATTCTGTCTCACAGAAATGTAGCCTGACAAGATAATTGAACCCGGAATCAACACTGAAGAGCCATGTAAGGTTGTAATTGAGGTTTATTCGAGAATTATTGCCCATGGTACGTTTAGTCTTGTACACGTCAGTTGGCGCAACATACGCGGGTGTGTTGTTTGTGTACTCTATTTGGACATCGTCCGGTGCTGAATGCGTGACCCCAAATTGTGCTGCAAAGATATAATCTGAATCCTCTAGCCATCTCCGAAACAGTCCTGAATCTTTAACACTGGAAACAAATCCTCCGCCAACATTTAGCCGGTAAACAGTTTCAAGAGCGGTCGTGTTGTCGAAGTAGAACGTTTCAGAATTGCCAGGCCTCACATAGACATAAGGGTCATCCATATCTTTTGTGTACAGACCATTTGGCATAGAAACTATTTCTATGCCATTAATAAATGCAAAAGAGCTTGGAGTCGGCGTAAATGCTATCTCCAGTTGTTGCCTGTCCTGAACCGTGACTATAAATTCCTTAACTATAGATGCAGTGGGAGGCGGAGCAGAAACAGTTAAATACGCACTGAAGTTGCTTAAAAGGGTGAAACCATTGGCGGCAACAGAGAAAAACGACGTTGTTTGGTCGAGACCCGAGTATGTAGCCGGATAGAAATAGAGACGAACGAACTTGGCTCCGGATGAGACAGGGAAGGTATAGGTGATTTTGGATGAATGACCCGAGCTGTCATGTAAGGCACAAGGGTAACTGAAGAATCCTGTTCAGAAGCTCTGGAAGTTGAAGACGTTTGAGAGGTGGAAGGAAGGTACTGGGACTTGGCTTCAGCTTCCCATTTCCGGCCGTCTGGTGATGTTCTAGGAGAGGATTCACCACAGTTGAGGAGTATCAAGTCAGTTGGCTTGTAAGGCTGCGGGGTTTGGGCTATGGTTGTGGATAGGAGGACATTGAGGAGGAGAATGCAGAGAATTAGAATGCCCATGTTACTGTTTCTGTTTGTGGAAAAATGGAGGAAGTAACGTCCTGAAGCCTTGAGAAGGCAAAGGAAGGGTGATCGCGGTCCTTTTAGCTAATTAGTACTTGGAATTATCTACGAAGTGGAAGTCCGGAATGTGAGTAGAGTCAATTAACAAAAAGGAAAGAGACAAAACAAAAACAATTATTGAAGGGGGTTAATAATGTTCATTGTCATGGCGGGCTGCAATTGTCAAGTATGGTCAGCGGACCGTAGCAGGCAGAAGAAATTTCAAAGGAAAAAGGTAGGAAGATTCCTTTTCCTGTAAGAAGACTTTTCTTCGTTTATGGGATTTTGAAATTACACGGGGTTTTCCAAAGATATTTCTCCAAGTGGGTTGTAACACTGAATTGCAAACGCTTAAAGTAGGAAAATAGATTTTTACCGTATTTACTCATTTTTTTATTTGAATGTTACACGTATGTTGCCTTTTCTTTAAAAAAAAAAAAAATCAAGTTTCATTTATTTATTTATTTATTATTATTTTTTTTGTCAATCCCATCTAAAATTCTATTAACTTAATTCTTTTAAAAAGAGAGTCAAATTAAAAAAAAAATCTTGAAAATAATACGATTGAATGACGGTTGGAGCTTCTGAAATTTATTTCCAAAAGTTGTTTGCTTCTATAAAATTATTTCAATAAGTTATGTTTTACATTATCCCACTAATTTTCTTGATTAGGGTTTAAAATATTGCTTATTCCGTGTAAAATCTCTTCTAGCCTTTTTTTCTATTTCGTGTTATACTTCGCTGTTAAAAACTTTATCTGTGATTGTATAGAAATTATGTCTTTGAAATTTTAATTAATTTTTTTGAACTTCTTGCTCCCGTGAGCTTCTTCATCTTCTTCTTTTCTGGATTTTTCTCTCCCAAAAGCCCACTCCAGCCTGATTTCTTTTATTTATTTTTTTAAATCCTAATACCACGAGGATTAGAATTTTTATATCGAAAATATCAAATACTAATGACACGAGGATTAGGAGTTTTATGTTAAAAATGTCAATTCCTAATACTACAAGGATATGCCACACGGATTATAATTTTTTTATATTGAAAATGTCAAATCTTGATGCAACAGTATTCTAATTGTAGAATTTTGAAATTAATTAATTAAAAAAAAAGAATTTTTATTATATCTAATTTTTATAAATATATTTATATTCAAAATAAGAATATATAAAACGTAATAAATTAATATTAAAAATAATTTAAATTATATAAATATTTGATTTAATAATTTTTTTGTATGGTACAAATATTAGTTTTTTTAAAAAAAAAATTCAAAAGAAAAAAATTAAATAAAATTCAAAATATTTTATTAAAATTTCGCTTAATTTTTATTAAAGAGTTTATTCCAATTTATATTGTAAAATAATTTAATATTTATTAGAATTTATATAATTTTATTATCTTTTTAATTATAAATAAGTAACTTTATATATAATATTATAATTATTTTTATAAAGTAATTTTATTATTACACTGGCAAAGTCATGGGGTGAGATTAACCCCTTACTTGACACTTGGACATAATATTTCACTGACTCGATGTCTAGGTATTGTATACATAATGTGTGTGAAACATTGCATGCCTTAGATTTCGGCTTAGTGTTAGGTGTTATCGGTGACTATATCTAGGTTTTGGTTCAACTCTTTGCTCGGGAAATTTGTTCTGGATACCTTGATATTAATTCTCATGTCATATTGACCTCAACTTCATCTCACTAGTTTTAATTAATCTTTTCAGACTTCTTGCATCCAGAGGAGCCGCCTTCTTCATCTTCTTCTTTTCTTTTTTTTTTTTTTTTTTTTTTTTAATACGAAGATTCAGATTAGCCTAATTTCCTTTTTTTTTTTTTTTAACTTTTCCGATAATTGATGTGTGACTTTCACCCATTTTTAGGAAAATATTATTTTTAGTAATTAATAATATGAACTAATTTTATAGATAATTCATAATTGATAGCCACTCAATGAAATTACTGTCACGTTAGATTATTTTGCCACTGCCGTAGCCACATTAAAACAGTTTTTCTCAATTCAAGTTGAAAAAGTCTCTGTCACCTACATTTACCTACGCGAGGAGATCTACCTGCTTCACCGCACAACTGCAACGGCATTTTGAAACTTTGATCCACGAATCCTAATTTAAGTACGTTGATGATTAAAGAAAACAAGCTAAACGGATATCGAAGGAAGACGAGAGGTTTGAGGTACTGTTTGTGGTATTGAAATGATTCTAAAACACAACAAGAGGTAAAATTGCAGAGAACTACTTACATTCTTCATCCGTATTGGCCTACTCACATAGGAGAAGAAAAGTGATGCAAATGATTACATGAATTCGTGTGTTTTCCTGCAAATGGGTAGCTTGAATTAATTTGGAAAAATGCTGGCAAGAAAAAAATAATTAATTTGGAAAATCTTGACTCAAGGCTCTAATCAACCTTTACACTCTCAAAAACTTGAAAATTGGAGAAAAAGAGAAATGATGAACTAGCTCGAATTTCAATGGCCGCAAGTGTCATCGCCACCACCAGATACATGTACATAGCAAAGTTGTTTGTTGCTGTCTCTCACTTCTGTTCCTTTATTTAAGTAGTTTAACAGACATTAATATTAATTTTATGAGAGCAACACACTAGAGAAAACATACATTGGCCGCAAATCTGCTGGCTTTTCTTATTTAACACCACGACACCTAGCGTAGTAAGTGCAATGATTCATTTTAGAACCACTTGCCGGGTTAGGCGATAGGCAGTTACTATACATGCCTTCTTTGCAGAAAGGTTGCATTTGGAGAGGATAATTAAGGGTCCCACCAGTACCAGCAAGAAACCTTTGAGTTGCCTCAGATTCCATCAGGAACTCCTCTTCTCCGATGGATTCAGCTACACGCTCTTCCATCCATGACCGGCTTTTGCTGCTGTCGACGAGGTCTGTTGCGTCAGTGGGTATGCTTGTGCTTGTTAAAATAAGAAGCAGAGCTATCAAATAGAGTGCCATTGGTTCAGTTTCTGGGTCTTGAAAATGGCAGGAGCACTACGTAGACATGACCCGCAAGCCCAAGCCTTAAAAGTGCCACAATACAATGAAGGCTATCATTGATGGGTAAAATACATCTAAACCCAGAAAAAAAAAAAATAGTAGTAAAAAAAGTCGACAATGACTTGTTGTATCCACTGTTAACTAGCTTATTGAAATAAATAAAATGAGATATGGGACTTAAATCAGTTTAATTACAAATACAACCGCCAATTACAAGTGAATGAGAAAATTCAAACCACGCACGTTTGTTGTCACTGTCAAGTGTCAGTTCACAAAACAATGTACAATTCCCAATTCCACTGATTGAGGATTTGGAAGCATTGGATAAGTAAAAAAAATTAGATGGTAATTGAAACGGAAATTAATCATATTTCATTCGGTTTATAAATAAATGAAGCCAAATGGTGCTCTTGAATGAATAGCTTTCGATGGGGACAGAACAAGAGATTATCTGATGAATTTGTGGCCGAGGAGGCCTCTTGACGTAAGGTGTGGGAACATTTTGGACGCAATGGCCTTCAACCTCTCATGTTTTTTGTCCGATGCATTTCTACCCATCTGGGCAGATATCCAAGCAGGCGGGGTTCCCTGCGCGCAGGCCGATTAAATGGATTCCGGGATTTGGCATCCCAAATTGAATTGGGTTGGGCCATTGACTGCAAATTTTTTTCTTTTTTTTACCACCCTATGGTACATTAACTCGGCTCTCCTCGCTCTTGGAGTCGTTTGTCTTTTAAAATAGGCCATTTTTGGACATTTGAAAGTCTATAGTCTAGGTATTTCAGACAGTCAAATAATTAAAAAATTTTGATATTTTATATTTTAATTTTGAGAAGTAATATAGTGTTTATAGGAAAGAGAAAGAGCTAATCCTATTATAATTATAATGGACAAAAAACCCAAAAGAGAAAAAAGGGTCTACCGCTTGTCGCCTTGTGAGACCCTCTATTAATTATTGCAGTCACTTTATCTCTACCGAATGCTCACGGTCAATCCCCTTGAGGCTACGTTTTTGTGGTGCCAATTAAAAGCAGATTTTGGAGGGCCCTTGATTCTGATTGATAGCCAGCTGGCCTCCAATTACTCACCTAAGTTTACAAATTGTTCTGGTTAAGTAGTGAACCAAAAAACTGATGTCGGTTTATTAACCTTTTAGATTTTTTTTAGTCCTTGCTGAATTGTCTTGTGCATCTGTGATTCTGCAACAGATGATACTATATTCTGCGAGATACCATAAAATTCGATTTTGAGATTTTTAAATTCGATCTTTGCAACATTTTTTTTTTTTTTAAGTTTTACGGATGAACAAGGCTTCACATGCATTAGTTGAATGAACCTTGCAAATATGTTCACCTCTGTCATGAAATCAGACTTGTTGGTAACAGCGAAAGAAGCGAATTCTGATACCATTTCCTTTGATTCCAGATTCCTGATCTCCAAGGACAAAACCTTGGACCTCAATTCATTAGCTTCCTGGCGAGCAGTGACAGTCTCGCTACCGCTATCTGTGCTCCTCGAATCAGAAATTTGCACGCTAGACCCACTAAATGGGTCATCATCATCCGTGGCAATGATAACAACCTCTCTGTGTTGGAGCAACAATGGGCTTTCTTGATCCACAGAGACCCCAAGATCAGCAATAACCTTCCTGTTTATATTCTTCTCGGCTGCCTCTTGCAGCTGCAATGCAAATTCTCCGAATCATTCTGTTGGGAAATTTTTTTAATTGTGTGTTTTTTCGAATATGTAGTAGAATCACGAATAGGAATTCCAGTCCATATGATCTGATTCAATGTAAGAATTTCGGACGAGTTGTGGACCCTGATAAAGACATCTATTACTTTAACTCGAGGGATTGTCCCGTTGCACGTCGGCTGGATGCTTTGCCAGTTGGCTTGGATGCCGTGCATTATTATATTCTGAAGACAAATTTAGGCAACGACTTAGATTGATGCTTTTATGTGGGGCCCTGTTTTAAAACAATGACCTTAATTTGATTACTGTGTTATTCAAGAAATTCTTCTCTTAATTACATTTTCTGCTCTTAAAACCAGTTTAACTGCAAGTGATACCAGCTTCAATTCATTTGAAATGTAATGTGCAGACCATATTGACTGAAATATTGCAGTAAAAAGCCGCAGGAAAGGCAATTTGCCGCAACATCACAGGCACAAAATTTGCATTTTAATTACTAGATGAAATATTCCTAAGTGATAAAAAAATTTATTGGTAGCTTCCTAGCATACATTGAGGTGGAAAGCACTAAAATTTAACTTCAGTGGTCCTGCCTTTCGTCTCACTTTTCTTTTTGGGCTTTCGGGGACAGGGGGGTTCGGTAAATGGAAGGGTCTGATTCAAGCTCATCATGTTAGAATTTTCAAATTAACATAAAAAAAAAAAAGAAAAAATTGTGGCTCTTGGGAGATTTAAACTTAGGTGGTGTGTCTGGTGGACAAAGGATGCAATAGATTGAGGCGGAAAGCACTAAAATTTAACTTCAGTGGTCCTGCCTTTCGTCTCACTTTTCTTTTTGGGCTTTCGGGGACAGGGGGGTTCGGTAAATGGAAGGGTCTGATTCAAGCCCATCATGTTGGAATTTTTAAAAAAAAAAAAAAAAAGGAAAAGTTGTGGACTCTTAAGATTTAAAAAAATTCAGGTAGTATGTCTCATGGGCAAAGAACTATTGGTGTAGTCTCTCTAATAATTATTTGTTGTATTTGTTAGGTAATAAATATAATTTTTAATAAATAATTAAAAAAAATATATACTCCATCATGTTAGAATTTTTAAAGTAAAAAAAAGAAAAAGATTGTGACTCTTGAGATTTAAATATGTGTCTTGTGGATAAAAAATGTAACTATTGGTGTAATCCCTTTAAAAGTTATTTATTGTATTTGTTAAGTAATAAATATGAATTTTAATTAAATAATTAAAAAATATATATGTTGAGATTTAAATTCAAAACTTTTTAATCACAAATAATTGTTAACTAATTATTTTATATATCAATTTATAATAAATAAATAAAATAGTTATAATAATTGTCAACTAACTATTTTATAAGTCACAAATAATTGTTGTTAATTTATAATAAATAATAAAAAAAAGTATTTAAACTCATAATCTTTCAAATAAATAATTAAGTTGTTAATTGTCAGATCAAAAATACATTTTAATTAAGGGTTATTATTACGTTTATAAATATCACAAATTTTTTTTTTCAGATAATCAAATTTCTTTCTTTTTTTCTTAGTTTCTCCATGTTCATATTAATGATCTGTTTATTTATATTTTTATTATATAAATATTATAAATATTTTAAAAAATAATAATAATAATATAATAATTTTTTAAAAATCTAATTTTAGTAAATATAATTTGTAATCAATTATATTTTAACTTATTTTATGAAAAAAAATTTACATAAATATTTATTATATATTAATACAAATTTTACGTTAAAAAAATAATATTACATATATAATTTAAAATAATTATTTTTTAAATTTTAAGATAATTAAGACGTTTGTACAAACTAAAAAAGAGGGCCCTCAATTTATCTTTTGAAGAGGGAGAAAAATAAAATAAAAAAAAAGGCTTTGCTCTCCCTTCTGGTCCATTTGAGTTTTAGCCCATACACCACAAGGAGGATTTGTGAATAATAACCATTCGTTATCCTCGTTCCCGGTCGTTTTCTGGTGGATCATTTTCATGTTGGAATCATAATTATTTGTTATTTACTTATTTTTTTGTCTTATAAACATTTACATATAATGCGATGTTATATACAATAAATATTATTTAATTTTCAAAATTTTAATTTCTTTATTAAACACAACTGTTGAAATCATTTATAAATTATTAGTATTAACAATTATACAAATATTATGTAAATAAATAAGTATATGTAATAATGAAAAAAATTAAAAAAATTTGTGTAATCGTAGATTCTGTACCAATTGTTTTTTGCTTTTACCAAGAGAGTCATATAGCAACAGCTTCCTGCGGCCTGATGGCAATATTCTTTCAAGAATTATCCATAGCCATCACCGACAGCACTTAAATCGGAATAGAAAATATAAACAAATACGGCGCTTTCTCAACCAACATGCAACAAAGGGCAGAAATTATTTACCATAATTTAGTACCTATGATTGAGAAAAAATGTTTGGCAAATGGTTTAGACAATACAATGAGAGGAATAGCCATATCATGATCAATCGAGACCAAACCCTTACAAATCAGGACATGCAAGTTGCCAGCATAGGGAGTTTAGAAATCAATGAAAATTTAAAATTGGTTTATTTTCCCAGCAAAATGCTCAGACCAAGTAAATTAGTCAAATGTTTGCCATGTAGGCTAGGATTATAATGAAGTGCGAAATGACGCATTTTTCCTGCATGACATATCTTTTGTGTTTTTACTTCAATAAAGTAAAAATTATTGTAAACTTGTAGTTAATACATAAATTTAATATAAAAAATTCTACTTATACTCAATATCTACAAAATGTCTAATAGTAAATATTAATCAAATTGAAAGTGACAATTCCTTACAAACATTTTTCGTTTTTATCATCTGATAATGATGACTAATTAGCATCTTTGCTGGTGTTGGAAATTCATATTCTACCTTTGCCATAGACTTTAAAACACCAAAGGAAAATTTTTATTATATTTAATTTTTATAAACATATTTGTACTCAAAATAAGAATTTATGAAATGTAATTTAAATTCTTGATATTTATTATTGTGGTAAAATTAATAAAAAAATATTTAAATTATATTAATATTCGACTTCATAATTTTTTGTTTACATGGTATAAATATTAGCTTTTTAATAAAAAAAGAAGTCCACGAATCCTAATTTAAGCACATTGATGAATCATTTCAAAACAAGCTAAAAGGATGTCGAAGGAAGACGAGAGGTTTGAGGTACTGTTTGTGGTATTGAAATGATTCTAAAACACAACAAGAGGTAAAATTGCGGAGAACTACTTACATTCTTCATCTGCATTGGCCTACTCACATAGGAGAAGAAAAGTGATGCAAATGATTACATGAATTCATGTGATTTCCTGCAAATGGGTAGCTTAAATTAATTTGGAAAAATGCTGACAATAAAAAAATAATTAATTTGGAAAATCTTGACCGCTTTTCTGATGGAACACAAGGTCTAAGCAACCTTTACACACTCAAAAACTTGAAATTTGGAGAAAAAGAGAAATGATGAACTAGCTCGAATTTCAATGGTAGCAAAAGCGTCATCGCCACCAGACATGGGTAAAAAGCAAAGTTGTTTCTTGTTGTCTCTCACTTCTGTTCCTTTATTTAAGTAGCTTAACAGATATTAATATTAATTTTATGAGAGCAACACACTAGAGAAAACATACATTTTGCCGCAAATCTGCTGGCTTTTCTTATTAACCACCATTATTGTCGACACCTATCGTAGTAATGGCAATTCTTATTATTAGGACCCTTTGCCTGGTTGAGCGCTGGGCAGTTACTATATATGCCTTCTTTGCAGAGAGGCATCTTTTCTAGAGGGCCGTAATTAAGAGTTTTGGAGTCTGCAAGAAACCTTTGAGTTGCCTCAGATTCCATCAAGAACTCGTCTTCTCCGACGGATTCAGCTACACGCTCTTCCATCCATGATCGGCTTTTGCTGCTGTCGACGAGGTCTGTTGCGTCAGTGGGTATGCTTGTGCTTGGTAAAATGAGAAGCAGCGCTATCAAACAGAGTGCCATTGGTTCAGTTTCTGGGTCTTGAAAATGGCAGGAGCACTACGTAGACGTGACTCGCAAGCCCAAGCCTTAAAAGTTCCACAATACTAAGAAGGCTATCATTGATGGGTAAAATACATCTAAATCCAGAAAAGAAAAAAAATAGTAGTAATAAAAGTCGACAATGACTTGTTGTATCCACTGTTAACTAGCTTATTGAAATAAATAAAATGAGATATGGGACTTAAATCAGTTTAATTACAAATACAACCGCCAATTACAAGGGAATGAGAAAATTCCAACCACGCACGTTTGTTGTCACTCACAAAACAATGTACAATTCCCAATTCCACTGATTGAGGATTTGGAAGCATTGGATGAGGAAAAAAACATAGATAGTAATTGAAACGGAAATTAATCATATTTCATTCGGTTTATAAATAAATGAAGCCAAATATCAAAAAATTTACTGTGCCAAGAAGACAAGAAAAGTAGGACTGTACCATACAATGAGGTGGAATTAACTTCAATGGTCCTGCCTTTCCTCTCACTTTTCTTTTTGGGCTTTCGGGGCCAGGAGGGTTCGGTAAATGGAAGGGTCTGATTCAAGCCCATCAAACCAGAAAAGGGGGGCCCTCAATCTATCTTCAGAAGAGGGTGGGAAAAAAAACAAAAGGGCTTTGCTCTCCCTTCTGGTTCATTTGAGTTCTAGCCCATACATCACAAGGAGGATTTGTGAATAATAACCATTCGTTATCCTCTTTCCCGGTCATTTTCCAGTGGATCATTTTCACGTTACAATCATAATTATCTGTTCTTATTTTTTAATTTATAAACATTTATATATAATATCATTTTATATACAATAAATACTATTTAATATTCAAAATTTTAATTTCTCAATTAAACACAATAATTAAATTTATTTATAAATTATTAGCATTATTTTTTACAAAAATTCTATTCAATAATTATACAATAGACAAACTAGTATATGTAATAATAAAAAAAATAAATACATTTCGTGGTGTAATGGTAGATACGGTTCCAATTGTTTTTTCCTTTTACCAAGAGGGTTATCTAACCACAGTTTTCTGCGGCCTGATGGCAATATTCCTTCAAGAATTATCCATAGACATCACCAACAGGACTTAAATCCGAATAGAAAACATAAACAAATACGGCCATTTCTCAGACAACATGCAACAAAAGGCAGAAATTATTAACCATAATTCAGTAACTATGGTTGAGTAAAAATGTTTGGCAAATGGTTTAGACAATACAATGAGAAGAATAGCCATATCATAATCAATCGAGACGAAAGTCTTACAGATCAGGACATGCAAGTTGCCAGCATGGGGAGTTTTTGAAATCAATGAAAATTCTATAATGGTTTGCTCTCCTAGCAACATGCTCAGGCCAACTCAGTTAGTCGGATATTTGCAATGTAGGTTAGGAAGTATAATGAAGTGGGAAATGCGAAGCATTTTACCCACATCACACATATATATATTTTAATAAAATTAAAAATTAGTGTAGACCAATTAAGATATAAATTTAGTATAAAAATTTTTATTTGCATTTAATATCTACTAATAAATATTAATCAAATTAACAGTAACAATTTTTTACATCATCTATAATGATGGGTAATTAACGTCTTTGCTTATGTTGGAAATTCATGTTTCCACTGTCAGCCTGGAGAATATGTCTACCTTTGCCACTGGTTGCATCAGTTTGGCGCCCACAAGAAAATTACAGGTTGACGATGAAAGACATTTTACATTAAACCAGTGGGCCAAAAAAAATAAAAGGGAGAAGAAAGTAGCACAGGAAAATATCAAAATTTTCACAACTCTACTAATACTCAAGAGGCACTGTAGATAGACAAAAACGAGCTTATCAACCTGCAAAACATTGTCTAAGGGTATTCATGCTATACTAACTTAGCAAGGTAAACAGAATATGTATAATCTTCTTTTTTACTTCCTCATGTCCGAGAACACCGTTCCCAACATCATCGTTTCAGAGTTGATGCTAAGTAAACTCATGTAGTCATCCGGGAAACAATCACCATGCTACTGCTATCGCTGAACAAGTCATCGCTACTGGCAGTTGAATGGTCCTTTACGGCCCTCCCATCATTGGTATCCACCAGAGTTTGAGCCTCACCAAACTCAATTTTCTCCTCTGCACTCTTCTGCAATTGCAGTGCAAACTCAAGTTCCCAAACTACATCAGCCATTGATGGCCTATCTATTCCACGGTCTAACAAGCAGCTCGCTGCAATTTCAGTGAATCTTTTCACACACTCTGGCGCGATCTTTCCATCTAAATGGGGATCAATAATCTCATTAAGCATTCCCTCGTGGTAGCGTGCCCTGAAATGCTCTGCTAGGCTGGCTGGCTCTTGAAGACCTGATTTATTAACTGGGGGTTTAGCACACAATATCTCACATAACACGACCCCAAATGAGTACACATCGGACTTGTGTGTCAGCTGCTGAAGCCTGTAATATTCGGGATCAAGATAACCGAAACTACCCTTCACTACCGTGCTTACATGGCCTTTGGACATGCTTGTAGGGCCTATTTTGGACAGCCCGAAATCTGAGACCTTGGCCACCCAATTCTCATCCAACAAGATGTTTGTTGTCTTGACATCTCGATGAATGATCGTCTGCTTAGCTTCTGAATGAATGTATTGCAACCCACGAGCCGAACCAATGCAAATCTCTAGCCGTTGATTCCATGAAAGTGGAGGATTATCTGTCTTGTAAAGGTGATCACGAAGAGTCCCATGAGCCATGTAATCATACACAAGGATCATTTCACCATCTTCATAGCAATAGCCAATTAGAGAGACCAAATTGATGTGTCTTAGCTGAGAGAGTATTTCAATCTCTGTCTTGAACTCATTTCCTCCTTGCTGTGACCCCGCATTCAACCGCTTGATCGCCACAGGTTTAGTCCCTCTATCAAGAAAACCTTTATACACATTGCCAAACCCACCAACACCAATAATGAATACGTTATCGAAGTTCTTGGTCGCTGCCTTGATCTCGCCTAGCGAAAAATGATGACAAAGATCGGAGGGTAAAGAGGATCTCCCACTCTTAGTGGACTTGGCTGAACTAGTCAAAAATGAAACTCCATCACTAGAACGCGAGTCCTCGACTTTTTGCCTCACATGAAGAATGATGAACACTAGAAGAGAGAGCACAATAATGGCTGATACAGAACCCACAACACTTGTGACTATTGTTATTCTGTTGCTTTTGGACTTGGATGATATTGGCATGGTTGCGACACCCATTGGTGGACTATTTGATAACGGGTGAGGATTTCGTCCGGCAAGACTACCATCTGACTTGTTCAACTTGAATATCTCTAAACCATTCAAGAATGCATCATGATAGATAGGCCTTGAAAGAAGATTTGGGGCTAAAGCCAGCCACAAGATTGAAATTCCTTCTGGGACCCAAACAACATAATCTTTGTACACCGGAGTACTACTGCTCCCACTCCACTGGATTACATCTGCTTCACCCTCCGCCGTTTGATTGTTGATGAATATTGAAAACACAAGTTCGCCCTTACTTGTAACCTCCTTTCGATTCTCGCAGAAATGAAGCCTAACAAGATAGTTGAATCCAGCATCAACAGAGAAGTTCCAAGTGAGATTGTAAGTCTTATTGATTTCTGGATGTGGACCCATCAAACGCATAGTTCCATAGACCAATTGAGGCGCAGTGTATGCTGGCGTGCTATTTGTATAGACAATCTTATCATGACCAAAAGCCAGTGTCCCAAACTGCTGAGCAAAGATGTAATCTGAATCCTGAAGCCATGTCCTGTACATGCCAGTGTCTTCTAAAACACTGACAACTCTTCCACCAACATTCAACCTATAAAGGTTCTCAAGAGCAAGAGAGTTTTCCAAATAGAAAGAATGATCAACACCCACATAGGTTAGCTGTTCGTCTTTGCTGCTTCCATATAGATCATTTGGCATGGAAACAATTTCTATACCATTAATGAAGGCAAAAGATCCCGGAGATGGAAGGAAAGTTACGTTGAGCATTTGGCTGTCCGTCACCGGAATGATGAACTCTTTCACGAACGAGGGTTCCATGGCAGAAACTCTAAGGTAGGCACTGAAATTGCTCAGGAGGTCGTAGTTATTAGCAGTAAGAGAGAAGAAGGATTTGGATCTGGAAAGATTGGAGTACGTTGCCGGATAGAAGTAGAGACGGAGAAATTTCGGGCCAGGCAGAACACGAAACGTGTAGCTGACTGCAGAGTGAATAACTCGGGCTGTCATGTATGGAACATTGAGAATTGAGTTTTCTTGTTCGGCTGCAAGCGCAGACCTGGAGGCTTGCGGCGTGCTAGAAGCAAGAAACTTGGAGCGCTCATCGCCGTCCCAACTGCGTCCATCAAGTGAAGTCGTGCTAGAGTTTGTGCCACAGTTGAGTAGAATAAGATCGGTAGGAGTGTACGCCGGTGATTTTACGGCAGCGGCGACGGCGTGGAGGAGATAAGCCAGGAAGAGTCGTCGCTGATTGCTTAGAGACATTGAAAAGCAGAGTTTGGCCATACGAACGTTAGAGAAATTATATTTACAGGTCCTATTATACGCAGAGGGCTAAGCATTTGGTTTAATGTCCTATACAAAGGGTCAAGACAGCCGCCGTCATCGATAATGTTTGTTGATGTTCCTTTTATGCGGAAGATACCTCTAGTACACAAGTCAAGCGCAGAAATTTGCCATGGGGACCACAACATTAAATATTTTGAGGAAGACTTGGAAAATTTCAAAAAAGAGTTATGAAACGATAAGTTTTTTTTTTTATTATTTATTTAAATAGGGTTGCTTATATGTAACTCATGATTTTAAAATTGAATTTATATTATATTAATAATATGAAATTTATTATAATTATTAAAAAATTTAAAATATATAATTAATAATTATAATAATATAATATATATAAATTTATATTTAATACTCATTAATTTAATCGTTCCAATAATATGTAACCATGGAATCTTGTAGACTAATACTCCGACAAATTCTAATCCAAAGACTTTGGGCGGTTTAATTTTCAAACCTAAAATTTATTGACGGGGCCATGCAGGAACTTTCCGTGAAAGACATCAACAGCCCGACTGTTTTTATTCATATTGCCTTGTGCTATCTTGCTGTTTCATTTTTCTCTCCGAATCATTCTATTAAGGATATCTTTCTAATTGTGTGCGTGTTTTTTCCAAATACGTAGAATTTAGGCAAGGACTTAAGATGGATGTTTTTTTGTGGGGCCCTGTTTTAAATCAATGACCTTAATTTCATTACTATCTTACAAAATCGAATAATTACAAAATCGACCAAAAGGAAGAGATTAGCGTGAATAGAAAGGAAAAAATAAAAGATAAATTTTATTTTCACTTTTTTAAAGATACATATTATAAAAATAGATTAATTTATGAAATTTGTTATTTGAATGAGAACCAAGAAAATTGGAAGTTAGAAATATTGATAGATAAAAAAAGATAAAAGTCCTCTTAGTAACATTTTCTGCTCTTGAAGCCAGTCTAACTCCAAGCCATACCAGCTTCAATTCAATTGAAATGTAATGTGCAGACCATATTGACTGAAATATTGCAGTAAAAAGCTGCAGTAAAAGCAATTTACCGCAACATCACAGGCACACAATTTGCATTTTAATTACTAGATGAAATATTCCTTAGTGATAAAAAAGATTATTGGTAGATTCCGAGCACACGTTGAGGTGGAGAGCACCAAAATTTAACTTCGGTGGTCCTGCCTTTTGTCTCACTTTTTTTTTTGGGCTTTCGGGGGCAGGGGGTTCCGTAAATGGAAGGGTCTGATTCAAGCCCATCAAACTAGAAAAGGGGGCCCTCAATCTATTCTCAGAAGGACTACGTGGACATGACTCGCAAGCCCAAGCCTTAAAAGTTCCACAATACAATGAAGGCTATCATTTATGGGTAAAATACATCTAACCCAGAAAAAAAAAAAATAGTAGTAATAAAGGTCAACAATGACTTGTTGTATCCACTGTTAACTAGCTTATTGAAATAAATAAAATGAGATATGGGACTTAAATCAGTTTAATTACAAATACAACCGCCAATTACAAGTGAATGAGAAAATTCAAACCACGCACATTTGTCGTCACTGTCAAGTGTCAGTTCACAAAACAATGTACAATTCCCAATTCCACTGATTGAGGATTTGGAAGCATTGGATGAGGAAAAAAAATTAGAAAGTAATTGAAACGGAAATTAGTCATATTTCATTCGGTTTATAAATAAATGAAGCCAAATGGTGCTCTTGAATGAATAGCTTTCGATGGGGACAGAACAAGAGATTATCTGATGAATTTGTGGCCGAGGAGGCCTCTTGACGTAAGGTGTGGGAACATTTTGGACGCAATGGCCTTCAACCTCTCATGTTTTTTGTCCGATGCATTTCTACCCATCTGGGCAGATATCCAAGCAGGCGGGGTTCCCTGCGCGCAGGCCGATTAAATGGATTCCGGGATTTGGCATCCCAAATTGAATTGGGTTGGGCCATTGACTGCAAATTTTTCTTTTTTACCACCCTATGGTACATTAACTCGGCTCTCCTCGCTCTTGGAGTCGTTTGTCTTTTAAAATAGGCCATTTTTGGACATTTGAAAGTCTATAGTCTAGGTATTTCAGACAGTCTAATAATTAAAAAATTTTGATATTTTATATTTTAATTTTGAGAAGTAATATAGTGTTTATAGGAAAGAGAAAGAGCTAATCCTATTATAATTATAATGGACAAAAAACCCAAAAGAGAAAAAAGGGTCTACCGCTTGTCGCCTTGTGAGACCCTCTATTAATTATTGCAGTCACTTTATCTCTACCGAATGCTCACGGTCAATCCCCTTGAGGCTACGTTTTTGTGGTGCCAATTAAAAGCAGATTTTGGAGGGCCCTTGATTCTGATTGATAGCCAGCTGGCCTCCAATTACTCACCTAAGTTTACAAATTGTTCTGGTTAAGTAGTGAACCAAAAAACTGATGTCGGTTTATTAACCTTTTAGATTTTTTTTAGTCCTTGCTGAATTGTCTTGTGCATCTGTGATTCTGCAACAGATGATACTATATTCTGCGAGATACCATAAAATTCGATTTTGAGATTTTTAAATTCGATCTTTGCAACATTTTTTTTTTTTTTAAGTTTTACGGATGAACAAGGCTTCACATGCATTATTTGAATTTAGACGACAGAGTAATAATCTGCATTTTGCAGTATAAAAATATAATCCTCAGGATTGGACATTGAGAGTCCAATTCCACTTTAATCCTTCCAAATCATTGCCTGGACAAGTGAGTAAATGCACCTTACAAATATATTCACCTATGTCATGAAATTAGATTCGTTGGTAACAACGAAAGAAGCGAATTCTGATGCCATTTCCTATGATTCCAGATTCCTGATCTCCAAAGACAAAACCATGGACCCCAATTCATTAGCTTCCTGGCGAGCAGTGACATTCTCGCTACTGCTAACTGTGCTCCTTGAGTCAGACATTTGCACGCCAGAACCAGTAAACTGGTCATCATCATCCGTGGCAATGATAACACCCTCTCTGTGTTGGAGCAACAATGGGCTTTCTTGATCCACAGAGACCCTAAGATCAGCAATAACCTTCCTGTTTATATTCGTCTCAGCTGCCTCTTGCAGCTGCAATGCAAACTCTAGGCCCCATACCACATCAGTAACTGCTGGCCTTTGTGCTGCTTGGTGACTCACACAACCATAAGCAATCTCTCCAAATCTCTTCAAACATAAGGGTGCTATCTGACCTCTCAAGTAAGGGTCCATGATCCGATCAAGGAAACCTCTCAGGTGACAGTTTCGAGCCCAGTCAGCCAAGCTCACTTGCTCTCTTGGTAGTCCCTGCATCACTGCTGGCCTAGCACATAACACCTCAAACAGAACCACTCCAAATGAGTACACATCAGATTTTTCCGTGAGCTGTTTTCTGCGGAAGTAGTCAGGATCCACATATCCAATGCTACCCCTAACCACAGTGCTGACGTGTGTTTGGGACTCGCTTGTGGGACCGACCCGAGACAAGCCAAAATCTGAAACCTTAGCCATCCAATTCTCTCCAACAAGTATATTAGTTGACTTGACATCACGGTGAATGATGGTGTGCCTTGTCCCCGTATGCAGATACTGCAACCCTCTTGCAGCTCCAATGCATATCTCTAGCCTTCGCTTCCATGGAAGTGGAGGGTTTTGGGTTTTATAGAGATGGTCACGGAGTGTGCCGCGAGACATGTACTCATAAACAAGGATCATTTCTCCTTGATCATCACAATATCCTATCAGAGCCACCAGATTGACATGGCAAAGCGAAGACAGCATCTTTATCTCTGTCCTGAACTCCCTGACCCCTTGCCCGGACGATGAATGTAGGCGTTTGATTGCAACTGGAGTGACCCCCTCATCAATATATCCTTTATACACATTTCCAAATCCTCCTGAACCAATTACATACTCATCGTCAAATCTGCAAGTGGCAACTTCAATCTCAAATATTGAAAATCGACGGCAGAGATTAGAATTAGAGGGTAATCGCCAAACACTGGTAGCAAAGGATTTAGAAGGGTAGGAGAAACGAATCCATGATGATTTGGCCTCCCTCTTGTCACAGTTGTTTGTTTGTCTCTTCTGTCTTAAAGCGTAGAGATAGAAAACAAGAGAAAGCACAATAATGGCTGATACAGAACCCACAACACTCGTGACTATTGTTATTCTGTTGCTTTTGGACTTGGATGATATTGGCATGGTTGCGACACCCATTGGTGGACTATTTGATAACGGGTGAGGATTTCGTCCGGCAAGACTACCATCTGACTTGTTCAACTTGAATATCTCTAAACCATTCAAGAATGCATCATGATAGATAGGCCTTGAAAGAAGATTTGGGGCTAAAGCCAGCCACAAGATTGAAATTCCTTCTGGGACCCAAACAACATAATCTTTGTACACCGGAGTACTACTGCTCCCACTCCACTGGATTACATCTGCTTCACCCTCCGCCGTTTGATTGTTGATGAATATTGAAAACACAAGTTCGCCCTTACTTGTAACCTCCTTTCGATTCTCGCAAAAATGAAGCCTAACAAGATAGTTGAATCCAGCATCAACAGAGAAGTTCCAAGTGAGATTGTAATTCTTATTGATTTCTGGATGTGGACCCATCGAACGCATAGTCCCATAGACCAATTGAGGCGCAGTGTATGCTGGCGTGCTATTTGTATAGACAATCTTACCATGACCAAAAGCCGGTGTCCCAAACTGCTGAGCAAAGATGTAATCTGAATCCTGAAGCCATGTCCTGTACATGCCAGTGTCTTCTAAAACACTGACAACTCTTCCACCAACATTCAACCTATAAAGGTTCTCAAGAGCAAGAGAGTTTTCCAAATAGAAAAAATGATCAACACCCACATAGTTTAGCTCTTTGCTGCTTCCATATAGATCATTTGGCATGGAAACGATTTCTATACCATTAATGAAGGCAAAAGATCCCGGAGATGGAAGGAAAGTTACGTTGAGCATTTGGCTGTCCGTCACCGGAATGATGAACTCTTTCACGAACGAGGGTTCCATGGCAGAAACTCTAAGGTAGGCACTGAAATTGCTCAGGAGTCTGTAGTTATTAGCAGTAAGAGAGAAGAAGGATTTGGATCTGGAAAGATTGGAGTACGTTGCCGGATAGAAGTAGAGACGGAGAAATTTCGGACCAGGCAGAACACGAAACGTGTAGCTGACTGCAGAGTGAATAACTCGGGCTGTCATGTATGGAACATTGAGAATTGAGTTTTCTTGTTCGGCTGCAAGCGCAGACCGGGAGGCCTGCGGCGTGCTAGAAGCAAGAAACTTGGAGCGCTCATCGCCGTCCCAACTGCGTCCATCAGGTGAAGTTGTGTTAGAGTTTGTGCCACAGTTGAGTAGAATAAGATCGGTAGGAGTGTACGCCGGTGATTTTACGGCGGCGGCGACGACGGCGTGGAGGAGATGGAGGAGACAAGCCAGGAAGAGTCGTCGCTGATTGCTTAGAGACATGGAGGCCATACGAACATTAGAGAAACTATATTTACAGGTCCTACATACACAAAGGACTAAGCATTTGGTTTAATGTTTTGTACAAAGGGTCAAGACAGCCGTCGATAAGTTTGTTCACGTTTGTTGCATGCGGAAGACACCTTTCGTACGCAAGTCAAGTGTAGAAATTTGCCATGGGGTCGATATCATCAAATATTTTGTGGCAATCAAGACTTGGAAAATTTCAACCAAGAGCTATGAAATGATGGGTTTTTCTAAATGGGGTTAGTTATACTTAATTCATGTCTTTGTTCCATTTTAAAATTAAATTTATATCATATTATTATAATTTTTAATTATTTATTATAATTATTTAAAAAATAAAAAATATATAACAAATAATTATTATATATATATATATATATAACACTAATTAAGTTAACTATTTTCCTTTAATTTTATTCGAAAATATATAACCATGGAATCTTGTTTACTAACACTCGGTCGTCCAAAGACTTGGGCGGTTTAAATTTCAAACCGAAACTTTAGGGTAAGGCATTTGACGGGTTACGCATGAACTTCCGTGAAAGACATTAACAGCGAAATTTGCCCAACTGTTTTTCTTCATATTGTCTTGTGCTATCTTGCTGTTTCAATTTTCTCTCCGAATCATTTTATTATGGAAAATTTTCTAATTGTGTGTGTTTTTTTTCAAAAATGTAGATTCCAGTCCATGTGATATGATTCAATGTAAGAATTTCGGACGAGTTGTGGACCCTGACAAGGACATTATTATTTTAACTTGAGGGATTGTCCCGTCGCACGTCGGCTGGACGCTTTGCCAGTTGGCTTGGATGCCGTGCATTATTATGTTCTGAAGACAAATTTGGGGCAACGACTTAGATTAATGCTTTTATGTGGGCCCCGTTTTAAATCAATGACCTTATTTGATTACTATGTTAATCAAAAAATTCTTCTCTTAATTACATTCTCTGCCCTTAAAACCAGTCTAACTCCAAGTGATACCAGCTTCAATTCATTTGAAATGTAACGTGCAGACCATACTGACTGAAATATTGCAGTAAAAAGCCGCAGGAAAAGCATTTTACCGCAACATCAGAGGCACAAAATTTGCATTTTAATTACTAGATGAAATATTCCTAAGTGATAAAAAAAAAATATTACTGGGTGGCATCCTAGTATACTCGTGACCCAAGGCCACAAGAAAAGTAGGACTATTCCATACATTCAGGTGGAGAGCACCAAAATTTAACTTCAGTGGTCCTGCCTTCGTCTCACTTTTCTTTTTGGGCTTTCGGGGCCAGGGGGATTCGGTAAGTGGAAGGGTCTGATTCAAGTCCATTAAATTAGAAAAGAGGGCCCTCAGTCTATCTTCGGACGAGGGAGGAAAAAATGAGGGCTTTGCTCTCCCTTCTTGTCCATTTGAGTTCTAGCCCGTACATCACAAGGAGGAATTGTGAATAATAACCATTCCTTATTCTTGTTCTCGGTCGTTTTCCGGTGGATCATTTTCACATTACAATCATAATTATCTGTTATTTACTTATTTTTTATTCTATAAACATTCAGGTATAATGTCATGTTATGTACAATAAATACTATTTAATGTTCAAAATTTTAATCTCTCAATTAAACACGACAATTGGAATCATTTATAATTATTAGTATTAATAATTGTGCAAATATTATATAGACAAACAAGTATATATAATAATTAAATAATAATAATTTTTGTAGTGTAATAGTAGATTCTGTACCAATTGCTTTTTCCTTTTACCAAGAGAGTCATGTAGCAACAGCTTTCTGCGACCTGATGGCAATATTCTTTCAAGAATTATCCATAGCCATCACCAACAGAACTTAAATCCGAATGCAAAATATAAACAAATACGGCCCTTTCTCAAACAACATGCAACAAAGGGCAGAAATTATTAACCATAATTTAGTACCTATGATTGAGAAAAAATGTTTGGCAAATGGTTTAGACAATACAATGAGAAGAATAGCCATATCATAATCAATCGAGACCAAACCCTTACAAATCAGGATATGCAAGTTGCAATGAAAATTCAAAATTGGTTGGCTCTCCTAGCAAGATGCTCAGGCCGAGTCAATTAATCCAATAAAGTCAAAAATTAATGTAGACTTGTAGTTAAGACATAAATTTAGTGCAGAAAATTCTACTTGTACTCAACATCTGTTTTATGTCTAATAGTAAAATATTAATCAAATTAAGAGTGACAATTTCTTACAAATATTTTTCTTTTACATCATCTGATAATGATGACTAATTAGCGTTAGAAATTCATATTCTTACCGTCAGTCTGAAAAATGTGTCGACCTTTCCCGCTTATAATTCCGACAAAGCCATGTGGTGAAATTAACCTCTTACTTGTCACTTAGACATAATATTCAATGACTCGATGTCTAGGTATTGCATACATATGTGTATGAAACATTACATACCTTAGATTTTGGCTTAGTGTTAAGTGCTATCGGTGACTATATCAAGGTTTTGGTTCAATTCTTTGCTCGGGAAATTTGTTCTGTTTTGGAAATTTTGTTTAGGATGCCTTCATATTAATTCTCATGTCATGTTTATTCTTTACAATGAATTTATTTTACTCACCTAAACTTACTCTGCTAATCTTCAACTTCATCTCACTAGTTTTAATTGATGTTTTTCGAACTTCTTGCACCCAGAGGAGTCTCTTCATCTTCTTCTTTTCTGTTTTTTATTTTTTTTAAGATTCAGATTATGAACAAAAGCATCCCACTTGAGCCTAATTTCCTTCTTTTAGCTTTTCGGATCATTGATGTGTCACTTTCACCCATTTTTAGGAAAATATTATTTTTAGTACTTAATAAGTTTTATATGCACCAAAAATGGTAACTAATTTCATAGAAAATTCATAATTAATAGCATTTCTAGCGCTCAATAATATTACTGTCACTTTAGATTATTTTGCCACGGCCGTAGCCACATTATCCTAGCTTAAGCTTGAAATTCAAAACAGGCTAAACGGATATTGAAGGAAGATGAGAGGATTGAGGTACTATTTGTGGTATTGAAGTGCATCGATTGACACGACTTCAAAACAAAAGAGAGGTAAAATTGCAGAGAACTACTTACATTCTTCATCTGTGTTAGCCTATTCACATGGGAGAAGCAAAGTGATGCAAATGATTACATGAATTCACGTGTTTTCATGCAAACAGGTAGCTTAAATTAATTTGGAAAATCTTGACCGCTTTTCTGATGGAACTCAAGGCTCTAAGCAACCATTCCACTCTCAAAAACTTGATAATTGGAGAAAAAGAGAAATGATGAACTAGCTCGAATTTCAATGGTAGCAAAAGTGTCATCGCCACCAGATATATGTACGTGGCAAAGTTGCTTCTTGCTGTCGCTCACTTGTGTGCCTTTATTTAAGTAGTTTAACAGACATTAATATTAATTTTATGAGAGCAATCTGCTGGTTTTTCTTATTAGCCACCATTAATGTCGACACCTCTATTAGTAATGGCACCGATTACCCCTTCCATTGATCGCCCGTATGCACGAACCATAAATCTTTTCCTTACAGAATGGATGTTTTTAGAAAGGGGGCTTACTAATACGCCGCATATCAGTACCTGCAAGAAACCTTTGAGTTGTCTCAGATTCCGTCAAGAACTCCTCTTCTCCGATGGATTCAGCTACACGCTCTTCCGTCCATGACAGGCTTTTGCTGCTGTCGACGACGAGGTCTGTTGCGTCAGTGGGTATGCTTGTACTTGGTAAAATGAGAAGCAGAGCTATCAAACAGAGTGCCATTGGTTCAGTTTCTGGGTCTTGATAATGACAGTAGCAGTACGTGGACATGACTCGCAAGCCCAAGCCTTAAAAGTTCCACAATACAAAAAAGGCGATCATTGATGGGTAAAATACATCTAACCCAGAAAAAAAAAATAGTAGTAATAAAAGTCAACAATGACTTGTTGTATCCACTGTTACTTAAATCAGTTTAATTACAAATACAAATGCCAATTACAAGTGAATGAGAAAATTCAAATCATGCACGTTTGTTGTCACCCTCAAGTGTCAGTTCACACAACAATGCACAATTGCCAATCCCACTGCTTGAGGTTTTGGAAGCATTGGATGAGGAAAAAAATTAGATGGTAATTGAAACGGAAATTAATCATATTTCATTCGGTTTATAAATAAATGAAGCCAAAGTTGTGCTAGAATATGTGCTACAGTTGAGTAGAATAAGATCGGTAGGAGTGTACCCCGATGATTTTTCGGCGGCAGCGACGGCGAGCCGGGAAGAGTCGTTTGCTTAGAGACATCGAAAAGCAGAGTTTGGCCGTACGAACATTAGAGAAATTATATTTACGGGTCCTAACATAAGCAGAGGGCTAAGCATTTGGTTTAATGTACTGTACAAAGGGTCAAGACAGCTGCCGTCCTCGATAATGTTTGTTGATGTTTGTTATATGCGGAAGATAGCTCTAGTACACAAGTGAAGTGCAGAAATTTCCCATGGGGACGATAACGTTAAATATTTTGAGTCAATGAAAATTTCAAAAAAGAGTTATGAAATGATGGGTTTTTCTAAACGGGTTGGTTATATAACTTATGTATTTTAAGATTAAATTCATATTAATATTTATTATAATTATTCAAAAGTTAAAAATATATGAGAAATAATCACTATATATATATATATATATTATATAATACTCACTAATTTAACTATTTTCCTTTAATTTTACTCGTCTCGGAAATATGTAATCATGGAATCTTGTTTACTAATACTCGGTCAAATTCTTCTAATCCAATGACATGGGCGGTTTAACTTTTAGACCCGAAATTTAAGGTAAAGCAATTGACGGGTCATGCATAAACTTTCCGTGAAAGACATCAACATCGAGATTTGGCCAACCGTTTTTCTTTGTACTGCCTTGCGCTATCATGCCGTTTCGTTTTTCTCTCCGAATCACCACGCTTGCATAATCATTCTATTAAGGAAATTTTTTAAATTGTGTGTTTTTTCAAATATGTAGTAGAATCATGAATAGGAATTGCAGTCCGTATGATATGATTTAATGTAAGAATTCACGAGGAGTTGTGGACCCTAATAAGGACATCTATTATTTTAATTGTGGACCCTAATAAGGACATCTATTATTTTAACTTGAGGGATTGTCCCGTTGCGCGTCGACTGGATGCTTTGCCAGTTGGCTTTTATGTGGGGCCAAAGATCTTTATTTGATTACTATGTTAATCAAGAAATTCTTCTCTTAATTACATTTTCTGCTCTTAAAACCAGTTTAACTGCAAGTGATGCCATCTTCAATTCATTTGAAATGTAATTTGCAGACCGAAATATTACTGTAAAAAGCCGCAGGAAAGGCAATTTACCCGTAACATCACGTGCACAAAATTTGAATTTTATGCGAGTCTCATATTTCCTTTTTCGTTTTTGCTAATTAGCTGTTAGTTCTATTGGAATTCGAGACCTTCTATCTCAAAAAGAAACGGCAAGAAACAGAAGATAGGAGACAACAATATGCATACAATCCGCATAAAAACATTACTGAACTAGCGACTTATTAAAACAGTATGATCACTGATACTGATCTTCAAACTCGATCACCACGCCACTTTTCTCACATTCATCAACCTCTACATCGATCGTAGTAAGTGCAACGCCCAGGTTCCTTTCCGGAGCGCGTCAAGCAACTGCCATATATTCGGCTCTGGCAAAAGGGTTGCTTTTCTAAGCTTCTGTAACCAATATATGTGCTTAGTTCGCCCTGGAGAGGACTTGGACTTGGACTTGGAATTGGACACCCTTGTGTGTCCACAGCAATTTCGTTGCACTCATCCCCTGTGGCATTGCAGGAGAAGGAAGAATTGGCGTGGCCATTCACTGGGGTTGGCTTCGAAATAGCAGAGACGATCAAAATCAGAAAAACGGCTATGGAACCTTTTAACATCTTCTTTTCTCTTCCCTTACAAGGGTCAAAGGGAGCCACATAAATAAACAGCACGTCTGGGGTCCGGATAACGCGTGAAGAGATTTATTTATTTATTTATTTCTTTCTTTCTTATTTGACTTGGCCAGCTGGTGGACTTGGGATCCAGGCCGCGAGTCTACGCCTGGATTAATAATGGCATGCAATCAAGGCGCAAATAATGCAACTTTGTCCTACTCCAGATTTGGACCATTCTAGGCAGAAAAATCAGAGATTCGTATTGTGAAAGAGTCTTAGGACACAAAAAAAAAAGTAATTATAAAAAAAATTTACACTAATTATAAGATATTATATATTATATACAAAAAGGAAAATCAATGTATATTGTCTAATTAATTGTGAATTTCAATTGTTAAGCAGAAGAAACAATTGCAAAAAATATTCTTGAAGTTGTATCATGCAGTTTTTTTTTTTTTGGGGTGCCTATGATTTTTTTTCTTAGAAAAATGCTAATTTTTTTTTCTAGTTAGGTGACAATCAAAAGTATTAAAATGTGAAAAAAAAAAAAAATCTATGCATTGGTTGCTATCTTTCATACTATGTGCCAAAGTGTTTTACAAAAATAATTTCAAGAATATAATTATAATTAATGAGAAGTAAAAGGGTGACTTTATTCGTAGGATCACGGTAGAAATAAATATTAATTTACAAACTAATTTAGGGACTTATCTATAAAGAGTTCTAAAAATTTCGATTTCTGATTGAATGGTTGTTCTATTTTTACGGTTTGAAGGCGTCAGAAAATATACCTTGTCTATCTTGCACGCGGATAAAAAGAGGAGCTTGATTGAAGGGATCAGGATGGGTTAGACAGCAACCGATGTGACTAATGCTCTTTATGAATTCGTCTCGTTAACCTCTCATTCTCTATCCGCTTTTTCATCATGTTGGGTACCAACTTTCACCAATGAATTTTAATCCAACATTATTCAACTATAAAAAAGGATTACATTTTTATTTCAAAAATCTATTAAATTATAAATTAGACAATTAAGACAATTTTAATTTTAATTTTTATCATAAATTTTATATTTTTAATTAAAATTTAAATTTTAAGCATAAAAAAATTAAAATTTTAATTACTAAATGAATTATTCCTAAGAGATTTTAAAAAATTATTACTTGGCATCCTAGTATAATCGTGACCCAAGACGACAAGAAAAGGAGGACACTACCAGACATTGAGTTGGAAAGCACTACCAGACATTGAGGTGGAAAGCACTAAAATTTAACGTCGATGGTCCCGCCATTCGTCTCATTTTTCTTTTTGGGCTTTCGGGGGCTGAGGGGATCGGCAAATGGAAGGGTCGGATTCAAGCTCATCAAATTAGAAAGACGGCCCTCAATCTATCATCAGAAGAGGGAGAGAAAAAAATAAAGGGCTTTGCTCTTCCTTCTGGTCCATTTGAGTTCTACCCATACATCACAAGGAGGGATTGTGAATAGTAACCATTCGTTATCCTTTGTTCTCGGTCGTTTTCCAGTAAAGGTTCGGTTACGAGAACACGGGATAGGTTGATACGTTGGATAGAGTATTAAAAACTAAAACATCATAATTATCAATAAGAGAGATGTATCTATTTATTTATTATCTTTTAAATATTAAATATGAAATATCATTCGATATTTAAAATTTTAATTTTTAATTAAATATAATAATTAAAATCATTTATAAAATATTAGTGTTATTTCTATGAAAATTCTATTTAACAATTATATAAATATTGTACAAACAAACAAATATATGTGACAATAAAAAAAAAAAAATTATCCTGTAACCAAAGATTCTGTATCAATTGTTTTTTTTCTTTTACCGAGAGGGTGATATATCCTCAGCTTTCTGTGGCCTAATGGCAATATTCTTTCAAGAATTATCCATAGCCATCGCCAACAGCACTCAACTCCAAATAGAAAATATAAACAAATACGGCCCTTTCTCAAACAAAATGCAACAAAGGGCAGAAATTATTAACCATAGTTTAGTACGTATGATTGAGTAAAAATGTTTGGCAAATGGTTTAGACAACACGACGAGAAGAATCACCGTATCATAATCAATCGAGACCAAACCCTTACAGATCAGGACATGGAAGTTGCCAGTATGTGGAGTTTTCAAATCAACGAAAATTCAAAATTAACATCTTTGCTGGCGTTGGAAATTCATATTTTAACTGTCAGCCTGGAGCACATGTCTACCTTTGCCACTTGTTGGATCATTTTGACACCCATAAGAAAATTACAGATTGATGCATTCAGGCAATGGTGAAAGACATTTTACATTAAACCAGTGGTGAAAAAAGTAAAAGGGAGAAGAAAGTAGTACAGGAAAATATCAAAATTTTTCAGAACTCTACTAATACTCAAGATGTACCGTAGATGGACAAACACACGATGAGGTAATCAACCTGCAAAACATTGTCTTAAGGATATTCATACCGTTCTAACTTAGCAAGGTAAAAAGAATATGTATCATCGCCCTTCTGACTTCCTCATCTCTGAGAACACTGCGCCCGACATCATTGTTTCAGAGTTGATGCTAAGTAAACTCATTTCCTCACTGCTGCTTGTTGTTGTTATCCCGCCAATCCGGGAACCAATCACGATGCTACTGCTATTGCTGAACAAGTCATTACTACTAGCAGTTGAATGGTCCTTCATGGCCCTCCCATCACTGATATCCCCCAGAGTTTGAGCCTCGCCAAACTCAATTTTCTCCTCTGCACTCTTCTGCAATTGCAATGCAAACTCGAGTCCCCAAACTACATCAGCCATTGATGGCCTATCTATTCCATGTTCTAACAAGCAGCTCGCTGCAATTTCAGCAAATCTTTTCAGACTCTCTGGCGCGATCTTTCCATCTAAATAAGGATCAATAATCTCATTAAGCATTCCCTTGCGGTAGCATAGCCTGAAATGCTCTGCCAGGCTCGCTGGCTTTTGAATACCTAATTTATTAACTGGCGGTTTAGCACACAATATCTCACATAACACGACCCCAAATGAGTACACATCCGACTTGTCTGTCAGCTGCTGAAGCCTGTAATATTCGGGATCAACATAACCGAAACTACCCTTCACCACCGTGCTAACATGGCCTTTGGACATGCTTGTAGGGCCTATTTTGGATAACCCGAAATCTGAGACCTTGGCCACCCAATTCTCATCCAACAAGATGTTTGTTGTCTTGACATCTCGATGAATGATCGTCTGCGTAGCTTCTGAATGAAGGTATTGCAACCCGCGAGCCGAACCAATGCAAATCTCTAGCCGTTGATTCCATGAAAGTGGTGGATTATCCGTCTTGTAAAGGTGATCACGAAGTGTCCCATGGGCCATGTAATCATACACAAGGATCATTTCCCCGTCTTCGTAGCAATAACCAATTAGCGACACCAAATGGATGTGTCTTAGCTGAGAAAGCATTTCAATCTCTGTCTGGAACTCATTTGCTCCTTGCTGTGACCCCGGATTCAACCGCTTGATTGCGACGGGTTTGGTACCTCCATCAATAAACCCTTTATACACATTGCCAAACCCACCAACACCAATAATAAATACACTATCAAAGTTGTTGGTCGCTGCCTTGATCTCACCTAGCGAAAAATGATGACAAAGATCGGAGGGTAATGATGATCTCCCACTCCTAGTAGACTTGGCTGAAGTAGTCAAAAATGAAGCTCCGTCACTCGAACGTGAGTCCTTGGCTTTTTTACTTCGATGAAGAATGAAGAACACCAGAAGAGAAAGCACTATAACGGCTGATACAGAACCCACAACACTTGTGACTATTGTTATCCTGTTGCTTTTGGACTTGGATGATATCGGCATGTTTGCTACACCCGTTGGTGGACTAATTGGTAACGGGACAGGGTTTGGTCCGGCAAGATTGTCTGATTCACTCAACTTGAAGATTTCAAGTCCATTAAGAATTGCATCAGAATAACTGGTCTCTCTCTCAGATTTTGGATGCAATTCAATAGAGATATTCTGTACCTTTTCGCTTCCCTTAGTTCCAATCAGCACCGCATAGTCTCTGAACACGGGAATCCCTTTTCCAGTTGCCCACAAGATCACATCTGCATGATTCTCAGCAGTTTGATTGGCCATATAGATCTCAAAAACTCTATCCCCCTGTCCCCAAATCGGCGGCTGAAACTCACAGAAATGAAGCCTGACAAAGTACGTGAACGAAGAATCAACTGGAAATTCCCAAGTAAGATTGTAATTCTCGTTGACAGTCTTGTTTGGCCCCATTGTCCTGGCGGTTCTGTAGACTTGACCCGGGGCTGCAAACCGGGTCCGGTTGTTGTAAACAAGTTGGATAGTGTTGTTAAAAGGAAGAGCACTTGGTTGAGCATCTGACAAGTAATCGTTGTCCATGGACCAGCTGCGATACAAGCCGCTGTCTTGCATAGCCGAAAGCGAGTTGCCGCCCATGTTTCGACGGTACATCAGTTCCAAAGCCTTGGTTCTATCGATCGGCAACGGATTGGTTTGGCCAACGAATTTGACCCCTGGATCGCCCCCTCCACTGTAATAAAGATCGGCAGGCATTGAAACCACTTCAATCCCATTAACAAACGCATAAGCGTCGGCAACCCCTGGAGCAGGACTAAACGTTAAGTTAAGCCGCTGCTCATTCTCAACATTAACGCAGAACTCTTTAGAAAAGCCTTCCAGGCCACGCGCGTGGAGGGCCGCGCTGAAGTTGCTGAGAAGGGTAAAGCGGCCGGCTTTGACAGAAAAGAAGGCAGCCGAGCTGTTGAAATTTGGGTAGGAAGCAGGGTAGAAGTAGAGCCGAACAAACTTGGGACCTGCAGTGACAGGGAATGCGTAGCTGAACTGGGAGCGGGAGAGCCGTGCTGTCCTGTAAGGCACGGGGTCGATCGTGCTCGGGTAATCAACAGCTGTGGAGGCAACTGATGTGTTGTTTTGCTCCAACAGCAGCAGTTTTGATCTGGTTTCGGCTGTCCAGGTCCGTCCTTGTACGGTGTTGTCGCTATCTGAGCCACAATCCAGAGTTATGTCATCTCGAGGGACATATAGAGGTCCGGTTTGAGCGGCAACGAAGATAGTAAAGGTGTGGAGGAAGAAGAAGAAGGAAAAGATACAGAGAAGGGCGGTAATTTCCAGTGTTTTCTTGGAGAAAGATTTGTGGTTATGGGTCTTCATTTTGGGAAGGAGAAGAAGTGCTGAGAACAAGAAAATGCATTGCCGAGCCTTAAATACCGTGGTGGGTGTAGCTGAAATTGGAAATTTTAACCTTTTCTTTTCTTTTTTTTTTTAAAAAATTTAATATACATTATTTTATATTATATTGTTGTAACTATTTTTAATTTTTCATACCTCGCCCCTTCGTATTATTGCTTAATATTTTTCAATTAATTATATAATTATGAATATTTGTATAAAAAAAGACCTCTGGAGGCACCGTGAACGAAACTTCAAACTAGGCTGCTAACATGACAATAAAGAAGAAAAGGGCTCGGCTGAAGTTTCTTCCCGCAGGTTCGGGGAAGGAGAAAATGGAAGACTTGATTTGGTAGTCCGTCTCAGGATCTGCATTCTGCCAAATCCAATACAGTTATGGGCCTGCAAGAATAAATTGACACATCAATTTTTTCTTCGACTTTTGAATTTAATCCATTTCGTCCAATTCTCCACATTGTTAGAGTCTTGATAGTTGTCGTTTCTGGACCGCAATCTAAAATTACCTTGTTATATTTGCAGTCATTTTTCTTTTTTGGTAAGTCCTTTGTCCTATTGATGATGTTCGAATCTAATAATTTTTAGCGTATCGTGTCCTGTGTTATATGCACAAATTGTGCTTGGGACTCCCTCCAAAAGGCTTAAGAGGGCTGAAAAAGGGAACCATAATTAAATTTATCATATTTTACTCTTGAAATTGGACTACTCCGCTTTTCGCCCATTCGCTCATTCTTGTTGCTTTCTTCTCGTGTCCTCGCCGCCCCCGTAGGCCCTAATTTAGGTATCCACCTTTCAGTTTTTGGCGCTTATCGTCCCACCCAAACGCAAGTCATTGCCCTCAATTAGTTTTTTTTTTCCAAAAAAAATGTAATAAAATAACCATACTTTTATACTGATAATTGTGTTTCTTTTTTTTTTTTCATCAATTAACAGAGTTACCGGTCTAAATCTTCACAACATTAATTTAGCTGTACAAGCTGCCTAGTATTTTTATTATTTATTTTACTTTCTATTTCCCTTCGGAAGTAAAAATGGGGTGGGTCCACCCAAAGATCGCACATGTGACAAATTTGGCAGCATGGCTATCTAAAATAGATAAGAGTCGTAGTTAATCTGGCACAAGGGCATGGATTGGTGTGATCTAATTAGGGGTTCTATTGTCATTTCAACAACTCAATTATTGGGGTTGGATCATTGTCAATTCCACTACCCTCGAAGGGCAGGATGCTTCTCAATCCAACCGTACGACTCCATCTAGAACAATCATGATCCCCAATTACAGATACACGTGACCACACTGGATCATAATTGCTTGCTTTCTACCCCCGACACTACCACCACAACATTAAAAACTCTTTCATCATTCGGATAAGCCCCTCCGTTTTACCATCACAAAAAGATCATCGAGCAGGGGAAATATAGAGAGATTTTGTAATGAAGCGTTCGACGTTTCTTTTAGTTTCAGGCCTCTTGGTGGTGGTGCTGACGCTGGTCAGCCCAAAAGCTTGCGTGGCGAGCAGCAATATGACAACTTCACTGGGAATGTCCATGGCTGAGTCCAACTTGGACTTGGAGTTCGTGATGGGCTCAGAGTTTCACAGACTGCTTTCCTCTACTTCCGGTTATGATGCCCTCAAACGGAGGCCGACGTTTTCCTTCGGTCGGGCTGAACGCTACTGCCTCCCACCTAAAAATCCTGTTGGCAGCCAAGAAAAGTGCGCTCATTACAAGCGCGACTGCAGTCGACCCTGATTGATTTATTTTCCTCAACCGTGGGGATCCGATCGTGATCTTAAATCGTGGTTTCGATTTTATGAGTTATCCATGCCCATCGCCAACAGGACCTAACTCCAGATAAAAAGTATAAACAAATGCGGCCCTTTCTCAAACAACATGCAACAAGAGACAATTACGGATTGATTCCTTCAGGCAATAATGAAAGACATTTTACATTAAACAAATGGGAAAAGAATAAAAGGGAGAAGGAATTAGCACAGGAAAATATCAAAACTTTCACAACTTTACTAATACCCAAGAGCCACTGTAGATAGACGAACACACAATGAGCTAATCAACCTTCAAAACTTTGTCTTGCGGATATGCATACTAAAATAACTTAGCACGGTAAACAGAATATGTATCATCTCCCTTCTGACTTCCTCATCTCTGAGAACACCACACCCGACATCATTGTTTCAGAGTTGACGCAAGATTGTCTGATACACTCAACTTCAAGATTTCAAGTCCATTAAGAATTGCATCAGAATATCTGGTCTTTCTCTCAGATTGTGGATGCAATTCAATAGAGATATTCTGTACCTTCTCGCTTCCCTTAGCTCCAATCAGCACCGCATAGTCTCTGAACACTGGAATCCCATTTCCACCGGCCCACCAGATCACATCTGCATGATTCTCAGCAGTTTGATTGGCCATATAGATCTCAAAAACTCTATCCCCCTGTACCAAAATCGGCGGCAGAAACTCACAGAAATGAAGCCTGACAAAGTACGTGAAGGAAGAATCAACTGGAAATTCCCAAGTAAGATTGTAATTCTCGTTGACAGTCTTGTTTAGCCCCATTGTCCTGGCGGTTCTGTAGACTTGACCCGGGGCTGCAAACCGGGTCCGGTTGTTGTAAACAAGTTGGATAGTGTTGTTAAAAGGAAGAGCACTTGGTTGAGCACTTGTCAAGTAATCGTTGTCCATGGACCAGCTGCGATACAAGCCGCAGTCTCGCATAGCCGAAAGCGAATTGCCGCCCATGTTTATACGGTACATCAGCTCCAAAGCCCTGGTTCTATCAATCGGCAGCGGATTGATTTGACCAACGAAATTGGCCCCTGGATCGGCCACTCCACTGTAATAAAGATCGTCGGGCATTGAAACCACTTCGATCCCATTAACAAACGCATAGGCTTCGGGAATCCCAGGAGCAGGACTAAACGTGATGTTAAGCCTCTGGTCATTCTCGACATTAACGCAGAACTCCTTATAAATGCCTTCAAGGCCAAGCGCCCGCGCATGGTGGGCCGTGCTGAAGTTGCTGAGAAGGGTAAAGCGGCCGGCTTTGACAGAAAACAAGGCGGCCGAGCTGGTGAAATTTGGGTAGGAAGCAGGGTAGAAATAGAGCCGAACAAACTTGGGACCTGCAGTGACAGGGAATCCGTAGCTGAATTGGGAGCGGGAGAGCCGTGCGGTTCTGTACGGCACGGCGTTGACCGTTCTCGGGTACCCAACAGCTGTGGAGGCAACTGATGCGTTGTTTTGCTCGAACAGCAGCAGTTTTGATCTGGTTTCGGCTGTCCAGGTCCGGCCTTGTATGGTGTTGTCGCTGTCTGAGCCACAATCGAGAACTATGTTATCTCGAGGGACGTATGAAGGCTCGGTTTGTCCAGCAATGAAGATAATAAAGCTGTGGAAGAAGAAGAAAAAGGTACAGAGAGGGGTTGTCATGTCCAGTGTTTCCTTGTAGAAAGATTTGTGGTTAGTGCTCTTCATTTTTTGGCCGAGAGATAGAAAATTGATTGCAGAGCTTTAAATGCTGTGGTGGGTGTGGTCGAAATTGTCAAAATTTATCATTTTTTTTCTTTTTATGAAAATTTAACATAGGTTATATTATGTTTTTGTGACTATTTTTTTATTTCTCATATCTCTCCCCTTATATTAGATTCAAGATCATCTAGACAAATATTTAAATTTCAAATTACTTAATAATTTTAATTAATTTATAAGTTATTAACATTTGTACATTAATCCTGATAATATAACGTAAAATGACGTAGGAAACTTCAAACCATGTTGCTGATGTGAAAATCAAAGATGGAAAGGGCTGAGGTGAAGTTTCTTCCCCTTGGGGGTAGGGGAAAGAGAAAATGGAAGACTTGACTTGGTAGTCAGAATCCGTGGAGCTCCTGAGGGACTAGCTTGCATCCTTCCCAATCCAATATAGTTATGGGCCTCCAGGAATAAATTGACACGGAATTTTTTCTTTAACTCTTCATTTTAATCGGTTTCTTCAAAGTCTCCACACGTTGGAGGACTTCTTTTAACTTTCGTAATTGATGTCACTTGGGAAAAAGCAAAAGGAGGAAGAAAAAAGGAACAATAATTAAATCTGTCATATCTTACTCCTGAAAATGGTCTACGAGGCTTTCAGCCCATTAGCGCTTTCTTGTTGCTTGCTTCCTGCCCTGAGAGATGTCCTCACCGCCCCAGAAGTCCCTAGTTTATGCATCCACCTTTCATTCTTTTTTAACTAATCATAAATTTATTTTATTTTAAAATTAAAATTATTTAATAATATTTAAAATATTAACCATAAATTATAATTTAACATATTTATTTTAAAAAAATTTATAAAGTTAAAAATATAAATGAAAAATAAATTAATAATATCAATAAAAATTTATAATTAAATATAAAAATATAATAATTCGAATATAAAATTAAATATTTATAAAAATTTTGATATGATATTAAAAAAATTATTTATGAGATAAATTATGATATTTTATTCTTATAAATGTAACTTTTTTTACGTGGCATAAACTTTGATCCTATATTAATAGAAACATTGTAAAATCAATTAGAGTATAAGAAAAATTATTTGAGAAATTAGTTAGATGAATTGATGAGGGACAAAAAACAATAACAATATTCTTACGTAATTGGGCAATACATAGATCTTAATTATCAAAACTTCAATTTAGTGAATTTGACACCAAGGTTTTAACAATCGAATTAGTTATTGAATTAAAAAACTTATACGATAAAAATTTAATTGATTTAACTGTTTTAAATATAATTGAATTGATAAAATTAGTATTTAATTTTAAATATATAAAAATTTTAATAAAATAAATTTTATTTTTTAAAAAATTAAATTATAAAAAAATTATTTTTTTATTTTTTATAAAATTTTTAAACTAATTGAATTGAAAAAAATTATAAATAGTTCATTAATTTACAATTTAACCAGTTAAATCATCAATTTAATTACTAATTTTTAAAATTAATAACTTTTATAATAGACCGAATTAGATTACTATCCGATTTCTAAGGGTTACACCAATAATCATTTCAAAAGCAAGTCATTGTTGCCGATTAAAGTTTTTGTCCAAAAAAATGTAATAAAATAGCCACACTTTTATACAAATAACGTTTAAATCGCCGATACTTGTATTTCGTTTTTTATTCATCAATTAACATTGTTAGTAATCTAAATCTTCGCAACATTGATTTAGCAGTACACATAGTTATGTTTTCAATATAGATCAAAAAGGCTGCCTGGTATTTCTATTATTTATTTTCCTTTCTACATATAACAGTTCCTTACAGAAGTAAAAATGGGGTGGGCCCACCGAGAGATCGCACATGAGGCAAAGGTGGCAGCATGACTGTCTAAACTAGATAATAGTCGTAGTGAATCTAGCACAAGGGCATGGATTGGTGTTATCTTAGGTCCTATGATCGTTTCAACAACTCAATAATTGGCGTTGGCTGATTGTTAATCCCACTACCCTCCAAGGGTAGGATGCTTCTCACGACGATTGATCCAACGGTATGGCTCCATCTAGACGATCATGTTATCTGATTACAGATAGGCGTGACCACACTGGATGGAAACCCATATCATAATTGCCTTCATTGCTGGTTGCCGACCGCGACTTCCACCCGAACATTAAAAACTCTATAACCCTCCATTTTGCTAATCACACAAAGATCATCGAGCAGGGGGAATACAGAGAGATTTTATAATGAAGTTTCTGACGTTTCTTTTAGTTTCAGGCATCTTGGTGGTGGTGCTGACGCTGGTCAGCCCTAAAGCTTGCGCGGCGAGCGGCAGTATAACAAATTCACTGGGAATGTCAATGGCTGAGTCTAACATGGACTTGGAGTTCATGATGGGCTCAGAGTTTGGCAGACTGCTCACCTCTACTTCCGGTTATGATGCCCTCAAACGGAGGCCAACGTTTTCCTGCGGTCGGGCTGAACGCTACTGCCTCCCACGTAAAAATCGTCCTCGTCGCAGAGGAAGGTGTGGTCTTTACAATCGCTCCTGCTCGTAATATGTGTCTTCCCTTTGTCTCTACGTTGTGGCCACCTTTTCTGATTGATTTACTTTCCTCACTGTGTGGATCCGTCTGTGATATTCAAGCGTGGTTTCCATCTCATGAGCTACGTTTCAAGTGAGACTTTGTGTATTCTTCAGTTCGAATTATAATGCCGTAATTTGAGGTTAATAACATTAGTTAGGGAAAATGGTTGTCAGTTGTAAAAGTGGATTGAATGCACGAGTGGGAAAATGAAAGAAATACTGACATGTTTAGATTTTGTGACCAAATTTGTAAGGACGTTATTTGTTAATTGTTTATCGGTAACTTTTTTTTTTTAATCCTATTAAGTTATAAATTATATATTAAAAATAGTTATTTTATTTTTTATACATTATATATTTTTTCAAAATTAAAATTTATATTTTAAATTATTAAATTAATTATTTTTTAATAAAAAAATAATATACTTATAATTAACTATTTAATTATAAATTTTTTTAAAATATATATATATATATTATCATATTACAAATACAAATTATTATTATAAGTCAAATGATATAAATATATAAATTAAATATGTAAATTATTTATATATTTTATATAATTAAAGTTTAATAATTAATTATAATTAATTATTATTTATTAAAAATATATTAATTAATATATTATTTATTAAATGATAAATTAATTATAATTATTAATTAAAATCAGGGCTGTAAGCATAAAATGCACGATGATTGGGCGGGCGGACATCATCCAACAACACCCAGGGTGGATATCTGGCTTCATAGGTTGTCCATGTGATTGCATTTGGAGGCGAAAAATTGGCCTTTTGCTCGAGCAGTCGAGGTGGAAATGCTTTAGCCGAGCACTTCCAAAATGCTACCTATCCAAATATCAACAATTTGCAATTGTTCTGAAGAATGCAATAGAGACAAAAGCCCCGTGAAGAATACTTTTAACAATCAGATCAGAGAGGCATTTAGAATATTTGACCTTTGCCACGCAGGAGATGCAAATGTCAAACGTAGAAAACAGGACATTCAAACTTGTTTCTCTAATTTACGAAATAAGGCCAACAATTAAGATCGAATTATGAATTATATCTGACTCTCTGTCACGGTATCGCGGCAGGATATTGCGCCAAGTTCCTTGGCGGACGCCTAGTACCCAGCGAAAAATAGGAGACAGTAGCGGGAGCCGAACATTAAATATGACTCCAGTACAACCTATAAAATTAAAACCCCATCTGGAGGATAACCGACGGCCCATGAAATTAGCAAAATTGGCTTTGCTCTTTTAGTTAATCTTTTCAACAATCTTAAGAGCGAGCATATGAATCTCATAAAATTAAAATTATATATACTTAATGCTCAAAGAATCTGGCAAAACGTCTTCAGGTATTTGTCATTTCTTTCCTTTCTCTATGTTATTTGTTAGTTTTCATTTATTGCCCATCAATGAAGCGAGGCATTCACCATTTTCTCGTGCACTGCTCCCCCCTTTTTTTTCTTAATATATTTTTTTTACTTTTGGCTTTTTCCAAGCGGAGAAATTGATTGGAAGTATCAGGGATGGGTTAGAGAGCAAGTGACGTGACTAATGTCCCTTTTGAATAGGTCTCGCTAACCCAAGCTTTCCCATCCGCGTTTGGGCATGTTAGGTACCATCCATCACCAGTGAATTTTAATCCATCCTGTATATCTTAAAAAACAGATTCTATTTTAATTAAGAATTTCATTAAATTATAAATTAAATAATCAAAATAATTCTAATTTTTTATTTTAATAAAATTTATATATTTTTTCAAATTTAAATTTGATATTATATATATAATTTAAATTTTTAATTATTAGATAAAATATTAATAAGAGATTAAAAAATATATGTATATTGAGTGGCATTCCTAGTATAATCGTTACCCAAGACACAAGAAATGTAGGACTATCCGATACCATTAAGGCGGAAAGCACTAAAATTTAACGTCAGTGGTCCCGCCCTTCGTCTCACTTTTCTTTTTCGGCTTTGGGGGCCAGAGAGGTTGGATTCAGGCCCATCAAATCATAAAAGAAGGCCCTTAATCTTTTAAATATTTTAATATAATTTTATATTATTATTATACAATAAATACTTTTTAAGGTTTAAAATTTTATTTTCTTAATCAACCACAGTAATTAAAATTATTTATAAATCATTAACGTTACTTTTACAAGAATTTTTATTTAACAATAAATATTATATAATCAAAAAGAAAAAAATATTGTCGTATAATCGTGAATTCTACAAGTACATTTTATATCATTTGCTTTTTGTTTTGCCGATATGGTCATTTAGCCACAGCTTTCTGGGCCTTGAAAGCAATATTGTTTTTCAAGAATTATCCATACCCACCACCAACAGCACTTAACTTCAGGTAAAAAAAATATCAACAAATACGGCCATTTCGCAAACAAAATGCAACAAAGGCCAGAAATTATTAACCATATTTTAGTACCTACGGATTGATTAAAAATGTTTGGCAAATGGTTTAGGCAAATACAATGAGAAGAAAAGTCATATGGGGAGGCTCCAAACCAAAGAAAATTCAAAATTGGTTTGCCATGTTCGAACAAAGTCAATTAGTCAAATGTTCGCGATGTAGGCTAGGAAGTATTAACGAAGTGTGAAGGAAAGCACTTTTTTCCACCTAATAAATACATGGGTTTATTTCAATAAATTTAAAAATTATTTTGAATTTATAAATAAAATATAAATTTAATATAAAAAATTTATTTATATTTATTATTTATTAATTTTTAATAATAAATATTATTTAAATTAAGAATAACATTTCTTTCTTGTCATCTGATCTGACCATGATGGCTAATTAACATTCTTGCTTGCGTCGGAAATTGATACTGTCACTGTCAGCAGAGACAACATGTCAACCTTTGTCACTCGCTGCGTCAGCCTGGCTTAGGCAATGATGAGAGACACGTTCCATTACACAAAAAATAAAAGGGAGAAGAAAGAAGTACAGGAAAATATCAAAAATTTCACAACATAGACAAACACAAAATGAGCCAATCAACGTGCAAAATTTTCTCTTAAAGGATGTGCATACGATAAGCTAAACAGAATATGTATCATCTCACTTCTGACTTTCCTGTCAGTGAGAACACCGTGCTCGACATCTGTTCATCACTGCTGCTGCTTGTTATTCCGCCAATCCGCGAACCGATCACAATGCTACTGTTATTGCTGAACAAGTCATCATTACTAGCAGTTGAATAGTCCTTCATGGCCCTCGCATCACTGACATCAACGAGAGCTTGAGTCTCCCCAAGCTCAATTTTGCTCCTCTGCGCTCTTCTGCAATTGCAATGCAAACTCAAGTTGCCAGACGAGATCAGCCATTGATGGCCTATCTATTCCATGGTCTAACCAGCAACTGGCTGTAATTTCAGCAAATGTTTTTAGACACTCTGGCGCGATCTTTCCATCTAGATGGGGATCAATAATCCCATTGAGCGTTCCTTTGAGGTAGCATTGCCTAAAATGCTGTGCTAGGCTTGCTGGCTTTTGAAGATTTAATTTATTAACCGGCGGTTTAGCACACAATATCTCACAAAGCACGACCCCAAATGAGTACACATCGGACTTGTCTGTGAGCTGCTGAAGCCTGTAATATTCAGGATCAACATAACCAAAACTACCCTTTACTGCCGTGCTTACATGGCCTTTGGACGTACTTGTAGGGCCTATTTTGGACAACCCGAAATCTGAGACCTTGGCCACCCAATTCTCATCCAACAAGATGTTTGTTGTCTTGACATCTCGATGAATGAAGGTATTGCAACCCACGAGCTGAACCAATGCAAATCTCTAGCCGTTGATTCCAAGAAAGTGGTGGATTATCCGTCTTGTAAAGGTGATCACGAAGTGTCCCATGGGCCATGTAATCATACACAAGGATCATTTCCCCGTCTTCGTAGCAATAACCAATTAGCGACACCAAATGGATGTGTCTTAGCTGAGAAAGCATTTCAATCTCTGTCTGGAACTCATTTGCTCCTTGCTGTGACCCCGGATTCAACCGCTTGATTGCGACGGGTGTGGTACCTCCATCAATAAACCCTTTATACACATTGCCAAACCCACCAACACCAATAATAAATACACTATCAAAGTTGTTGGTCGCTGCCTTGATCTCACCTAGCGAAAAATGATGACAAAGATGGAAGGGTAATGATGATCTCCCACTCCTAGTAGACTTGGCTTGGCTGAAGTAGTCAAAAATTTGTTAGAAAGGTGACTTTGATAACACTATTAGAAAGATAGCTCCGATAACATAAACATGAGAATATTGTAATTTTATTAATATGTTAAAAATAATTGGGATACTTTAATAATAACTAAAAAATATTAATAATTTAAAAATACTCCTATAATAATTTAAAAATATACAAATAATATAAACTACTTGTCTTTATATAAAGGCGGATATATAAATTTACCTAAATAGTTAAACTAACTCAATACGAATTTCTATTATAATAAATTTCCAATTTAAGTTACTCATAATTTGGATTAATATCAATATTGCCCTTAATTCTGATTAGGTGATGCTTTAAATCCTAGCAGTTGCTTCTGCTAACTTCACATCCATTTGATGAGTTTTCCAGTAATTCTTGTGATAATCATTGTTAAGTCGTTGTTTAAATCTTTTTGCAACCAGTTTTGCTTTATATCTCTTTACTTCTCCATTGGGTTTCTTCTTAGTCTTGAAGACCCATTTCATATTAATACCTTTTTGACCTTGTGAAATAATTGTAAGCTCCCATATTAATTGCCTTGATTTCTTCATTCATGACATTGACCCACTTTGTGTCTTGAATCACCTCATCAAATGTTACTGGTTCACAATCTGCAAATATTGCAAAGTTCACCAAATCCCCATGATCATTGATAATATTATTAGGGATTACCTTATAATCTTGCAATTGGCGATTTCTCCTTGGTCTTCCATTCTCTTGTGAAACTTGTGGCATATGATTTTGTGCATCAACTGGTGAGACTTCCCCATTTATAGTTGGGATTGCAGTTTGAGTTTCTTTTTCTCCCAAAATAGCAATTAGACGTCTCTGAGAGTTATATTGCTCCTCACCATCAAAGTTTCAAACTTCATCTTCAGCAAAAGTCACATCTCTTTCCATAATTACCTTCTTCGTTATAGAATTGAATAACTTATATCCTCTTTTTCTGTAGCCAAGAAAAATTGTTTTCACTCCTCGATCATCCAACTTTGTCCTTGTCTCTACTGGAATGTGAGTATAAGCAATAGAACCAAACACATTGAGTTGCCTTACACTAGGCTTAAAACCACTCTAAGCTTCTTCAAGAGTGACATTCTGAATACTTGTTATTGGAGATCTATTCAACAAGTAAACAACACATAAAACAGCTTCTGCCCAAAATGGATTAGGAACTCCTTTGGCTTTTAACAAGCTTCTCACCATATTCATGATTAATATGTTCTTCCTTTCAGCAACTTCATTATGCTGTGGGGTACAAGAAATTATAACTTCATGCTTTATTCCCTATGCTTCACAATATTCTTTGAACTTATTAGAAATATATTCACCGCATGCTTTATTCCCTATGCTTCACAATACTCTTTGAACTTATTAGAAATATATTCACCGCCTCTATCAGTTCTCAGAATTTTAACACAATAGTCACTTTGTCTTTCAACATAGGCCTTAAACTTCTTAAAATAATCAAACATATCAGACTTCCTTTGCATGCAATAAACCCATGTCTTCCTTGTAAAATCATCAATGAAGGTAAGAAAATACCTATTGTTACCATGTGATGACACACTTATCGAGGCACAAAGATTAGAGTGAATAAGTTGGAGTGGTTGTGTTGCACGCCAAGTCTTTGACACAAAGGGTTGTCTGCTTTGTTTTGCAAAAATACATGCTTCATAAATTTGATTAGGGTGATGTATCTTGGGCAAGCCTGTCACCATGTTTCTTTGTTCAAGTAACTTTAAACTGCGAAAATTTAGATGGCTAAAATGAAGATGTCATAACCAAAATTCATCTTTGACAATAGCACTTAGACAAGTGTAAACATCAGTGGCAATATCAACTCGGAACATCCAATTCTTCGTTAAAGGGGATTTAAGAATAAGTGTACCTCTCCCATTAAAAATTGAGAGACAGTTATCATGTAACTGTATATTATACCCCTTTTCAAGTAATTGGCCCAAGCTGAGAAGATTGTTTTTCATGTCTAGTACATAAAATATATCTGAAATGTAATTATGATCTTCATTTTTTAACTTGATAAGAATTCGTCCTTTTTCCATCACTGGAACATTACTATCATCAGCAAACTTGATTGTGGAGTGGATTGACTCATCAAGATCAACAAAGAGTTCCTTTTTCCCACACATATGATTAGTACACCCGGTGTCAAGAAACCAAGTATTATAGTTTGGTTTTTCAGTAGCTGTAGTAACCATTATAAGTGCTTCATTTCCACCATATAAATCTCTCTCTTATGCACAATGAGCTATCTGATTATATCCTTGAGACCTGCACTTAATTGCATAATGACCATATTTGTGACAAGAGTAACACTCGACGTGAGATTTGTCATGCCTTCCTCTACCTCGACCTCTTCCTTGGCCTCGACCTCGACCTTTATACATCTGGTCTGATCTCCTTTAGTCATTATATTGATTGTCATTATCTTCATAGTTGTTCTAGTGATCTCCTTGACCTCTATTGTTGTGGTAATTATTACCATGTCCTCGTCCTTTTCCGCGAGAAAAACTTTGTCTCTACTTTGATTGATCACTTTAATTGCTTTTGGTATGAGTTTAACTTTAAAGTGCTTGCTTTACTAGCTTCTCAATGTGCTTCTCATTCATTCGTTGTTCATGAGCTTGCAACGGGTTGTTCATGAGCTTGCAACGTGCCTATTAGTACATCAATAGACATCTGGGACAAATCATGTGCTTCTTCTATAGCAACCGTGATGTACTCATACTGCAATGTGAGTGTCCGTAAGATCTTTTTAACTTTCACCTGATTATTTAATTGCTCTCCATAGATTCTCATTTGATTTGTTAGGGCAAGTACTCTACTTATATAAACTAAAATTGGTTCTGAAGTTTCCATCTGCAAAAGCTCAAACTGACGTCATAAGGTTTACAATTTCACATTTTTAACTCTATCTGCACCTTGGAATGACGTCGTCAAGATATCCCATGCTTGTTTTGACGAAGTTGCTTCTACAATCTTTTAAAAAATTTCATCATTCATCCCCTGATGGATGAAATAAAGTGTCCTTTTATCAAGTCTTTTGTGCTTCTCTAGCATCTGCTGTGAGTTCTATAACTTCATACTCCACAATACTCAACAGTTCATTATAATCAAATAAAATTTTTATCTGCACACTCCATCTATTATAATTTTTTCCATCAAGAATGGGAACTGAAACAGGAATTATGTCGTTCATATTGAAATTCATAATTATTTCTGATTTGAACCCCTAAAATTTTATTATTTTCAATCTAACCCTCAAACTTTTATTATTTTCAATCTGAGCTCCGAGCTTTTATTATTTTCAATCTGACCCCTCAACAGCAATTCTCTTTATACTCTTCTCCTTTAGGTCACCGATGCAACTGAGCTTGCCGTTTTACCGGCTCTGCAGGCAGAAGGAGTTCGAGGATCAACAACAACAGCGGCAGCAATAGCAACGGCAGCAGCGGCGGCGGCATAATCGGAGGATCAGATTCGGTGCGTCAGAAGTAATACCAACACGTGAATCAATCACACGCACTGGGAAGAGACTCAGAAGGATTTCAACATGGCGCGTTTCGTCTGGGAACAGGTTCGTGGAGATCAATACCGGGATCACCCTCTGTGGCTTAAATACGCGCGCAGCCTCTGAGTCCTGCTTTGATGCGGAACGTCTAGGACCGGGCTCGGATATGACTGTTATAAAGGTTGTTTTGATAGTAATATTAAAAAATTAACTCTGATAACGGTAAATATTATAATTTTATTAATATAATAAAAATAAATATTAATAATTAAAATATATATATATATTATATATTTTTATATAAAAATAAATATTTAAATTTATTTAAATAATTAAATTTTAAATTAAATTTAATATAAATTTTTATTATAATAAATTTTTAATTTAATTTAACTCTTAATTTAAATTCACAACGGCTGATACAGAACCCACAACACTTGTGACTATTGTTATCCTGTTGCTTTTGGACTTGGATGATATCGGCATGTTTGCTACACCCGTTGGTGGACTATTTGGTAACGGGTCAGGGTTTGGTCCGGCAAGATTGTCTGATTCACTCAACTTGAAGATTTCAAGTCCATTAAGAATTGCATCAGAATAACGCGTCTTTCTCTCGGATAGTGGATGCAATTCAATAGAGATATTCTGGACCTTTTCGCTTCCCTTAGCTCCAATCAGCACAGCATAGTCTTCGAACACTGGAATCCCATTTCCACCGGCCCACCAGATCACATCTGCATGATTCTCAGCAGTTTGATTGGCCATATAGATCTCAAAAACTCTATCCCCCGGTCTCAAAATCTGCGTCTGAAACTCACAGAAATGAAGCCTGACAAAGTACGTGAAGGAAGAATCAACTGGAAATTCCCAAGTAAGATTGTAATTCTCCTTGACAGTCTTGTTTTGCCCCATTGTCCTGGCGGTTCTGTAGACTTGACCCGGGGCTGCAAACCGGGTCCGGTTGTTGTAAACAAGTTGGATATTGTTGTTAAAAGGAAGAGCACTTGGTTGAGCATTTGTCAAGTAATCGTTGTCCATGGACCAGCTGCGATACAAGCCGCTGTCTTGCATAGCCGAAAGCGAGTTGCCGCCCATGTTTCGACGGTACATCAGTTCCAAAGCCTTGGTTCTATCGATCGGCAGCCGATTGGTTTGGCCAACGAAATTGACCCCTGGATCGCCCCCTCCACTGTAATAAAGATCGTCAGGCATTGAAACCACTTCAATCCCATTAACAAACGCATAAGCGTCGGCAATCCCTGGAGCAGGACTAAACGTTAAGTTAAGCCGCTGCTCATTCTCAACATTAAGGCAGAACTCTTTAGAAAAGCCTTCCAGGCCACGCGCGTGGAGGGCCGCGCTGAAGTTGCTGAGAAGGGTAAAGCGGCCGGCTTTGACAGAAAAGAAGGCAGCCGAGCTGATGAAATTTGGGTAGGAAGCAGGGTAGAAGTAGAGCCGAACAAACTTGGGACCTGCAGTGACAGGGAATGCGTAGCTGAACTGGGAGCGGGAGAGCCGTGCTGTCCTGTAAGGCACGGGGTCGATCGTGCTCGGGTAATCAACAGCTGTGGAGGCAACTGATGTGTTGTTTTGCTCCAACAGCAGCAGTTTTGATCTGGTTTCGGCTGTCCAGGTCCGGCCTTGTACGGTGTTGTCGCTATCTGAGCCACAATCGAGAGTTATGTCATCTCGAGGGACATATAGAGGTCCAGTTTGAGCGGCAACGAAGATAGTAAAGGTGTGGAGGAACAAGAAGAAGGAAAAGATACAGAGAAGGGCGGTAATTTCCAGTGTTTTCTTGGAGAAGGATTTGTGGTTCTGGGGGCACCGTGAACGAAACTTCAAACTAGGCTGCTAACATGACAATAAAGAAGAAAAGGGCTCGGATGAAGTTTCTTCCCGCAGGTTCGGGGAAGGAGAAAATGGAAGACTTGATTTGGTAGTCAATGCCCAGAGTCCGTCTCAGGATCTGCATTCTGCCAAATCCAATACAGTTATGGGCCTGCAAGCATAAATTGACACATCAATTTTTTCTTTGACTTTTGAATTTAATCCATTTCCTCGAATTCTCCGTTTCTGGACCGTAATCTAAAATTACCTTGTTATATTTGCAGTCATTTTTCCTTTTTTGGTAAGTCCTTTGACCTATTGATGATGTTCGAATCTAATAATTTTTAGCGTATCGTGTCCTGTGTTGTCTTGTTATGTGCACAAATTGTGCTTGGGACTCCCTCCAAAAAGCTTAAGAGGGCTGAAAAGGAACCATAATTAAATTTATCATATTTTACTCTTGAAATTGGACTACTCCGCTTTTCGCCCATTCGCTCATTCTTGTTGCTTTCTTCTCGTGTCCTCGCCGCCCCCGTAGGCCCTAATTTAGGTATCCACCTTTCCTTTTTTGGCGCTTATCGTCCCACCCAACCGCAAGTCATTGTCCTCAATTAGTTTTTTGTTTTCCAAAAAAAATGTAATAAAATAACCATACTTTTATACTGATAATTGTGTTTCTGTTTTTTTTTTTTCATCAATTAACAGAGTTACCGGTCTAAATCTTCACAACATTAATTTAGCAGTACAAGCTGCCTAGTATTTTTATTATTTATTTTACTTTCTACTTCCTTTCGGAAGTAAAAATGGGGTGGATCCACCCAAATATCGCACATGTGACAAATTTGGCAGCATGGCTATCTCAAATAGATAAGAGTCGTAGTGAACCTAGCACAAGGCATGGATTGGTGTGATCTAATTAGGGGTTTTATTGTCATTTCAACAACTCAATTATTGGGTTGAATCATTGTCAATTCCACTACCCTCGAAGGGCAGGATGCTTCTCAATCCAACCGTACGACTCCATCTAGAACAATCATGATCCCCAATTACAGATACACGTGACCACACTGGATCATAATTGCTTGCTTTCTACCACCGACACTACCGCCACAACATTAAAAACTCTTTCATCATTCGGATAAGCCCCTCCGTTTTACCATCACAAAAAGATCATCGAGCAGGGGAAATATAGAGAGATTTTGTAATGAAGTGTTCGACGTTTCTTTTAGTTTCAGGCCTCTTGGTGGTGGTGCTGACGCTGGTCAGCCCAAAAGCTTGCGTGGCGAGCAGCAATATAACAACTTCACTGGGAATGTCAATGGCTGAGTCCAACTTGGACTTGGAGTTCGTGATGGGCTCAGAGTTTCGCAGACTGCTCACCTCTGCTCCCGGTCATGATTATCTCAATTCGGGGGCACCGTACGTCTGCGGCCGCGCTCAACATTATTGCCTTCCTGCCAAGAATCCTGCATCAGGTAAAAATAGGTGTGGCCTCTTCAATCGCATTTGCCATTGATACCCCACTTTTCTTTCCAGGATCACTTCCTTCCTTTCCAGAGTATGTGTGAATCGATCCGTGAATGGTAATTGATAATGTTCCTTCTTTTGAATATCCCACGTCCTTTAGTTTTACTGCCGGAGATGTATGGCGACTGCGGTCGACCCTGATTGATTTATTTTCCTCAACTGTGGGGATCCGTTCGTGATCTTAAATCGTGGTTTCGATTTTATGAGTTAAATGTAATCTAATATGTTTCTCTGTCTTTCCAGGGAGAGTTTGTGTATTCTTAAGGTCGAATTATGATGCAGTGATTTGTGGGTAATAGCATTAGTTGGGAAAATGGTTGTGAGTTGTGAAGGTAGTAGATTTGAATGTACGAGTCAATTTAAGTCTATGTGTTGCAATAAGAAAATAAAAGAGATACAGTTATGTTTGGATTGTGTGAACAAGTTTGTAAGGAGATAATTATTAATTTTTTACCGGTAATTTTTACTTTTTATCATAATTTTATCAATAATTTTTTAAAAATTTTTTATAAAATTTGTAATCTTTCTAACATTACTAATCACCAGAGTATCTCATTTTGTGCTGCAACTTATCAAGAGAAAAACAGTGTCTCCGTGGCCTAAATGCACTGTTATAAACTTTAGAAGCTTTGACATTGATAAATAATATACGTGTTTTTTCTATTAGATCACAACTACAGATTAGTATCATGCGTTGTATTACATGGACATGGCCCATGGATATGTAGATTATAGTAATAGATTAAATAACTACTTACATAATTAAATTTTAATTATTAATTATAATTTATCATTATTTATAATATATATATTAATTAGTTTATAATTTATTAAATATTTAATAAAATATAATCAATAATTAAATTTCAGTGATGCGTGTTTTTTTTTTTTAACTGATTAAGCTATCGCCAGAAAAATATCATCAAAGCTGTCAGGATAAAATACAGGATGATTGGGTGGACATCATCCACCGTATCACAGCAGGACGTCGAATCAATTTTCCTCGCCAGGACGGCTGGTACCCGTCGAAAAGTAGGAGACAGAAGCGAGAGCCCAACATCAAATATGACTACAGGAGCACCTATAAAATTGAAACCCCCACATGGAGGATAACTGACGGCTCGTGAAATTAGCAAAATTCACTTTTGCTCTTTACGTCTTTCCATGCAACAATTTCAAGAGCATATGAATCTCGCAAAATTAAAATTATATACACTTAATGCTTAAAGAATCTGGCAAAACTTCCTTCACCTGGGACTTGAGGTATTTATGATTTCCTTTCTTTTTCTATGTTATTATTAGTTTTCATTTGTTGCCCATCAATGAAGCGAGGCATTCACCAATTTCTCGTGCATTTTTTTTTTACTTTTCTCCCTTTTATTTCTCTCTCTCTCTCTTTTTTTTTTTTTTTTGTTTTTTTGCTTTTTCCAACTGGAGAAATTGATTGAAAGCATCAGGAGCGCGTGATGTGACTAATGCAACTTTTGAGTTGACCCCGTCAACCCAACTTTTTCTATCAACGTTTTGGCATGTTTGGTGCCATCCATCACCAATAAATTTTAATCCATACAAATTTTTTTTTTAAAGCATATTTTTATTAAGAAGCATATTAAATTATAAATTAAAAAGTTAAAACAATTATAATTATAATTTTTAATTTTTATAAATTTTATATTGTTTTAAAATTAAAATTTGATATTTAAAATATAAAAATTTAAATTTTTTATTATTAGATAAAATATATATATAAAAAAAATCATTGAAGAGCATCCTAGTGTAATTGTCACCCCAGACGACAAGAAAGGCAGGACGATGCGCTGCCATTGAGGTGGAAAGCACTCAAATTTAGCGTCAGTGGTCCCGCCTTTCGTCTCATTTTTCTTCTTGGGCTTTCGGGGCCAGAGCGGATAGGTAAATGTAAAGGTTGGGTTCAGGCCCATCATATTTGAGAAGAGGGCCCTGAATCTATGATCAGAAGATGGAGCATAAAAGAAAGGGCTTTGCTCTCCCTTCTGGTCCATTTGAGTTCTAGCCCATACATCACAAGGAGGAATTTTGAATGATAACCATTCGTTATCCTTCTGTCATTTTTCGGGAGATCAGTTCCATGTTACTAAAAAAAGGCCTTGATTATGGAAATATAGGAAAGGTGAAGTGAGATTTGAATTATTAGATTTAGATATAAAAATTTTAAAATAATAATAATTAATTATAATTTACGTTATCTACCCACAGCGTTCTGCGGCCTGATAGCAACCAATATTCTTCCAAGAATTATCCACTACCCATCGCCAACAGGACTTAACTCCAGATAAAAAGTATAAACAAATGCGGCCCTTTCTCAAACAACATGCAACAAGGGACAGAAATTATTAACCATATTTCAGTACCCATGATTGATTAAAAATGTTTGGCAAATGGCTTAGGCAAATACAAGGAGAAGAATAGTCATACCACAATCAATCCAGATCAAACCCTTCTGGAACATAGCATGCAACTAACCAGCATGGGGAGATTTGAAATCAATGAAAATTCAAATTTGGTTTGCCATCCTAGCAAGATGTTCAAACCAATTCAATTAGTCAAACCTTCGCAATGTAGGCTAGGAAGTATCAACGAAGCGTGAAGGGACGCATTTTTTTCTACCTAACGAATCCCTCCCTCGTGTTTTTATTCTAATAAGGTCAAAAATTATTGTAGACTTGTAGTTAAAATATAAATTTAGTATTAAATAATTATATTTGTACTTTATATTTTTTATTTTTTTAATAATAAATATTAATCAAATGAAGAGAACAATTCTGTGAAAATAATTTTCTCTCTCATCATTTGATGACGATGACTAATTCTTACCCTTCGTGCCGGAAAATCATATTCTCACTGTCAGCCGAGAGAATCTGTCAACCTTTGCCACTTGCTGCATCAACTTGGCACCCATGAGACAATTACAGATTGATGCCTTTAGGCAATGATGAAAGACATTTTACATTAAACAAATGCGAAAAGAATAAATGAAAGACATTTTACATTAAACAAATGCGAAAAGAATAAAAGGGAGAAGGAATTAGCACAGGAAAATATCAAAATTTTCACAACTTTACTAATACCCAAGAGCCACTGTAGATAGACGAACACACAATGAGCTAATCAACCTTCAAAACTTTGTCTTGGGGGTATGCATACTATACTAACTTAGCACGGTAAACAGAATATGTATCATCTCCCTTCTGACTTCCTCATCTCTGAGAACACCACACCCGACATCATTGTTTCAGAGTTGATGCTAAGTAAACTCATTTCCTCACTGCTGCTTGTTGTTGTTATCCCGCCAATCGGGGAACCAATCACGATGCTACTGCTATTGCTGAACAAGTCATTACTACTAGCAGTTGAATGGTCCTTCATGGCCCTCCCATCACCGATATCCCCCAGAGTTTGAGCCTCACCAAACTCAATTTTCTCCTCTGCACTCTTCTGTAACTGCAATGCAAACTCGAGTCCCCAAACTACATCAGCCATTGATGGCCTATCTATTCCATGTTCTAACAAGCAGCTCGCTGCCATTTCAGCAAATCTTTGCAGACACTCTGCCGCGATCTTTCCATCTAAATAAGGATCAATAATCTCATTAAGCATTCCCTTGCGGTAGCATAGCCTGAAATGCTCTGCCAGGCTCGCTGGCTTTTGAATAGCTGATTTATTAACCGGCGGTTTAGCACACAATATCTCACATAGCACGACCCCAAATGAGTACACATCGGACTTGTCTGTCAGCTGCTGAAGCCTGTAATATTCGGGATCAACATAACCGAAACTACCCTTCACCACCGTGCTAACATGGCCTTTGGACATGCTTGTAGGGCCTATTTTGGACAACCCGAAATCTGAGACCTTGGCCACCCAATTCTCATCCAACAAGATGTTTGTTGTCTTGACATCTCGATGAATGATCGTCTGCTTAGCTTCTGAATGAAGGTATTGCAACCCACGAGCCGAACCAATGCAAATCTCTAGCCGTTGATTCCATGAAAGTGGTGGATTATCCGTCTTGTAAAGGTGATCACGAAGTGTCCCATGGGCCATGTAATCATACACCAACTTGGCACCCATGAGACAATTACAGATTGATGCCTTTAGGCAATGATGAAAGACATTTTACATTAAACAAATGCGAAAAGAATAAATGAAAGACATTTTACATTAAACAAATGCGAAAAGAATAAAAGGGAGAAGGAATTAGCACAGGAAAATATCAAAATTTTCACAACTTTACTAATACCCAAGAGCCACTGTAGATAGACGAACACACAATGAGCTCATCAACCTTCAAAACTTTGTCTTGGGGGTATGCATACTATACTAACTTAGCACGGTAAACAGAATATGTATCATCTCCCTTCTGACTTCCTCATCTCTGAGAACACCACACCCGACATCATTGTTTCAGAGCTGACGCAAGATTGTCTGATACACTCAACTTGAAGATTTCAAGTCCATTAAGAATTGCATCAGAATATCTGGTCTTTCTCTCAGATTGTGGATGCAATTCAATAGAGATATTCTGTACCTTCTCGCTTCCCTTAGCTCCAATCAGCACCGCATAGTCTCTGAACACTGGAATCCCATTTTTCCACCGGCTTACCAGATCACATCTGCATGATTCTCAGCAGTTTGATTGGCCATATAGATCTCAAAAAACTCTATCCTAGTATAATCGTGACCCAAGACGACAAGAAAAGTAGGACACTACCAGACATTGAGGTGGAAAGCACTAAAATTTAACGTCGATGGTCCCGCCATTCGTCTCATTTTTCTTTTTGAGCTTTCGGGGGCTGAGGGGATCGGCAAATGGAAGGGTCGGATTCAAGCTCATCAAATTAGAATAGACGGTCCTCAATCTATCATCAGAAGAGGGAGAAAAAAATAAAAAAAAAGGACTTTGCTCTTCCTTCTGGTCCATTTGAGTTCTACCCATACATCACAGGGAGGGATTGTGAATAGTAACCATTCGTTATCCTTTGTTCTCGGTCGTTTTCCGGTGGAGCATTTTTCATATTACCAGGAAAGGTTCGGTTACGAGAACACGGGATAGGTTGATACGTTGGATAGAGTATTAAAAACTAAAAAATCATAATTATCAATAAGAGAGATGTATCTATTTATTTATTATCTTTTAAATATTAAATATGAAATATCATTCGATATTTAAAATTTTAATTTTTAATTAAATATAATAATTAAAATCATTTATAAAATATTAGTGTTATTTCTATGAAAATTCTATTTAACAATTATATAAATATTGTACAAACAAACAAATATATGTGACAATAAAAAAAAAAAAAATTTATCCTGTAACCAAAGATTCTGTATCAATTGTTTTTTTCCTTTTACCGAGAGGGTGATATATCCTCAGCTTTCTGTGGCCTAATGGCAATATTCTTTCAAGAATTATCCATAGCCATCGCCAACAGCACTCAACTCCAAATAGAAAATATAAACAAATACGGCCCTTTCTCAAACAAAATGCAACAAAGGGCAGAAATTATTAACCATAGTTTAGTACGTATGATTGAGTAAAAATGTTTGGCAAATGGTTTAGACAACACGACGAGAAGAATCACCGTATCATAATCAATCGAGACCAAACCCTTACAGATCAGGACATGGAAGTTGCCAGTATGTGGAGTTTTCAAATCAACGAAAATTCAAAATTAACATCTTTGCTGGCGTTGGAAATTCATATTTTAACTGTCAGCCTGGAGCACATGTCTACCTTTGCCACTTGTTGGATCATTTTGACACCCATAAGAAAATTACAGATTGATGCATTCAGGCAATGGTGAAAGACATTTTACATTAAACCAGTGGTGAAAAAAGTAAAAGGGAGAAGAAAGTAGTACAGGAAAATATCAAAAATTTTAGAACTCTACTAATACTCAAGATGTACTGTAGATGGACAAACACACGATGAGGTAATCAACCTGCAAAACATTGCCTTAAGGATATTCATACCGTTCTAACTTAGCAAGGTAAAAGGAATATGTATCATCGCCCTTCTGACTTCCTCATCTCTGAGAACACTGCGCCCGACATCATTGTTTCAGAGTTGATGCTAAGTAAACTCATTTCCTCACTGCTGCTTGTTGTTGTTATCCCGCCAATCGGGGAACCAATCACGATGCTACTGCTATTGCTGAACAAGTCATTACTACTAGCAGTTGAATGGTCCTTCATGGCCCTCCCATCACCGATATCCCAGAGTTTGAGCCTCACCAAACTCAATTTTCTCCTCTGCACTCTTCTGCAATTGCAATGCAAACTCGAGTCCCCAAACTACATCAGCCATTGATGGCCTATCTATTCCATGTTCTAACAAGCAGCTCGCTGCCATTTCAGCAAATCTTTGCAGACACTCTGCCGCGATCTTTCCATCTAAATAAGGATCAATAATCTCATTAAGCATTCCCTTGCGGTAGCATAGCCTGAAATGCTCTGCCAGGCTCGCTGGCTTTTGAATAGCTGATTTATTAACCGGCGGTTTAGCACACAATATCTCACATAGCACGACCCCAAATGAGTACACATCGGACTTGTCTGTCAGCTGCTGAAGCCTGTAATATTCGGGATCAACATAACCGAAACTACCCTTCACCACCGTGCTAACATGGCCTTTGGACATGCTTGTAGGGCCTATTTTGGACAACCCGAAATCTGAGACCTTGGCCACCCAATTCTCATCCAACAAGATGTTTGTTGTCTTGACATCTCGATGAATGATCGTCTGCTTAGCTTCTGAATGAAGGTATTGCAACCCACGAGCCGAACCAATGCAAATCTCTAGCCGTTGATTCCATGAAAGTGGTGGATTATCCGTCTTGTAAAGGTGATCACGAAGTGTCCCATGGGCCATGTAATCATACACAAGGATCATTTCCCCGTCTTCGTAGCAATAACCAATTAGCGAGACCAAATGGATGTGTCTTAGCTGAGAAAGCATTTCAATCTCTGTCTGGAACTCATTTGCTCCTTGCTGTGACCCCGGATTCAACCGCTTGATTGCGACGGGTTTGGTACCTCCATCAATAAACCCTTTATACACGTTGCCAAACCCACCAACACCAATAATAAATACACTATCAAAGTTGTTGGTCGCTGCCTTGATCTCACCTAGCGAAAAATGATGACAAAGATCGGAGGGTAATGATGATCTCCCACTCCTAGTAGACTTGGCTGAAGTAGTCAAAAATGAAGCTCCGTCACTCGAACGTGAGTCCTTGGCTTTTTTACTTCGATGAAGAATGAAGAACACCAGAAGAGAAAGCACTATAATGGCTGATACAGAACCCACAACACTTGTGACTATTGTTATCCTGTTGCTTTTGGACTTGGATGATATCGGCATGTTTGCTACACCCGTTGGTGGACTAATTGGTAACGGATCAGGGTTTGGTCCGGCAAGATTGTCTGATTCACTCAACTTGAAGATTTCAAGTCCATTAAGAATTGCATCAGAATAACTGGTCATTCTCTCAGATTGTGGATGCAATTCAATAGAGATATTCTGTACCTTCTCGCTTCCCTTAGCTCCAATCAGCACCGCATAGTCTCTGAACACTGGAATCCCATATCTACCGGCCCACCAGATCACATCTGCATGATTCTCAGCAGTTTGATTGGCCATATAGATCTCAAAAACTCTATCCCCCTGTCTCAAAATCGGCGGCTGAAACTCACAGAAATGAAGCCTGACAAAGTACGTGAACGAAGAATCAACTGGAAATTCCCAAGTAAGACTGTAATTCTCGTTGACAATCTTGTTCATCCCCATTGTCCTGGCGGTTTGGTAGACTTGGTCCGGGGCTGCAAACCTGGTCCGGTTGTTGTAAACAGGTTGGATAGTGCTGTTATCGGGAAGAGCACTTGGTTGAGCATCTGTCAAGTAATCGTTGTCCATGGACCACCTGCGATACAAGCCGCTGTCTTGCATAGTCGAAAGCGAGTTGCCGCCCACGTTTAGACGGTACATCAGTTCCAAAGCCTTGGTTCTATCGATCGGCAGCCGATTGGTTTGGCCAACGAATTTGACCCCTGGATCGCCCCCTCCACTGTAATAAAGATCGTCAGGCATTGAAACCACTTCAATCCCATTGACAAACGCATAAGCGTCGGCAATCCCTGGAGCAGGACTAAACGTTAAGTTAAGCCTCTGCTCATTCTCAACATTAACGCAGAACTCTTTAGGAAAGCCTTCCCGGCCACGCGCGTGGAGGGCCGCGCTGAAGTTGCTGAGAAGGGTAAAGCGGCCGGCTTTGACAGAAAAGAAGGCAGCCGAGCTGTTGAAATTTGGGTAGGAAGCAGGGTAGAAGTAGAGCCGAACAAACTTGGGACCTGCAGTGACAGGGAATGCGTAGCTGAACTGGGAGCGGGAGAGCCGTGCTGTCCTGTAAGGCACGGGGTCGATCGTCCTCGGGTAATCAACAGCTGTGGAGGCAACTGATGTGTTGTTTTGCTCGAACAGCAGCAGTTTTGATCTGGTTTCGGCTGGTCCGGCCTTGTACGGTGATGTCGCTACTTGAGCCACAATCCAGAGTTATGTTATCTCGAGGGACATATAGAGGTCCGGTTTGAGCGGCAACGAAGATAGTAAAGGTGTGGAGGAACAAGAAGAAGGAAAAGATACAGAGAAGGGCGGTAATTTCCAGTGTTTTCTTGGAGAAAGATTTGTGGTTATGGGTCTTCATTTTTGGCAGGAGAAGAAGTGCTGAGAACAAGAAAATGCATTGCGGAGCCTTAAACATCGTGGTGGGTGTAGCTGAAATTGGAAATTTTAACCTTTTCTTTTTATTTTTTTTGTTGAAAATTTAATATACATTATTTTATATTATATTGTCGTAACTATTTTTAATTTTTCATACCTCGCCCCGTCATATTATTGCTTAATATTTTTCAATTAATTATATAATTATAAATATTTGTATAATAAATAATTATGCTAATATAATAAAAATTACATTTATCATATTAAATTGACTGTAAACATATAATGAAGTATTTTTTAGGAAAAAAAAAAGGCCTCTGGAGGCACCGTGAAGGAAACTTCAAACTAGGCTGCTAACATGAAAATAAAGAAGAAAAGGGCTCGGATGAAGTTTCTTCCCGCAGGTTCGGGGAAGGAGAAAATGGAAGACTTGACTTGGTAGTCAATTCCCAGAGTCCGTCTCAGGATCTGCATTCTGCCAAATCCAATACAGTTATGGGCCTGCAAGAATAAATTGACACATCAATTTTTTCTTTGACTTTTGAATTTAATCCATTTCCTCCAATTCTCCACATTGTTAGAGTCTTGATAGTTGTCCTTTCTGGACTGTAATCTAAAATTACCTTGTTATATTTGCAGTCATTTTTCTTTTTTGGTAAGTCCTTTGTCCTATTGATGATTTTCGAATCTAATAATTTTTAGCGTATCGTGTCCTGTGTTGTCTTGTTATGTGCACAAATTGTGCTTGGGACTCCCTCCAAAAAGCTCAAGAGGGCTGAAAAAAAGGAACCATAATTAAATTTATCATATTTTACTCTTGAAATTGGACTAGCCCATTCGCTCATTCTTGTTGCTTTCTTCTCGTGTCCTCGCCGCCCCCGTAGGCCCTAATTTAGGTATCCACCTTTCATTTTTTGGCGCTTATCGTCCCACCCAAACGCAAGTCATTGCCCTCAAATTATTTTTTTTTTTTTCAAAAAAAATGTAATAAAATAACCATACTTTTATACTGATAATTGTGTTTCTTTTTTTTTTTTCATCAATTAACAGAGTTACCGGTCTAAATCTTCACAACATTAATTTAGCAGTACAAGCTGCCTAGTATTTTTATTATTTATTTTACTTTCTACTTATCTAAAATAGATAATAGTCGTAGTGAATCTAGCACAAGGGCATGGATTGGTGTTATCTAATTAGGGTCCTATGATCGTTTCAACAACTCAATAATTGGCGTTGGATCATTGTTAATCCCACTACCCTCCAAGGGTAGGATGCTTCTCACGACGATTGATCCAACTGTATGGCTCCATCTAGACGATCATGTTATCTGATTACAGATAGGCGTGACCACACTGGATGGAAACCCATATCATAATTGCCTTCGTTGCTGGTTGCGGACCGCGACTTCCACCAGAACATTAAAAACTCTATATCATTTTGATTAGCCCCTCTATTTTGCTAATCACACAAAGATCATCGAGCAGGGGAATACAGAGAGATTTTATAATGAAGTTTCTGACGTTTCTTTTAGTTTCAGGCATCTTGGTGGTGGTGCTGACGCTGGTCAGCCCTAAAGCTTGCGCGGCGAGCGGCAGTATAACAAATTCACTGGGAATGTCAATGGCTGAGTCTAACATGGACTTGGAGTTCATGATGGGCTCAGAGTTTGGCAGACTGCTCACCTCTACTTCCGGTTATGATGCCCTCAAACGGAGGCCAACGTTTCCCTGCGGTCGGGCTGAACGCTACTGCCTCCCACGTAAAACTCGTCGTCGTCGCAGAGGAAGGTGTGGTCTTTACAATCGCTCTTGCTCGTAATTTATGTCTTCCCTTTGTCTTTACGTTGTGGCCACCTTTTCTGATTGATTTACTTTCCTCACTGTGTGGATCCGTCTGTGATATTCAAGCGTGGTTTCCATCTCATGAGTTAAATGTAAACTAATAAATGTTCTACGTTTCAAGTGAGACTTTGTGTATTCTTAAGATCGAATTATAATGCCGTAATTTGAGGTTAATAACATTAGTTAGGGAAAATGGTTGTCAGTTGTAAAAGTAGATTGAATGTACGCATGGGAAAATAAAATAAATACTGCCATATTTGGATTGTGTGACCAAATTTGTAAGGACGTAATTGTTAACTCTTTACCAGTAACTTTTTTTTTTTTTTTAATTCTATCAAGTTCTAAATTATATATTAAAAATAATTATTTTAATTTTTATAAATTTTATAATTTATAAATTAAAATTTATATTTTTAATTATAATTTTTTTTATTAAAAATATAATCTTATCATAATTAATTATTTTATTATAAATTTTAAAATTTTAAAATTAATAAATATTTTGTGTGTGTAAATATAAATTATTGTTATTAGTTATATAATATAAATATGTAAATTAATTTATGTATTTATATATTTATATTTTAAGTATTAATTATAATTAATTATTATTTATTAAAAAATATATTAATTAATATATTATTTATTAAATAATAAATTAATTATTATTATTAATTAAAATTTTAATATATATATATATATATAATCAGAGCTGTAAGCGTAAAATGCACGATGATTAGGCGGACATCATCCAACAACACCCAGGGTGGATATCTGGCTTCATAGGGTGTCCAAGTGATTGCATTTGGAGGCGAAAAATTGGCCTTTTGCTCGAGCAGTGGAAGTGGAAATGCTTTAGCCGAGCACTTCCAAAATGCTACCTATCCAAATATCAACAATTTGCAATTGTTCTGAAGAATGCAAGAGAGACAAAAGCCCCGTGAAGAATACTTTTAACAATCAGATGAGAGCGTATTAGCTGTTAATTGAGGCGTTTAGATTATTTGACCTTTGCCACGCAGGAGATGCAAATGTCAAACGTAGAAAACAGGACATTCAAACTTGTTTCCCTAATTTACTTAACAAGGATGGAATTATGAATTATATCTGAGTCTCTGTCACGGCAAGATATTGGGCCAATTTCCTTGCCGGACGGCTAGTGCCGAACGAAAAATGGGAGACAGTTGCGGGAGCTGAACGTTAAATATGACTCCAGTACCACCTATAAAATTAAAACCCCATCTGGAGGATAAGCGACGGCTTATGAAATTAGCAAAATTGGCTTTGCTCTTTTCGTCTATCTATCTATGCAACAATCTTAAGAGCATATGAATCTCATAAAATTAAAATTATATATACTTAAAGCTCAGAGAATCTGGCAAAACGTCTTCAGGTATTTATAATTTCTTTCCTTTCTCTATGTTATTTGTTAGTTTTCATTTATTGAGCCTATCAATGAAGCGAGGCATTCACCATTTTCTCTTCCCCTTTTTTCTTTTCAATATATTTTATTACTTTTGGCTTTTTCCAAGTGGAGAAATTGATTGGAAGTATCAGGGATGGATTAGAGAGCAAGTCACGTGACTAATGTCCCTTTTGAATAGGTCTCGCTAACCCAAGCTTTCCCATCCGCGTTTGGGCATGTTGGGTACCATCCATCACCAGTGAATTTTAATCCATCCTGTATATCTTAAAAAACAGATTCTATTTTAATTAAGAATTTCATTAAATTATAAATTAAATAATCAAAATAATTCTAATTTTTTATTTTAATAAAATTTATATATTTTTTCAAATTTAAATTTGATATTATATATATAATTTAAATTTTTAATTATTGGATAAAATATTAATAAGAGATTAAAAAATATATGTATATTGAGTGGCATTCCTAGTATAATCGTTACCCGAGACACAAGAAATGTAGGACTATCCGATACCATTAAGGCGGAAAGCACTAAAATTTAACGTCAGTGGCCCCGCCCTTCGTCTCATTTTTCTTTTTCGGCTTTCGGGGCCAGAGAGGTTGGATTCAGGCCCATCAAATCATAAAAGAAGGCACTTAATCTTTTAAATATTTTAATATAATTTTATGTTATTATTATACAATAAATACTTTTTAATGTTTGAAATTTTTTTTCTTAATCAACTACCGTAATTAAAATTATTTATAAATCATTAACGTTACTTTTATAAGAATTTTTATTTAAAAATAAATATTATGTAATCAAAAAGAAAAAAATATTGTCGTATAATCGTGCATTCTACAAGCACATTTTATATCATTTGCTTTTTCTTTTGCCGGGATGGTCATTTAGCCACAGCTTTCTGGGCCTTGAAAGCAATATTGTTTTTCAAGAATTATCCATACCCACCACCAACAGGACTTAACTTCAGGTAAAAAAATATCAACAAATACGGCCTTTTGGCAAACAAAATGCAACAAAGGCCAGAAATTATTAACCATATTTTAGTACCTACGATTGATTAAAAAAGTTTGGCAAATGGTTTAGGCAAATACAATGAGAAGAAAAGTCATATGGTTTGCCATGTTCGAACAAAGTCAATTAGTCAAATGTTCGCGATGTAGGCTAGGAAGTGTATTAACGAAGTGTGAAGGAATGCACTTTTTTCCACCTAACAAATCCCTCGTTTATTCCAATAAATTTAAAAATTATTTTCAACTTATAAGTAAAATATAAATTTAGTATAAAAAAAATTATTTGTACTTATTATTTATTAATTTTTAATAATAAATATTAATAACAGTAACATTTCTTTCTTATCATCTGACCATGATGGCTAATTAACATTCTTGCTTGCGTCGGAAATTGATACTGTCACTGTCAGCAGAGACAACATGTCAACCTTTGTCACTCGCTGCGTCAGCCAGGCTTAGGCAATGATGAGAGACACGTTCCATTACACCAGTGGGATAAAAAATTAAAAGGGAGAAGAAAGAAGTACAGGAAAATATCAAAAATTTCACAACATAGACAAACACAAAATGAGCTAATCAACGTGCAAAATTTTCTCTTAAAGGATGTGCATACGATAAGCTAAACAGAATATGTATCATCTCACTTCTGACTTTCCTGTCAGTGAGAACACCGTGCTCGACATCTGTTCATCACTGCTGCTGCTTGTTATTCCGCCAATCCGCGAACCGATCACAATGCTACTGTTATTGCTGAACAAGTCATCATTACTAGCAGTCGAATAGTCCTTCATGGCCCTAGCATCACTGATATCCACGAGAGTTTGAGCCTCCCCACGCTCAATTTTCTCCTCTGCACTCTTCTGCAATTGCAATGCAAACTCAAGTTGCCAAGACGACATCAGCCATTGATGGCCTATCTATTCCATGGTCTAACAAGCAACTGGCTGTAATTTCAGCAAATGTTTTCAGACACTCTGGCGCGATCTTTCCATCTAGATGGGGATCAATAATCTCATTGAGCGTTCCTTTGCGGTAGCATTGCCTAAAATGCTGTGCTAGGCTTGCTGGCTTTTGAAGATTTAATTTATTAACCGGCGGTTTAGCACGCAATATCTCACATAGCACGACCCCAAATGAGTACACATCGGACTTGTCTGTGAGCTGCTGAAGCCTGTAATATTCAGGATCAACATAACCAAAACTACCCTTTACTGCCGTGCTTACATGGCCTTTGGACGTACTTGTAGGGCCTATTTTGGACAACCCGAAATCTGAGACCTTGGCCACCCAATTCTCAACCAACAAGATGTTTGTTGTCTTGACATCTCGATGAATGACCGTCTGCTTAGCTTCTGAATGAAGGTATTGCAACCCACGAGCCGAACCAATGCAAATCTCTAGCCGTTGATTCCATGAAAGTGGTGGATTATCCGTCTTGTAAAGGTGATCACGAAGTGTCCCATGGGCCATGTAATCATACACAAGGATCATTTCCCCGTCTTCGTAGCAATAACCAATTAGCGAGACCAAATGGATGTGTCTTAGCTGAGAAAGCATTTCAATCTCTGTCTGGAACTCATTTGCTCCTTGCTGCGACCCCGGATTCAACCGCTTGATTGCGACGGGTGTGGTACCTCCATCAATAAACCCTTTATACACATTGCCAAACCCACCAACACCAATAATAAATACACTATCAAAGTTGTTGGTCGCTGCCTTGATCTCACCTAGCCAAAAATGATGACAAAGATCGGAGGGTAATGATGATCTCCCACTCCTCGTAGACTTGGCTGAAGTAGTAAAAAATGTGTTAGAAAGGTGGCTTTGATAACTATTAGGAAGATAGTTTTGATAATTTGGGAATATTATGATTTTATTAATATAATAAAAATAAATATATAATAATTAAACATTCTAATAATTTAGAAATATATAAATAATATAGAATGTATGTATTTATATAAAGATGGATACTTAAATTTATCCAAATAGTTAAACTCTAAATTGAACTCAATACAAACTTTTATTATAATAAACTTTCAATTTAAGTTGACTCCTAATCTGAATTAACATCAACATTCCCCTTAATGCTGATTATGTGATGCTTTTAATCCCAGCAGTTGCTTCCGCTGACTTCACATCCATCTGATAAGTTTTCTAGTAATTCTTGTGATAATCATTGTTAGGTCGTTGCTTAAATCCTTTTGCAACCAGTCTTACTTTATATCTCTTTACTTCTCCATTGGGTTTCTTCTTAGTCTTGAAAACTTATTTCACAATAATAGCTTTTTGACCTTGTGAAATAACTGTAAGCTCCCATATATTATTCTTCTCAATTGCCTTGATTTCTTCATTCATGACATTGACCCACTTTGTGTCTTGAATCACCTCATCAAATGTCATTGGTTCACAATCTGCAAACATGGCAAAGTTCACCAAATCCCCATCATCATTGATAACATTATTAGGGATTACCTCATAATCTTGCAATCTAACTGATTGTTGGTGATTTCTCCTTGGTCTTCTATTCTCTTGTGGAACTTGTGGCATATGATTCTGTGCATCAACTGGTGAGACTTCCCCATTTATAGTAGGGATTGCAGTTTGAGTTTCTTCTTTTCCCAAAATAGCAATTAGACGTCTCTGAGAGTTATGTTGCTCCTCACCATCAAAGTTCCAAACTTCATCTTCAGCAAAAGTCACAACTCTGCTCATAATTACCTTCTTCGTTATAGAATTGAATAACTTATATCTTCTTTTTCTGTAGCCAAGAAAAATTGTCTTTACTCCTCGATCATCCAACTTTGTCCTTGTCTCTACTAGAACGTGAGTATAAGCAATAGAACCAAACACCTTGAGATGTCTTACACTAGGCTTAAAACCACTCCAAGCTTCTTCAGGAGTGACATTCAGAATACTTGTTATTAGAGATCTATTCAACAAGTAAATAACACATAAAATAGCTTCTGCCCAAAATGGATTAGGAACTCCTTTGGCTTTTAACAAGCTTCTCACCATATTCATGATTGATATGTTCTTCCTTTCAGCAACTCCATTATGCTATGGGGTATAAGAAATTGTAACTTCATACATTATTCCCTATGCTTCACAATACTCTTTGAACTTATTAGAAATATATTCACTACCTCCATCAGTTCTCAGAATTTTAACACAATAGTCACTTTGTCTTTCAACATAAGCCTTAAACTTCTTAAAATAATCAAACATATCAGACTTCCTTTGCATGCAATAAACCCATGTCTTCCTTGTAAAATCATCAATGAAGGTAAGAAAATACCTATTGTTACCATGTGATGACACACTTATCGATCCACAAAGATCAGAGTAAATAAGTTGGAGTGGTTATGTTGCACGCCAAGTCTTTGACACAAAAGGTTGTCTGCTTTGCTTTGCAAGAATACATGCTTCACAAATTTGATTAGGGTGATGTATCCTGGGCAAGCCTGTCACCATGTTTCCTTGTTCAAGCAACTTTAAACTGCGAAAATTTAGATGGCTAAAATGAAGATGCCATAACCAAGATTCATCTTTGACAATAGCACTTAGACAAGTGTAAACATCAGTGGCAATATCAACTTAGAACATCTAATTCTTTGTTAAAGGGGATTTAAGAATGAATGTACCTCTCCCATTAAAAATTGAGAGACAATTATCATGTAACTGTATGTTATACCCCTTTTCAAGTAATTGGCCTAAGCTGAGAAGATTATTTTTCATGTCTAGTACATAAAATACATCTGAGATGTAATTATGATCTTCATTCTTTAACTTGATAAGAATTCACCTTTTCCCATCACTGGAACACTACTATCGTCAGCAAACTTGGTTGTGGAGTGGATTAACTCATCAAGATCAACAAAGAGTTCCTTTTTCCCACACATATGATTAGTACACCCGATGTCAAGAAACCAAGTATTATAGTTTAGTTTTTCAGCAGCTGTAATAACCATTATAAGTGCTTCATTTCTACCATCTAAATCTCTCTCTTGTGCACAATGAGCTGTCTGATTATGCCCTTGAGATCTGCACTCACTTGCATAATGACTATATTTGTGACAAGAGTAACACTCAACGTGAGACTTGTCATGTCTTCCTCTACCTCGACTTCTTCCTTGGCCTCGACCTCGACCTTTATACATCTGGTCTGATCTCCTTTGGTCATTATATTGATTGTCACCATCTTTATAGTTGTTATAGTGACCTCCTCGACTTTTATTGTTGTAGTGATTATTACCATGTCCTCGTTCTCTTCCACAAGAAAAACTTTGTCTCTACTTTGATTGATCACTCTAATTGCTTTTGGTAGGAGCCTAACTTTAAAGTGCTTGCTTTACTGGCTTCTCAGTGTGCTTCTCATTCATTCGTTGTTCATGAGCTTGCAACGTGCCTGTTAGTACATCAATAGACATTTGGGACAAATCATGTGCTTCTTCTATAGCAACCACGATGTGCTCATACTGCGATGTGAGTGTCCGTAAGATCTTTTCAACTTTCACCTGATCATTCAGTTGCTCTCCATAGATTCTCATTTGATTTGTTAGGGCAAGTACTCTGCTTATATAAACTAAAATTGATTCTGAAGTTTCCATCTGCAAAAGCTCAAACTGACGTCATAAGGTTTACAATTTCACCTTTTTAACTCTATCTACACCTTGGAATGACGTCGTCAAAATATCCCATGTTTGTTTTGACGAAGTTGCTTCTGCAATCTTTTCAAAAATTTCATCATTCCTTTTGTGCTTCTTTAGTATCTACTGTGAGTTCTATAATTTCATACTCCACAATACTAAACAATTCATTATAATCAAATAAAACTTTTATCTGCACACTCCATCTATTATAATTTTTTTCATTCAGAATGGGAATTGAAATAGGGATTGTGCCGTTCATATTGAAATTCATAATTGTTTCCGATTTGACCCCCTAAACTTTTATTATTTTCAATCTAACCCTCAAACTTTTATTATTTTCAATCTGGGCTCCGAGCTTTTATTATTTGCAATCTGACCCCTCAACACCAATTCTCTCTGTACTCTTCTCTTTTAGGTCACCGATGCAACCGAGCTTGCCGTTTTAACGGCTCTGCAGGCAGAAGGAGTTCGAGGATCAACAACAGCAGCGGCAGCAACAGCAGCGGCGGCGGCAGAATCGGAGGATCAGATTCGGCGCGTCAGAAGTAATACCAACACGTGAATCAATCACACGCAGTGGGAAGAGACTCAGAAGGATTTCAACATGGCGCGTTTCATCTGGGAACAGGTTCGTGGAGATCAATTACCGGGATCACCCTCTGTGGCTTAAATACGCGCGCAGCGTCTGAGTCCTGCTTTGATGCGGAACGTCTAGGACTAGAACACCAGAAGAGAAAGCACTATAACGGCTGATACAGAACCCACAACACTTGTGACTATTGTTATCCTGTTGCTGGACTTGGATGATATCGGCATGTATGCTACACCCGTTGGTGGACTATTTGGGAACGGGTCAGGGTTTGGTCCGGCAAGATTGTCTGATTCACTCAACTTGAAGATTTCAAGTCCATTAAGAATTGCATCACAATAACGCGTCTCTCTCTCAGATAGTGGATGCAATTCAATAGAGATATTCTGGACCTTTTCGCTTCCCTTAGCTCCAATCAGCACAGCATAGTCTTTGAACACTGGAATCCCATTTCCACCGGCCCACCAGATCACATCTGCATGATTCTCAGCAGTTTGATTGGCCATATAGATCTCAAAAACTCTATCCCCCGGTCTCAAAATCTGCGTCTGAAACTCACAGAAATGAAGCCTGACAAAGTACGTGAAGGAAGAATCAACTGGAAATTCCCAAGTAAGATTGTAATTCTCGTTGACAGTCTTGTTTTGCCCCATTGTCCTGGCGGTTCTATAGACTTGGTCCGGGGCTGCAAACCTGGTCTGGTTGTTGTAAACAGGTTGGATAGTGCTGTTATCGGGAAGAGCACTTGGTTGAGCATCTGACAAGTAATCGTTGTCCATGGACCACCTGCGATACAAGCCACTGTCTTGCATAGCCGAAAGCCAATTGCCGCCCATGTTTAGACGGTACATCAGCTCCAAAGCACTGGTTCCATCGATCGGCAGCCGATTGGTTCGGCCAACGAAATTGACCCCTGGATCGCCCCCTCTACTGTAATAAAGATCGTCAGGCATTGAAACCACTTCAATCCCATTAACAAACGCATAAGCGTCGGCAATCCCTGGAGCAGGACTAAACGTTAAGTTAAGCCTCTGCTCATTCTCAACATTAACGCAGAACTCTTTAGAAAAGCCTTCCAGGCCACGCGCGTGGAGGGCCGCGCTGAAGTTGCTGAGAAGGGTAAAGCGGCCGGCTTTGACAGAAAAGAAGGCAGCCGAGCTGTTGAAATTTGGGTAGGAAGCAGGGTAGAAGTAGAGCCGAACAAACTTGGGACCTGCAGTGACAGGGAATGCGTAGCTGAACTGGGAGCGGGAGAGCCGTGCTGTCCTGTAAGGCACGGGGTCGATCGTCCTCGGGTAATCAACAGCTGTGGAGGCAACTGATGTGTTGTTTTGCTCGAACAGCAGCAGTTTTGATCTGGTTTCGGCTGTCCAGGTCCGGCCTTGTACGGTGATGTCGCTACTTGAGCCACAATCCAGAGTTATGTTATCTCGAGGGACATATAGAGGTCCGGTTTGAGCGGCAACGAAGATAGTAAAGGTGTGGAGGAACAAGAAGAAGGAAAAGATACAGAGAAGGGCGGTAATTTCCAGTGTTTTCTTGGAGAAAGATTTGTGGTTATGGGTCTTCATTTTTGGCAGGAGAAGAAGTGCTGAGAACAAGAAAATGCATTGCGGAGCCTTAAATATCGTGGTGGGTGTAGCTGAAATTGGAAATTTTAACCTTTTCTTTTTATTTTTGTTGAAAATTTAATATACATTATTTCATATTATATTGTTGTAACTATTTTTAATTTTTCATACCTCGCCCCTTCATATTATTGCTTAATATTTTTTAATTAATTATATAATTATAAATATTTATATAATAAATAATTATACTAATATAATAAAAATTACATTTATCATATTAAATTGACTGTAAACATATAATGAAATTTTTTTTAGGAAAAAAAAAAAGGGCCTCTGGAGGCACCGTGAAGGAAACTTCAAACTAGGCTGCTAACATGAAAATAAAGAAGAAAAGGGCTCGGATGAAGTTTCTTCCCGCAGGTTCGGGGAAGGAGAAAATGGAAGACTTGATTTGGTAGTCCGTCTCAGGATCTGCATTCTGCCAAATCCAATACAGTTATGGGCCTGCAAGAATAAATTGGCACATCAATTTTTTCTTCGACTTTTGAATTTAATCCATTTCCTCGGATTCTCCACATTGTTAGAGTCTTGATAGTTGTCCTTTCTGGACTGTAATCTAAAATTACCTTGTTATATTTGCAGTCATTTTTCTTTTTTTGGTAAGTCCTTTATCCTATTGATGATTTTCGAATCTAATAATTTTAGCGTATCGTGTCCTGTGTTGTCTTTGTTATATGCACAAATTGTGCTTGGGACTCCCTCCAAAAAGCTTAAGAGGGCTGAAAAAAAGGAACCATAATTAAATTTATCATATTTTACTCTTGAAATTGGACTAGCCCATTCGCTCATTCTTGTTGCTTTCTTCTCGTGTCCTCGCCGCCCCCGTAGGCCCTAATTTAGGTATCCACCTTTCCTTTTTTGGCGCTTATCGTCCCACCCAAACGCAAGTCATTGTCCTCAATTAGTTTTATTTTCCCAAAATAAATGTAATAAAATAACCATACTTTTATACTGATAATTGTGTTTCTGTTTTTTTTTTTTCATCAATTAACAGAGTTACCGGTCTAAATCTTCACAACATTAATTTAGCAGTACAAGCTGCCTAGTATTTTTATTATTTATTTTACTTTCTACTTATCTAAAATAGATAAGAGTCGTTGTTAATCTAGCACAAGGGCATGGATTGGTGTGATCTAATCAGGGGTTCTATTATCATTTCAACAACTCAATAATTGGGGTTGGATCACTGTCAATTCCACTACCCTCGAAGGGCAGGATGCTTCTCAATCCAACCGTACGACTCCATCTAGAACAATCATGATCCCCAATTACAGATACACGCGACCACACTGGATCATAATTGCTTGCTTTCTACCCCCGACACTACCACCACAACATTAAAAACTCTTTCATCATTCGGATAAGCCCCTCCGTTTTACCATCACAAAAAGATCATCGAGCAGGGGAAATATAGAGAGACTTTGTAATGAAGTGTTCGACGTTTCTTTTAGTTTCAGGCCTCTTGGTGGTGGTGCTGACGCTGGTCAGCCCAAAAGCTTGCGTGGCGAGCAGCAATATGACAACTTCACTGGGAATGTCCATGGCTGAGTCCAACTTGGACTTGGAGTTCGTGATGGGCTCAGAGTTTCACAGACTGCTCGCCTCTAGATCTGGTTTTGATCCTTACAAGCCGCCGGCACCGTTTAATTGCGGCCGGGGTCAACATTACTGCCTCCCAGGTAAAAATCCTGCTGGCAGGAAAGAAAACTGTAATCAATACAAGCGCGACTGCGGTTGACCCTGATTGATTTATTTTCCTCAACCGTGGGGATCCGTTCGTGATCTTAAATGGTGGTTTCGATTTTATGAGTTAAATGTAATCTAATAAATGTTTCTCTGTCTTTCCAGGGAGAGTTTGTGTATTCTTAAGGTCGAATTATGATGCAGTGATTTGTGGGTAATAGCATTAGTTGGGAAAATGGTTGTGAGTTGTGAAGGTAGTAGATTTGAATGTACAAGTCAATTTAAGTCTATGTGTTGCAATAAGAAAATAAAAGAGATACAGTTATGTTTGGATTGTGTGAACAAGTTTGTAAGGAGATAATTATTAATTTTTTACCGGTAATTTTTATTTTATATCATAATTTTATCAATAATTTTATTAAAAATTTTTTATAAAATTTGTAATCTTTCTAACATTACTAATCACCAGAGTGTCTCATTTTGTGCTGCAACTTGTCAAGAGAAAAACAGTGTCTCCGTGGCCTAAATGCACTGTTATAAACTTTAGAAGCTTTGAGATTGATAAATAATATACTTGTTTTTTCTATTAGATCACAAGTACAGATTAGTATCATGCGTTGTATTACATTGACATGGCGCGTGGATATGTAGATTATACTAATAGATTAAACAAATACTTACGTAATTATATACACTGAATGCTTAGAGAATCTGGCAAAACTTCCTTCACCTGGGGACTTGATGCATTTATGATTTCCTTTCTTTTTCTATGTTATTATTAGTTTTCATTTATTGCCCATCAATGAAGCGAGGCATTCGCCAATTTCTCGTGCAATTTTTTTTTTTCCTTTTCTCCCTTTTATTTCTCTCTCTGTTTTTTTTTTTTTGTTTTTTTACTTTTTCCAACTGGAGAAATTGATTGAAAGCATCAGGAGCGCGTCATGTGACTAATGTCCCTTTTGAGTTGACCTCGTCAACCCAACTTTTTCGATCAACCTTTTAGCGTGTTTGGTGCCATCCATCACCATACTAATTTTTTTTTAAAGCATATTTTTATTAAGAAGCATATTAAATTATAAATTAAAAAGTTAAAATAATTATAATTATAATTTTTAATTTTTATAAATTTTATATTGTTTTAAAATTAAAATTTGATATTTAAAATATAAAAATTTAAATTTTTTATTATTAGATAAAATATATATAAAAAAAATCATTGAAGAGCATCCTAGTGTAATTGTCACCCCAGACGACAAGAAAAGCAGGACGATGCGCTGCCATTGAGGTGGAAAGCACTAAAATTTAGCGTCAGTGGTCCCGCCTTTCGTCTCATTTTTCTTCTTGGGCTTTCGGGGCCAGAGCGGATAGGTAAATGTAAAGGTTGGGTTCAGGCCCATCATATTTGAGAAGAGGGCCCTGAATCTATGATCAGAAGATGGAGCATAAAAGAAAGGGCTTTGCTCTCCCTTCTGGTCCATTTGAGTTCTAGCCCATACATCACAAGGAGGAATTTTGAATGATAACCATTCGTTATCCTTCTGTCATTTTTCGGGAGATCAGTTCCATGTTACTAAAAAAAGGCCTTGATTATGGAAATATAGGAAAGGTGAAGTGAGATTTGAATTATTAGATTTAGATATAAAAATTTTAAAATAATAATAATTAATTATAATTTACGTTATCTACCCACAGCGTTCTGCGGGCCAGATAGCAACCAATATTCTTCCAAGAATTATCCACTACCCATCGCCAACAGGACTTAACTCCAGAAAATGTTTGGCAAATGCTTTAGGCAAATACAAGGAGAAGAATAGTCGTACCACAATCAATCCAGATCAAACCCTTCTGGAACATAGCATGCAAGTAGCCAGCATGGAGAGATTTCAAATCAATGAAAATTCAAATTTGGTTTGCCATCCTAGCAAGATGTTCAAACCAATTCAATTAGTCAAACCTTCGCAATGTAGGCTGGGAAGTATTAACGAAGTGTGAAGGGACGCATTTTTTTCTACCTAACGAATCCCTCCCTCGTGTTTTTATTCTAATAAGGTCAAAAATTATTGTAGACTTGTTGTTAAAATATAAATTTAGTATTAAATAAATGTATTTGTACTCTATATTTTTTATTTTTTTAATAATAAATATTAATCAAGAGAACAATTCTGTGAAAATAATTTTCTCTCTTATCATTTGATAACGATGACTAATTGGCATCCTTGCTCGTGCCGGAAATTCATATTCTCACTGAATCTGTTAACCTTTGCCACTTGCTGCATCGGCTTGGCACCCATGAGACAATTACGGATTGATTCCTTCAGGCAATAATGAAAGACATTTTACATTAAACAAATGGGAAAAGAATAAAAGGGAGAAGGAATTAGCACAGGAAAATATCAAAACTTTCACAACTTTACTAAATACCCAAGAGCCACTGTAGATAGACGAACACACAATGAGCTAATCAGCCTTCAAAACTTTGTCATGGGGATATGCATACTAAAATAACTTAGCACGGTAAATATGTATCATCTCCCTTCTGACTTCCTCATCTCTGAGAACACCACACCCGACATCATTGTTTCAGAGTTGACGCAAGATTGTCTGATACACTCAACTTGAAGATTTCAAGTCCATTAAGAATTGCATCAGAATATCTGGTCTTTCTCTCAGATTGTGGATGCAATTCAATAGAGATATTCTGTACCTTCTCGCTTCCCTTAGCTCCAATCAGCACCGCATAGTCTCTGAACACTGGAATCCCATTTCCACCGGCCCACCAGATCACATCTGCATGATTCTCAGCAGTTTGATTGGCCATATAGATCTCAAAAACTCTATCCCCCTGTACCAAAATCGGCGGCAGAAACTCACAGAAATGAAGCCTGACAAAGTACGTGAAGGAAGAATCAACTGGAAATTCCCAAGTAAGATTGTAATTCTCGTTGATAGTCTTGTTTAGCCCCATTGTCCTGGCGGTTCTGTAGACTTGACCCGGGGCTGCAAACCGGGTCCAGTTGTTGTAAACAAGTTGGATAGTGTTGTTAAAAGGAAGAGCACTTGGTTGAGCACTTGTCAAGTAATCGTTGTCCATGGACCAGCTGCGATACAAGCCGCTGTCTCGCATAGCCGAAAGCGAATTGCCGCCCATGTTTATACGGTACATCAGCTCCAAAGCCCTGGTTCTATCAATCGGCAGCGGATTGATTTGACCAACGAAATTGGCCCCTGGATCGGCCACTCCACTGTAATAAAGATCGTCGGGCATTGAAACCACTTCGATCCCATTAACAAACGCATAGGCTTCGGGAATCCCAGGAGCTGGACTAAACGTGATGTTAAGCCTCTGGTCATTCTCGACATTAACGCAGAACTCCTTATAAATGCCTTCAAGGCCAAGCGCCCGCGCATGGTGGGCCGTGCTGAAGTTGCTGAGAAGGGTAAAGCGGCCGGCTTTGACAGAAAACAAGGCGGCCGAGCTGGTGAAATTTGGGTAGGAAGCAGGGTAGAAATAGAGCCGAACAAACTTGGGACCTGCAGTGACAGGGAATCCGTAGCTGAATTGGGAGCGGGAGAGCCGTGCGGTTCTGTACGGCACGGCGTTGACCGTTTTCGGGTACCCAACAGCTGTGGAGGCAACTGATGCGTTGTTTTGCTCGAACAGCAGCAGTTTTGATCTGGTTTCGGCTGTCCAGGTCCGGCCTTGTATGGTGTTGTCGCTGTCTGAGCCACAATCGAGAACTATGTTATCTCGAGGGACGTATGAAGGCTCGGTTTGTCCAGCAATGAAGATAATAAAGCTGTGGAAGAAGAAGAAAAAGATACAGAGAGGGGTTGTCATGTCCAGTGTTTCCTTGGAGAAAGATTTGTGGTTAGTGCTCTTCATTTTTTGGCCGAGAGATAGAAAATTGATTGCAGAGCTTTAAATGCTGTGGTGGGTGTGGTCCAAATTGTCAAAATTTATCATTTTTTTTTCTTTTTATGAAAATTTAACACAGGTTATATTATGTTTTTGTGACTATTTTTTTATTTCTCATATCTCTCCTCTTATATCAGATTCAAGATCATCTAGACAAATATTTAAATTTCAAATTACTTAATAATTTTAATTAATTTATAAGTTATTAACAT